>JAWNKV010000188.1:0-1265905 GCA_035041805.1 Amiota mariae
AGATAGATAGATAGATAGATAGATAGATAGATAGATAGATAGATAGATAGATAGATAGATAGATAGATAGATAGATAGATAGATAGATAGATAGATAGATAGATAGATAGATAGATAGATAGATAGATAGATAGATAGATAGATAGATAGATAGATAGATAGATAGATAGATAGATAGATAGATAGATAGATAGATAGATAGATAGATAGATAGATAGATAGATAGATAGATAGATAGATAGATAGATAGATAGATAGATAGATAGATAGATAGATAGATAGATAGATAGATAGATAGATAGATAGATAGATAGATAGATAGATAGATAGATAGATAGATAGATAGATAGATAGATAGATAGATAGATAGATAGATAGATAGATAGATAGATAGATAGATAGATAGATAGATAGATAGATAGATAGATAGATAGATAGATAGATAGATAGATAGATAGATAGATAGATAGATAGATAGATAGATAGATAGATAGATAGATAGATAGATAGATAGATAGATAGATAGATAGATAGATAGATAGATAGATAGATAGATAGATAGATAGATAGATAGATAGATAGATAGATAGATAGATAGATAGATAGATAGATAGATAGATAGATAGATAGATAGATAGATAGATAGATAGATAGATAGATAGATAGATAGATAGATAGATAGATAGATAGATAGATAGATAGATAGATAGATAGATAGATAGATAGATAGATAGATAGATAGATAGATAGATAGATAGATAGATAGATAGATAGATAGATAGATAGATAGATAGATAGATAGATAGATAGATAGATAGATAGATAGATAGATAGATAGATAGATAGATAGATAGATAGATAGATAGATAGATAGATAGATAGATAGATAGATAGATAGATAGATAGATAGATAGATAGATAGATAGATAGATAGATAGATAGATAGATAGATAGATAGATAGATAGATAGATAGATAGATAGATAGATAGATAGATAGATAGATAGATAGATAGATAGATAGATAGATAGATAGATAGATAGATAGATAGATAGATAGATAGATAGATAGATAGATAGATAGATAGATAGATAGATAGATAGATAGATAGATAGATAGATAGATAGATAGATAGATAGATAGATAGATAGATAGATAGATAGATAGATAGATAGATAGATAGATAGATAGATAGATAGATAGATAGATAGATAGATAGATAGATAGATAGATAGATAGATAGATAGATAGATAGATAGATAGATAGATAGATGGATAGATAGATAGATAGATAGATAGATAGATAGATAGATAGATAGATAGATTTGATAAAATTTTTCCGGGAACAGCTAGTCTGCTATAAAATATTAGAAGTCGTCAAAGATGAACGTCCAAGACGTTACTACTCCAGAGAGAGGGACAGAGAAGAAACCTGAAGCACAACTTAGAATAATTTAAACTATACTCAGTTGGCTGTTAACAAAACATACGGAACTGCATCTTAATAAATTTCTAGAGAGGTTTTAACGTTATCTACGAGGGTCATTCAATAAGTAACGCTCTAACTAAAAAACGATTTATTCAATCAATACAAAACTTTGGCTACTGTTATTACTCTGGCATAACATTCTTTGGGTTGATCTCGAAGCCACTTTTACACCTGATTTCTTCATTAGATCGAAAATATATCCCACATAGAGCATCTTTAAGTGGTCCAAACAAATGGAAGTCCGATGGTGTGATGTCAGAGCTGTAAGGGGGATGTGGAAGGATCTCCCACCCCTGTTTTTAAAGTGTTTCTTGTGGGCGAAAATTGTCTTGGAATATACAAGTTTTCTTTAACTGCAGCTGAATAATGTTATGGACAGTTCCAACACTTCTTTAGCTATAAGTACAACAATTAAGGCTTTTATGAGAGATTCGTGGAAGGAAGTTGCACCTTCAACCACTCGTCCACTTAGTTGCTTGTCTCAGACATTTACACAGATGCTTTTAAATTGTTCTAGCCATTTGTAAACGTTCAAACGGTTCAAAGAATTATTTCCGTACTCTTTCAACATTCTTTCCTGGATTTCACTACCTTTGATACCCTCTGTAACTAAAAATCTAATCACTGCGCTTTTGTTCTTCCGCGGTGGTATGTTCGAACTTTCATGGAAAACCTCTCGGGACTGTTCTGTCACATGTCCGTGTGACCTTTTAAAATACCTTAACTCTACGTGATGGGGGGGTTTAGCAATACTGATTGTGTTCGGTGGGTAAGTGGTTTCAAAACGGCACTAAAAAGTGTCAATTGTGGCTTGTAGGCGGCCACGGTAACCAACCATTATTAAATGAATATTTTCTATTTATTTATTTATTTTATTTATATAGGAACTAAGATTATAATTACAAATTATTACTGTAGTTATTAATATGAACAATAGCGACAAAGACCTTCAAGCTCAGGGAGAGAGATAAGAAGGATTGGAGGAAATTAGAAAAGTGAGCGGGAATCGAAGCCGCGACTTTAACAAGATAAATCTAAATCAAATGTAGTTTTCTTGCCAATTTCACATAACGGAAGATCCTTTCTCTCTCTCTCAGTCTCTCTCCCTCTCTCTGAGGATTCAACTAGAAATAATATTTCAGATTTAATTCCTGGCCTTAGAATGAATGTAAGACATAATAATAAAAGTTTATTTTGTAAAAACAAATCTTTAAACATTATTATCTCATATTTAACCCACTACCGACTTGATTTTAGAAAAATTAAGTAAAATAGTCAATAATATGGTAATTTAAAATTCTAGGTACTACTATGTATTTATAAATTTATACGAGTATACTCGTATATACATATGTCTGTATAAATATATTTATGGATGTGGTATGTTTGAATGAATGAATGTACATTTTGTTCTAATTAACAAAACTTCATTAGTGTTCACAATACATATAAAATTGATTTTTAAGTCACTTCACCTGCCTTTGGCGGCTTTTGTTGGTTTCGTGATATTGTCGTCGTCGTCGGTTGTAGTCAAGTCATCGTCTTTGCTGTTGCCATGTAAATCGGTCTTGATGATGGCTGCTGCTGCTGCAGTTCGAGAAGTCGAAAGACCTGCCGTTTCGTATACCCTGTTCTGGGTTGTTGGTTGTTGGTAGTAAGTTGGTTGTTGGTTTTGTTGACGATTGTTGGCTGTCCCCTGTGTCTGCTGCTGTTGCTGGCTCTTTAAGTGCAAACATTTGTTTGTCCGACATTGTGTCAAAATTCATTTTGCCTCGTATCCCCTTTGGGTTTATGTGTACCAGTAGTATGGGTATAGATATGGGTATGGGTATGTAACGGCGGTATCTCTCTGAGAACATTTTTATGCTGTTACTGGTTTTTTTTTCTTATTTTATTTTCATTTTAATTTCCCTTTGATTCGGCCTCCGTTTCATCTTGATGTTGATGTGGATGTTGAGACGCAATTCTCATCTTTGAATCGACCGTTTTTCAATTTTTGTTTGGATTCCTGCCGCTGTATAAATAATGTTATTGATGATTCGCTCTGAGAATACATGTTTTGCTCATCAATGATTTAAGCTTGTGATATACTAAAGACAAATGAAGGCGGACTTTGAATTTTGTGTTATTGCTACTCCTCAATTTACAAGGACATCATACATTCATACTCTTACTATTTTCTACATGCAATTAAATTTCGTTGTTTGTTTTTTTTTTCTAATTTATAAAGATAAAGTTCAGCATTTACACACACACAATATATTGAATTTAGTAAATTTTCTCCTAGAAATGGAATTTTTTGAAACATTGGTCATTTTATCTGGGTTTATATACTGCACTGTACTACTAAGTACTACAACACAATACAATACAATAAAATATAAAAGAAACGCATTTTTATTTTTACTACAATAAAAAGAAAATGAAGCAAAAAAACAAAATGTGACCCATGTCTGCTTAAAGGGAGGCCCTTCTGGAATTTAAATTTAATAATGGCAGTCAGTTTGCAGCGCCACAACAAAAAAACTACAATAAATGGCAAAAGCACAAGACAAGCCGAAAAAAATGTCACATGGAGAGAGTGTCGTGTCCGCACGTCGACACGAGAACAATGGGACGACAACAGCAATTGATTGGCAAGTTGCGGCTTCTCGAGATGTGGCGTTGGCGCCCTCTATTACGAGCATTTATTTGTTGCATCGCGTTGTGCCGGGAAACTGAACTGAACTGAACTGAACCGAACCGAACTGAACTAAAAGAATTGAAACTGAAAATACACAGAAGCTGCAGCCATTGTTTACAGATTTTTTTGTATCTTTGTTCGCAACATAATGACGACGAGAGTTTCGTTGACATGCGCTATTTAAACAGCGATAAAAATCGCAAAGCAACTGCATTGAAAGAGTTTCAAAAAAACAAAATATAAAAACAATAAAATAAAATAATGTAGCTACATCAACAGCTCACAGCTCAGAGCCCAACTCAGTTCAGTTCAATTCACCATACCTCCTTGGAAGAATATAAAAAGTGAATACATATATTACACGTATATTTGTACATACACATTCATCTACCATCTACCTATACCTACATATTGTATGTATGTACATAAATACATGTGAAATGAATTTATATAAATAAATTGGGGTGGTCCAGAAATGTAATCAATGCTCCATTTTATACAAAATGTATTCTTTAAGGAACAATTTTTGAATTGTTTTTCTGTAAAATCGAAAGATTGTGTGTCTACACAATCACCTTTCATCGGTGACAATTTTTTTTAATGAATTTTTTTTTTTATTCTTGCAATACTATTGTAAATAGATATTATTACTTTGGTCTGATTATTAACAAAGCATATAGCGTGTAATCCGTAAACCCACAAAGTATGTATTGGATTCAGAAAGGTATTCGTATTACCTCAGGCTTCTTAACAGGACATTGCAAAGTCTTAAAATATTTACATAATATTTGGATTAGTCGAAACGATCAATGTAGTGAACAAGAGGAGACATCAAAGCATTCCCTATGCCACTGTTAGAGTTTAATTTGGATTAGATTCCAAAGTGTAGGCAACCATACCTAGAAACAACAGAAATTGCAGATTCACTTCTTAAGAAAAAATCTTGGAAATCTTGATGAATACAAGAATCTCGGAGGATTTGTAATTATAGGATTTGTTACCATACCCAATCGAGAACGCAGAGAAGAGCTGACTTGATCCTTCCTCTAATCTACCATAAACTAATTGTTATTGACTTGCAGTGACCGCTTTCTTCGGTGATATACCGACATCTAATCTCAAAAATTTTTAAATATTGAGTTCAAATTTTGCACATACACAGAACAATTATTACAGCCATCATAATCCGACCATTGGAATCTATAGTCATCGGTATCTTGCCACCGACATCACCCCGTTTAGTAGATAACACATACGTATCAATAATAATATTTTATTAAAATCTGTTATTTTTCGCTTTTTAATGTAGTGACTTTTTGTGGTATTTGAAGTAGGTTGAATTCTATTTTTTTTTTTTTTTTAAGTTTGTTTATTTCTATCCATTTTTAGTCTAAATTTCAGTAAGTAAGTATACTACACTACTAATTAAGTATCTATCAGGCTTCTGCAATGAATACAAATGGGTTCATGTACAGTTCTAATTCCATATGTTCGTATAGAATCGCGTTTATTTCTGCATTAAGTATTTCATTCTTCTCTCTTTCTCGTCTTGCACTCCTTCACATTTCAATTAGCGGCAATTTTTCGTCTTATTTTGTCGAGTTTTATAAGAGTACATAGAGTCGAACGCAGAAACTCCCTTTGATCAGAATCTGACTTGGTGAAAATGGGACCAATCTGAGAGAGTATACCCTTTTCAACATAAAGAGAATTTTCGGTCCTCAATTGATGGAGAAATAATCTGATAAGCCTAGAGCATACATGCAATTGAACATAGAACCTCCTCTTTTTTTGAAGTGGGGTAAAAATTAATTATTTGTTTTTATGAGACTTTTTTAAGTTATAGTTATAGTGGTATCTATCTATATCAATAAAAATGTAAATGTTCGTTTCTTCATGACCTGTGAACTCGAAAAGTACTTTACCGATTTCTCTGAAATATTTTCACAACGATGTATTCGATGATATTTTGCATTTAAAGCTCAGAAACATATTTTTAAAAAATCAATCAAATCGTCTTTGTATTTTACAAATATCTCTTTTTGATTGGTTGCTTATAGAATCAATAATTCTTTGAGCGTAGATAGTTTTCTCATTATTAAATTATTTTTGTTGAACAAAATATATATACTGGACCTAAGGTAGTAATGGTTACATAAAATAACAGATTATACTACAGATTATTTCATTCCAAACATCCTACTTTTCTTCATGTTAGCGGATCATTATACTGTGTATCAAGAAGCAATCCCTAATTTCCAAAATGAATAAGGTTTGAACTATACTCGGATAGCCAGGAAGCTCTGACAACACTAGCGTAACAGAATTATATCCCCAAAATGGTAGCCGAATGCTATAATCTGTTAGGTCAACTTATCAATTACATCAAAATAAACTCACTCTAAAGGTAATTGCATAATAGACGAATAGGCAAAACGACCAATATCCTTCTGGATACATGTCCCTAGGACATATAACCTTTCGCTGTAAAGACACTTTATTAATCTCGCGAAGGTGGACGGAGTCAGATAACAGCCATATCAGTCCCTAAACATGGGGCATCTTCTCAGTTGTTGTCAGTTTCTATACAGATGAAATATTATAACTTTAAAACTCGCCTTTTTCTCAAAAATCTCTCAAATAAATTTAACGAGAATCCTTATTTTCATTAAAGTTACACCAAAGGTCTGGTCTAAGTGCGCCAAATATTAATTATATTATTATTAATTCCATTGGAATTCCATGGTATTTCTCTAAACTATAGGTAGAAGAGCCACGCAATAATAATAATTTGTGATATTATGTGTTAACTTAAAATAGAAATCAACTCTTAACTTTAAATGTGAGAAACTAGTTTGCATAAAACTACATAATAGATGGATCCTTTTTTTACATTAGATTGAAACCATTGAAGGTGCACCATATACCTTCTGAGAATTGAAAACTATTCAATACTATGAAATAGACAGATACTGTACCGATAGAGTTTTTTCATATATAATATGTAATTTTGCTTTTTCGAACTCCCTTCAACTTTCATAATCATAACCAAAAGACACTACCACTTAGTGTATTGACAAATAAAAATCTGAATATTGACAAATAGCCAAAGTTTCGAATAAGCACAAGAGCATCACATTAATTTGGTTCGATTTTCTACTATTCATTTTTTATTAACCAGTTATCTTTGAAACCCAAATCCCCTGCATTACTAAAATAATACAATTGACATTCAATCTATCTTTAAGACACTAACCTCCTCCACTTCAAGCTACAACATATTGTAGATACCGAACCTATGGCAATTGGGCCTAACTGACTATTAACATAAACACGATTTGATCACTTTTGATATATTTAAAGAAATTTATTGATTCATCGTCTTATAAACATCACCATAATGTGAAATTGCCATACAATATGATTCAATCGAGGGTATAACAATTGACAGAAATTTAAAATGCCATTTGGAAGAACAGTTGAACGCATATGTTCATGTCGCGACTTGTGGCAATGACTGACACTGTAACTTATTGTCAGTCAATACTGTTTGACATATTCCTTTGCGAATAGACGCTCGAGTATTTGCGGGCAACATCAAGTTATTGTATGAACTGTTGACAGCTGACTAGGACACACATCGTTATTTAAAAAAAATAGATGCAAGAATATCTTACTCTACTTCAACTATAATTAATTACATATTTTCAAAATAAGGTGAATAATGATGGCAGGGGCAAGTGCTCTTGGACTAACGTACGAGTATTTACAAATTGTGAACGTCAACGTCGAACATAATAAATATCTGCCTTGAAATATCTTTAAGAGGGCGTAACAATACAATTAACTAAAAATAAACTGATACACGCCTCATCCATCTATCCATCCATCCATCCACTTATGTTATGTCTTTCTTATTTTCTTTTTGTATTATACTACAATATATTGTATTATGTGTCTGAGTATAAGTATATAAAAACAATAATACAATAAAATATGTACTAAGCTCCTTATGGCCTTAGATTTATGTACAAATATTATTTTGTGGGTAAACTTTGGAATACTCGTACATGCCTAATTCACAAGGGATCCACCAAATACCAACAAGTGTTGGTTTACCTACCAACATCATCATTGTCCATACTCATTGCTATCAAAATTTAATCAAAGTCATAAAAATATGTTTTACGATTACATTCCCACTTTCACTGTTGTGGGTCGGTATAAATCGAAGAAAAATATACAATACGAAAATATCTTGATCAAATACGTTTGTACTTAAATCCATAACCCTCCGTGCATACATAAACAGTATTAAATTCGTAGTCTAACAAGATACAATAATAGTACATTATTAACTTCTCGTAAAATAACTTCCCTTACAATTTCGAATACATATGTACGAGTATTTATAAAAACGGTCGCGTTCAAGAAATATTGATTTTGGTCACTAAATAAATTATTAGAAAATATCATAAAATAAGAGAATGATATGAAAAGAAGAAGAAGGTGTTTGTTTTTTGCGTTAAGTGCATAGTTAATTGCCAATTGCTAAGGTGTTTTGTAATCCAATATTTGAGATATCAAAGATCGCATTATATATATACAATATAATAAAAGCATCTCTTTATCAATCGTCATCTTCGTCTACATATTGGTGCATTGTGTAGATAAAAAGGAGTCTTTAATAACCGATTATAGGCAATGCTACCCAATTGTCTGGAATAAGTACATACGAGTATATCAGATTCTCCGAAGTGGAAAGAAAAATTGGATTACGGACAAACAACGGCGAAACAATTGTCAAAAGTCTCAGAAAAAAACTTAAAATGTTGACTGGGTCACATGGATGCAGAAGGTCAAAACTTACAAGGAACTGAAATGCCATTTGGCGGTGGCATAGTGTTATCTGTGTTTAAGTAATCCAAATTCTGAAATATTTTACAAAGATTTTTTTTTTTTTTTTTTTTATTTTTATTCAAACTGCCCCAATCATTGGGTATAAAACAATCTAAATGTGATGATATGACATCTTAAGGTTATGTTATCATGTATTTCCACCTACTACTTCTGACTTAACTAAAATTCAATTCAAAAACCAATCTAACTGAAGCCTATGGAAGCAGGCAGGAAGGTTTATATCTATAAGTTGATGAAAAGTCTGGTATATTTTTCTGCTTTGATGATATTTCTCATCACAGAAAAAATGATGAAAACTTAAAATTTATATTAGTGTCTGCAACAAATATAAAAATAAGAATAAATATATTTTTTAAAATTAATTAAATTAAGAAAATATTAACGGAAGATATAGAAGAAAACATATCAAAGGCCATTGAAAAAAAAGAGTTAATTAAGAATTACCGTATTTTTTTAACTTCAGATGGAAAAAACAAAATATTGTTGCATTATTTTGAAGACCGAATACTGAATTATTAAACAACTTTTATAAAGTAAAATAAGTAAGATCGATTTAAAAACTTACGAACTTATATAGGCAGAGTTGTGACGTAATAGGTGGAACCAATTTAATTTTTGCCTCGAAAATTTTGGATTTTTCATCCCTCTGCCCCATATATGAAGACAGACGGACATGGTGGCTAGACTGATTCATTTATTCTAAGGAGAATTCTAGGACGTCTCCTTCTTCAACTTGTTTCAAAATTTTAGAGATTCATGATTCATGTTTCATTCTTTTTACTATAATTTTATTACTCACCAATTTGCCTGGAAATGGTACTTGAGTATATTGTGAAGATAATAATGATGCTCCACTGGCTGATGTCGTTATTGGTTTTGGTGTTCCTCCTACTCCTAGTGATGATGATGATTATAATGATCCAGATGTTGGACCTCAATCATTTTATAAGAAGCATACATCTTTGAGATCATTTGTTGTTTGATTGACACCAACACTACTACTATAATTATTGGTGGCATAAGCAGCTGAAGCAGTTGCTCCAGAAACACCCTACGCGTATTTAACTTCACATTTACTGTTTGCATAATCAAAAATGAAGATATTGGGATATATATTCAACTCGGAATTTCAAAAACTAAACTTATAGAAATCGATCGGCGCATATAGGAGCTTAAAAACAGTGTTTGATTCATTAAGCTCAATTAAGCGGGTCAATACAGCTGGGACAAACAAATGCAATTTTTTCAAGACAAATACTAGTTTATTTTTAATAAATAAATTTCACAAAAAGTCCTACAATTTACAGCCATGATTCATTCCAAATCTCAGTTTCTATGGAAAACATTTGTATCAAAGAAATATAAGTATATATTTGTGAAATTAATATAATTATTATTTATGACATTAATGTTTAAATATGATTTTGGCCATGTGGCCGCCACGGCTGGCGATTACAAGACGCAATCTGGAAGTCCAATTTTCACATACTTTTCGCAGCATTTGCGTCCGTATTTTCCAATAACTCTTCGAATGTTGATTTCCAGGTGTTTAATTGTCTCTGGTTTATCGGCGTGGGCAAGTGACTTTACATAACCCAAAGAAAATATTCACATAATCTTGGTTGCCAATTAACGTGGAATTATTCGTTCAACAAAAGTTTCTTTGAGTAAATCAATTGTAGCGTGCGGAGTGTGGCATGTGGCTCCGTCCTGTTGGAACCACATGTCAGCACAATTAATGCCAGCTAATTGAGATACGAAAAAACTTCTAATCATGTCTCTGCAACGTTCACCGTTGACAGTAACATTCTGGCCATCATCGTTTTTGAAGACATTTGGACCAAATACTCCTCCGGCCCATAAAGCGCACTAAACAGTAATTTTCTATGGATGAAATGGTGTTTCGTCAAAAGCTTGTGGATTATCTTCACTCTAATTGCGATAATTTTCCTTATTTACGTACCCATTCAACCAAAAATGAGCTTCATCACTGAACAAAATTTTGTATAAAAAATCAAGATCAATATCAATTTGTGCTTCAAGCCCATTGGCCAAATTGACGGCGCATACAATGGTCGTTTGGCTTTAATTCCTGCACAAGTTGAATCTTTACAACTTTGAAACCAAGATCCTTTCGTAAAATCTTCCATAAAGTGGTTGGACAAAACACTATTTGCTGACAACGGCGACGAATTGATTGATTTGGGTCTTTTTCAATGCTTTGCTGTACAGCGGCTACACTGCGCACTGCTCGGCGTCTTACGGGATACATATTATCATTGAGAGTAAACGTGGTGCGAAAACGATCCATAATTAGTATAATTAGCCGCTCTGATAGACGATCATGATAAAATAGAAGAAGTGCACGATAAATTTGACGAATAGAACCATTATTTTGATAAAAAATTTCAACATTTTTCAAGCGTTGCTCTAGTGTAAGTCTTGTAAGTAATACAATGCCAAACCAAACTAAGCAAAAAACAACTATCAGCTGTTGAATCGATTGTCAAATAAAGCAGTGTTGCCAACTCAAAGTTGTGAACCCCTAAAAAAAAACATCCTTCATGTAATTTTTGATGAAACTGAAGTTAAAGGTTAGTTTTTAGGGTTCCGTACCTATAGGGAGCTAACGGGACCCTATTACTAATCTTACGTTATCCGTCCGTCCGACTCCTGCTGTATCTCATGTAATAGTAAAAGGTAGAGAGTTGAAAAGTGTGTAATTCACTTGTGTGTAGAACGACAAATACTAAAAATACACATTTTTGGAAGCATTGTTCTTTAATTTAATCTTTTGTTTAAACTTTTTTTTTGTAGTATACTTTTAGGCTGTTAATTGTAGTATACTTTTAGGCTGTTAAATATGCATAAAATTTAATATTTTAAGCAACAAATCTTGTGCGCTGGTACGGTACCCTCCGTGTGCGAATCCGACTCACACTTGGCTGATTTTTTATTTTTCTTGTAGAAAGTTTAAGATTTTCGTTACAAATATCTGGTAAAAGATTTCTTTAAAATGTCTAAATTTTCATAATACATAACCATGTTTTCATATCAATTACAATGTTTCCCATTCGTAAAACCTCTCTTATAAAAAAGACTTCCAATAGAGTGCCTAAGGACATTTATAGGGTTTTATTAAAAACAGAATAGCTTTAAATCTCATGATTTTAATCGTCTATTTTCGTTTATACTACAGTAAGTAGATGCTTTGGAAGAGTTCACACTTTTTAATCGATTTTCACACAACAACATTAAACGTGTCAAGGACACGTGCCGTATAGCCTTTGGCATGAAAATTGTTGCAGTAGTGTTAACACGAAAACTGTGTGTCTGATATTATTTATTTACTGCACCGCCCACCCATTCGACATTAACTTCTGAACAATATTTGTTGAGTAATGCTGCAACTGATGAGGTGTGTTTAAATTACAACCACACATCATGCGAATTATCTCGCAGCAGGCAACGATCATAATGTTTGTCTTATGGGCCATACTAGGCAATACTGAGCCGGATTTCCTTATGATCAGGGATGGCAATTGGTACACGCGTCCAAATTAGTTCAAGTGCGATGTTTGGTTCAGAGCAATAAGGCAATATTAATCACATGATGGTTTTTAGTGACAAATACAAGAATTCAGAAACTGTCAAGACAGAAAACAGGGAGGAAGTATGAGTATCTTTCTTTTCCTATTTTTTAAATACGTGTAAAATACTATTGTACCAATACTCGCACACCCTGTTAAAGTTAAAATACTTATAAATGTCACTACGTAGATTTCAGTTTAAGTTTGCTTTCACAATAAGATAGTAGACAAACCTTAAACATCTGTTGAAAATTATATAGAATTTTTTTTTGAAAAAAAAAAGAAATGTGAATTTGTACTTCATTTGGTTGAAGAAGGAAGATAACATTTAACATTAGTAAGTATTGTATATCCAGGTAAGCATGGAGATTTCTGTTCTCTTAGAAAGTTACTCTTAATAATATTGGTAAAGGAAAGATTCAAATGGATTCAATAAGCGCAGGTGTGAATGTCATTTCATCATCTCAATTAGCAGCACAAACAAATTCAAGAACAATGTTCGTTCCGGACACATGTCAATCACTTTATCTCGCTCCACCATCCTATGAGATATGGATAAGAGTAAAACAGTTTGGCTTTGAGTTCATTTTAGTAGATAAATTGAGTTCAGTTGAGTTCAGTTCAGTTTAGTTTTGTTGAATTGAATTCAGTTGAGTTCTGTTCTCTTCTGTTATGTTGAATTGAGTTGAGTTAAGTTCTGTTGCATATGTTCACTTCGCGTTTTCATTTCGATCACAAACAACAAATTTACTAAGCCAATTTATTTTGACACTCAGACAACATGTTCCACTGCCTCAGTCATTGTCACGGCCCTTTCTTTCCAACGTTTCATCCCCACAGACAAAACAAGTTGGTTTCTTTTACTGTTCTACCATTATCAACTTAAACATACATAATCGTCCATGGATATATGGTATAGTATGCATATGCACCCTTATACCTTCCTATATACATAAGGTAAGGTTGTTGGTGACTTGTTAATGCTTTAAACATGTTTCAAATGTTAAATGTTAATAATACACACAAAAACAAATGCGACCCAACATTAAATTATTATGTAGTATGTAGTAGAAGGAATCTTCCTCAAGTGGTCGAGATACTCGTACAGTACAATATCTTAATTCGTTTAACTCAGATTGACATTCATTAAAAATCCATTTCTAAATCCACTAACTACTTAGTCAATTTTTTTTTGTTTTGTTTTTTTTTATATGTTGAACTCATCTCGAATATCAGACGACCGTCTGTTAATTGTATACAGTATTAGGCTAGGAAAAAAAAACGTTGGCTTACATAGTACACTGAACATTGTTTCAATTATTACAAGACTATGAAAAAAGAAATATGTATTACAATATCACAGAAGTATGTATTCTAAAATGTAAAGAATAAAGGAACGATTTGTATGTGAGGTGTCTATGTCTACCAGGGGATGTGTCATGGAAAAAATCAAATATGAACCTACAATATTCTCATTCCAATATCATTTAAATATCTGTAGGACTCGGTTCCCCATGACAAAAAACAATTTATCTGTATATATTGGGTGTCTTTTCGCCAGTTTATATTTTCAGATGTAAAACGTCATATGGTAGAATTGGATATCTTCCTACACCATAATATTAAAGTAGCGTCATTTACGGGAACTTTTAATTTACTTCTTTAATTTGAAGAAATCTGCAGCTGATAGACTTCGATTATTGTGTGAGCAATATGCTCCATAAAAAAAAAACATGTTAGTACTGGTTCCAGAAATTTAAAAGTAGCGATTTTAATACCAGCGACAAAAAACGTGAGGAAGACACTGAGTTGTAGGCGTTATTGCACCAAGATTCATACCAAACTTAAGAGGATCTCGCTGAAACCTTGGGAGTGACTCAAAACGTCTCATGGCCATGTGTATGGTGCACAAACATGAAAATTGGGTTCCATATGAAATGAAACTAAAAGACGTCGCAAGCCCGGCTAAACATCGAATTTGGCGGCCAAACCGATTATTCATGGGAATGCTGTGCATCTGATGCGACCTGTTCGGACTGATCTACTTTGAGCTAAACAAGTCAAACGAAACGAATCACTGAGGATGCAATTGAGCCGAGCATTGAAGCTCAAACGTCCTCAATAAGCCAAAGCCAAAACCATGACCAAGTGATCTTTTAGCATGGCAACACTAGGCCACATGTTGCGATAGTCGTCAAGGAAACTTTGGAAGCGCTTCAATGGGATGTCTCGCCCCAACTGCTAGTTTCACCAAACATTGCTCATTTCGACTACCACTAGTTTCGGTTGATTACTCATTGCATTGGTCGAACAGCACTTCACTTTTTACAAAGAAGCCAAAAATTGGGTTGAATTTTTTTGTTGCCACAAGACATTTTTTTAACGCGGAATCCGCATACTGCCTGAAATATGTGGAAGAGTCAATAATTAATATCTGTAGGACTACGAATGGACGAAAATCGGGACTGATTTGAAAAAAATTAACATGATTTGGAATTGAATTTTTTACGAAAACATTATTATGTACAAAATTTCATTGAAATTTTTAAAACTGATAGCCTTTATACTCAGTTAGAAGGACACAATTATCGGGATTCTCTATTCGATGCTGAGCATACTTTGGTGATTCTCCGATGCACAGTTCTATGTGCTACAAACATCAGAGTAAAATAAATATACCAATACTTCTAGTTTTCAAAATAATAATGACTACATCCAATTAAATTTTATTGAATTCTTTACTGAAGGACTATTTATCTTTACCAAGATAGATTAGATTAGATTTGATTAAAGTCAGGGCAGGAACTGAAACAACTCGTCACTGCGGCCACCAGTGGGCCTATTGTAAAAACTCTTGTAATTACAGTTCCTCCAATATTCTGGTATTCATCAATAAGACCAGAAAGTTTTTCTAAGGGAAACCTGCAATTTCATTTGGCTCTAAGTACCCAGATAGCGGAGTCTGGTCCAAATTAGGACCTCACAGTGGCATAGCACAAGCTCTGCTGTCTTCTCTTGTTCATTATATAGCCTACATTTACCTCTTGAAAACTCCATGGCAGCCCGGAGAATAGTTCTAGTCCAATGAGAACGTTAACAGTTCCTTTTCTAGCGAGTTAATCTACCTCTTTGTAATTTACCAAAACTTGTATTATTGATTGTTGAAAAAATCATTTTAGATGTTCTGTTCCTTAGCAATCCCAGGATATATTGAATTTTAGTTAGAATCACAATAGAAACAAATAGATTCTGATTTAAAATAGGATATTTGACTTCTAGAAGCTCCTTAATGATGTTTTAGGGGACAGTACGAATAGTTACATCAGATGACAGCGGACAACATAACAAACTTTAAACCAAATGAAATTCAAACTCAATGAGTTCAATGTAATAAAAAATACAACAATCGCTTTACATAGTACGTCATATATCGGTGGCAACAACAAAATTTAACATATTATACAATATTATTAGGGCATATTACATATTGTCGAGAACAACCAAATACAGTGACTAACATTATTCATATGCTTCATTCAGTTATTGGATGATGACTACAAAATTATCAATCTATCTAAATTTCCATATCTAGCGAAATGATCCAGGCAAATAAAGTATTGTAAACAATTTCCATGCATTTTCTACAATATAAAATTTGATACAATTTTTGTTGAGAAAAGTATTAAGAACATTACCAAACGTAATTTAAATTCGCTTCTCATTGATTTATTGTAATATTGAAGAAAATGAAGGCATGAAAAGGCGGTGAAATGTAAATGCAAGGAGCTTAAAATGACTTCACGCAGTTGTCTTTTCCAGTGATGTCAGTGGAGCGATAATAATATTGTTACTTCTTATATTACAAAAAACATCCTATTATTAAGACTGACGGCGAGTTGACGGCTAAATTACTGCATTTTGCACGCTGACACCGCATTTCGGCAAATATGTTTAACTTTAGCTTCTTTCGCTGGTTTGGAGGTGTTCGCCAGGTTGTGGTTTCCGTTTGTCTACAAACCAGCGTGAGGTTGGTTGTGCTTAGCTGTTATGCGCATTGTAATTAGTAGTTTACACTTTTCACTTTTTAATTTATGTTCTTACTGAAATTGATAAATAAACATGGTAAGCAGAAAAATATTCTGATAAAACTTTTACATATCCAACCATCAACAACTGAGTCGATTAAAAATTATTTATGAATAATAGATTAGTTGTTTCACTCTATCAACACTATCAAATAATAATAAGCTATTGGGATGATTCTGAACTGAAATGGCAAAAATTGCTTTTAATTCAAAAAATTTTATTATTAAAATTTGTAAGACAAATGTAAAGCCCAGCAAAAGAATATGTAAGTTACATTTACATACATATTCAAAAAGGCAAAAGGTTTCATGTCAAAGAAGTGTTTCAAACACTTATTATAAATCGATAACACCAAACAGTTCGATATTGCATTTTGACAAGCAGTTCGATAACCTCATACAAAAAGTATACAACAAGCAGTTTCACAAATTCATAAGACAGTTCACCAGTTCTTCATACACACACAAATACAAAAACAAAAGCAGATTATTGTATCAGAACCTCTTTGGCAAATAACTGACGCTTCATAGTTCGTCAGAAATAAGACATTACACAATGATCTGCAGATGCCTTTAGTTTGAATATCTGCAATAAAATTGCTTCTTTGTAAATATTGCTTATTGTTTATTTGTTAATCCTTCAAATTAAGTTGGGCAATATGATTGTTGTATGTTCGCGTTACCGAAGGTTACATTTTGAGGAAATTAAACTAAATTATGGAGCAACTAAGATAGATGGTCATGAAAGTCACTGCAGTCCATATGTGAAAAGACTTGTTCGTCAGCTAAGAGATGAAGGAAAAACATACAAATTAATTACAACATCAATGGGACTATCCGAAAATTTCGTTATAGATGCCCTCAAACCGGAAAAAGCCATTGAATAACGTAAAGCACCCAAAACATCTGCATCAGTTCAAATCATCTGGGACAATTGCTAGAGAAATTGAAAATATTTTAACATCGCGAAATGTTCGACGACGATTAGTAAGCGCAAATTTACCTGGAAGGATAGCCCGCAGAGTTCTTATGCTTAGAACTGCAAATTTAAAGAAAAGGAAAAACTTCCCAATGTGCAAAAAATGGCTCAATATCTTCTGGAGTGACGAAAAAGCAAAAATTAAGTTGTTTGGTTATGATGCGGAAAGAAACGTTCGTCGACCGAAAGGCATGGATTTTCACGCTAGGTATACAGAAAGGAGGTGGCAGCATAATGTTTTGGGGCTGTTTTTCGTGGCAAAGCGTAGGTCCGATACATCGAATTGATGGAACAATGGATAGATTTAAGTACAAGGATTTATTAGAAACGGTAATGCTACCATATGCCAATGATAACATGCCACTTTTGTGGACATTTCAGCAGGACGGACAATGATCAAATTGATGGTAAAAGCATAGCTCCAAAAACATAATGTGAACATTCTTGTCAATCCTCAGACCTCTGGAATCATCTTAAACGTGAAATTTCAAAGACAGTTTGCCAAAATAAAATGCAGTTATGGGAAAATATTCAAAATATTTGATACAATATTACTGTAGAAACTAGTCGGAAGTTGATATCGCGTATGCCCAGAAGAATAGAATATGTCATCAAGAATAATGGCTGATATTCAGGGTATTAAATGCGTTCGAACTAATTCAATGCAAAACGGAAGTGATGCCCATTCTGTCTGCATCGGGAATGGGAAGATCTGCAGTGAATTGGTTGGAAAGAATGGGTCCCTGAGGCACCCTAACTAGAATTAATTAATTAATTATCACACCTTTTATTTTGTCCAGGTATATAGTATGTACTCTGTATACAGCAGACATACCCATCTCAACAAGTCCAATCATAACAATGCCTACCTACGCTGACAACACCACTATAGTTGCTACTGCTTCCAGTTCTACCGCTTCAACGATTGCACTTCATAAAATAATGATTACCGCAGAAAAATTCGCCTATATTTGCTTCACTTCCTGCTGTGGCGTAGGCACTCGAGTATGTCCCAATGGATCGCTTATTACTTAATAACGAAAACACAGATACTTGACTTAATGAATTGGTTGTTAGATCACAATTCCAAGCTTATCCTCATATACAAAATCACAATCTGTAAGGCAACCTTAAAGCCAATCTGAATATATGTAATACAGTAGTTGGGCATAGCTGCATTATCTAACATTAATATCCTGCCAATACCTCAATCTGAGCAAAATCACTGGAGCACCATGGTTTCTGAACAACAAAACCAAAAAAAAATTTTAATACTCTTCTCTTTATAAGATTGGTGGATATAGATCAGGCACTTATATTGTCCAAATTTCAGTTCCATAGCACAAAAAACAAAAAAGTTTTTCTAATAAGAACTTTCATTTGGATCACCGTTTGTATGGGGGTATCCCCCTAGTTGGCCAAGGGTCTTGCAATATACATGGTTGGTGGATATAGGTCAGAAACTTATAATGTTCACATTTCAAGTCGATATTATGAAAAGCAAAAACGTTTTTCTAATAAGAACTTTCATTTGGATCCCGGCTTGTATGGGGATTCCGACAGATGTGCTGCGTATGGTAAGATCAACTCGTCTCGTCGCGCTGATCAAGAATATATATACTTTATGGGGTCTCCGATGTCTCCTTCTGTGTGTTACAAACTTCATGAAAAACTTATAATACTAATCACTGCGTGAAGAGTATAAATATTAATTTAAATATTTACCATAATCTTATAACTTTACTATTGATTGATTAACTAATATGCAATTCATGTGACTTAATATATGGATGGACCCAAATTTCATCTAAAGTGTTCTCAATTTGAAGGTACATTAAATGTAAGTTATGATATGTAATTTGTCCACAGAATGAGTTTATTTTTTTATTTGGAATTAGTTATTGCTATTGTTACACTCACGGATTCTGATGAAAGCTAAAGACATCAATTTTATATTTCTATATTATTTGTGTGTCCTCATAAAAAAGAAGTAGATCGAATCTTTTGAAGTTACGAAAAGTATAGAGATGCTCTGCCTATTGAATCGAAGAAATCACTTACTACACTAACCTTTCAGGTTCCCTGAATCATAGACATACTCGTATAGTAAATAACAAACAAGATAAAAGAACTTTAGAATATAGATCATTCGCTCTTCATACTTATACATGAAAAACGCTTTTATCACTACAAATACATATACATATTAATAACTAGATGTCCCGGAGCGCTTAAAAATAAAATAGATGTTTGAAAAAGATTATTTGATGGATTTTAGAAATCTAGTATGTCTCTAATCCACCAATTTCGGCTGATTCTTGGTCAATATTGATGAAATAATTGCTATATTTTACTCACAAGAAAGCTTCATATCTTTCAGTAATTCGATTTTGAATCCAATCAGTGGTTTTTACGTGATACCCTCATAAATATTTAAGCAGACAGACAAAGTTTACGATTTTATTCTACAATATGTATAGCTATTCCATCTTTGACTTAGTCGTCAGTTTATAACAATTATAGCAAAAACCATCAAAGCAATCCGGATTTTTCTAGACTAAAAATTATAATTCAAATATTCACACATTTATAAAATATTTACTTTGTGTTTGTCGTCACCTGAAAGTTACAGGAAACATAAATAAATATTTTACGTCGTCAGTTATTAGTTAGAACAAAAATCAAAAAATATTCTTTTCGTTAATAAATTTTTAAAAATTTTGTTCATCAAAATCAAGCAGGACTGTGTCGTCGTGCTCTCTTTGGTTTCAACATAATTGCATGTGAGTACCATGTCAGATCGTGTATGATATCCCTTAGTGTTGAATAACAAGATTTGGTTGGGGTCACATATCAATATTTCGAAACACTTGCACTTGTGATTTGTGAAACTTTCGGAAAAAGTATAAAAAATTAAGGAAAAAATCTATTTGTGGAGTAAATTTTTATATTTCAATAGTGCGAAATTACGTTCATCTAAGGCTTATGCGACTCACTACTTAAGTAATTACACAATTGATTTAATTTGATATAGCGAAATACTGACCAAAACCAGACAATAATAATAGAGGCAAATAAATAAACATGTTCCATAAATATATTTCTTAAATTTAGTGTCATTTGTGTGTGTGAGTCATTGTGCTGGTCTGATGCTGGTGCTGTTGACCCTGAATTTAATGAATTTGTTGTTTAAAAAAATGTAATGCAAATTTGCTTTTCACAGAGAGAAACATTGCAACAAAAACAAAACATCAACGACATCATCATAAATGTCTTCGTCGGCATCAACTTCACAAAACTCATCCACGACGCCAAACAGCTCAGCTGTGCGGGCTTTGGCATTAGAGTACAAATCATTACAAGATGAGCCTGTCGAAGGCTTTCGGGTAAAGCTAATAAATGATGACAACCTTTTCGAATGGGAAGTGGCAATTTTTGGACCACCGGAAACGCTCTATCAAGGCGGCTATTTTAAGGCACACATGAAGTTTCCAAATGACTATCCATACTCGCCACCATCAATACGCTTTCTGACCAAGGTGTGGCATCCTAATGTTTACGAGAATGGCGATCTCTGCATTTCGATTCTGCACCCACCGGTTGATGATCCTCAGAGCGGGGAATTGCCCTGCGAGCGATGGAATCCGACACAAAATGTTCGCACCATTTTGTTATCGGTAATTTCTCTGTTAAATGAGCCGAACACATATTCACCGGCAAATGTTGATGCTTCCGTCATGTATCGGAGATGGCGCGACTCTCAGGTATTGAAACTAATTGCATACTTAGTTATCAGATATGATATTTTTTGTGTATTTTCAGGGGCAAGACAACGAGTATCCTAATATTATTCGAAAACAAGCACTGGCAGCAAATGCTGAAGCTAAGCGTGAAGGTATCGTGGTACCCATGACATTAGAAGATTACTGCATAAAACCCACTCAAAAAACGACTACAGATTCTGCCTTGGATGCCAATTTCTATGATGATGACTTTGATTTAGAAACGGATGATGATGATGGCGCATCAGCTGAAGAGACAGACGACGACAGCGGCAAAGGCGAAACCACATAATCCCTAAGTTAATCCCTAATAATGGCTAAGTGGATGATTGGTTGGTATAGTTGGTTGGATGGTTGATAGATTGGTGATGTGGTGTGGTGTGGTATGGTATGGTGAAGAGAGGAGAGATGGTTTTCAAAAAAGCAACACTGATTTGATACAATCAAAAACTACCGCAATTCCTTGTAAACAAGCAACAAAAACAACGTAAACTGTATAAATATTAATTAGACATATTACACTAAATTAAAAAAAAAAAATTATATATTTTTTATTTTTTAATATACCATCATCAGCATCATCATCATCATCATCACTCAAATAAAACAGACAAAAATAAATGAATGAATGTACAACACACACACACACACACTCTGTGTCTCTCTCTCTCTCTCTCTCTCTCTCTCTCTCTCTCTCTCTCTCTCTCTCTCTCTCTCTCTCTCTCTCTGCAAAACAAACAAAACAAAAAAATATATTGAAAAACAAAAGCCAAATATACAAAGAAAAAAAAAATTTATAAAAAAACAATCAACATAATTTTAATAACAGATCAATTTCATTTACTAAATAATAAGAAAAGATAATACTTATAGAACAACACTGCTGTAGGATATAAATACTTACATACTATCATATGTACTTGCTTAATGGATTTGTTTCGATGCAATTGGATAGCATCGAATATTCGATTATTCATTGCCAATAGAGTAAGCTTAGCTTCATTTTTGAAGATTTTCAACAATAAACTTAATTCAATCCTAAACACTTTAATTCTGTAACATAAACCACAAGTTCAGGTATTTTTTAAATTTTTATTCATTCTTTTTTTCAGCAAATATTTTCGAATTGCAAAAATCTCGTACTCTTAATGAATAGAATTAGCTTAGTACATATATCTTTTAGGAACCAACACATTTTAATACTTTAATACAACAATAGTTTTAAGCCATCAGCAATAATGTAATTAATAATAATGCATTTTGAAATTCTTCAAATAAATACAAACATGTAATGTATAAGCTCAAATAATATAAATCACTTCTTTTATTACAAAATATATTACTTATTTGTATCATCATACATATTGTACTTACATCGTATATAAATATCAGATCAATCAAAATATAGTTTGTCCAGCAAAAACAATCACTATTATGATGAATATTATATTATTCAATCAAAAAACGTTATTAAAATAATAACAAAATTGTAATTAACTTAAATTGCATTTTTAAAACAATTTTAAAATTTCTTTATCTTATCTTAAGTGAGCCATGTATTTTGTTGTACAATATTGTTGTATATTTAGGGCGTAATATTAAGAGAAGGTGAAGCTTCTTCATTGGAACGCGCTTGTCGAAAACGATCGTCAGTTAAATTTCGACTCAGCTCAGACACTTGTACTTTCAATTCGTGGGCAAGTGATTTTTGGAAATTATTTTGCTGTTGTTCTCTCGCAAGATTTTTCTGCAAAAAAGAAAAAAAAAACAATGAAAATTGAAATTGATTCGATTCCACCAAAGATACAAATTTAATTTCACAAAAATGCAAATTATTTTAAAAATAAATTAATATGAATATGTATACATTTAATCACATTTCAATCTGATAACAAATAGAATTAATATTTTAAACGAATCCTAGTTGAAAGTGGAAGTTTTTCTACCAAAAAATCTTTATTTGCACCATTAACTTGGAGTTGCACATTGGTATTATTGGTTCAATTCCCATATAAACTTTATAGCAATACAGTTAGTTGTTGGCTATGACAAAAACCAAAATTAATTTGTAACATACATTAGGAGTATATACAATACAATCTTGATCAGCGCGACGAGTCGCGTTGATTTAGCCATGTCAGTCTATCTGTCTATAAGTATGCAAACTAGTCCCACAGTTTTTGAGCTAGAAATGGAAATGAAATGGTGAAACTTTCTACCACTAGGGGAAGTAACTCCCATACAAACCCAGATCCAAACGCATGTTCTTATTTGATAAACTTTTTTATTTTTTGTACTATCGACTTAAAATTTTGACACTATAAGTATGTGACACACTATATGACCCATACCCACCAACCATGTAAACTCTAAGACCGTCGAACCACCAGGAGGGGTACCTCCCATACAAAATATGAACTTATAACAACAATCAGATGATATAAAAAGTGCGTGCAGAATATTAAAACTTCGGCATAGAAATAGTTTATCTTTTTAACATTCCTGGACCAAAACAATTCAATTTTACCAAGATCAGCTGACATTTGTGCCGTTTATTTTAAAAGTGACAGTAATTTTATTTTTAAATCGAGATATTTAAGGGTTTGCATTTTAACATATCTAAAAATATTGATGCCAATTTAACTTGTAGTTGTTACCCCAGGATACTTATATTTTATATACATATTATTGCCATTTTCATATTGATGGATTGATTGATTATTGATTCCAATTTTTTTTTTAATTAAATATGACGTTAATTTGTAAGTAGTGTTATCATTCAATTGATTTTTTTTAAAATATGTCTTATGCCACGGACGGATCACTTATTGAGCTGTTATTTCCTTTTGATGCACATGTTTTACTGAAGTAATAAAACTTTTTTTATGTGGCAGAATTTTGCTAGAGAATAACAAACGTGACGGCAGAACAATTTCACCTCGCACTGTCGAAACTATCAAAAAAAAACTTCGCGATTTTTTAGCAAATGATTGCAATACTTCACTAATAATGATGGGGAAGGCTTTGCATATTAGCTGAGAAACAATTTTCATTCATTTTACACGAGGATTTGAGTAAAACAAATGTCCAACACACCCATTAACTGATGACCAGAAATCACTTTATGTTCAAGATTCCAGAGAGGTCAGAAATGATTAAAAGTTCTTTCAATACGATTCAGAAATTAAGTGCCAAAGTCCGGAATGGAAGTCATTGAGACCATTCAAAGAGCTTCGAAGTGTGCCATGCCACACATTCGAATTACTATATTACTGTATAGAAATGATAAGAAAATGCTTTCAACAATAAATTTAAGCTAAATCCAGATATTCCGTTTAATTGTAGCATCGTGTATGATTTATATGTACATGAGTAGCTAAACATTGTTTATAAATATTCTATGGCAGGGATGTCGAACCTTTATTGGTGAACGTACCATTTTTTATAAAAATAATAATAATGTGGCCATGACGTTCCGTCGAAAAATGTGGACTTAGTGATTTAATGGACAAAAAACATAACTAGATACTATTAAGTTAAAACTCTTAAAAAATTTTACAGCAATCGTAATATTTCTGCTGTTCCAAATTAGATGCTAAATACCTTATATTAGACTGATATTTTGTTACTTTGAACAGAATGCATGCTGAACTGGAGTCATCTGACAAACGGTTTCGATGCAAGTTTTTAATGTAATTCATTTCTGAAAAATATAACTAACAAGCATAGGTAGATGAAAATATTGTTAAGATAGCAAAAGCCAGCTTCTTGAAACAACTAAATATATCTGGAATTGAATCCCACGTTTCCATAATTTTGTTATTGACGTTTTTACTCATATTGCCCGATAGTCTTTCAACATCATTTAATTCCAAATCTTTCCTTAATTCGATAAATTTCTAAACCCATATTCAACTAGATTGAAAGTCAATTAGCTGCATTTCAATTTCTTCAATCTGCAACCAATCAAATTTAAACATGGTCACATCAGGATACACAATAAATTTGAGTGTTTCCGATAATTTTTTGAATTTAAAAAATCTTGCTGAAAATTCTTCGATTGATAAATGAATTACCGAATTAAAATCTTTAGTCCCTTTTTCTTCCTCTGGTTTGTCCTGTAAATCTAAATCTTTTCAAGTTTGGAAAATACTTGTAGTTTTTTGGTAGGAATTTTGTAATAAACTTGCAATTTATCCTCAAAATCACAAATTAAATCTACCATGATAATAATCGTCTTATTTGGGCCTTGAAATTTTACGTTCAATTCATTAAAATGGTGGCACAAGTCTTATATTTGAAAGCCACATAACATCCATCAATTGTGGGAAGATTTGTTAATTATTGGAGTGCCCGAATTATTTTATCGCCTGCCACGTATGCCATTGGATCGCCATCCCTGCTCTATGGAACCTCAAAGTTCTTTAGTGACATCATTTGGATAAAATCATATGGTACATTGATATATTTTGTGAAAACATTTATATATAAATAATATTTAAACATAATCAGTATAGTTGTATATTTACCATAACGTTATCAAGTTGATTACGTAGTCTTTCCAATTCTTGATTTAGTACTGCATCTGTTGATATTTGGTTTTCGAGTTGTTGTCGGGTTTTTGCCAAAAGTTCAGCCATAGCTGCATGCGATACAGTACGATCAGTGCTCATTGAATTAATTTCACTGCGTAGGTTTTCATTTTCCATTTCCAGCTGTAAGTTTTTAGTGTAATTTTTTAATCATTTTAAATAATTTATTTTCAGTAAAATTCAATGAAATGTATTACCTTTTTAAGAATTTCATTTAATTCCCTTAACTCGGCATTCAGTTTGCCTTTCTCTACATCAAGTTTATCGCAAAGATCTTTCCGTGCCGACAAATCTTCATTTCTTAGATGCAATGTGTCAATTGTCTCTTCAAGTTGACTCCTTAAGCATGCAATACTTGCACTTGAAGCCGATATCTAATTATGAAGAGTATTAAATATTATTTAGTAATGTTTGTTGTAAATGATATTATATAATAAAAATTAATAAATTTGCTCCACCTTATCCTCTAAGCATACAATGGTTTCTTGACGGCAGCAGGCTTCTCTTCTTAAAGCTTCAACTTCACTTTCTAAATCGCAAATTTGTCGTCTTCATGGAAAAGGAACGAATAACAACAGCAACAATAATAAATAAAACGCTATGATTATGAATGATACTAACTTGTATTCTGCCACCTCTGCCTCTAAGCTGTGATTATTACCCTCCAAAGTAACCGCGTCATGGGTGAGACTTTGATAGTGCTCTAGCATTTCATCACGTTCACGTTCCTGTCAAAAAGATTACAAACACAGATGTCTACATATGCAACTAATTCAAATGATTCAATGATTCTTTTTTTTTACCTTGTCAGTTAGCAAATCTTCAGCTCGTTTAATTTCTTGTACATATTGACGAAGCTGCTGCTTCATAAATTCAATTTCCGAATCCGAATCAGCCAGTTTCTTTTTTAGTATTCGCACTTCCGCTTGACTGTTGGCCAAATCATCCGACAGTTTTCTAAAATTTCCACACATAAATTAAAGTACAACATGCAATAGAAAATACAATGTTTCATATCATATCAATCAATTGCTTACCCATTTTCTGCAACAGCTTGATCATATTTTCGCTTAAAGGTTGTTTTTTGCTGACGCCAAGTTGTGGACTCCTCATGGCATTCGTTCAATTCAGTATGTGTTTTTTTAAATCTTAAATTAAGTTTACTAGAAAAAAATACAAAGCGATCAAGTCAATGAAAACAAACAGACTAACATATCTTAAAAGAAATACAATCGAATCAATGAATTAATATCAAATCCACAATATTCTAAGGGACAACACACACACAGAGTGCAACAGTGACAAACATCATTAATAAGATATCCCGAATCGAATTAAATCCAAAGAACCAACTAATAATCATTTGAATGACTTCTCTCGAAAAATTTAAAATTATCATTTGAGAATAAAATAATCAATCCTACTAAAAGAAATTAAGATTGAAAACTAATTTAATATTGACCCGTAAATTATACTTTTAGAGTTTGGACAATTGACATTTAAATAGATACCGATGTAGGTACATAGGTATGTAGTTGATTACCATGACGGAAGTATAGAAACATTTACGTAAGAGAGTGGAAGTGTAAAGATTTAAAAACTCTTAAGAGAAATACAAAAAAAGGTAACAAATAAAATTTGTTACACTTATTTTCACCTGCCATAATGAAAAGGTATGATCACATTGTCGTTTTGTTTGTAACACACAGAACTCTATGTCAACAACCCCTTAAAATCACAAGAAGAAACATTTAGTCCTAATTCTAGTCAATCCATCCATAGAAACCATGAAAACCTATAACATATTTCTTCTTCTTGTTCTTAAGATTTCGAACAGAAATTTCTCCTGCTCTATTTCATGAACCGTAATAGGTAGAGAGTTGACATTTTCACAGAGTGTGTGTAGAATGACAAATACTAAAAATACACATTTTTCGAAGCATTGTTCTTTAATTTAACATTTTGTTTAACAATTTTTTTTTTTGTAGTATACTTTTAAGCTGTAATTGTAGTATACTTTCAGGCTGTTAAATATCCACATAATTTAATATTTAAAGCAAAAAATCTTGTACGATCGTACGGAACCTTCCGTGTGCGATTCCGACTCATACTTAGCTAATTTTTTTTTTATTTTTTTTTTATATGCCCTCGAAAGAAGACATTTGAAAATGACCAAGCAATATGCAGCACTGACTTTAATAACAGAACACGATCCAGTAATATTGGAGCTTCCGCGAAAATTTCATCAAAATTGGTCCAACGGTTTTGGACTCCACAGGCAACAGACATGCATACACATACCAAACTTTACTCTAACAGTCTACAAACTATGCTAGAGTTTTCCTGGAAACTTCATTAAAATTGATGCAACAATTTCGGAATCCATATGCAACAGACACACAAACTTACAGACACATTTCCATTTTTATATATGTATATAGAAGAAGAATTAAGATTTATTTATATACCGATCAGACTAATAATCGATTTTGAATTTAATTTCTTTATACTTGTATTATTAACATTATTAGTTTAACTTAAAACTAAAACTAACAGAGGGAATATACTTACCACTTGCTGCTAAAGCAAGATTATGGCAACGAACCTTTAAAGAAACACTTCGAAATGACATTATACTACGTACCTATTTTTATCCTATATAGTAGTATACCGATTGGATCGATTTATAACATAATGACGACTATCCCACAAATAATGTATACAAACACAGATAATGGATAGTCGTCAAACATCAGTTAGGGTATGAAGGGTATGTAAACTGCATTAAATCCGAAGTTAAAGTTCTCTATACATTTTTTATTGTATGCTATTATAAGGTGCACACATGTGCGTAACTTACTTTGATGATATATTATACATACATATATTATTTATTGAAGAAACTAGTTTTTATAAATGTTACGATTTTATAATAACACAGATCTAAGTAACGTAATATTATGCCAGACATCTGTAATGAAAAATGTGTTTGTAAACTCTCTTTTAAAAACGCAACGTGTTGGTTGAAGAGCAAATCAGGTAGAAGAGTACTTAAACGTGATAGACATGACACACACAACAGACCTACTACATACTACCTAATGAGGCAACAACCTAAATCTTGTTTTTTGCATTTCTCAATTCAGACTTGTATCACCTGCGCAAGCGGTCGGTTTGGTGGTTCGGGTTTTGTAAAAACTCTTCGATTTTGATTTCTTTTGTTACCGCAAAATACAAATTTGTATCGCCAACGCGTTAAATCTTATAAAGTGTAAATGGAATAAAATCAAGTACACATACAATATATTCTATATTATACTAATATAAATAGTATAAGAAGGAATAATAAATAAAGCGAATACCGATTTTTGAAGAAAACAAACAAATATTGTTGTAATTATTGTGACCTGATCAAAATATACTAGTAATCCAGGAAATGCTAATATCACATAAACAATACTTTTTGTCTTGGGCGCGAAATTCAATCATGTTGTGCTTAGTAATTAAATTATGTTTTTTAAACTAAAGTTTCCTCAATATTTGAACAGTAAAAATACTTTATTGTTACATATTTTATTATGATAATCCTCTCTATATTTACGTAATTTTTTTCTCTGAGAATGTACACATGATACATAATATTTAGGTCATGGTTATAAACATACTTGCTTCGATCATTTGAACTACTTTTTTTTCTCATTTTAATGCATTATTATATTCAAGGTAAGTACCAATTTTTTAATATATAATTTGTATAATCAAACAATGTATTTATGGAATTGATACCAAAAAAAAAAAAAAAACTCTTAATAAAGAACACATGTAAAGGTCAACATTACAAAAGGGAAATGATATATGTAGTCTATGCGGGATTTGTGAAATATTTCAGGAAAACTTATTATAGGATTCCAAATTAAATGAATTTAAAACAACTTTGACTATGCCGAAGTTATAATACTTTTCACGCACCTTTTATATCTTCTGATTACTGTTCTAAAACACTTATAGTGTCCAAATTTAAGTTCGATAATACAAATACAATACAAAGGACATGAATTTTAATTTGGATTTTATGGAAGGTAACCATCCTAGTGGTCCAATTTCAGCTCTCTAGCTTAAAAACTGAGGGACTACTTTACATATAGACGGACAGATCAACTCGTCTAGTCGAGCTGATCAAGAATATAAGTATACTATATACATATGTATACTTAATGGGGTCTCCGATGTGTCCTTTTCATAACAAACTTATAATACACTATATACTACGTGAAGAGTGTAATACAAATCTTATTTTTAAAATGAATAATTCCTTATACAAAATTGTACTTATACTATCTTCTATTTTAGTGTCATAAAGAATAGAATCATGAAGTACGGACGACTGGCGCTAATATTTCGGACATGGTTCCAATTGGTAATCAATTTAATAGTATTTCTTTTTGCACTAATAATGGTAACTGAAGCAGCAATTGTACCACCCCCTTGGAGTAATCCAATAACGAATCCCTGTGCAAACATGTCTGGTGGTTGGCAGCTACTTTATTGGCCACCATTAAATAAATGTTTTAAAATTTTTACTGTCGGTTACCCATGTCCTGAATCCATGGAATTATCTCCAACGGTTGTAAACAGAAAACTGAATAGACAACAAAATTTGCCACCTGCCGAATGTCGATGCCCACCGGGCACAGCATTGGATGCGAAGACAAACAAGTGCTACAAACTATTTGAAAGAGGCCCTTGCGAAATCAATCAGTATTTTGAACCAATTATGGATATTGAGAACAAGTTAGTACATATAGTTACTTAACAAAATTTAGAAGGAAAACATAACATTTTATATACATTTAAAAAAAAAAGAAATGCAAATCGTTTGGGAACTTGTAGCAATCCACACAATTGCCCTGAAAATATGACATTTTGGCCCAACGATGGAAAATGTTATCAACAATTTAAAAGAGGACCCTGTCCAAAGGGAAAATTACTAATCGACTTTGAAAATGGATATGGAGAATGTAAGGTGAGTTAATTACGAGTAACAAAACCCCATTCAAAGTTTCAAAAAGACATATGTGTTAAAGAAGTCGCTGAGTATATCATTTTCATTATTTCAGTGTGAACGTACTGGATTGCTTAAGAAGTATTATTATGAATTGGAACAAACGTGTTACGAACACTATACCAAAGGACCTTGCACAACACCTGGTTATCTATTTTTGCCAAATGGCAAATGTGATTGTCATATTTATTTGCCGCATTATCATAAAGAGCTTCGCATGTGTTTTGAGCTAAGTAAATATTATAAGAAAATTAAAATGTCTTAAATTTCCTAAATAAATACATACAATGTTTTAAACATTTTTAGATACACCAGGACCATGTCCATTTGGGCATATCTTTAAAATCCCGGAAAATGCCAACAATTCCGAAATGATAATCAATACTCACGCAGAATGCCAATGCAAAGATGATTTTGTGAAATGGTCAGATGGCAATTGTTATCGACTATATACTCGGGGACCATGCAAATCCAATGAATTTCTCATAAGTTCTACACGTTGTGTACAAAATCATTGCAATAAGGCACAACTGTACTTTCCAGAAGAAGGAACATGCTATCGTATTGGCTCACAGGGACCCTGTTCTCAAGAACAAGTTGTTGTTTTCGATTATTCTGCACGACCTTCTGTAGAAGGTATTTCATATAAAGGGATTTGTGGTTGTTCGGGTATAATCAAAGATTTGGAACAGAAATGCTCATACTTCAAAGAACCAGAGAAAATACTAAATGATAATTGCTCATCTAATTCTGGTATGGTAAGACTTAATGATACTTGCTACAAATTATATACACAAGGACCTTGTGAAACCGATCAATGGCTGATACCTCTGAAAGACTCATTGAATCATGGCCGTCAAGAATATAAAAATGGAGCAAAATGCGTTTGTCGTCAAAACTCTACTGAATCCAATACTGATACTGATGAAACGGAAACTAATACACAATCACAATGTAGTGCTCCGAATGTTAGCTTAGCAAGGTATTTAACTAAAATACAACATATTTTCCAATCAACAAACACTACACTTAAATCTACTACTACTACATGATTCTTCAGTATCTAAAATTAGCTAACAATGTGGAACAGTTTCTTCTTTTCTATTTTAGTTGATTATTATCTGCATGTTTCTATTAATATCTTTTGTATCTTTCTACCTCAGACTTGCCCAAGTATACTACAATACTTATATGTACTATATCTAATTTAAATTACACTAAATCAATTTTAATTTCTTATACTTTTTAGGTGGTTTTTGGAATTATTGGGTTAAACAACATAAATAACCCAAATTAATTACCATTTAAATAAATTAAATGCCATAAATGTATATTTTTTTTAAGTAAAATAAGTGAGAACATATTCAACCAAAGAAATATGTGTATAATGTAACAACAAATAAATAAAGAAAGAAAATAAGAATAACAAGTAAAAAATTATTATGTAATACTCTTTACGCAACTTTTATATCTTCTGATTATTGTCCTAAGTTCATGTTTTGTATGGGAGATATCCCTCCTAGTAGTCGGAGGGTCTTGAAAAAAACACAAATGGTGGATATGGCTCAGTCATTTCTAGTATCCAAATTTAAGTTCAATAATACAAAAAACAAAAGTTTTTATAATAAGAACATAAATTTAAATCTGGATTTGTATGGGAGGTATCTGTCGTAGTAATCCGAGGGTCTTGAAATTTAAATGATTGATGGATATGTGTCAGACAATAATAGTATCCAAATTTTGTTCCAAAATACAAAAAAAACAACAAAGGTTTTCTTTAAAGAAGATGAAATTGAAACTGGATTTGTATGAGAGGTACTACTCCTAGTTGTCCGAGGTTCTTGACATTTACATAGTTGGTGGATATGGATCGGACACTTATATGGTAGTATCTAAATTTCTGTTACAAAGTATAAAAAACAAAAAAGTTTTTTAATAAGAAGACGAATTTGAATTTTGGTCCGAGGGTCTTGAAATTTACATGGGTCAGACTCTTACATTGTCCAAATTTTAATTCGATAATACAATTTGGATTTGAGTTTTGGTTTGTACTGCGTATGGTGAAAAGAAAGCTCAGTGCAAAATTTTACCTCCCTAGCTCAAAAACTGAGGGACTAGTTTGCATACATACAGATGGACATGGCTAAATCAACTCGTCTCGTCGTTCTTATCAAGAACATTTATACATTATTGCGTCTCCGATGTCTCCTTCTGTGTGTTACAAACTTCATTTCACTGCATGAAGAGTATAAAAATAATTAAAATATTTGCACTTACTTAAGTTGTTCTTTGAGATCTTGTATTTCCATTTCAAGCTTAATTCGTTCATCTCTACAAAGCTTAAGTTCAAATTCAAGTTTATTTGAATGCTCTGTTTTGGCATCCAATTGATTCTGTTATTTCATTTAAAATATACATAATAAAAGTATTTTTTTAAATTGCATTTACCATATACAACTTACCAATAATTTATCCTTGTCATGTTCTAATGCCATGTAAGCATTCTTTAAAGAACTCACATTTCCAAGCAACTCAACGGTCTCACTACGTTTCGATTCATGTCTGGAATTAATTGTATTGAATCGGGTATCTGAAGTTTGCAATTCCTGATCGGCCTTGGCTAATTTACTTTTTATTTCAGCAAGCGATTGTTCAGTTTCTCCATGGACAAGTCTAGCAAAAAAAAAATCAAAATATTATAATACAGTCGATCGAATTTCTCTATAAAAAACTTCTGTAAAACGAACCAACGAATTGGTAAGCATACAATGGGAAAATAAATTAGGCTGCAATGCAAAGTGTCATACCATTCGGCCCACTGACTATCTATCCAAGGGAAGAACAAATGTCTTGAACCAAACATAAGTATATAGGTATAATTTTCAGTTTAGACTTTTTCATACTCCAATTATACTACATATGACATTTAGTGAGAATGTTTCAAAAACAATAAATAAAATCCATATAATGCTATATATGTACGTATAACCAAGGTCACTTTTATTACGAATTTGCGATTTTGCGTATACAGAGTAAAACATAATTGGGGATTTCCAAAAGAAAATAATAAAAATTCATGGATGCTAAAGAGTTACCTACACTGGGTCCTGTTTCTTCATCCAGTGAAGTATGTAATTCGATCCATTCTGGAGATGAAATATACATATTTGGAGCTCTTAATATTACATACTAGATTATGTTGAGGGGACAAAAATATAGGACAGACCAAAATTACAAATTACACACGTATTTTAAATAAAAGTTGGATCAAGTAAAAACGATACAAAAAAAAAAAATAATAATAATGCTAAGTACTACGAAAAATATATAATTTTTCGATAATGAACTTCCTTATAACGATTTAATTTTGAGGTCTCTTGAAATCTTTTTATAGGAGAGGTTAAATGTTTAGATAAAATTGCTCAAATATAACCAGTTGAATTTCAAACTATGCATTTCGTACGGTACTTTGGTGAAATCGAATGTTCGTTGTAAAAAGATCAACCAATGAAAAATTTGTAAGAACTTAGAAAGGACATACTTATGTATGTTATAATATGTAAGTATTTATTAATAATTATGACTTACTTTAATTGATTATGTTGGATTTCTAGCTTTGAATGTTCCTCTTGAAGACTGTTTAACTGATGTTTGCCATTTTTAATTTCTTCTTTGAGTTGTATTATAGTTGATTCCTTGGGTAAAAGTTGTGAATTAATTTCTCGATTTTCTCGTTCAGTATGTCTCAAATTTTCATTGAGTTCCTGGCAATGACGTCGTAGCAATTTCAATTCTTCGGAATGCATGTGACAATCATGATGATATTTATCTTGTAGCATTTCAAGCTCATGCTTCAAGTGTTTCAATTCATCGCGGGCACAATCTCTTTCACGTTCAGCACGCATTATGACAGCTTGAACACAATCACTATTTTGGTTTGGCAACATAGGCATCGACCGACAGGGGACAGGAGTTCGTGTCGCTGTCGAAGGTAAAGATTCGTAGGGACAAATCCCATCTAAGGGTTTAGGGTTTAACATTGGAGTTCCAATCAAGCATTGTTCTGATCTCATTTTTAGCAGCTCTTCATCTTTTTCCTTTATTTGTAACTGCAATAACTCAATTTCAGTCTCTGCACTCATTTTGTTTATCAATCGTAAATACTCAGTCTGGAAAAAGTCACGTTCTGTCTTCAAACGTATTTTCTCTTCATCAATAATGCTAACAGGATCGTCGCTTGGTTTATCTTGCGTCTTATCATGTTTATTTGAGACTTTACGTAATTTCTTCTTTAACTTATCAATAGACATTTTTAGTTCCGATTCTAAAATGAATATTATATATATCAAATGATTATACTCGTACATAAATATATACTCTTTAGGTAGGTCTGCTTCTGACATACATTTATAGATGCTCTGAGGAATGAATACTCTGATGAAAGGCTGCCATATAAACTGACAAAGTAAGTGATAGAAAACCTGACAGGTATTCTGGTTTGAGAGATTGCAGGTGCTTTGTAGAATAGTAAATATTAGGTTGGAAAAATCAATATTAAATCTTTAAACTTTAGCAATGCAGAAATTGTAATACTCTTCATGCACCTTTAGATATACTTCTTATTATTGTTCTAAGTTCATGTTTTCATGTGGATATGGGACAGACACTTATAGTGTCCATTTCAAGTGGATAGTACAAAAAACAAAAAAGTTTTTCTAATTAAAACACGATTTGGCTGATTCCGACAAATGTATTGCGTATGGTGAAAAGAAATATTAGTGCAAATTTTCAGTTCTTTAACTCAAAAATTAAGAATCTATTTTGCATACATACAGATGGACGAACAGACAGGCATGGCTAAATAAACTCGTCTCGACCCGTACCGCTGATCAAGAATATATGTATACACTTTATTGGGTATCTGATGTCTCCTTCTGTGTGTTACAAACTTCATGACAAACTTATAACACTAGTATTTACTGCGTGAAGAGTATAAAAACTCTTTGATTAACATAGTGTAAGAGGTGGAACATTTAAACCAAATAAAGTAATAATAATCAATAATAATAATAATAATAGTATGCACTACGTAGTTTGCTTTACTTACCACGTTGTGTTAAAATATTGATTTTTTCTTTCATTGCATGTTTTTCGGATAGACTTTCATCTTTAGGATTACGTTTGTAAGTAGTTTTACTGGCTTTTAGTTGCAGGTCACTGTTTTTAAGACGTAAATCTTTTATTTCTTCCACTAAAGTATTAAGTTCTTCATCCCGAGATGATAGCTCAATGTTTGCCTGTGTTTCAACTTCTAGAGCTGCTGTCTTTAATTGTGTCAATTCCTTTTGGAGTTTAATTCTATCTTCTTCTAATTTTACTGCTTGTTGCATGGCTTCATGCATCTTTTCTTTGTACTTCTGTATTTGTGCTAGATACTCTTCATTTTCACCCTTTAAGAAGTTTAGTTCCTTGATTACCAAGTCTTTTTGGCAGCAATCCTTTGCTAATGCTGCCGGTGGCCTGCCACCATTGAGTAAATTTGTAAGTCTCTGTACTTCTCGATTAAGTCTGTCAATTTTCCTTTTGTAAAAATCTAATTGATCTGTATTATCTCTAAGGGTGTTTTCAAGTTTATCATATTTCTCCTGATCGAAATCGACTTCTGCATTTGCTGCTGCCTCAGCGTTAGCCAGATGAATGCCTGCATTACATTTAGTGCAACGAGGATTTACGGCAACATATGGTTGGAGGACGGGAGGAAGAGCGTTTCCAGAGCGCACAGTACTTATAAATGGTTTTTTAACTGCAAATATATTATATACATATGTATATAAAAAGTCTTAGTTTATTAACTCCTGTTCAATCGTTTTCAATTTACCCTTTTGCACTGTGGATAATTGTGATCTCTTTTTATTTGGTTCTAGATACTTTGCACGTAATATTTCTAATTGATGTTCCAGCTGTTCGCTGTGAGCTTCGATATGTTGTTTGTCAGTTTGCAAATTACGAATCTTCTTATTCAACTCTGAAATATAATAAATAGTCTTTTTAACAGGACTCGATACTCAACACATTCACTTGTAATTTATTACCACAGATTTGCAACTCAAAGTCTTCACGATCTTTAAGCAGTTGCTGATTTAACTCATTGCACTCTTTGACTAGTCGAGCGTTCGAGCACTTGTACGGTTCCACTCCCATTTCCCAGCATGTTCTCTCCTGCAAAGAAGATCAGCATTTGATTTTGTCCTATGATAATTTCACAAATCAAAGGTCAATTTTCATGTTAATCAAACTTACTCCTAACAAATCGAAATTTTCTTTCTTTGAATCCCTTAGACTTTCGGTTGTTTTTATTAAATCACCAAATAATGCTTCCACAAGCGGAATTCCGAGGACGGGAAGTGTTTGTGTGTAACCCATGAGATCGAGATTTTTTCGTAAATTGTTAAATGTTCCATCGTTAACGCTCATATGTATTTATATTTATTTATAAAAAAGACACAAAATATTCCGAACAGTGAACGCCACAAATACAGAACTATCCTTTTCAATCGATGCACAATATTTGTTAAATTAACTTATTTGTTTTGGCGCGCAGCCCTTCACTTTAAAGGTAGCCTTACACGACAAATCCCTAGAGGAAGATCTAAGTAAGCATACATCAACAAGTAATGTTTGAATATAAAAAATCTGAGTTTCTTATACCCTCTAAATTATTTCCAATTTGTTTTCAATTATTAATTAAAAGAGATTATATTATAGAGAATTAAAAGATATTTTTTTTTTTTCTATCAAAGCATTTTTTGATCATTGTCAAGTAGATTTATTGTGAAATGTTTACTGTGATTATGAATTCTTTGAAAAATGAATATAAATTTAACAACTAATTTTCTCTTTCTTTGCCACGCTGTAATATGTGTACTCCAATTTACCTTCAAATGTTGTTAAGAATTATATCATATATGTTAAAGAAACGAGTCGCATTTGGCAATTCAGTCAAACCTTCCACCATCCCGCAAAATTGCCCCAACCGATTGGAATCAGCACATGTGTCACATTTATCTTCAGATGTGGTGTTTGTGCACCATTTAATCTTTTTTAAGAAGAACTCGCACACCATTCTTTTCTGAGTCTGACTATATAAAAGAATATTTACAAGAATCATTCCACCAGTGTGAACATATGGAATCCAAATTTTGGGCAAAGCAGAATATTGAAATCCTTCAAAAATTTCAATCCAGTAAAATCTTCGCATACCAATAAAAAAGGAATAAGTGAATGTTTACAAAATGATTGAAAAAATCAAAATAACTTACTTGCTATCAATCTTTTAGACAACAGCAACAAAACCAGAAGATTTAACACCCGGACTTACTGTTTAGCGTTTTATAATTTATTTACTAAGCCAATTTACCTTTCTGCATCAATGTATTGTATGTAATTACATATTCTCAGCAAATTTAATGATTGTTCAATAGACAGATCCTAAATGATATAATTATATTAATATAATGATAATAATTTATATACGTTTATCTATGATAAATAATGGGGTATCATTTTAGCTTAAAAATCTCGGTCATTTTTATTTTAAACTTAAAAGGGGTCTCCACGCAACGTGGCAAACTTGGCAAATTCGCAGTTGCTACATACAAAAAAAAATTTGCCAGGTTTGCGAAATCTGCGAGACTAAATTGTGTGGCAAACTTGGCAAACCTTCTTAAAGTGAGGGCTGCAAACATTGTGAATTTATTATGAGTGGGCAAGTCTGACCAAAAGTGAAATGTTTTACCAATTTAATTGAAATAACAAATGATTTACAGCAAATAGGAGTACGAATAATAAATAATTTATTTCAATTTATGCACTTATTTCAATACATTCATTTTTAGGGTTCCGTACCCAAAGGATGCTAACGGGACCCTATTACTAAGCTTCCGCCGTTCGCCTCCGGCTGTATCTCATGAACCGTAAACTAAAATACAGTTAACAAATTAATGGGGCCCCCATACAAAAAACTTGTTACATTTGTTGCGGTGGAGCGTCTGTCCGTCACAGAGCTCTATCTCATGAATCGTAATAGGTAGACTATTAGATTTTCCACAGAGTGTGTATTTCTATTGCCGCTATAACCAAAAATTATAAAAGATTCAGAAAATCCAAAGGACTAGTCGGAAAATCTCAATACAGGACTATTTACAATTATAATATCTTATGTTTCTAGTAATGCTTTGTAACTTAAAGTAGTTGCTTATTATTTATATTATTTCTGTAAATGATGTTCACTATTATTTAAATACATATTTTATTTTAGCTTCAAAAAACTTGGACGATGGTACGGAATCCTTCATGTGCGAGTCGGACTCACACATGACCGGATTTTTTTTTTACTTTTTTCGGCATTTTCAATTGTTTTTTTTTACATTCAACTGGTAGTTGTGTTTGCGAGAACACCTGATTTGCCAATTGATTCACACAATTCACAATGGCAAATTTGTCAATTCACCATTTTGCCGTATTGTCACGTTGCGTAAAGACCCCTAATATGTATTTACTAATCAATTGACTTTGCACTTGGCAATTTCAATCACTGATTCTTTCTTTTACTTATCGTCTATTATCTACCCGAACAGTGTTAATTTCTTTTAATTGTCTACAATTATTATTGTATGCACAGAATTGAATTTCAGTTGTTTGTTTGATTGTTGTTGGAATTGTGTAGGAGAGTGTTAATTGTACTGCGTATTGTACTGGGTTTCAATGGCTGATTCGAAATCGGCAAGCCGTTCCAGTGGGGGACCTGCTGCTGCTGCTGCAAGTAGTACTCTATTAGCGAAACCACCAAATTTGCAGTGCAAAGATTTCCAAGAGTATCTTCGTACAAGGAATGCAGAGACCCTGGAAAAATTATATAGTTATCCAACTATTTGTCTCGCTGTATACCGGGAGCTTCCAGAGATTGCACGTCAGTTTGTAATTCGTATCCTATTTGTGCAGCAAGCAGTCCCGCAAGCAGTTGTGGCATCTTGGGGCTCGCAACACTATGCAAAGTTGGTTTTTTGTGTTATTTAAATTTTGTGAATTAATCTAATAAAGTTAATGTTGTTTGCAGAGATCAATCGGCAGCCGAATCTTGTCTATCAGATTTATTTGTCTGGCGTATTACTGCTATCCCAGGAGGGTTACCAGCATGGGAATTGTGTCCTACTTTCAAGAAAAATTTAAAAATAGCCTTACTTGGCGGTGGAAAACCATGGTCAATGTCTCATACACTTGAACGAGATTCCAGACCACGTGATATTAATTTTCTCGATTCTTATGCCATGGCTCGCTGGCGGTGCGTATTGCATTATATGGTGGGGTCTGGAAGTGCCAATAACATCGGGCAGGAGAGTGAAGGCATCAGTCCAGATGCTGTGCGAATTCTGTTGCATGCAAACCTCATGAAGCGTGATGATCGCGATGGTATAATTATAACTAGGCAGGGATTCCAATTTCTGTTATTGGACACACAATCACAGGTTTGGCATTTCATGCTTCAGTATTTGGATACATGCGAGGAGCGTGGACTCTCGCTGCCCGAATGTCTGTCAATGCTGTTTCAACTTAGTTTTTCAACATTAGGACGAGACTATAGCTCAGAAGGCATGAGCTCTAGAATGTTAACCTTCCTTCAACATTTACGAGAATTTGGTCTTGTATTTCAGCGAAAACGCAAAGAAGGACGTTTCTACCCAACGCGATTAGCATTAAATGTCACCAATAAAAATGCTGTAGTTCCAGCGGTGACATGTGATGAATATAAAACTCAGGAAAGTGGTTACATAGTTGTAGAGACGAACTACCGAGTGTACGCCTATACTGATTCACAATTGCAAGTGGCTGTACTTGGCTTATTTACGGAACTGCTGTATCGGTTTCCAAATCTAGTGGTTGGAGTGTTAACACGTGATTCCGTTCGTCAAGCACTGCGAGGGGGCATAACTGCTGAGCAAATCGTTAGTTACTTAGAACAGTATGCACATCCAAATATGAAATTAACAGAATCTGCCATCAACTCAAAGTCATCACTGCCACCAACGGTTGTGGATCAAATTAAGCTGTGGGAATTGGAACGAAATCGCTTTATATATACAGAAGGCGTCGTTTATAATCAATTTTTGTCGCAGGCCGATTTTGTTACATTACGCGATTACGCACAGTCTATACACGTTTTAGTTTGGCAAAATGAAAGGACTCGTACAATGGTCGTCACGAAGAATGGCCACGATGATGTCAAGAAATATTGGAAACGATACTCTAAAAGTGGCAGTTAGGTATAGTTATATTATTTTAAAAAGCACATACATTGTAATTAAAATAAGACATCTTACAGTTTCTTTTCTTTTAACTATATTTTTTTTTGTCTCATTATCTATAAAAGTTTCAAAACAATATGAATTTTATTAATAGAGATAGAATATACTATTTTAATATAAGTTAGGACGCTGAGGCATGCAAAGGTTATAGTAACTCTTTTTATCCCAAAAATCAACTCCCTTCCATCCACACCAACCTTTTGTTTGTATTGTATGTAAATCGTCTAAACCAGTGAAATGTGGGTCGAGTATTAGAAATTTAATTTGTCCCGTGCTAACGCAATAGTCAATGCCTATTATTGTGTGGGCCAAAACTCCACCACCGATCATAATAGGAGTAGCTTGTGTCTGAAAATGCATAGCTAACTCTGAGGCAAGTGTAGCCATTTCAGAGCCCGACGTGACATGGATAATTTTCGAATCAACATTTAAAAATCCTTGTAAGCACATGCTGACTTCCGTGGAACCAATCCATTGTGTTGAACCTACAAATGAAGCTGGTTTGTCGCCTATTTTATACAAATACTCCTGAATTTCGCGATGTGTAGGAATGTGATTAGTTGGAGTGTAACCCTGTAACACAAACCACGAGCATATCGTCTGAAGTGATCGATATGCACAACCCCAGCCTTTATCTTGTACTTGCTGCTGCAAATAATGATAGTAGCGATAGTTTCCCTGTATTATATACTGTTTACCGCCATTGAGACCACTGGATCGCAATCCAATATGAGTATTTAAAAGTGGCATTGAAGTTGAAATTACAGAGTCTTCACTCCCCTCCTGCTCCAATTTAAATTGACAAACATTACCTCGGCGAAAGTAGGGTCGTGTCAATGGTAAACCAAAATGACGATGTAATCGCTTTCGTTTTTCTTTCATATTATCCTCATCATCATCAATGCCATCTAGATATGAACAAGAAATAAAGTGCCCTAGCTCATTAGGATAGAAATGATAAATGTGTGGTGTCAATAGCTTTACAGGTTCTTCAACGTCTAACCTTTCGCTTAAACTTTGTTCGAATAGTCGTAATGAACGACATATACTTTCAAGGAGTACATCATAAAGACGATTAACCTTTGTGTTTTTGTAGAGTATTGCCATGGCCTCCACTTCAAGTTCCACTGCTACCTTTGTTTCTTCGTGTTTAATGTATATAACAGGCGATGCCAATGAAGTAGAAGAAGTTTGTCCGTTATTTTTATCCTTTGTTATACATTTAAGAACATCAATATTTAAGACATCATATTCGCAACCGATTGCTCCGAATACCTTAGACAATGGAGGTACAATTTTCTGACCAGGCTTTTTCTTTTCTGGTGTTTCATTAGGTAATGACGAAGATACAACATTAACAAGATCTTCAATTGCTGATTCACCCGTTATTGAATTTCCGTGGACTCCACTACTAGAAACAAAAACATTTGCCATTGCCACATTAAACAATAGGTTGCCGCTAGTGCATTTAGTTCTTAGTTCATGCATGTGTCGTTGGACCGCATCTGTAGTTTGCTCTGTATAAAGCATAATGCCGCATTTGAGACGAGTAAAGCAGAAATCTCGGTAGAGATCACTAGCCTCCATAATTTCATATGTAACTTCCTGCAGTTTGCTATGCATAAAAATGGAAACACGTAAACCAACCAAAGTACCAACTTCGCATTGTACCAAAACTGGGTTATCAGTTATATCCACGTTTTTAATTATTTCACTTAAGTGGGCATCGGTATCATTACAATCGCCAAACTTAATCAAACCGCATAAATCCAATTCAGCTGGCAATTTATGTTGAATTTGTTGTTCAAAATTAAGTTTACCAATGCTTGTTTCTACGTTAAAGCTCATCAGCAAAAGAGTAGCTTCACCATAAAAGACGCCATATATACAGCCACTGCATTGTTGTTTCACATTCTCGAGGCGCTGAAAGACCAAATTCAAATAAACACCTACTGTACAAAAAGAAATTATTTATTTACCTTTAAAAGAAACGCTGATATTTTAATTTTTGGAACCATATCTGTAATTCGTCATCAAAAACAATTCTTAGTGTTGAAAATTGCACAAAGACAAAGATAAGTGTTGCAAAATCAAGATTTGCGTTGTGACAAAAAGAGGTGTTGCTAGATCATCTGTAATAAGTGCTGCAAAACAGTCTTTTCTACTTATGAAGAAAAAATTGCTACCAGCTCTGAACAGAACAGCACCAAATGGCAAACAATTGTTAGTTTCTATTCTGTGAAAATTGCATATCTTAATTGCTTATTAAGTACTTTACCAATATTGTAATTATAGATACACTAGATAAATTATTAGACAACAATAAACATTTTCAAGTGTATGTATGAATATCACCGATTACCGCTATCGATTCGCAACCATCTGTAAGTTGCAGAGACACCATTTATAAATCGTTCATCTTTACACAAAGAAAGAAAATTGTGAAATACATACAACGTTTTAGAATTTTACTGACGTAGACATCATAATGGGAAAAAAGAATAGTAAGTTGGTAAAAAATAGAGAAAATATTTAATCTACATGAATTTTTTAAAAAGAATTAAAGAAGGAGGAATCTTCAACACCAGCTGGCCAGGCAGCCGGATCTCAAGCTACCCAGGGACCGTCTACTTCTGCCCAGGCTAGAAGTGGTAAGTTACTAATGCAATAATTGTAAAAAAAAGTAAGAAAGTAACATGTATGTACATACATACAAACACACATAAGTAAGTATATAAGAAAATGATAAAAATGTGTTTGTTTGTAAGTATACTATTTGTACTTATGTACATATATATATATAATCAAGGCCCTATTTCATTCTTACCATGGCGTACTTAGGTGATCGCCATTATTTTTTTTTTGATATTCCACTACCGATAGCTTTAAACGGTCAAAGTAAAACTATGTATTTGTATGTATTAAATAAGACGCAGTATGTACGTATATATGTATGTGTGATCCTAACTGGAGTTGTGGTTGCATAATTGATAGACTGTTATAATTTTTAATTTTTTTTTTTTAATTTACGAATTAAAGATCCACCGCAACAACGAGGACCTAGACAACAGGGTGGCGGTACCCCACAACAACAAGGACAGAAGCAAGGACCTGGTAGTGGTACTCCGCAACAACAAGGTCAAAAGCAAGGACCTAGACAACATGCTGGAGGTACCCAGCAACAACAAGCTTGGCAACAGCGAGGGCCTCCAGAACAAGGTGGTGCTGTTCCAAAACAGCAAGGCGAACAGCGAACACCTGGACAACAAGGTGGTGATACTTTTCAACAACAAGTTTGGCAACAGCGAGGACCTGGAAAACAACATGGTGGTACCCCACAACAACAAGGTTGGCAACAGAGAACATCTGGACAACAAGGTGGTGCTGTTCCGAAACAGCAAGGCGATCAGCGAACACGTGCACAACAACAAGGTGGTGGTACCCCGCAACAACAAGGTTGGCAACAGCGAGGACCAGGACAACAGGGTGGTGGTACTCCGAAACAACAAGGTTGGCAACAGCGAGGACCAGGACAACAGGGTGGTGGTACCCCGCAACAACAAGGTTGGCAACAGCGAGGACCAGGACAACAGGGTGGTGGTACCCCGCAACAACAAGGTTTGCAACAGCGAGGACCAGGACAACAGGGTCGTGGTACCCCGCAACAACAAGGTTGGCAACAGCGAGGACCAGGACATCAGGGTCGTGGTACCCCGCAACAACAAGGTTTGCAACAGCGAGGACCTGGTCAACAAGGTAGAACTCCGCAACAACGAGATTATGGACAGCAAGAATGTTATGATGGAACACCGAGTGAATTTATGAAAGGTGACTCGAAATCTGCTACTGGCATAAAACGCGGTACCCTTGGTGAAACAGGTCAAGTACAAGTAAACTATTTGAAAATTGATATAAGTGAAATGCCCCCTGAAGCTTATCATTATGATGTTACGATTGAGCCCGATAAACCCAAAAAATTTTTACGTGATGCATTTGAAGAATTTCGAATAAGATATTTAAACGATATTGCCGCTGCATACGATGGTAAAAAGAGTTGCTATTCTGTTCAGAGGCTTCCCATGAACCACAGGTCTGAAGAGGTTGAGGTAGGTATTCACAAGATTGTTCTTCTGTTATATTGTAGTATTTATATTAAGAGGCTGATTAAAATGAACTTTTTAATTTGATTTTTTGCAGATCACCGATTCCAACGGACGCATATTGCATTTCAAGGTTGATATTAAGGAGACAGATAAATGCGTAATCGACTTGAATTCACTTAGAAGGTACATAGTTTTCGATTGTATTTTGCAATATGTAAATGCAAGTGCATTCTTTAAATTTTAGTTATTATAATGATCGAGTCTTTGATAAGCCAATGCGTGCTTTACAATGTTTAGAGGTAGCACTCGCAACTCCATGCCATAAAAAAGCTGTTCGTGCAGGTCGATCATTCTTTACAAGGCCTATGAGACGATATGATTTGGGTGATGGTTATGAAGCGTGGACTGGGCTTTATCAGGCTGCTATTCTCGGCGATCAACCTTTTCTTAATGTTGACATATCTCATAAATCGTTTCCAACCGGAATGGCAGTTAAAACATTTATAGAAGATTATCTTTTCGATAAAAAAGAAATTTCTGAAAATGCTACTCTCGATAATTATAAGGCTCGAGATTTAACCAATTTTATAAAAGGCATGAACATCATATATAGGCCCCCACCAACTTTTGGATGTGCGCCTCGAAATTTCAGAGTTAATGGGCTAAGTCAGCAATCAGCCGTCGATTTGAAATTTGAAAATGAAAACAAGGTTGAAATTTCAATTCAGAAATATTTCGCATCAAAGGGATATCAATTAAAACACCCTCTATTGCCATGTCTTCATGTGGGTTCTACAGTTAAAGCGATTTATGTTCCAATTGAATTGTGCGAAATTCCAGAAGGACAAACTATCAATGTAAGTAAAGCATTATAATTTTTTATTCTTCATGCAGTGAATAGTATTTTAAATTTGTTATAAAGTTTGTAACAAACAGAAGTAGACCCCGTCAAGTATATATATTCTTGATCAGCGCGACGAAACGAGTTGATTTTGCCATATCCGTCTGTCTGTATATATCCAAACTAGTCATTCAGTTTTTATGCTAGAGTGCTGAAATTTTGTTCGAAGCTTTCGAATCACAGGTGGTGTACCTCCCCAACATCCAAATTTATGTTCTTTATGAAAGAAATTTGTTTCTTGTACTATTCTATGTGAACACTGTAATTGTCTGATTTATATCCACCAATCATGTAAATTACAAGAGCATCGGATCACTAGAAGAAAAACAATAATCAGAAGATATAGAAGGTGTGTGAAGAGGCTATGCCAAAGTTAATATTCTTTTTACTGTTTAAATAATATTTATATTATATCATATGTATTTACTTTAGCTAAGATAAATTTTTATATTTTGTTCATTGTTAGAAAAAAGATGCATCGAGACAAGTCCAAAACATGATAAAATTCGCTGCGACAACCACAAACGAGAGAAAGAAAAAAATCATGAAATTGCTTGATTACTTTAATCACAATTCATTTACGACTATCAAAGAATTTGGTATTAAAATTGGTAGACAATTTATTACGGTACCGACACGCACCTTACAATCGCCAATGATTGAGTACTTGAATCGATTAACAGTGCAACCATTCAATGGAGCTTGGCAAATGAAAGATTCAATGTCTTTTATACAGACAAAGCCAACATGTCATAAATGGGCTATAATCCATTTCAAAGCGAATTATAATCTTCTTGTAGATTTTCAAAACAAAGTATGTATACCCCATAATTAACAGAATCAATTGATTTATTTGTATAATATTGTAATTTACATAGATTAGCAGCCAAGCTGCAAATTTAAAAGTTTCATTGGAAAAGAATGCGTTAATTATACCAGGTGACAATTTGGATAGAACTTTCCAAGAGTTAAAATCAAAAAGTGTTGATTTGGTATTTGTGGTTTTGCCATTCCGTGGTCCATCTTATGCTGATGTTAAACAACGTGCCGAGTTGAAATATGGCATTCTTACCCAATGCATTAAGATTAATACAATTGAAAGGCGTATGAGCTCAATGCTGATAGCAAATGTTTTGTTAAAAGTAAATTGTAAACTGAACGGAGCGAACCATAAAATACAGGATGCTACGAATGTTCCTTTGAAAAATGTCATGTTCCTTGGTGCTGATGTAACTCATCCATCGCCAGATCAAAAATTTATACCAAGCGTTGTTGGTGTCGCTGCATCACATGATCAATATGGAGCAATGTATAATATGCAATACCGCCTACAAAAATCTGCTTTGGAAGAAATTGAAGATATGGAATCAATTGTTCTTGAACATCTTAAAGTGTATTACAATTTTCAAAATCGTTACCCAGAGCACATTATCTACTATCGAGATGGAGTGTCTGATGGACAGTTTCCTATTGTGAAAAGTTTGGAATTGCGTGCAATACAATGTGCAACAGCAAAGGTAACAACGACAGACAAAAATTAATTAATTTCCTAAAATTTTTTTTACATTTTCACCAGTTGTGACACAACTATAATGAAATGCTTTTCTACTTTTCTTCTTTTAGCTAAAAATAAAGGTACATTTGACATGTATCATTGTAGTCAAACGTCACCATACGCGTTTCTTTCCAAGCGGAGAGGCCCATCAAGGAAATAAATTTAATAATGTTTCACCCGGCACAGTCATTGATCGAGTTATTGTGCATCCAAATGAAATGCAATTCTTCATGGTCAGCCACCAATCGATACAAGGCACAGCAAAGCCAACTCGTTACAATGTTATTGAAAATACTGCCAATTTGGATATTGATCTATTACAAAAACTCACATATAATTTATGTCATATGTTTCCACGTTGCAATCGCGTTGTATCTTATCCTGCTCCCGCATATTTGGCGCATTTAGTTGCATTTCGGGGTCGTGTCTATTTGGAAGGGTAAACCATTATTATTTATGTATATTTTCATCATTTAAAAATAATTTTATATTTTTCTATTATTTTAGGACTACACGATTTGGTGAACCGAAAATTGAGTATAAAAAGCGTTTGGTTGAATCGAACTTCATGAAAAGAAATCCCATGTATTTTGTCTAAAAGAATACTGCCTATACTTATTCCAAAATTGAATCTCAAAATTACTTTTATTTTTTACTTATTGAAACATTAAATACAAGATTTTGTGCTTGAATGAAGAAACAAAAAATTGTTTTCGTTTAATATGGACTCGAAATAATTTTAGATTTCGAATAGAAAAACCTATTCATTTTTCGCAGACTTGTTAAAGCAGCTCCATCGTGATGTATTTCTTATATACTGTATGTACACCTAATCTGTAGTTACTTATATAATGTAATCAATAATCATTTGTAGTAGTAGAAAGTGTATTAGAGAAAAAGAGAACAACTTTATGTATCAATTCAAAATGATTAGTAGTATTATCCATACACTTTCTAAATGATTAATAGTAGTAATGTGTATGGAAAGTATTGTGTGCAAACTATGTGTATAATCGTTCTTGTTGTCCGCTCTAAAATTTACGCAGTCTACTGCGCGAGTGAGGTGAAGTGAGCGGTCGAATAACACAAAAATATTTCGAAAGATAAAGAAAACATGGCTAGCATGGAGGACTCTACTATGCCATTGTACATGAATACAAGGTATCGCCGATTTTGTCTGTTACGCTCTCAAAAAATGATCAGTCTCAATTTTGACTTCAGCGTATTAAAAGGCTGAAAAACATGCACCCAGCATTGAACATATCGCGAAAATGCATTGAAAACTTAAATATTAGGGCTATGAAATCAATTGTTTGCGTTTTGATGAGCTGTGTTGCTGTTTATTTTTCTATTTTTCATACATTTTTAGGCAGTTAAATGTGCACATTATCCCATATATAAACAATGAACATATGATAGAGTTGTGCAGCGAAAAATTTAAGAAATCGAAAGAGCTCAAGAATATTTTTGAGAGAACGACAAAACTGTAAAATCATAACTTAAATCTGGTACTTAAAAGCGCTAACGAAAACAACTCTGTTAAATTGCAAATCAGATGAAAGAAATAAAGCTATTTCATTCAAGAAGAAGATCGAGAACTACAGTTTTATTATGTTATTAGTTTTCCATTGCAAAATTCTACAAACTATCGATGCAGCCTCTAAAGCACTACAGTCTAAAGGCACCGATCTTTCAAAAGCAAATAGTGTAGCAGAAAAATAGTCCATCAAACCTGAATTTTCTAAAACTCGTCAGAGAAAAGTGAAACGCCATTTTGATGAACTTTGCGAAGATGAGCGTCTCCAAGATCCGGAAAGTTTGTTTAAATTGAGCATATTTTATCGAGTATCGGCATAGCCAAAGTTAATCTTCTTTTAGTACTTGTTCCCCTTACAGAAACTATAGATCCAAAGTCTTGAAAAAAACATTAAACAGCATTAATAAAAACCTCTTCATTTAACTATGTAATTTGAATTGATTTTTTATTATTATTTGATCTTTATTTTTTTTTTACATATTTTTAAATATCATAATAGTATGTAAGAATAATAAAAAAAAAAGAAAATACTAATTACTTTTATTACTATACATACGTACATATATTTTATATAAAGGAAATTGTTTAGCATAAATATTCTTAAAACAATGATTTTGCTAAGTCTAAAAACAGTTGAACATTAGAGACTATTATAGAATAATAGACCCAAAATGGTTATTAATACGATGGGCACACAGAGTTTTTTTTTTTTTTTTGATTGATTGCTAGTCACAGTCAATCTGTTGTACAATACCATACCAACTCTCCGATCGATTGACTGATATAGACTGCTACTACATATAATATTATTTGATTTTATTCGAAAAAAGACATTAAAATACATTCATTATTAAATAATTTTAAATTTACTCGTACTATTTGTTTTTCGTTAGTTGCATTTGTTGTCTTAAATTGACAATAGTGTTTTTCTTTTTATTATTGTTTATCTTGTTACAAGAGCGTACCTAGATTTTGGCCTAGTGGGTGGAGCCTGGAAAATGTAGAAATTTCATACGTATAGCCAATTCAGGCATTTCTTTTAGATACATAACTTAATATTTAGTACTTAGTTTGTCGTCCCATTCCCTTGGCACACCCATATCTTGTCATGTGTATCTGGATCTGTGTATTTGTATCTGAATTTGTACGTTCACAGTATGTGTGTGTTACATAAGTATTAAAATTTAAATATTGTTATTGGTTTTTTAGTTGACAATTTGTAATTTCTGTTAATATTTCATAAATATATATATATATATATATATATATATTTTTAGAATAAATAAACATTTTTTTATATTTTAAAACTAAACAAAATCAGCCTTTAAGAATATACATACATACGATATTTATATAGTATATAATACACACACACACACACACACATACATTTATAGACATATATATATTTTCTAGTATATAGTCGAGTATACTAAACCCGCCTTATACAAATATTTTTTGTTAATTTATTGTATTTAAAATAAAATTATATTAAAATTAATTATATATACATGTGTATAATATAATATATTGTAGTATTGTAATATAATATACGAGTGATTATAATATTTTGGAATTGTATAGAAATTAAATACTTATGTATTTATAGATTTATGTAACTATTTCTTATTTTTAGACTATATTCTTGGTGGTGGCTTATATGGTGAACCATTGTTCCGTTGGATAACATGAGGTGTTGTCGTTAAAATAGCAGGCATTGAATTAATTTGTGGTGTTGAGGAGCCATAGTCATTGACATTACTGCTATTGGAGTTGGCCACTTGTTTCTCTTTACTGCGACGCAATGAAGAACGCAATGGATACTGACGTGGTACATTCACCAAGAGTCGTCGAGTACTGGGCCGACGAACAGATTCAGCGCTACTGCTTAAACGGATGGCGCCAACTGCCCAAAGAAAAATGTAAAAATGTATGTATTTCATTTCAATCTTTTATAATTGACTGTGGGGTTTGTTTAATTAACTTATAAGAAATATAAATAAAAAGAGATTCAAAAATAATTAGTGTAATGATTTTTGCCAATAAAAATATGTAACATTAAATTTAATTTTATGTTCTTAGTGTATGTACATGGTACGAGTAAGTATAAGTGAAATGCAAATCTTTTCTAATTAAAATGTACAATATACATACTACATAGTACATATAACATTATACTTATAACAACGACATAGACGGGAAACTTTGTCTGCGGGATAGATACCCTGAGCTCCTCAATTATTTCTAAACCTAATTTAGTGGGGAAATAAAACATGAACTAACTTCAGATTCTCATCGTCGTGATATTTTTAAGGTCAGCATTCATAATTAAAAAACTCTGAGAGTAACAGGTTTTTGGTGGGAAGCTCTTATACCAAGTGTAAACTTTTTGACTAATTACTATTAGAGAATAAATCTTTTCAAATTCCAAAAATTAATTTTTCACCACATAATCGGAAAATCAATAATCCATCCATGTAAAGTGGGTCATTAACTTAAAAATCAATTTGTGTGCATTGCTCGAGAATGGCTCGACCGATTAGAATCATTTTTTTTTGTTCGCCTGATATTGGGTTTGTTTAGGAAAAACCCAAAGGAATGGCCGAAAAATATAATAATTCGGAAAAAGAGGTACGCAAGTGAGATGCATATAATGCTTAGATACATAATTTAATAGCAATCAGGTCATGTTTGTTAAACAAACATCTCAACAGGCCAACCAACCAGTATCACTAATTTTTTGGGAAGTAGAGGCAGGACAACGTCGGCCCGGGTATCTAGTATACTTGTACAATATATTAACTTCCTTGAACAATCTTTTAAAGTTTCCGTAAGATCTTTAGGTTGGTTCAAAACTACTAAAAACTCAAAATGATAATATTTACGATTCGGCGACTATTCTGATATGAGATTAAATATAATTTCTAGAATATTGCTTTGCTTAAAAATAACGGAATTTCTAAAAGTTCAATGAATAGATCTAATGTCATGAAAGAAAAAGTTCCATATGTTTTATGATATCATACTGTTTTATTCTTTACGATTACTATAGTGAAAATGCATATGTAGGACTGAACATTTTATTTTTATAAAATGAAATCATATTGCACATACATACAATATATGTTTATCATACAGTCAATCCTGAACTACATTTCCGGATGGTATATTTCTATACTATCTTAGGTACAATCATTGAAATTTACTATAACATGTACGTATGTTTGTCTTAGAAATCATTTAAAGAAGAAAACAATTAATATGAATCTTGAATGGCTCTAGGTGTCTTTAGATGTTGGCATGTCATTTAGGTAGGTTGTTTTTTTAGTCCCATTAATATATCATGCAAGGACACTGTTATCCAAATGCGTATGCTTCAGGTATGAATTACATACATAAGTACATAGTTTAGTGTTATGTATCTTTAGAGACCCCAAACAGATTGAATAATTTTGATTAATATTATATGATATTTTTTGAAAGACTATTGTTTGGAATATTTATCAGATTGATTAAAGTTAATAGCTCAAATTTAGGATTTCACGAAATTTGGGCAAAAGTGAAAATAAATTGACATTTCTGACTGATAAGTGAAGTCAATAAATCAATTTTTTTAATTCTACAGAAACTTAAAACTTTTGGTGAAACCTCAGTTCGAAGATATGTGAAATTATATATTAAATCAATTAAATAAAATTAATAAAATAAAAAAAAAAAAATAATTAAAAACAAACAAACAAAGAAATTATGATATTCATTTTATTGAGATGCATACACACTCATGGAGACACACAAATTAATTAAACATTTTCATTAATTTAATATTTTTTTTTTTTTTTGGTGGGGAATCGGTCAAAAGTGTATATAAAATGGTTTTCATTACAAAAAAAAAAAAAATATTCGATTAATTTTGATTTATACAAAAAAAAAAAAAAAAAATTAAATAAAATAAATAATTAAATTCTAATTAATATACAATAATACAACATACAATAGAATAAAATAAAAAATAATAATACAATTAAATATATAAAAGAGATTTGTTTTTGTTTTTTGTAATTAAAAATAAAATTAATTTCTAAACATTTAAAATTATTTATGCATATGGGATTAATAACATAAATCATAATGCATTGAATGGATTATGGATGCTTGAAGGTAAGGATATATGTAGTAGGGAGATAAGGAGATCTTAAAACAAAAAGTCCAATATATTAAAAACAACTGTTATAAAATTATTATTATTCTGATTTCTGTTTCTACTAGTAGTATGTTGATTTGAATGAAGAACGGAAACGGACTCTTGTAATGTTTGCAAATCTTGTTGTTGCTGTTGTTCTCGATATTGTTGTTGTTGTTGTTGGGATGATGTTATGTTGGTTATATTTCTGTTTGTTTTGTTGTTTTTGTTATTGAGGGATGTGTTTGTGGTGTTGGCTGTTGTTGTTGTTGTCTTAAGGAAATGATGCACAACATCACAGTTCTTATTAGTCTTAATTGAATTTAGGTTGTCTATATCTCGTTTTTTAGACAATCTTATTGATGAGCGTTTCTTAATTTTATTTTTTAATGCAACTCGATGATGTTGGTGTTGTTGTTGTTGATGATGATGATGATGTGGTTGTTGTTCTTGTTGATGATAATGATATTTGTTTTTATTGGGTTTTATTAATGAAATTGAAATATCAATATTATTATTATTATTATAAATATTATGAATGGATTTTGTCATTTGACATTTAGTGTTAGTGTTGTTGTTGTTGCATTTGTAATGGATATTATTATCAGAGGAACTTAGATTCTTGGTTCTTGTATTTTTTGTGTCATTATGGAGTTGTTGGTGGTGGTGTATAATAAAGAAATTTCTTGCTGTTGCATCATAACTACCGGTATTTGCATCCAGAAGTCTACATTCGGCTGCTAATGGTAATTGATTGTTGAAAAATGCCTTTGTGGAATGTAATTGTGTTGATGTTGCATTTCCTGTTGCTCTTGCTACTGCTGGTGGTGGTGTTATCATCATTGTTGTTTCACCGACATCGATATCCATTAGTTCGCTGTGCATTTGTTTGCCAGCATATTGATGATGTTGTTCTTGGTGTGCTTGTTGATGATGGTGTTGATGTCGGTGGTGGTAGCTGTGGAGTTGGTTGAAGTGGTGATGTTGGTGATCAAATTGTTGTTGTTGTTCCTGCTTTTGCTGTTGTTCATGTTGCATTTTAAATAATTGATAAATCAATTTATGATGGTTTGCATCATCCAATACATCATTACCTACATCATCATTATCATTATTATCATCAACATCAACTTTCTTAGAATTAAAAGAAGCGCACATAGCAAAATTTAAATAGCCACTATGCGATTGATGGTGTTGCGGTGGTTTCATTTGGGCCTGTAAATGTGTTTGGGCTAGGCAACAGTTGCTACATGTCTCGCCCAATGTAACAATTTGGTCTCGTGGTCCCAAAAACCAAAGAGATCGTGTACGCATACGTTCCGCCTGACGTTCATGAACCTATGAGTGAGCGTGCATGTGTATGATAAATCCCAAAACGCATAGATATATTGATTGGTTGGTTGGTAAGTTGGTAGGTAAATAGTTTGTTGCAATATCCAGGTGAGTGATTCAATTCAATTTCAATTTTATTACAAATAAGTTTTTGTTTATTTTTATGTAGCAGCATTTGAAACCGTAGTAGTTGTGGTTGTGATGTGTGGGGCAGGAATCCAAATTGAAGAATTGAATTATAAAGAAAATGTTGTTTACAAGAATTTTTTTTTTTTTTTAAATTGTCAAATGATCTCTAAACTAAACCAATCACAAATCAAGTAATAATAATAATAGTTGTAGTGATAGTAGTCGAAATAGTAGGGTGCAAGAAATAAAACACAAACAGAAAACAAAAACAAATAGCATTAACCATAATTAAATAAATCACAAGAAACAACAAAAGAAAAGTGCTCTAAATTATTGGATTAATTGCAAGTGTCAAAATCAAAGTGAAAGCATTTATTAATGACAAGAAAGTAAATAAATTAATAGTCAGTCAGTCAGATAGACAAACAAACAAATAAACCAAACCAGGTGGCATTGCCAGGCAGGTAAACTATGGTAAGTGAAATGAACACAAAATATGCATATTTTATTAAGTATAAAGTAATAATTAAATCATGTACAGGGTCTGCACATTCAAATACACATACATTGATGGTGCTCTTTTACGGTACACCTACAATGCACTACTACTACATACTCGTACACTATATTACACACATCAACAAAAAAGAAAAGTGAAAGAAATAACCAAAAATCGTTCAAGTGCTCAAAAAATAATAATGATGATGATGATGATAATAATAATAATAACAATATTGATTATGATTATAAATTATGATGTTTATTGAATCATAAATATTATAAATGATGATTGTTGTGTTATCAAAGTAAAAAGTTTGTGTTTCTTTTTGTTTTTTATTTGTTTATTAATAATTTGCAAACAATTAAAAACTAAAATTTTTATTTTATTATTTTTTATTATTAAATAATTATTATTAAATAAAAACAAAAAAAATAATTGTCATAAAATTAAAAAGAAAAACTCCAAAAATAAAATAATAAAAAAAAATAAAAACAAAAACAAAAAATATTTTTTTTTTTTAAATTATTAATTCTTTTTATATTCTTCATGATCAAAAAAGTCACATTAAACAAAAAATTATTATATATTCTTTTTATACCTTTTACAGAGTACAAATTTTATTAAATGAGTGAGGCCTCATCTTTATACTCGTATATATCTCATATCAGTTTGTGTACATGATAAGCATCTAAATAAATACGTGTGAATAGATCCACAGTTTTTGAGATACCAAAGCTAATATTTTGCTTTAATGAATATGATCAACAGTCATCGGACACCACAATATTATGTAACATTTTCATATAAATGATATATGATAATTGTAAATCTTCAAAAAAAAAAAAAAATAAAAAAAAAATAAAAAAAAACCCTGTTTATTTATAGACATAAAATGGGTGCCATGGGTAATTTTGGAGATATTGAGTTAATATTTCGCACCAAAAGGATTTAAAAAAAAAAAATCTAAAATAAATCAAAGAAACTACTTTTTCAATATTGTGTAAGAATATTCCTATGAATAGTCATTGTACATATAGCACTTTTACCTAATAGAAATCATATTGTTATGACCAAGTCCATTTGTTGCGTTTTTATGCTACTAACATTCTTTTTTTTCAGATATTCAGATCATACAATATTTTGCACCAGAACATATACTTAATACATTCTTATTAAAAAAAACTTTTTGTTTTTTGTACTATGAAACTGAAATATGAAATATCTATCAACCATGGAAATTTCAGGACCCTCGAACCACCTGCCATACAAAACATGAACTTAAAACAATAATCAAGAGATATAAAAGGTGTGGTGTGAAGAGTATTACAACTTTGGCATAGCCAAAATTAATCTGCTTTTTTACTTATTAATATGAAATAATGTCAACATCCAATTTTGTTGATTGTATCTACCTTCCTACTATGAAGGTAGATTAGGGAGCTAGACATCTCGTCGTCACTCATTGTAAGAAATCTTCCTATGTAAGATAGATCATGATCAAAATCAGACCCACTACACACTATTCCATATACTCGTGTGTATGAATGTTTATTTGCAAAACAAAAAGTAATATTATCCCACAAATGATCTGAATCTATACTTATTGTATGTGATGGATAATAAAAAGTTTTCAAAACAAAATCCAATTATGTATGTAATTTCTCTTGTAAAAGGTACGTATAAGGGAAAAATCTCATCGGTAAAACCGAAATTGTTGACAATTTGCTTTCTTTTGCTTGTTTTGATGAGATGTTTTATTTAATCGTAAATGTTGCTTAATATAAAAATTATATAAAGAGAAAAAAAAAAAGGAGAGCATGATAGGTAACAAACACACACACAACATTTAATTAGATACAAATAATTACAATGATTAATTAATAAATTAATTAATTGATTAAATTATGTAAAAAGAGAAAATCTATTAAACAAAAACAACATTGATTAATTGAATGAATGATATGTAAATAAATAAAGAAAAAGTAAAATGAAAATTAAAAATTTTTATAAAATTGTTTTGTAATTATGCGAAAATGTTTTTTTTTTTTTTTTTTTTTTTTGTATTTATATTTTTGTATCTTTTGTTTTGTGGTTTAAGGAACTTGTGATTGATTAAGAGAAATATGTAACAAGAAATCGCACTCTTGAAGTTTTGTATAATACTAATAATGATGATATCTATCAATAACATAATTAATACGATTCAATTGGATTATGATGTTTTGCAGCAGCATAACTTTCTTTTTTTTCGGTCAAAAAGCCTAAGGCGAATTTATCAAATTTAAAATATTTAGAAATTACGAAAAAATACTAAAAAAAAAAAACAATAATATTTACAAGAGAAAAGAAAATGAAAAATAAAATTTATACAAAACAAATAAACAAAATGTAAAGAATTAATAAGTAAATCAAACAAAAATGATAAGAAATTCGAGAAAAAACATGTAAAATGGTTTTGTATTTTATTATTTTTTAATTCATTGCTCAAACCTGCAAGAAATGAAATAATTTACACCGAAATCCGTGAAGCAAGCAAGTAACTATCCCTCACCTGTGGCAAGAAAGAAAGACTTTTTGTACTTTCTGCATAGCGATTGACGGCCCGCAACTCATCCATAGTCATGCTGCTACCATTGGCATTGTTGGTGGTGTTGGCGTTGGGGTTGCTGCTGTTGTTGCTGCTGCTGCCACCCGAAGCTGAAGAGCACGAGGAGGTATGACGGATACCGCGGTTACAGCGACTGCAGGCTCGCGATTTCTTTGATGCCAACGTTGATGATGGAACTACTGATGATGATGGTGGTGGAGATGATAATGATTTTATATTCGAACGGCAACTGCTACTTGGGCCAAGACCCAGGCTTAGAGCACCTGTTGAGCCACTCATTTCACCACTCATGTGTATTGTTGCCGCTGCCGTTGTTGAATATGGTAAATTCGAGGATATTATTGCTGCTGATGCTGTTGTTGCTGCTGCTGCAGCTGCTGATGAAGTCGTAGTTGAACTTGCTGCAATACGTTCACTGCTTCCAAGACTCTTAGTGCCTGCACGTAAACGACGTTGTCGTTGATTTCTGATTTGTAGTGATTTTTGAGTTGTTTTCTTTTTGTTTCGACGATAGCGTCTTATTTCTTCGATTTCAGTGGAAAAATCATCTTCTTCAGCATCGTCATCGTCGTCGTCATCATCAGCATCGGCATAATTCTCTTCTTCGTCGTATTCGAAGTCATCAGGATGCAGCAAATCAGCATGCTTATGTTGTGGCAAAGGAGATGAAGTCATAGCAAAAAGACCAGGTCCCTCCAAGGAAACAGAAAGTCGAGCACAAGACTCAATAAACGAATGTTCTGGCGACACCCCAAGCGAAAGTACACTATTCTCCAATGCAGAACTAGAACTTGTTAGCAAAGCTGGCGTCGATCGTGATTCCTCTTGGGCGACTATTTATATCATTTTCAGTTTCATTTCGTTTATGTTATGTGTTTATTTTTTTTTATTGTTTTGATTTGTGTTTTTGATTTATACAATAAATAAACAGAGATAGAGGAGGATGAAAGTTAAGAATATTTTGCTTGTTTTGATCAAATTGTTTTTTTTTTCTTTTTTTGTTTTTAGTTATGAATTTGTTAAGAATTGTGCAAGCAACATAAAATAATAAATAATAATAAAAACAGAAAGAAAAAAACATAAAAATCTATGTGAAATGACAATTGAATGAATCCCACATAAAATTATGATCAGCTCAATATTGTAAAAGCCCCCAAAAGCCAACAAAAGAAAAAAATATTGAAAAAATGGAAAAGATGAAAAAGGAAATAGAAATATGACAGTCAATGTTATTTGAAATTATAAATTTATTAAATTTTACCCCAGACAAGAAGAATAATAAGAAACCCATTTACCAATTGTTTTTGATAAAGATATACTATAATTCAGAAATTTAAAAAAAATAAATAAAAAAAAAATTGAAACTTACGCAAACCCCAACGTTCACATTGGCATTGAAGCCAAGTTTTCTCAGCTTCCAATGAATGTTGCACTGTGCAAATACAAATAAAAATTTATCAATTAGAAATCTAAGATTATTGGTTGTTGATTTTCGAATAAATGACGACTACTCACATGCATATTTCTGTTGAGCAAGTTTACCGCGCGGCGGTGGTGGATACTGAAAACTGCATATCCATTCATCTTGTACCTTAAGAATGCGTCCTGTGACACGTGCATAATATTCGTAATTTTCACGACCAAAAATATCGTGTGTTGCAAATTTATCAATTATGTGTTGCATTATTTTTGTCGCTACCTATATAAAACAAAAGAGATTCAATCGAATCGGATCAAATAGTCAACATTAGAAATTGTGGATCAACAATTTTATTAAATTTGTGTTATAGTACTTTAAATTTAACAACATCCTCCATTCGAGCTGTTTTTCCATCACTAACGCAAGATTGAAAAAAGCTTGGCGCTACTGAGATTCCAAGTGCTTCACTGGTCATGCCAGTGCCAGCATGAGTGGCATTGCTTGCAATCACACGGAATGTTCCAAAAAGTAATACTAATAGATGTTGTGTGTACTTAGGCAGTGAAGAAAAGAGTCTGAAAATATATACATGCATAATAAATACATTATAATGAGTCAACAATTAATTATATACATATACATAATTTAAATAAATGATGTAATAATAAATAAGTTAAGTTAAGTGCAATAAGCTTTATAAGTGCAAATTTTTCCCTGTTATTATTTTTAAATAATATTATTGCACATATATTTACTGTTTTCATTCATTTTTTAATATTTTTTATATAGAATATTAAACCATTTAAAGATATAAAATGTTGTTTTGAGGACTAGGAGAGATTACATAGATGGATTTAAAATTAGTTTAGTAAAAGGAAGAAGAAAATTTATTAGTTGAGTGTTAGTAAGTCGTTTGGGTGAAGCTTTTTTAAGCGCTTTTGAATCACCGACCTGGTTACTGACTCGGCGATAGGATTTGGATGGGAGAGAAGTCTGCCATTGTATCAGCTGCTGTGGAAGTTTATTTTATGGAGAACTGTAGTCATGCTGATGTCGTTGTGGAGTGTCGAGTTCCTGACGAACCAGGGGACATTGGTGCTTGTCCTGAGGACCCGTATTATTCTGTGATTTGAAGGTCGTGATGTACCCCATTGCTGGGTACCATATTTCCAGAAGAGAGCAACGATTTGCTTCTATATTAAAAGCTGCTTTTCCAAGCTAAGTTTGCTCCTTTTGCACAGAAGCCAGTTCTACCTTTTCATTTTATAGGATGTTAAGCGTTTATCAAAGTGAAAGCCCAAGTATTTCACAACTGTGGACTGTTGTATGGCCAGGCCACCAATAGTTACCGCAGGTAAATCTCTTCTCCTGAGGGTGAACGAACACAGTTGTGATTTACCTTAGTTCACCTTGATAATCCACTTTGTGAAGAAGGCTTCCAAGTATTTCATATATGATTGTAGGTTTGAAGGGGCTTCTGTCGGAACAGAGAACCGCATTGGAAGTCTGTTGAGTTATATCTGCCGGAAAAGTGGTAAATAGCACTGGAGCTAATACGCTGCCTTGGGGAACATCAGCCTGAAAAGGTCGGATTGGCGTCTTTGCATCTTTATAATTGACGTAGTAGAAAGTTCTGTTAGGCCAAAAAGATTTTGCAACTTTAAAAAGATAAGACGGTAGGATGTCCTTTAATTTGTGGAGCAGTCTTTGAAGCCAAACATGATCGAAAGCTTGTTCGATATCCAGAAAAGCGCCAATGCAGTATTGCTTGCCTTCGAGTGCAGATAAAATCTGGTGTGCGACTCGGTAAACTTGATCCGGGGCACCATGGTGTTCCCTAAATCCAAATTGATGACAATACAACCGGTAATCTACCAAGAAATATTTTGGAGAACACAGGCAGTAAGCTTATCGGCCTATTAGACGCGACAAGGGACTTCGGCTTGCCAGGTTTCAGGATCATTACGTCATGACAATTGCGGCGCACTTCCATTGTGTGGGAAAGTGGCCTAGTCGCAACATCGCATTAAGGAATAACACTAGGAACATCACCCCTTATGAGAGAGGACTTTTGGCACTCTGCCTTTGGTGCCATCGTACCATAAAGTTTCATCAATTTGATCGCTTTAATTTGGTAATACATCTCAGTTGGCGAGACTGATTTATTTATTGTTAAGAATGTACGAACTCAATTTCAATTCTATTGTATCTTCTCTCCCTAGTAGCTGACTTTAGGCAATTTACTATCAGGCAAAAAATGCGTTCCATATTAGAACAATTCTTTATTGAAAGTGAACATGTATATGACATACTACCCATTTTTTAAGGTCTTCAACAAAAGGTTTAATGGTGGTCGAACATCAACCTGTATTAGTTGATTTGTCTCAAATTTCGGATAAAATGTGATGGATAATTTGCATTAAACAACAAATTCATGAACCCAGTTCTACTTTAGCAAAATATATAACTAAAGATAGATATTTTGTTTTAAGTACTATTAACTGAGACAAAATCTATTTGTATATGTACAATTTGAGAATTTTTAACAAGTACTTTACATAGAAAATAGACGTACAATAAAAATAGAAGAATTTTTATAGATTGACTCATCTCTATATATGTATACATATACTTACAATATATACGAGTTTACGAGTTCTTTATCAGGTCTTTATTACAGTGAGTAATCTTACCGAACTAACTACTCCATTATATATATAAATATTATTGTCAAATGTATAAGTACGAGTATTATATCTAAATAACATAACAAATTTTGAGTATTTTTTTCTCAAAATGTTAAAAGTGAGTTATTATTTGCATAGAATTTGTGATTTCAACTGGGAAAGTAGTTTATATGTATAGAGATGTAAGGAGAAACTCTGACAATGAGGCAGGCATACAATAGGCCATTGGGCGAATTTATCATCTATTCTTCGCACTCTGGACGTCTAAGATTAAATACAAATTGGCAAAAACAGTGTTCCAAGGGGTTAATAATATTCCTGGACAGGGCATTGCACCATTAGGTAAATGGTTGCTCAGAGTTTGCAGATTTTCCATAAATTAAGAAGTAACCTCCGTCAGTGTGTTACCCTGTATGTATATAAGTATGTATGTACTTGTAAAATGGGCCTGTTTTTAATTATGTATTATTATAAAAATTTTTTTTTTCGGTTAATCATTCTTTAAAGATTTTGCAAAATTTCTACTGCGACTACTGTTGTTTTTGTAAATTCTATGGTATGATTTTAAAGCGCAGAGCTTTTCCCCCTCACATTATGACTTCCGTTAGAACAATGGACCGTCATCAGACCTTTGAATAAACCTGACCTGTTAAACTTATATTAATCTAAACATAACATATGGCAAAACAAAAGAATTTTTCTGAATTGATTCATCATCATCATATGTTATACAAGTGCATTATCACAGTCTCCAATACATCCATGCCCTGCCATGCCAGGTACAATAGAGTTTAGTTGAGGTGACTCTATGTACGAGTATATGCAAGGAATGTACTCGTACATAGTATATTAGATTTCTTACTAATGAATACACATTTCTATTCTATAAAAATAATTACATATATTACAACTGAATGAAATCCATGCAGAAATGAAAAAATAACAACAAATATTTGCGAAAACAAGTAAACACATGGTGACATTATTCAATGTTCAACGTCAATAAATATAAAACTTATACACTGACTACGTACTTATGTACGCATGTACTATACGAGTATATGAAAATGGGTGGGGTGGGGTGGTGTGATTGGTGTCTGTTGGTGGTTATTTGTGCGATTGTTAATGAATGAATGAATGAAAAATAAAGAAAGAATGGAAGAAAATATGCATATATGTATTCGAATACCTGTGCAAACGTTCCGTTTGTTCTGTTTCATTTTCTAATTCATTAATAGTGAAGAGCTCCTTTTCACCCGAACGTCCAAAAATGCCATTCGGTATTTTGCGAAGAAATTTTTTCAACACTGAAGCTATTGTGTATACCGAGTAGTTGTCAACATTCACTAATCTACCAGTCTGAAGGAAATGTATTAGTTTTTTCATGGCGCCCTGGTGGCCGGGCGCACGGAAGACATCACGCTTATTCGGCGATTCCTTATTTAATTTGAGAATTAGTACCAAAAGTGGACCAGGAATGTTGTCGTTTATTTTGCAGACTTCTTCGAGTGAAACACCAAATTTTACTTTTTCCAAACGATAAGGATACGCTGGCGTCGAGGCGCCGGCTTGGCCACACACTAAACCTAAACAAGGTGTACACAATTTTATATTTTATATACATATATATACACAATTTTATTATTGTTGTTGTATTTTATACTAGTTGAATTTGTACCCACCGAAGTCAGCACCAAATCTGTGCACACGCTCAGCCCAGCTAGACATCTTTTATTTTGGTGCTTTTGTACTTTTTTTGTAGTAGAATTTGTTTGTTTTATGTATGAAATACAATATTTTATTAAATATGATTTCGTTGCTTTAGATGAGTCGATGCTGCATGTTAATAATTTTTTTTTTTGTGTTTGGAATGTTTCTTTTTATTTCATTTAATTTTTTTTTTTTTTACTTCTTACAACAATCACTGATTTGATTTGTTTCGATGTGCTCTGAACTACAGAAAGTATTTGGTGGTGGTTTTTCTTTTCGTAATTCGTTGTAAATTAATTTAATTGTAATAGGTTTAGCAATTTTTTCATTTTTTGTTATTTTTTTTTCTTGTATCTTGTATCGTTTGCTATTTTACAAGCTTGTTTTTAGTTATTAATTTTGTAATTACGCCCGCCCAGGTCTAGGCGAAAGTCAAATACACAATCTCTCACAATCGTGAGTCGAGTGAGTAGTCGTCGCCGTGGGAATGTGGTACTAAAAAAGACTTGAAAGAATTAAGTTAGTTGGCAGTCTATATGAATTCTCTACCAGTTGTGGTATACACACACAGCCGGAAGTTGGAATTGATAATAAGAGTTTTTATTGCCAGGTGGCGCCATTGTGCATTGCAATTGTCAACAGAATTTGCCAATTAATGAATTATTCTCTTAGGTATCAAGGTATTTGTAGGTAGCATAAAGCAAATCAATATTTAAATGTCATAATTTTAAATAGAAAATATTGAAAGGCTTATTTAGCAAGAGAAGAGAATATGACCGTGTGGCCTAATGGATAAGGCGTCGGACTTCGGATCCGAAGATTGCAGGTTCGAGTCCTGTCACGGTCGAAGAAGAATTTTATTTTTTTTCGTCTTCACTTAAACGTGTATTTGGCGTGTAAATTTCTTAAACTTATATTTTACACTGCTTAAACTAATTCCGTACAGAAGAATGATAACAAAAACAACTATTTGTGCAAATGTGTGACTGGTCGACGGGTAACACATCAAATTACAACAACAACTATTTGTGCAAATGAATATTTGTATCGTCGAGGGTTGTCAAGAAAACGCAGATGTCAGGGTTGGGTAAGTGATGTAGCACACAATTTATCAAAGATCGTCAATGGTACAACTACTTTTTGAGAGAGTAAACTTTGAGTGCCATTTTGATTTTTATAAACGAAAGTGGTTATCTAACTGGTATTTCTATACGCCTGGTTACGTGGGGCACTAACAAAGTTTTTCAGTTTGGCAACACTATCGTGAGTTTTCACGATCTGACGTCTCCATTTTGAAGTCTGGCATTTTTTAGCATATTCATACTTTGAACGTTTTGTCATATCGACACTGTTCATTTTTAGCTAACGTGAATATTTCATTACGAGAAAAAAATGGATATAATCTTGTTTTTTTACGATTTTCGAAGTAGATTAATGTGGCAAGATAGTGCGGAAAGATTTCATTGGCTTGTTACGCTCACAAAATTCGCTCAATCTCATTTTTTATTAAATAAGTTCATTAGTATATTAAAACGCTGAAAAACACGCATTTAGTGTTGAACACAACGTGAAAATGCATAGAAAATTTAAAAATTAGTGTTATGAAATCAATTTTTTTTGCTTTGATCAGCAGTGTTTGGAGAAATTGTGTTCAAAATAAAATTATTAAAAGAAAATTGAAATTGAAAATACGGTGTGCAGTGAAACGTTGTTAAAATAAAAGGGTATTAAAACATGAAAACAATATAGGCAATTGAATAAAATACTGAATTTAACAATAAAACAGTAATTTTGTATTTTTCATACACTTTGCAGGCAGATAAATATGCACATTATAACATATGTAAACAATGAATATATATATGATAGTGTTGTGCAGCGTAAATGTTAAGAAATAAGGACCATTTGCAGAGATCGACACATAGCGGTAAAAAATCATCTTTATATCTTACACCATGATGAAGCACCACATAAGACTACCGTATATCGCTGGTTTATGGATTTCAATTCTGGATGCTCTATGCTGCAGGACGAGTTACGTGAATGTCGACCAAAAACAGCTGTTACCCTCGAAAACATCGATGCTGTGAGAATGATGCAACTGTGGACATTCATTCCACCGCAATACATACAATATTGCATGAATACTTAGCTGTGAGAGAGCTAGTTTCGCGTTGGGTCCCGCACAATATCACAATCGCTCAAAAAAAAAAAAAAAAAAGGTTCGCGTCGATTGGATCAAAGAAATGCTTAAGAAATACGATCGTTTTGCTTAAAAAGACGTACATATTTAAGATTTTAACAGATGACGCATCAAGGATCTATGTGTGTGGGTGTTCCAAGAGGATGACAATACAACGAAAGTTGTTCGCTCACGATGCACTTCCAAGCCTGTTTCTTTGGAATAACCGGACATATCGCAACCGTGTCACTAGTGGAACGTACAACTGTCAATTCCGAGTGGTACATGACCATCTGTTTGTCAAAAGATTTGGTGAAATGAGGAAAACAAACGGTCGACGTTGAATTGATGGGTCATGCGGCGTACAGCCCCGATTTACCACCGCATGAGTTCTTTTTGTTCCAAACAATTAAGAACAAATTAGATGGTCAACGATTTTTGACACCCGAAGAAGCGGTTCATGCATTCAAAAAGCATGTTTAAGAGTTATTTCAAGCGGAGTGGAAAAAGTGCTTCGAAAATTGGTTTAAGCGAATGCAAAAGTGTATTGATATTCATGGAGAATACTTTGAAAAACAATAAAGCTATTTTTGAATCCAAACAATGCGTATTTACTTCCAATTGCAGATCTTTTGTACTGCCCCACGTATTTGACAATTTATTTAGTACTAAACTAATTTATTTATTTTATTAGACTCGAAAATTAATTAAAAAACACGTGTCACCTTTATGTCTGTCAAAAACAAACTAAAGATTCAAAATTGCTGATAATGTCAACATGTGTTAGGGACATGTATACCAACATAACAAAAAATTGAAGATCGAGAACACGTGGACCGAGAAATACAATATAAAAAGTCCTCTTAATTTTTGAAAATACTACCTGTACCATAGATATGATAATTCAAACTGCGAAATTGTGTTTCGCTATCAATATAGCTATTTCGCTCTCAAAATTGTTGTTTCCCTCTCAAGGGGCGCCAAAAGTTCAAAAGACAATTTACAAAAATAAAGATTGGGGTGAAACTACAATCAATTCTGAATTGATTAATAATATAACCGGGATATCTACTACATACATATGTGTGTATGTATTTAAGTTGGAAATATTATTTTTTTATATTATGTACATATTTTGTTTTATCTACAATTTGGTTTTTATGTTTTTGCAAATATGTACATAAATCAAGAAAACAATAATGAAATATATATATGTGTGATAATAAAATTAGTGAATGAAGGATACATGAAGTATGAATTTATATGTATGTATATGTAGGGTATGTATATACAAATGTGTATAGGGGTCAGCGACACCCAAAGTGAAGGGTGTTATCTATTTAAACAATATTTCAGTTAATTGGTATCAATATAATTTGTTATGTTCTTAATGAACCTTGAGCAATTAACAAAATTTTCTTTTCGAATCTTGACCCAAAAAATTTTATTGTTATACAAATGAGTATGCCAACTAGTTCCTTCATGTCCATTATCATGTAAATAAGAATTTGACCTTTAAGACTAAACAACGTTTTTATCACACTTTTCTATTCATGACTATTCGGTCAGTAAATCCTTCTACTTCCTAAATTTATTTCAATTGTACATTTTTGGTTATTTTGTATTCTTCACGACCAAAGCAACAATTGTTACAAATCAATAAAGTAATTTATATTTATATCTCTAAACAAACCCGAACCATATTTTATCAGATACGAAAAAGACATTTTCGCATTTAAAATCTTTTATGCTAAGTTTAAACTTAATTATATTCCAAAACATCATAAAATCATAAAATAAGGCGCGAGTTGTGTTCTTTTATACTACTCGAACTGTCTAGGATAACTATCACCATCATCAATAAGAGAGTTACCTTTCCTATTACGTCCTAGACTTGACTAGTACTGCCATATCAAAACTGACAATTTGCATTGTGAAAATTTACATTTTTTAGCCTAAAAATACTCAAAACGTTTCGACATAAGTATGCGATTATTTTGTACAAATTTAGACATAATTTATATCAACAAGAGAACTTAATTCGATGTTTGGCGATGAAGCAAAACTGTATTGATTTTCAAAAGAATATTTTGAAAAATAATAAAATCGTTTCCAATGAAAAATGTCCATTTCCGAAATACAAAAGGTAATCTCTTGGACTGTTATAATCAGTCAGTTAACATTCGAACCAATGACATTTTTATTTTCTTCCTAGAAATATTTATTATACTCGTATCTAAAGATATTCATATTGTTTAAAATGATTAGTACCTACGGTTATAGACTATGAAGAATGAAAATGACTTATCTCTCCTTTGTTACCAAGTAATTGAAATTATTTTGTTTTTATTTTTTTTATTATTTTCACTGAAAGATCCTAAAAATTCTCTTCACTTCTGGAGTTTTCTTTGAAAAAAGGGAGCGAATGTTACATACATTACTACGAAAGAATGCATTCCTTGAGTGTATTTCGAGAGTTCGAGTTTGTGTGGTGATGCTGCGCCTTTCTAATCTGAAATGCTTACTAATTTGAAGTGATTATAAGTATGTAATACATAAATACTATGTATTGTATTTTGCGTCTTCAATATGATTATTAATCATAATCACTTTTTAATGTATCAACTCCAAACGAATATTAGTAAGTAGCAATCATACTTTTTCGAAAAACACATATGTACTTACGTTCTTCTTGTAGCTCACGAATTTAACCAGTCTAAGATGAAAGGGGCGAAGTGAGCGGACGGTTAGGAAATTGATTTTCCTGAGGTATTAAATCAGTTAAACTTTTGTATCCTTAGTCGCCCTACACGATCCTTTCCGACTTTTGTGCACGTTTACGTCACGTTCTATCGCCTGAGATATCGTCCTCGTCGACTAATACCATCGTCTTTCGCTGTCTACAGTATTCATAATCACACTGGGGGCTTGATGAATTGGATATCGCTGAATTGGGTCATCAATACAGTTTACTTTATTGTAGTTTATGTACTCGTATCTCTGACCACACATAGCTGTAAGTGGGGGAATAACACGCTATTGTTGACCTTGTGACCTTCTTAAGGGAACTATTATATTTGATCGGCGTAATAAAATGTAACATTAAAAAGAAATGTTCTCGCTCAGAATTAGAGAGAAAGAGAGCACAACAGTACAGCCTATTGCTCTTTTGAGAGACAAGGGCGTAACTAGGATTTTGTTAAGGGGGTCAGGTAAGGAAAAACATTTATTAATGGAAAAAAATATTTATTTTAATACACTAACAGTAAACTTCGAGGTTCTTCACAAAATATGGTATTCACTAAAGAAGATTCAGCAATAGACCTACGAGACAATTTTAATAATTAATATAATACAAAATATCCACACCCTATTAGAGGGTGAATTTCCCTACGCGTATCTGGCTACGCCCTTGAGTATACATAATAAAGAGAGCGACAGAGCGAAGCGCACACATAGCGATAGTTAAAATACCTATTTATTTATAACAGAAATATTAGATACTTGATGAGCCCGCGACTTCATCAGTTAGTCTATCTAAACATCTACACATATATAAAATCGTAAACATCTTTTTTTAGTTTTTAAAATCAATAATACTTTTTGCGTAGATAAATAAAAAAAAAAAAAAAAAAAAAATAAGATAAAAAACTAAAAACTTTAATATAAAAAAAATAAGTAAATAACATTTTTAAGTTAAATGATTTTATTTTTGTAAAGAAACAAAATAATGATGACGATAATGTACTAAAAGTTAAAACTATAATTAGTTATGTAATTTTTAGAGTTTTGCACGAATTCATTTGAAACGACAACCAAGTCGTTATGAACGAAGCAACTTTCAAATACTTGGTCGACCAAATGTTTCAAATACAATACTATAAATGACAACCAAATGCAAGTGAACCAAGAACCAAGATTCAAACCAAATGAACAGATGAAAAACTTGTTGTTGTTTGGCTCGCGCACGAAGTTACACGAAGTCAGCCGAAAATAACATATGCTGTCTCTTTCGCACACACTTCTTTGTCTGCCTTTTTTCTCTTTTACTCATGCTGAGCCGAAGTGGTTACGAAGCAAAACATTGGAAATAAATCAAGTGAGCCGAGTGCGAGTCATTTCATGTCGTAATTTTATTTTTTTTTCTTACTTGATTCATTTGGAAATTTATTTGGGTATGTTTGCTTGAAAAATCATTTGTGCAAGACTCTAGTAATTGTATTGTCATCAGAACTAAAGGTGTATGCAAATTTCAACTCAATTTAATGTATAGATCACTAGCAACCCGCCCCGGCTTTGCACGAGTAGCAAAGCATTTTTTTCGCTGCTGCTGTGATTTTCGTCAGTGGTCATTTGTAGTTCCTTCAAATAACATCATATACAGAAAGAAGAGAACGAAGAGCGCGAAAAAAAACAAGACAAAATTCAAGAAGAAGCACAGCATGCAACGTACGAACGTTTCCGTGCTTGGCTTTGGAAAAAATAAAAAAAATGTATCCTAAAAATAAGTATACGTACGTATTTACCTTTAAAAAATGAAAAAAAAGTATGCTATCAATTATCGTCAATATTTCAGCCAATTTCAGCAAAACCTTCCTCATGAATCACTTCGTCCACTTCGTTCGTTGGTGAAAATCGTATGATCTGTTAGTAGTTTTTCAGATAATCGCGTTCATACAGACATACGTGCTTGGGGAACTTTGTTTTACAATATGTAATAATAATTCAACGCAACTATACGCGTTTTTATGTCGCGTTGAGTTGCGCGCTTATAACTTCTTCCAATATCGCTTCCTTTCGACAAATATTAGTTATATTAAAAAAAAAAAAACCCAAAAATATGGGAAAATCACTTACTGCTGCTGAGACCTTTGGCTTTGTTAGTTTATTATATTTGTTGAAATTTATTAGATCTTAGCAATCCTAAATTGGCATCTCAAAACAAAGCAAAAAAAAAAAAAATAAATAAAAATATCTGAATTTCGATAACAGTGCCGGCGTGCAACTGTAGCTAGAATCTTCGAGGTGATCCTATTAGTAAAAAAACAAAAAAAAAAACTGTCAAGTCGTTTACCACGAAAATACATTACATGTAAAGATTATTTTATTGAATATAAAGATATAATATGTAATTAATTCTTTTATACGCAAATTAAAGATATTTGAACACGGGGAAGCCTCCATTTCATATTATTGAAATTTTTTCTTTGAATAAGCATGCGACGACTCATGGAAATTAAATATTTGCTGTGCTTCAACATCAAAGAAGTCTCCCCATCCACTTGTTGTTACGTCGTTCTCATTATTTTTATCACGTCTACCTCGTGGCGAACGAGGAGCCTTAATCGCTTGACTTGGATTACCAATATTTGATACATTTTGTTTTAATAAAGGACATGGACACTGTTTTTTACCATAACCGCCGCTACATAACATAACAGTTGCAGGTTTCATTGGGCCAGGTGCACCCGTACATTCCGGGCAACTACAATGGCATTTGCCAATATAAATAGTCAAAGTAGAGTTTGGCCGCAAGTGTTGCAGAATTCTACATTTGTACTTACTCGCCAGTTGCTACAGGTGCTCCATAGACACCCACTTTCTTATATAGACACTGAAGTTTGTGTGCTACAAACAATATCGGCAAGAATAGTAAACAACAAAGGAATACTCCCATCCAGAAGCCATTCTATTACAAAAGAGAAAATTAATAGTTAGAATTAGAACATGATTTAAGTTCATTTAAAAAAATTTTAATTCCATACCATTGGATCAACCATTCGATTACAGACAATGTCAACACCATTATCATATATATACGCTAATGGATGACAGCGCCCAACATTATATTCAGTTTCATATGCTACATAATCTTTATAAGCTTCAATTTCACGAACTATATGATTTGACAAATTGTTAGATAAATCATTGATAAACGCATTACCTCTTTTTAATAAGAAGTTTTGTGATTCCTTAACATCATTTAAGAGAAGATAGATACTTGCATTGAAATCGTTATACTCTTTATCATCCGTATTATATAATAATAATTTGTTAAGATTAACAGCAGTGTGATTTAATCTATCAAGAACAGTGTCAAGTTTTCTATGCACATCATATTCAATACTGTTCATTACTAATCGTGATGTTTTATACGAATTTTGAAAATGTTCACGAAGAGGATACACATTTAGTATTTCATCGTAAGTAGATATAATATCTTGTATCCCCACCCTACTGTGGTTTTCACACATTTCATCCAAATAAACTCTTTTGTGGTAAGTGGACAAATTGCCAGTACGCATTTTGTCTAATTTGAACCAATCTTCATTGGATATCAAATTAAAATCTTTTAAGAAACTCGATGAATTTTTAAACTCGTCGGCAACCTCGGTTACTTTTTCTACGATATTCAACAATTCTAGATTTCGAATTACGTAAAAGTTATTCATTTGTAGTACGTCAATGATACTTTCGTTTGAACGACAAGCATTAAGTGCAGAAGACAAACGTATCGGTGGCAATGGATTGTCCGTTTCATCTTCACCAGTATAACCAGTTTTAACTGGTGGTGAGACCTTATGTAAATCAATAAGCGAATCGAAGCTATTAAATATATTATTTCTGGTTGTATCTCTGCAAATGACAACAAAGATGTATATATACATACATATGTATGTACAAATTCTTATATGTGTGTGCAAATGTCATAAGTATGTTGTGTATTACAAACCTTAAAGGTGCACATGCACCATGATAGGCCAATAAACCGAATATAAAATAGAATAGGCCAATAAGTGCGATTATTGAGAATGTTAAGAATATCAAAAGCATAGCACTGTAAAAAAATTACAAGATATTAATCAATTACTATATAATATAACAACAAGTTACAATGACTTTTAAGACAAGACTTACATTAGTAGAAGTGCGGCACCTGAGCCCTTATTGCAAAAACCATCGCGATAGCCGCGACGTGTCTTGCCAAAACAACCGAAGCACAAAGCAACTATTAAGCATATTAAAATCTAAAATTGAAAGGAAAAATTCAACATACTTAGTATAGTATTACTCATTCAATTACTGATTTTGAAAAAAGCAAAACAACTTACGGCCAGTAGAAAGCAGCACAAAATTATATTGGTGAGATTTCTGTATGCTCCAAATTTCGAATAGATATCATCGAATGAATGTGTTGTACGCGTTGTTTTTAAATGTATATTGCTAATTACTTTATTTACTATTGCACTTATATGCTCTGCTTGACGTGTCATCTTTGCAGCTGTACATTTTATGAAGAAATACAAATGATGTGTGTTTGTGTGGTCGTTAATCATAGAGATAATAACACATCACTCAATATGTCTAACATGAGGTTAGCTTTATTAAAAAAAACCTCACAAAAACAAAAAACATTCCTGTTACAAAATACTGTGCTTTGTTCATCAACGTAATCTCCTTCAATTGTTTAACAATAATTACTTAACGTTAAGGAAAGATCGATTTGATCGCGTTGATGGTAGAGTTCTGATTTCTGTTAGAGCTTCTTACTCTTCTGACTTAGTCTCTATTGATAATATTGATGACATTGAGTTTATTTGTGTAAAGATTTATTTTTCCAATTCTAGTTTATTTATTACATGTTCCTTTATTCCACCTGCTTCTGATGACTCTGTTTATTTATCACATCTGACAGCTATTAAGAAAGTTTTGTCTTTTATCAAAGATATTGATAAGGTCTTCCTCATGGGAGATTTTAAACTTCCAAATATTTCTTGGTCAGCTTCGGATAATTGTAACTCTGTAATATCATCAGTAATCTGTGAGTTTGTCAACTCATTGCTGGATCTTTCCCTTCAGCAAGTAAACTACATAGCTAATAACATTAACCGTATTTTAGATTTGGTCTTTACCGACAGCATAAATGATGTTTTCTTGTTTCGAAGTAATCCGACTTTGGAATTAAACGTCATTCTGAATGGGTTTGGATTTCGTCCCAATAATCCTTCTAATTTGCTTCCTACATCAAGACGTGTTTTCTGCTTTAAATAAACTGACTTCTTTAAGCTAAATTCTTTTCTTATAGCCACTGATTGGTCTTATTTGTATTCCTATGATAATGTTGAACTAGCTGCAATGTTTTTTTTTAAATAACTATGAAAAATCATTTCAAATTATGTGTTCCGAAAATTAAACTTAAACATAACCCACATACACCACATTGGTTTTCTCGTGATTTAATTAAATTAAAAAAATTAAAACATAGACTATTTAAAAAACTTAAAAAGTCCGGTTTGTCTGCTGATTATGCTAACTACGATTTATCCCGCTATAATTTTCAACACCTATACAATTTCTGCTATCAGTCATACGTGACACATGTCAAAGAGGATATTAAAAGAGATCCTAAAAAATTTTAAAACTTTATTAACACGAAGCACAGGTTGGATATATTCCCATCCTGTATGAAATTAAATGGTGTTGAATGTTGCAGGGATGGAGAAATTTCCAATCTTTTTTCGAACTTCTTCCAAAGCACTTACGCGATTTTTCAATAATGATTGTGATAGTCCATACCCATATCATATTCCTCAATTTAATCAATATAATATGCCAGTTATTGATTGTGATACAGTATTACAATATTTAAAATCTTCTAAATTAACGTTTTTACCAGGATCAGATGATGCACCTATTGTATTCTAAAACGATGTGCTGATGCTTTGCATATCCCAATCTGCAAATTGTTTGACTTATCTATCTTACCTAATATTTGGAAGCAGTCCAAATATATAATCCCACTCCACAAAAAAGGCAGTAAAGCTAATATATCGAATTATCGAGGAATATCAAAGACTATTCGTGTAACTTCTGGTGTCCCTCAGGGTAGCCACCTTGACCCATTATCATTCAATATTTTTATAAACGATTTGCCATCTGCCATAAAACATTCTAACGTCTTAATGTACGCTGATGATGTTATGTTATGCTTATCTATCCTATCTCCCGTCCAACAAATGTTTCTTCAAGAAGATCTTGATTCCTTATCTCAGTGGTGCGCCATAATTATCTTTCCCTTAATTGTGACAAATGTAAAATTATGTCCTTTTACCGTAACAATTTAATTGTAAAAAGCTACCACATTAATGGTCACACTCTAGAACATGTTACACAATTCAGTGATCTGGGTGTGCTGATGGATCCAAAGCTGCATTTGGTTAGGCCATTACTTGAATATGCATCGTGTGTGTGGGATCCACAGTTCAAAAAGTATAGTGATAGTATTGAGTCCGTTCAAAAGCAATTCTTGCTTTTTGCACTGCGTCACTTACACTGCGATCCCAATATAAACCTTCCATCTTACCAAAGCCGTCTTAAACTAATCCGCCTCCCGAAATTATCCAGTCGCAGAACGACTCTTGGTGTCACATTCTTCACAATCTAATTGTAGGCAGCATCTTTTCCCCTTCTTTGCTTGGTAGTATAAAATTTAATGTTCCTTCTCGGGTTACAAGGAATTATTCTCCTATACTTGTTGGTACATGTATGACTACTTACTTGCAACATGATCCTTTTCGTATTTTATGTCAATCATACAATCTATACTATGACCTTGTATCTAATTCTATTTCTTCCGATCAGCTAAAATCTAATCTCTTAACTCTCCTTAACACATAGCATTCTATTAACTATTCCACTTAATTTTTCACACTTTATTTAAATCTCTCTACGGTCTCTAGCCGTATAGTAGTCAATTAATTTGTATTGCATGTCTACTAATCTCCAGTAGTTCAGTACCGAAGTGACTTGTGGTCGATACCCAGTCTTGTTCGGTTTTTAATGGACCCAGCACGCGCGGGCTCTGGGGGCTCGAGTTTTGTGCGAGTTCGCTCAGTGTGAAAAGCTTATTAGAGCACTGCACAAGCGCGCACAAAGTAGTGATAACAGTCGGCAATGACATACTAGGCGTTGCTCAAGCTACAGTGGGGGTCACAGGTGGCGGATAGTGGACGGCCTACAGATATGTAGGTTAGCTGCGAATATACAATAAGCAGTCCCCGACCAATGAGCGGCGAGAATGGAAGAGGTAGTTTAAAAGCCTACACACTCTTGTGAAGTTTTCGTGACGGGGCGAGTGTGAGCCGCCCACATAATAAGTTCTCCAAAACCCAAAAAGATGCCTGATCGGGCGGTTTTTTTTTTGGTCTGCTGTAGCTGATAGGTTGGCAGCGGTAAGTGCCTAATGGCAGTTCTAAATCCAAGAGCGTCTGTCCCCATATTGGGCGGCTTCTTGGTCTGCGTCTGAACCTGTTAGGTCGGCAGTATATAAACCTGGCGGTAGGATTAAAACGCAATGAGATGACCGTCCCTCGCCACGTCGCGCTGGGAGTCCCCGGAACCGTTCTTAGTTTTCCACTAATGATGGCAAAGGGGTGATGTGAGCCTGCTCTGCCGAGGCGGCAGGCGTGGTGTGGGTCAGAAACCAGCCACTTTGGACCCTGGTCAGGGAGTGTGCAATGGACGCAGTACAGTAAGCTGCGTTGCTCCGGGCGAGCGCCAGTCCGTCCGCGTATTCCGGGACTGGTAAAGCGTAGGTCAGGCCTCAGGGAACTGGGGTAGGGACTGTGTCCCGAGGGTATACCCGTTCCTGGCTATTACGGCCCGCCCCTCTACACACGATGCGCTGGCAAGTATAAAGTTAAAGAATGGAAAAGTTTTCGGAAAATGTCACTACGGGAGTGGGCAACTTGGCTCCTGTAGCATCAAATTTTACAAGTTCGGACCTTCTAGCGGTCCCGGATCCATTTAGGAAGAGCACAAAGACACCGCGCTCTCCGATGGAGATAGAGAAGGCAGCGGGACAAATGGTCGTACCGCCAACCGTGGAAGAGGAGAACAGCGAGGCAGATATGCTGGTCGCAAGTGGGCCCTCCAGTCCACTTCTGCTTAGTCCCCAGTCCAGAAGGCGAAATGAACCAGAGAGTGGGGCTGACTCCTTGAAAAAGCTTGGCTGTAAGATAGAGGAGTTGGTCGCAATGTTGGACGGCGGTAAAAGGAGATCGATCCACCAGCCTATGAGAGATACAATTGATTGCATTAGCCGATTGTATCTATTAGCAGTACAGGAGTTACCCAAGGATGGTGAAACTGTTCCAGGGATTGGTAAGAGGGAGAACTCTGCGCAGACAACACCAGGCCTACGTGGAGCAAGCTCTCTTACGTCCTTATTGACATCGGGTCAACCATCCCAAAGGCGCCTTCCTGGTAAACCGGGTCCGCGTGGGAAGGAGGAGCCTACGAAGGTATTGGGGAAACCTGGTCGTCAAGCGGGTGGAGATGAAGCAGGCGCGGGAAAAAGACAGGGTAGGCAAGGCGTGCCTAATGTATCGCAGCCTGATCAATGGCAAATGGTCAAAGGAAGAAGGAAGAAAAATGCGCAGATTGCTGGGTTCAACAAGCATATTAAGCCAGATGCTTTGGTCATCCATCGGCATGAAGAGGGATCCTATGCCAATATTCTAAAGAGGATGAAAACTGACCCAACATGTGGTGGCCTTAATGAGTCGGTACGTAGGGTTCGTAGAACACAGAATGGCGACCTACTGCTGGTGCTTAAAACTAAAGGCGAGGAAACAGAAGATTTGCGGGCAATGGTCAGTGGTACCCTGGGACAGCATGCATCGGTTAGATCTCTTAGCCAAAAAACGACAATAGAGGTCAAGGATATCGATGAAGTCACCACGAAGGACGAGATACGTAATAGCATACTGGATCGGTTTAAGGAAGCTGGGGTTCAGAGCTTGGACGTCATTAGTTTGAGACGATCGTATGCTGGCACTCAAACGGCAACAGTCTCTCTGCACACAAAAGCGGCCAATATGCTTCTCAAGGCCGGCAAAGTGAAGATTGGTTGGGTTACCTGCCGCATTAGAGCAAATGCAGATTTGAAGAAATGCTTCAGGTGCTTAGAGTACGGCCATTTATCTCGGTCGTGCAATAATGAGGATAGGTCCAAATGCTGCATAAGGTGTGGTGCGGAAGGACATATTGCTAAGAACTGCAGCAGTAGTCCGAAATGTATGCTGTGCGTGAAGAAGCATCCGACGATGACAAATCATGTGGCGGGATGCAAAACCTGTCCGGTATTCAAAGAGGCACTGAAAAGCAGAAAGGTATGAAGGTAATTCAAATCAATTTGAATCATTGTCAAGCGGCGCAGGATCTTCTGCAAAGAACGGTAGTGGAGGAAAAGGCAGACTTAGTTCTGGTAAGTGAGCCTTACACTAAGCGTAATGACTCAATTTGGTTGGAAGATACCGAAGGGGTTGCTGCAATATGGGTGTGTGGTTCGTACGCGTTTGAGGATGGTGGAACTAGAGCTGCTAATTTTGTCCGCACGAGAATTGGGGGCATACATTTCTTCAGTTGTTATGCACGCCCAAGTATGACAACTTTGGACTTCGAGCGCTTCCTCCATGAATTAGTGACGGAAGCACGGGGAAAATCGCCAGCGATAATCGCAGGTGACTTCAATGCCTGGTCAACGGAGTGGGGGAGCAGATCTACGAACGTAAGGGGTCAGGCGCTCCTGGAGGCAGTGGCAAGCCTTGATGTAGTACTGCTCAACAGGGGTTCTACGGCTACGTACAGGAAAGCGGGCAGAGAGTCAGTCATCGACATTACTTTGGCCAGCAGCAGCATAGCAGCAAACGTGAGGTGGATGGTTAGCGAATCCTACACACATAGCGACCATCAGGCCATTCTGATCGACCTAAAGCGAAGTGGCAGAGTCGGGCAGCAGCCTATAACTGGGCCTAGGTGGAAAGAATCGGCTTTGGACGAGGAAATGTTCCTGGAAGTCTTCCGATCCCAAGAACTCGGTGTGGGCTCTTCCGAACAGTTGGCGGATAATCTGGCAAACATGATGTCCCTAGCATGTGATGCCGCGATGCCTAGGAAGATCCAGGTTAGACGTAGGCCAGCATGCCACTGGTGGAATAGCGACCTAGGGGAGCTGCGATCGGCCTGTCTCCGTGCGCGTCGGCTCATGCAACGCTCGAGGAACAGAGACAATTTCCAACAGCGGTTAGATGAGTTTAGAACTGCTAGGCTGGCTTTCCAAAACGCGGTCAAGCTCAGCAAGAGATTAAGTCTCAAGCAACTTCTTGAGGAGTCCGACATAAATCCCTGGGGCACCGCGTACAGGTTGGTAATGTCGAGGATAAAAGGTTGCAGGGTACCGCAACCCACTTGCCCGGTAATGCTCGAGAACATAGTTAACACATTGTTCCCGGCAGCAACTTCAGTAGTTGCTGAAATGCCTGACCAATTACCTCCGGAAGATGTTCTCAGCGTTAGTTTGGAGGAACTGTCCCGAGCGTGTGCTAAAATACAGGAAAGGAAGACTCCGGGTCTTGATGGAGTGCCGAATAAGGTCCTAAAAGTGGCTATGTTAAACGTGCCAGAGGTATTCCTGCAGGTGTTCAACCAGTGCCTGCACGACGGGGTATTTCCCAAACGATGGCTGCATCAAAAATTGGTTCTTATACCGAAAGCTGGTAAGCCACCCAGCGAAGCGTCGTCGTATAGGCCGATATGTTTGCTGGATACAGTGGGTAAAGTTCTGGAGAGGATTGTTTGCAACCGATTGGAGCAGAGTGTGAGCGATAGTGGCGCTCTCTCTGGAACTCAGTTTGGCTTCCGAAAGGGTCGCTCAACAGTGGACGCGATTAGGAAGGTGGTTGGTATTGCAAAGCAGGCAATACAAGGTGAAAGGTGACTGTTCGGGGACAAGGAGTACTGCGCGGTCGTAACACTCGACGTTAAAAACGCTTTTAATACTGCTAATTGGCTGCATATTAAAGGAGCTGTTCGTAGAACTGGAGCGCCAACTTACGTCCAAAATATGATAAGGTCATACTTGTCGGAGAGGTACCTGCATTATGATAGCGAAGAAGGAAAGAAGACCTACAGAGTCACAGCCGGGGTTCCTCAGGGTTCAGTACTTGGCCCTCTTTTATGGAACCTAATGTATGACCAGGTCTTGCGGTTGCGGCTTCCCGAAAATTGTACTTCGGTAGGTTTCGCGGATGATCTGTGCCTAATAGTAACGGGCAAGGAGATTAGGGACATAGAGAATTCTGCAAATACCGCTATCAGTGCGATTGTGGCATGGCTTAGGTCATCAAAATTGTCCCTTGCAGAGCAGAAGACGGAGGTGGTTTTGATCACAAGTAGGAAGCGCATGGATTTCTGCTCCGTTCGAGTTGGAGACCACGTGGTGAGGTCAAAAAAAGCTATACGGTACCTAGGAGTAATGCTGGACAGCAGGCTATCGTATAAGGAGCATCTGCTGTACGTGAGGGATAAAGCTGCAAAGGTACAGAATGCCTTATCCTGGATGCTCCCAAACACCGGGGGTCCTAAGGCGGACAAGCGCCGGCTCTTGGCAAGGGTGGTAACATCCATTATGCTGTACGCTGCCCCTGTTTGGGCAGAATCGCTCAGAGCTAGCACGTACGCAAAGATCCTTTCGGCCACCTATAGGCTTGCTGCGCTGAGAACGGTTTCGGGATATCGTACTATCTCGGATGATGCGGCATTGGTGCTAGCGGGGATGATTCCCATCGACTTACTGGCTGATGAAATGCGCAGACTTTACGAGACGTGTCATGGGCGTCCGGATAACGATGCAAGAAGACGGGAACGGCAAACCACGGTAATGCTTTGGCAGCAGAGATGGCTAAGGGCTGTAAATGGTAGATGGACCTTCAGGCTCATACCGGACATTGCCAACTGGTTGAGCAGGAAGAATGGTGAAACAAATTATCATCTAACCCAGTTCTTGTCTGGACATGGCGGCTATAGATGGTATCTATACAGGTTTGGGCATGACAACTCACCGAGGTGCCCTCTGTGTGATGAATCGGAGGACGCCGAGCATGTAATTTTTCAGTGTGCTCGGTTTCCTGTTCCAGAAGGCTACCCACATGAACCAGAAAGCATGTTGCAGTTCATGCTAGCGTCTCCGTCCAACTGGGACCGGATTTGTGAGCGCGTGACAGTTGTACAGCTAGAGTTACGCCGTATAGAGAGGGCTAGACGAAATCCGCAGACGTCGTAGTTTTGTCAAAAGTTGATGCCATACATATTGGGGGATAGTTGAATACTGACGAGTAGTCACGACCCACGTACGGCAACGATACTATAGGTGTCCATTAAATGGACTGACAAAAAGTGTAGTCTTCTCTCTTCTTTTTGAGCAGCAATGCTCCAACCTTTCTCCCGACGTAATATCTAACGACATTTCCGGGGGACATTAGGACATGGGGCGGGAGTTTTTAGCGAGGTTAAAGTCCCGCACTTCGGCTTTCGATGCTTTTCTTCCGAAAAAAAAAAAGTCGGCAATGACACTGCGCACACAATGAAAATAAGTCACATGCGCTCGTCAAACGAAACTTTCAGCTAATGTGTTTCAATTGCTTTGGTGATTCATACTGGAGGTCTGCACGAAGGCAAAAAAAGACGTTTGAAATAGAATGCGATGCCGAATGAATTCGAGTGAATTTGTGCGCTCACGTAAGATTCAGTTGCACAACATTTAAACAAAGAGGCACAAATTGGATGAGGTTGTTTTCGAATTAGTTCGAATGCATTCACTTTTTTGCAAAAGAATAAGGGTTGTTTTTGTTTTGCTGTGCCTAACAAAAAAGAAGAAAGAAAACAAAAAAAGCAATGGAAAATTGTGTTTAGAACACACAACCTTACAACTTACAGACTCGTCGGCGTCTTTTGCTGCGCTCATTATTTTGTACGACAAATGATGCCGACGTATTTATTTCGTTTTGCACGCTATTTCATTCTAACTCATTTCACAGAATGCAGACGGCTTTCGAACTCAAAACACAGTCACATTCTGCTTCATTAATTTCGTGTCTCGCTCTCGCTCTCACTCATTTCAATTCAATCCAATTCAATTCGAGTTCATTCTATTGGACTTCAGTTGTGAGCAAAGCCACGCAGCTGTCTAATTCATACCCACGAATTGATCAAACCAAGCGACGACTCGTGTATTTTGCTATGAGTCGGTCTTATTCTGTATTTGTTTACTATATCGACTAGATCATTGATACACAACACCACACGAGGTGATTTGCGAAAGTAACGGAACGGGCAGTGTTGCTATTGGTAGTGTTGCGTGTAGCATATGATTCATATGAGCGAGGGAGGATAATTAATCGTTATATTGATGAATCATGATTCACAGTGTGTATACTCTATAATACATTTTTCCTGGAGGCGCCTCTAAACATATTAAGCGATGTGTTACGTGTATGTATAAGGGCGTAGAAAGGTATGCGCAGGGAAGTTGAATCTTCACAAATGAAAAATTGGATATGTTACAACGCTGCTTGGTACCTCCTGAAAATTACACGATGCTAAGAACTTTTCGGAAAAAATACCGGTGGATGTAATGATGAATACGGCTCACCAGAAGGAAATCGAAGACAATCGGCAGATTGTGTCAACTAAAATATCTTCGATTATTTTCGTGATACACATGACTTGCCTTTAAGAGATGCTCAAAGTGCTCTTGAAGACCTTCTGAACTTGAGAATTGAATCTGGTTATTTAGTTTTGAAACAGCATACTCGAAATGGTAAGAAAAATGCAAGGTATACGCCCCCCATTTAAAAACGAAATTATTGGCTAGGTCAAGTCAAATCATATAGGCTGCAAAGAATGTTTATGCCTACAGTGTATTGGCAGATGAGCCTTATGACATAGCTGGAAAAGATCAGCATTATATAGAAATACGTTTTTATGACGAAGATAAAAAAAATTGGCACGTTTTTAGAAAAGGAATACTTGAAACTAAAAATTGTATGATAGGCTGGAAATATTGGTGTTGTTCAAAAAATTAAAAAAAAAAGAGGTATAGCAAACCACAGACTTAAATTGGCCGTAAATTAAAAATTAAAAGAAGTTCCAGGAATACGAAATACGATAAGCACCATACAATTTTTTCGAGAATCTTTTCTATACGCAGAACGTGAACGTGCCAATTATTCCAGCTTTATGAGAGACACGTTGGTCACAAAAATATAAGTGTTGCTATTTTTAATGAACATTTTGAAGAAATGGTCATATATTTCTAGACAATGGAATGCTACAGCGAGGAAGGGTGCTTACCACCATTTAGAATTTTTTGATAATAAAGCCAAGTTATGGCTTAAACGAGGGCTGTCCACCCCGAGGCCCGCGGTCCACGTGTGTCCTGAATGCGGCCGAGACACGTTTAAATTGGAAATTTTAATTTTTTTTTTGGGCCGCCACGATTGTTTTTTTATACTCTTCACGTTAGTGAATAGTAATATAAGTTTGTCATGAAGTTTGTAACACACAGAAGGAGACATCGGAGACCCCATAAAGTATATATATTCTTGATCAGCGCGACGAGACGAGTTGATCTAGCCATGTCCGTCTGTCCGTCTGTTCGCACTCCTTGTCTTTTTTTGAGCTAGAGAGCTGAAATTTTGTACATAGGTTTCTTTTTACAAAACGCCGATCAAGTTCATAAACCAGCCGAATCGGACCACTAGGGGGGTACCTCCTATTTTTTGTTTTTTGACGTATCGAAGTGAAATTTGGACACTATAAGTTTCTGGTTTATGTCAACCAACCATAAAAATTTCCTAGGGTTACCAGGGGGGGTACCTCCCATACAAACCCTCTTTTAAATTAAAGTTCTTATTAGGAAAACTTTTTTGTTTTTTGTCTTATTGAACTGAAATTTGGACACTATAAGTTTCTGACCCATATCCACAAACCATGAAAATTTCAAGACCCTCGTACTACTAGGAGGGGTACCCCCCATACAAACCGGGACCAAATGAAAGTTCTTATTAGAAAAACTTTTTTTTTTGTACTATCGACTTTGGACACTATAAGTGTCTAACTCATAGCCACCAACCTTATAAATTTTAAGACCCTCGGACCACTCGCTGGGGCGTGAAGAGCATTACAACTTCGGCATAGCCAAAGTTAGTCTTTTTTAATATTTTTTTTTTTTCGTCACATAAATTGTCCAGCTGCAACCCAACTATTATAATAGCGGATTCTTTCTATGTGGCCCAGGGAACAATAAAGGTTGGACAGCCCTGTTTTAAAGTATGGAACGACAAGGATATTACAAGAGAAAACCTTAGGAAACTAGATCTTGCGGAGGTATTAGAGGAGACGGAAATATTCTTTCCTGAAACAAAAAAATGCAATACTATTTTTCTTGGAACAGCGAATAACATAGAGTGGTCCTTCTCTACACTGCGTCGTGTGAAAACGTGTTTGATGTCAACGGTGCTAGAGAACCGTTTAAACGGTCGGTCTATGTGCTTAGTGTACACAGAAAAATGGTACAAGAAATTGGCACTTGAAGTTTTAAAATGGTTTTGCAAAAAACCTCGAAGATGACTATTGGTGTAAAAAAATTAAATATTTTCATTAATAATCAATCTTTTTTATAGTATGCATATTATTAGTTTTTCCTCACCTGCATTCAATCCCAAATCAACACCCCTACCCCCAACAACATCCTGTCTACGCCTTTGGTTATGTATAATAGATTTATAACATACCTCCTTCGACTTCAATAGCATCTATGAGCTTTAAATGCACCTCCTTATTTGCTTTCTTAATGTCCTCTAAAATTGTATTTAGTTTCTCTACAGCTTTCTTTGGAATATCTACTAATTTATCTTTAATAATATCTTGAATTGCTTCAACATAAAGCCTTGTTCTTGGAACCTAAACAAATGACAATTTATCAAATTAATTTTATTTGTTGCAAATAAATTTTGTGAAAAATTGTGCATACCCTATCATAATGGAAACATCCAATATCCATTAAATGAGTTCTCAAAGCTATGAACTTTGCGTCACATATTGGATTCTGACAGACCACAACACGTAGATAGGTTAATTCACGTTTGACACCACGAAGTGCTGTATCATAAAAATAACCATAAAAGGATTAGGAATATATTAATATCAGAACCACTGTTATTCTTACCATCTCTAAATTGAGCTGCAAGGAATCGTGCCTCTACTTCGTCCTTGTCAAGTTCTTTCATGAATTTTAAGGCTTTTGGCATGTTTTCTAAAATACGTATAAGTTCATATAATGCGGTTGCTTTGGAAACATCAACGAGATCAAGAAATATATGTTGAGGAGCATCTGTAATGAAAATAATAAATTTGATTTATTTCATTATTGATCAATCAATAGTTTCCGAATTAACTCTTTAATTCTTCTAAAAGTTGTGCCTCCATCTCTTGATAATTGCTTATATATAAATGCTTTAAATGATTATTAGTATTATGTAAGAATCTGCAAGTGTCATCACTGTTGCGTGCTATATTCCTCGTAGATTCGGCAAAGCCATCCTCCAGTAGTCTATTTGTTGCAAAAGCAATAATAATACCAAATCTACATAAAAAGATGATTGTCTAAATAAGAAAAAATTACACAATAGATGGGTGACATTTTTGTCACTTACAATAAACCAATTATTAGAAAAAATAAAAGGATACCATAACAACAACGACGACGTTCATCTGGTTTTTCGTCACATGGCGGGCAATGACGACCGCAACGTTTGTGGAAGCAAAAACAACAGTAGCAAACACTGTCCGCAAACAAAGGCATCAAAATAAATTAAAATGTGATAAGAGAAATTAAAAGGATTTTGTATTTTTTGATTCTTCAAAAACTTACCCTAGAAATGGTATGGCTATGATTAGTAGAAGAAAGATTATCACAATTAACCAGACCAACCAATATGTTCCTAATAATGGCAACCAATCATTATTATGTACTCGACGTCCCAAGTAGAAGTTTTTGTCATCACGTATTTCCACATAACCTGCATATATTGTTTAATACAAAAGATTGGATTATGTATTTGGATATAGTTCGAATTACTTTGATCATCTGTGTTAATTGTAATAATTACCTTCGGGAAATGTATCATTTTCAACCATTACATTTAATAAGGAATTTGACATTGTTATTATAGGATCCATGCCATATGTGAATTGTGGCTTAGGATTTGTATAGTTTATTTGGAACGGCGTGAGATCAATGCGTCTAAAATGTGCGATACCTCTTTGTTCGTGTTCGGTACCATGGCCATATCGATCTAAACGATAGGGGAGTGCGTTGCTTTTTCGAGCTGTTTTATTGGCTTTTGCATCATTGTTATTTACAGGAGAAGGAACTTTGTCTAAAGTGACGTCATCATCCATAATGTCGGTTTCATTAGCAATTTGAACATCATTGCTTTTGTTGGAAGTTGCATCAAAGTCGCCTTTGGTGCTTTCATCTTCCGCTAAAGCTCCGTTCAATATTACACCATAGACAAACAAGAATATCGTTGTGCCGATCAAGAGCTTTAAATTTGTTCGTCGTTGTGGATTCTTTCGATAGTCATTTCGTAGTTTATAACGTGTTGTGTGATTTACCTTTACGTGTTTTGTTGTCATGAAGAAGTTTAAAGGTCTTGCGGGAATGTTTGATTTTATTGAATTTTCTTTTTGAATAGTTTAATTTTTGTTGTAGTGTGTGTAATAAAAGTGTTGAGTCTTTAACTCTATTCAAAATCCTTAGTGTTTTTATTTTTGTTTATTATATTAAATTCATATTTTGATTACAAAAAATTCAAAGACATTTAGTTATTTTTTTTTTTTAAACTAATTTAAGTCATCTTTGTATGATTCAGAGAACCTGGAAAATAAGACTAGCGCGGGTGACTCATTTTGTGTTGGCCGGATTTGGTAATTAAATGTTTTAAATGTTATTTTCATTTATGGTAAACTTAATTGGTTGTCTCAAGTTTAAGTATGTCAAGTAGGTATTGCTATTTTATTTGTCATTAAAGTCATTTGTAATTGTATAAGCAAAAGAAACAAAAGTTGACGACATTTTTGCAGCAGACAGTTTCGAATGTAAGCAACTAAAAGAATGTTGCAAATTGAAAATTCATCTGGAATCCAATCATACTTATTTAGATCGTAAAGGTGATGAAATATAAATATGTATGTATAAACACTAGCTCACTCGGGTCGCGTTGCTACACCCTTGAAAAAAAAGAACGTACTTACAGCTGTTTGGAATTTACCTAAAATTGTTGTGTAAAATGGAGTGCAACAAAAGTCGAGAATGGCCAAAAATGGTTAACATTTGGTCATGTGGTTTAAACAGTTCATTGCTGCACCAAACTTACTCAAACACTCTTCAAACTATGCTAGAGTTTCTCTGAAAATCCTCCTCCATAAAAATCAGTTCAGCGGAAACAGACATACAGTTCCACTTTTATATATACAAAATCTGTAATGCCAAATATTACGAGGGCTGCTACTTAAGTTTTGAGACAGACAAATAATAATAAATATGTATCATCGAAAATGACTTTGTTGTTTTTCAAAATATTCTCCATGAAGATATCAATACACTTTTGCATGCGATTGAACTAATTTTTGAAGCACTTTTCCACTCGGAATAAACATGTGTTTTGAACGCATCAACCGCTTCTTCAGGCGTCGAAAAACGTTGACCTCGCAATTTATTTTTGGTGTGCGGGAATAAAAAGAAGTCATTGGGTGCCAAATCTGGACTATAGGGTGGATGACCCATCAATTCGACGTTTTGAGTGTTTAAAAAGTCACTTGTTTGAGCCGATGTGTGAGAGCTCGCATTTTCGTGGTGGAGAATGATTCGTCTTCTGCGGTTGATTTTTCTTATTTCTTCGAACACTTCTGGCAAACAAATGGTGGTGTACCATTCAGAATTAACCGTTATACGTTTCTGTAATGGCACGGTGGCGACATGTCCGGTTATTCCAAAAAAAACAGGCGATCATTTGCTTCGAAGTGCTTCGTGCGCGAACAACTTTTGTTGGATTTGGCTCATCTTGAAAGACCCATACAGTCTACTGATGTTTAGTTTCAGGCTCATATGCATAGATCCATGATTCATCACCTGTCACGATCTTATAGACGTCTTTTGAAGCACCGCGATTGAATTTTTTCAACATTTCTTTGCACCAATCGACAAGAGCCTTTTTTTGCGCGATTGTCAAATTATGCGGTATCCAACGCGAACAAATATTTTTGGCCAAATTTTCATGCAATATGGAATGTATGAGAGTGGAACTAATGCCCAAACATGTCTCTATCTCACGATATGTCACATGACGATCTTGCACTATCAGTTCACGCACAGCATCAATGTTTTGTGGCACAACAACCAATTTTGGACGACCTTCACGAAATTTGTGCTGGAGAAAACTACGAGCACGATTGAATTCAGAAAACCAGCAAAACACGGTGGCCCTTAATGGTGCTTCATCACCAAAAGTCGAAGCGAGTTGATTGGCACACTCTTGTTGAGTTAATCCACGTCGAAAATCATAAAAAATCTTTGCACGAAAATGTTCACGATTTAATTCCATTTTTTAGCCGAAACGAATTTTTCAAGTCACTGTAAACAATACAAATAGCACTCGTATGACAAAACGTTCTGAGTACATTTATCATTAAAAACGACAAGCTTTACGATACCAATGTCAGATTTGACACATCAATATCGGTTTTGCCATATCTCAAGACTTAAGTAGCAACCCTCGTATTGCAGAAACACTTAGTAAACATTAAGTAAAGGACGTTATGAATTGTATGTTAGAATAGTTTTCCCGGCAAACTTCTTTTTGCATTCAATAAGCTTTTGTGCATTTGTTAGTAATGTTGTCTCGCCCGAATGTAAAACAATATAAGATTTAAAGAAATATAGAAGATTATATGTGCAGTGGTTTTAGAAGCATGTACGCGCATGTAATTTTAGCATGGTTTAATAGCAAATTTGTTAGAAAAATGCATTTTAAATTTTATAAATTATAAATTATATAATATTAGATATAAAATAATGGCCGTTTTCAAACAGCTACTTTAAATGAACGTCACTCAGCTCAGAATAAACTTTATTAATCGAAATAAAAACCATTACAATCAATACATTTTTGCCAACGAGAAACAAGTTTATTTATGCCGGTAGCATAAAAGTCCGGAGTTCTGGAGGCGATGAAAGCGTTGAAGGAGTTTTTGGGGTCGTCTTGATTTTTGAAGCATTTCTAGCGCAGGAAATTGTCGAGGTGTTTGAAAAAATGGTAGTTAGTGGGTGAGCGGTCCGGTGAATATGGCGGATGAGGTAGAGTCTCGTAACCCAATTCGTTCAACTTCTGCAAGGTCATTTGTGCAACGTGCGGTCGAGCGTTGTCATGGAGCAGGATTGGTCCCTTCATATTGACCAATCTCGGGCACATACGTCGAAGCTTCTGGTGCATTTCGTCGATTTGTTGGCAGTACTTCTCTGGCGTGATCGTTTCCCCTGGATTCAGAAAGCTGTGATGGATGAGACCGGCTGCTGACCACCAAACAGTAACCATAATCTTCTTTTGGTGCAGTTTCGGCTTCGGGAAGTGTTGTGGAGCCTCGTCGCTGTCCAACCACTGCGCGGAACGTCGCCGGTTGTCGTAGAAGATTCATTTTTCATCACACGTTACGATTCGGTCGAGAAACGGGTCATTTTTTTTGCGCTGAAGAAGAGACGATGACACCTCAAAACGACGATTTTTTTGATTTTCGTTCAATTCATGCGGCACCCATTTATCGAGTTTTTTTGACTTCCCTATTTGCTTCAGATGGCGTACGACTGTTGAGTGATCGACGTTGAGTTCTTGTGCGACTTCTCTTGTGGTTTTACGAGGATCGGCTTCGATTAAGTCTTTCAATTCGTCATTGTCAACCTTAGATGGGCGGCCGCGACCCTCCTTATCTTCAAGGCTGGTATCACCTGCGCGAAATTTTTCAAACCATCTACGTGTGGTACTTTCGGAAGCAATATTCTCGCGCCATGCTTTATTGATATTTCGTGTCGTCTCCGCAGCATTGTGGCCAAGTTTGAACTCGTGAAGCGAAATAATGCGAATTTCTTGTTTTGATAGCATCACAAAAAGTGGTCGGAAATCAGAAACGTATGACGATAATAAAAAGATAATTAGTCTAAAATATAGAGCGAAAAACGCGCTTTAAAACGACATATTGCATGACCACATTCATTAAAAAATGTATTCAGAAATTCATGCATAAAAATAAACAATATGGAAACGGCCATTATTTTTGTACCAACCTAATATTTTGTGGGTCAATTTTGATGAAATAAAGCCTATGTTGTGCACCAAATAAATCTTCTTGTGTTTCAGTAATTTGATTTTGAATGGAATGAGTGGTTTAATTGATGCTTGTACAATTTAAAAACAAACAGATAAAGTCTACGATTTTATTATACAATACAACCATGAGTAAGTCAATTTTTACAATGTTCAATTATACAGAAAGTGAGCTTATTAAAAGGTACAAGCAGTTTGTAAATTTTTTGACAGGTATTTATGTTAAGAGAAATAATTTGGTTTGGAATGAAGCAAGTCTGCGACAAAATCGGTTGGGTAGTTTTGTAGATTAGCGTGAGCGATATTCAAATTATTCCAATTTTATTGTAGTTAATATTATTGATCCAATAGTACTTAAGTTCGATTAAGTGATAATTGGATTAGATCTAAAATTGCCAGGAAAATGAACATAAAGTGATTGTTATGCATAATGTTACCCAGGACATAGAACAACAACAAATATAAGCGAGTGTGTAAACTTGATAAAAGCTCCAACATATGGATAACATGATAATATGATATAAGCTATCGTTAATTAAAAAAAATTAAAATATACGAGTTTATGGGATTTAATTCTTCCAACAATAAATAAACTTTAATCAAAACACAGAGACCTATAATATTTCCATTAAAATAGAGAATAAAAGCAATACACAATACAATATTTTTGATGGATATAATATTGTATAGTGATACTTAGTTCTCTCTGTGATGGTCCTTTGGTATTGAGTGGATCTAAGTTAATTGTCCACACTCTTTTCAAATATGTATGTCCAACTTTGTAATAGATAACAAACTACATATCATTGAAAGTCTTCTTGCACTCTTTTATTATTATCATTTGTACAATGAAATAGAATAAACTAAGTTCCACTGACTTGTAATCAAAAGGTTTTTGTGTGCATAAAATATATACATAAAGTGAAGTAACCTCCAAGGACTTCTTTATTAATGTCAATTGAAGATTTTTGTGTTGAAATAATATCAATCATTATGTTAAATGTTTTTCCCGAATAATAAAAGATGTGAAGAAATTTTTATTTGCAAAAAGTCAAGAAACCAATCCAACGAGCCAACCACATATTTGGTCCTTTAATTTTCCTTTTCTTCTTCTTCTTTCTTTTTTTTTTAAAATCACATTTCAATTTTCCATTGAACAATTTATTCTATTCTTATTTTTTCTATATTTATTCGAGGAGCAACAAAAAAGTTCTAAATAAATAAAGTATGTAAATGTAAAATTTGCTTACGTAAGAGAGGCAAAAGAATCGACAGACAAGGGCGCCAGGAATATTTAAAGTGAATTATTTTTGGAAATACAAAAGGCGACACAACTGTATTTTAAAATCGTTTTCTTCTTTCTTTGCAATTTCATTTGCTACATTCAAATTTGGTTAGATTTGAAGGGCACTTGGCCAACCCCACATAATCGTACATCAACATTGATTTAACCAAGAAAGAAAAGAGTCCCATTGAATACAAGTAGAAGTTGTTTGTACATGTGATTTTAATAGGTAACAGCATCCATCAGTTCCAGCAGTTTGATCTCCTTACCAAAATTTAAAACCCTTTCACTCACTTATTGTTAACGTGATTTATTGAACTATTGTATAATACAATATTTGTGTTTGCTTATGAGTTTTGTTTATAAAATTTGAACTCCTTTTTAAATGGAAATACTAACAAGTGATAGCGAGAGTAGTTGGATAGATCCGAATATCTGATGCACTAAAATCGTACTTTCAATCAATTAAAAGAATTTAAAAAGGGAAAAGAGAAAATAACTAAATAAAAGTCAGCCAAGTGAGAGTCGGACTCGCACACGGAGGGTTCCGTACCATCGTACAAGATTTTTTGCTTAAAATATAAAATTATGTTTATATTTAATAGCCTAAAAGTATACTACAATTAGAAGCTCAAAGTATACTATATAAAAAACAAAAAATTGTTAAACAAAAGGTTAAATTAAAGAACAATGCTTCTAAAAATGTGTATTTTTAGTATTTGTCGTTCTACACACAAGTGAATTATACACTTTGTGAAAATTTCAACTCTCTACCAATTACGGTTCATGAGATAGAGCAGGAGACGGTCGGACGGACAGACGGACGGAAGGACATTGTAAGCTTAATAATAGGGTCCCGTTAAAAAGGATTCTTACAGAAATAAACATTGATTATATTTATATATAAATTGAAAAAATATGTAATACAATAATATTGTTGGCTTATGAAATTCTCTGCCAATTTTTTGTATACAGTTAAGCGAAATGAGTAAATGGTCCGTACTTTTACACATTTTGGTAGGAAGCAAACTGATGAATAGAAAATTATGGAAAAAATACCAGGTTTTCTCTAGGTCATTAGCAAAAGTAATTTTAATGTTAAAAATAATATGTGAAATAATAAAAAATAATCCTTGGAATTCGGAATGACGTCCTCAAAGCCATTTAAAAAATGCGTATATGGTACTCGTATTACTTTTTTATCAGAACTCACGCCATTGTATCCGCTATTTTATCCGCCATTGTATCCGTCATTTTATCTTTACCTGGAATTTGAGAATCTATTAGATATGGTTCTTTTAGTTCCTCTTACCTGATTAAACGAGTGCGCAGATGATTGGAAACACATTATTTGGTCTTAGGAATGTACATTTAACTAATTTGAATCAGTTAAGAAGCAATTTTTCTGAAAGAGTCCTGGTGAGAGGATTTCAAAGCATCATTGCTAATTTTGTATTTTTTGACAAGACTAGATTGTAGTACATATTTCTATGAAAAAATTCCCTTTTTGTTTTATAAAATTTGGCTTATCTGCATAGCAAAAAAATAGAGTCAATTTATATACCAATTTTAAGATTTTTAGCTTTTTTTAATTCTTAGAAATTTTCATCCGATTGTACAAACTGATAGACATAGCTTAAAAAATTGCATTTATCTAGCTAATTAGGAACTCCAGTTCTTTCTAAGTGTTACGTGCCAAATAATGTAACATTTATTGTGTAATACTACAGGGTATATTTCAAAACGTTTTAGTAGACACCTTGTGATGTTGTATGTTAAGAACTAAAAAGCTGTAATAGAACAAATTCTCATGAAGTCATTTTCATTCTAACATACATTTGTACAATATATACTGAAACTTACAAAAGATTTAGACCCTGTATTTAATATTTGATGTCACACGTATGGATGTTGAAGTTCAATTCAATTGAAACCAAAAACATATGATTAAATTGCCTTTAACAAAAAATTATAATAAGAAAAACAAGTAAGCAAAGTAGAAAAGAAGGAAGTTCAAATTATGCGTACCAACTATATGAACTTTCTATAAATACATTGGAAGGTCCTTATGTTACCGCACCCCTATTTTACACTTATTTTACTCCACCCCGACTTGTCACTCTTGTTTAATCACACACAATAGAAACTACGTGGGCAAGGTGTGAGGTTGGGTGAAAAGTTGTAGTGCTGCCTGCCTACTTGCTAACAATTCACAACTCACTCTATGGGAGTGTGTGTGACATTCACTATTCAGATTTTTAACTGATGTTGTGATTGATACACGTTGTGATTTTTACTGTTGCTTCTCTAATAGTGTTTATCGTACGAGGGTTAACCAAATATTAAAGCGACGACCCCATAACCATAAACGAGTACAACACACAAATAAAGGAGACCATAACCGTACCATATCATTATCACTGCTGCGGCTTATTGTTCCAACCACACCAAAGAGTTGCAATGTTAACTATAAAAAGAAAAGGGGTTTTATTTTATTTTCTGGATTGTCGCACGACCCCAGCAGTCTCTCTCTGGTAATTTCTATGTCTGACAGACTTCCCATAACTCAAAAAATTTTGTATAGAAATATAATGCTAAATGCTAAAATTCCTAACAAAGAAAACGTACTGGGCACAATGACTGCGAATTTAACACAACGTAAAAAATATCAATACTTTTTACTACTCATAGTTTTATTAGGCAATGGCAACAATAAAGACGATATGCTATTAATATTATTAGTATGGTTTCTGTTGTTGTTGTTATTGGAGCACTACGCAGTATGTTGTTTTACAATATGTAAGTATGTATGTATACATATAATAGCTCTTTTATGTGAGCAACAAAACAGCTTGAACTTAATTGCTTTATTCAAACTCAATTAATCTAAACTGTGATAAAGAAAAAGTCTAACCCTTTTCACATAATATACAAATACATTATATTCGTTTGTATTGTAAATTCATCTTGATTTTTTTTAATTTTTTATACAACATACAAATATTGTATTGAAATAAAGAATTACAAAATAAAGAAAAAAAAAGATTTCAATTCGACCGTGACAGGACTCGAACCTGCAATCTTCGGATCCGAAGTCCGACGCCTTATCCATTAGGCCACACGGTCATGTTCACAACGTTGAGAATTAACGTATTTAAGCTCAAGTAAGCTTTTCCATAGCAAAAGTTTTCATTCTCAATTGTGCTTATGATGAAATTCTAAAAATAAACAAATTATTGTACGATGTATGTATGTATGTATTTCATTTATAAAACTTAAAAGATTTTAAATTTGCATTTAAATGTGTATGTATGTGTGTGTGTCGTTATTTTTATGTACGATGTATGTAACGTTAGTGTAGTGTCCATCCACACATTACGTCACACATTATGGTGGGGGAGTGGGTCAACGAAGTGTGAGCAGTTGTGTCATGGTGTGGTGGGGTGGTGGGGGGGTGGGGTGGTGTTTTGGTTGGTTGTGTTAGGTGGTATGGCATAAGATTCAAATCAAAATGTGAAGTATTAAAACGCAAATCTTTAAATGAAAAATTATTATCAACTCTATATTTAGGCTTTGTGACCTATATAGAGCCCTAATAGAAACTCTAAGCGACAAACATTTACAGATAAGAGAAATGAAAATAACACTTGATCAATTAAAATCTAAAAGTTGAAATTAAATGATTTTTCATTAATTGTATTAGACTTAAGAAAAATGAAAGAACAACAATAATGATTTTTAAGTGAGTTTTTTATGAGGGCAACCTACTTATCTCCTCTTCCAGATCTCAGAAAATGACCGATAGCTGGAAGATTAGTATGAATAGAAACGGACGGCTGAACAATGATGGCTCAATCGATTCTTTAGGTTACGCTATACGAGTACATATTCATATGTGTATGTATTTATCTATGTATAAACTATATAAGTACTATAGTATTGTAACGAAACCGATAATTATCGATCATTTTCCGGACACCTCGTCAGCACTTTAATAAATGCAGGTAGCCGAGGTGTCCTGATTTTTTTATATATTATTATTATAATTAATATATAGTAAAATCTCTCATACATATTAAAATTCTTCGGTAATGGTAGCTACAAACATTAACATTTTAAGCTTGCGGTTATAGAAGCAGTTCGTATGCTTGTCTTTATACTCTTCACGTTAGTGAATAGTATTATAAGTTTGTCATGAAGTTTGTAACACACAGAAGGAGACATCGCAGACCACATAAAGTATATATATACTTGATCAGCTCGATGAGACGAGTTGATTTAGCCATGTCCGTCTGTTCGAAAAACTAGTCCTTCAGTTTTTGAGCTAGAGAGCTGAAATTTTGTACATAGGTTTCTTTTTACCAAACGCCGATCAAGCTCGGGAATCAGCCGAATCGGATCATGATCCTATGGTTACCAGGAGGGGTACCTTCCATACAAACCCCCTTTTAAATTAAAGTTCTTATTAGAGATTTTTTTTTTCTTTTTTGACTTATTGAACTGAAATTTGGACACTATAAGTTTCTGACCCATATCCACAAACTATGAAAATCAAGACCATCGGACTACTAGGAGGGGTACCGCCCATACAAACCAGAATCCAAATGAAAGTTCTTATTAGAAAAACTTTTTTTTTTGTACTATCGACTTTGGACACTATAAGTGTCTAACCCATAGACACCAACCTTATGAAATTCAAGACTCTCGGACCACTAGCTGGGGCGTGAAGTGTATTAAAACTTTTTTTATTTACGTTTAAAAAGGGGGAAATTAGTCAAAAACGTGTTTTTCGGAGTCAAATATATGTAATGTTATAAGGATTTGCATATAGATATGTGTGTACATACACATTTCAATAAAATAATAACAAAAAAAAAAAAACTCGGGAGCACGTGACCAAACAACGGTCATCCCCTCAACGGTATTTTTACAAACAGCAAGGAGTTTAATATGGTCCCGTTATTACTTTGGTTTTATTTTGTGTATTGTGGAGCCTTCATCATACTTTAGGTATAGTAGTATGGGTATCCCTCCTAGTGGTCCGAGGGTCAATTCCATAGTACAAAAAACAATAAAGTTTTCCTAATGAGAACATGAATTTTGATTTGGGCTTATATGGGATGTACAGATGGACAGACAGACATAGCTAATTCAACTCGTCTTATCACGCTAATTAAGAATATATATTTATACTTTAAGGGGTCTCCGATGTCTCCTTCTGAGCGTTACAAACTTTATTCACTACGTGAACAGCTAAAAACTCTCTTCAAATACTTTTATGAACGTGTATTTATATACACGTAGAACGTTGGTACAATATTAAAAATAAAACTACATCGGGGAAGATTGATTTTTTTTAAAGGTTTTCTAAGCATGTTAAAATAATATTAACTCTCCACGGTTTAAAAACTAGCAGCATATTAGTCGGCTATTACACTAGCGGTGTGAGTTCTCTTTCAAAATTTTCCTTTGTTAAGTGTAATACGAGTCTCAGCAACAGCAAACACCATATATACCACAGAAATGACAACTGAAACTTCAAAATTGTTGTTTCGCTCTCAATATTGCTGAGTATTTCAACATTCCAACGACAATCGTTCACAAATATTGCTGAGTATCTGAACATTCCAACAATTTTATGGGATCTTGTTGTTAGAAACCCGTACAAACTTTTCGAAACTGCGAGAATGAGCATTGTCTATTTGATATAAGGTGTTTATCAAAATTATAGGACACTTCGAAAATTTTACTGCCAAGTCTCGCCAAATCTGTACTTTTTATATTTTGACAAAAATAAAAATCACGAATGATAGCCCAAAAACTAAGCCACAAAAAAACGTACTATAATTTTGATAAGCAACTTAGTTAATGTCATCGAAAAATGTACTGCTGTTTTTTGCGAAAGTTTTTGTTTTTTTAAAGTCATTTTTACTTTTGCTTTGCTGTGCACAAAACAACAACACAGTAATAGCACAGAATTCAGATATTTTAGTTTTGCTGTGCTGTGCTGCCGTGCTGTCAACTTTTCAACAGGAAAGCATGGTCGCAGCAAATGAAATGAAATAAAATCAGCCAAGTGTGAGTCGGACTCGCACACGGAGGGTTCCGTACCATCAAACAAGATTTTTTGCTTAAAATATAAAATTATGTTTATATTTAAAAGCCTAAAAGTATACTAAAATTAACAGCTTAAAGTACACTACACAAAAAAAAAAAAAAAAAAAAATTATTAAAGAAAAGGTTAAGTTAAAGAACAATGCTTCTAAAATTGTTTATTTTTAGTATTTGTCGTTCTACATACAAGTGAATTACACACTCTGTGAAAATTTCAACTTTCCACCTATTAAGGTTCATGAGATAGAGCAGAAGACAGACCGACGGACGGACATCGTAAGCTTAGTAATAGGGTCCCGTTAGCTCCCTATGGGTACGGAACCCTAAAAACTACAGTATTTTTAAGCCCTGAGTAACCGGAAGTGACAGCTGGTGAAAAATCATCTTTTTTCGATATATCCGGAAAGTCGTTGTTAGCAAAATTTCAATTAAGTACTCAAAATCTGTTGTTCAAGATATCTGGTCTTTTCGTTGTAATTTCTCACAATTAACCGTGCTAAAAATATCGAAATTTTGCATACTTGAATTTCGTCATACTCGATGCTATAATCAGGTATCGGTACTAAAGTTATATCTAATCACTCAGTAAAACCATCATCATTTTAAAGTTTTAACATTCTTAGACATCATATCACAAAAATCAGCTCTAATTAAATTTAACGGAAATATTCTGGTTGCTGCAGAAAATGTACGGTGAAGATTGTTTAAAGGGCCCCATACACTGTGGAGAAGAAACTTTTTCCTTTAATATAAACGTTTATTTAGAATGGCATAGTGTCTGTAGAGGGCAACAAAGGTGACATTGCCATATTATTGTATTTATCATTTCAGAGAGGTTAGAAATGTGGTAGAAATGTGGCACTTTCAATACAATCAAAAACTACGCTCCAAAGTGATTTGAAGGCTTGTCCACGCATTCAAATCACTATTGAATCGATATAACAATTCGAGAGACTCATAACATTCAACTTGTAATTACTATTTAATTTAGTTCTTTCAATTATTATTTATTTTATTTTTTATTTATATATGGTGTTTATGTTATGTTGCTTTAAAATTAAGAAAGTTATTCATACAAACCTTTTGAGATAAAGTAATAGAAGAATTTCAAATTACAATATTCATTCAATTAATAGTATAATTCATATTAAAATTGATAATATCCATTTGAAAAACTGAACGATTTTTTTTTTTGCATACTATTAATAATAGATACACAGAAAGACAAGGAGATGAATGAATAATTGTATTGATTATTATACATAAAACATGTATAAATGAGTATATTTAAGGATATTTGTACAAACATCACAGTACAATGATAATTCAAAAGGGTATACGAGACGAGTAAATAAAATAATTGTTGAAAATTCATTTGGTAAATTTCGCAACCAACAATAACCTGTCGCTACTGACAAAGGTTCCGTCATTCTTTTTCATCAAAGACCCAAAGTCAATTGTCATGAAATGTGAGCGAGTTTTTCTTTTTCTTTAATGGCAACTGAATATTATTGTAAAAGTAAAAGGTCTTTTGATGTTTGACTAGAAAGAAAATTTTATTACTTTCTTTTGGTCTGAGAGAACAAGAGGATAAAGAAGCAGGCAAGCGAAAGTGTTAATATAATTGAATTTCACAAGTGATTAAAAATAAACAAATTGCGATAAAATCCTCATTTATTGTAGATTTTTACATATTGTACACACATATTCGTAAGTACATGTATATATGAGTATATAAGTATTTAAAACGATTGCATTCTAATTCATTTGAAGTTAAGTGAGTGTACACACTTTCAATGATGACGTCAGAGAATTCAAATATTCTCACATTAGTTTTCCTACCCACTGTGCTTGTGGTCGTAAATAAACCGTGGGATTCTACGCTGATCGTGTATACAAAGGAATTAAACTCAGTTCAGAAATTTGTTAAAATCGCTTATCCGAACACTTAAATTAGGCAAAGTGGCCACTTAAAGTTTTCCTCTCAATTCACTATCAAATAGAAAATACCTAACAAATTTATTTTATTTTTTTTTATATTTAAATCATACGTAAATTTTTGCATAAAATGTCAAGAGTGTGGTTGGGTTGGCACGGCTCTGTTCTGTTCTGTTTTGCTCGCCTCGTCTCATTTACAATACAACAAGGAAAGGGTCAACTTTTTTTGTTGTACTCATAGGATTTTTGACGAACAACAACCCCTAAGTACGCCTTCATCGTTTTATATGCTGCTGCATTAAGAAATTAAGAACAATTAAAAAGCTTTTGTTCAAAGTCATTCTAGAGATGAATGCAAAGAAAGGGTAAACATAATTTCTAAGTAAAATAACTCGTTGATTTCTTGACGACGACGATCATCATCATCATGCTGATGATGGTGAAGATGATGATTTCATAAGGTAGACGACCAGAACATTATTACAATGCAATTTAAAGTACTCGAATATCACACCAAGTTGTAATGAATATGTCTACTTTGTACAGATGATTGAGTGAGTATATACGAGTATGTAGTATATCAGCTGGGTACCAGATTGGAATTCATAACTGCATAATTAGTTAATCACTTCCAAATGATCAATTCTAATTTCTTACTTGATATACTCTGAAAGAAGAAATGATCACATACATATAAAATACATTAGCGCGTATCTTCGAAACCTGAAAGATATTTGTTGTTATCAAAAAGTATCAAATTTAAGCATCTTCATCTCCAAAATTGTTTCAAAATTGAATAGAATAATGAACTTAATTATATTCATATAAAAACTATGCCAGAAACGTAATTTCTATACATTTTAGATCAATATCATATGAGCCAATAAGAAGTTAATTAAATAAAATTATTTTATATGTGTACTTATTTAATCCTTTCCCATCAAACCATAATGACATGTAGGGCAATCAGAAATCAAATATGATTTGTCGATCATTTTTACAATATATGTACATACAATACTATTATAAGATGTAGCATGAAAGTCAAAGGAAATTTCAAGATGAAGAAGGAGAAGAATTAATGATAAGCACCACTTTGAAATTTCAAGTCCACTTAAGTCTCAAATGTCGAAGAAAATCCATTTGGTAAGTTAAGTTTTACCTTTGTAAAGTAAACGTCGTTTTCATTTCTTAAAAACTACAAATCGTGCAAAAATTTCTTAGTTGACACTTAAAATTAATTTAATGATTTTTATTAAGACGATAAATTATTAATGCGTTATGACATCGAGTACCATTTGGTGTTCAAATCTGATGCGGAAAACGTGAGAACGAATCAATCATACTACATACTAGATTCAATCGCACTTTGAGCAAATTAATATCACATGATTGTAAAATGCATTTGCATTTCAGTCTTAAAGAAAGTTAATACTTGTAGTACTGTATTTCATTTGAAGACATGAAACAAAAAGTAAGACTGCACAATAATTGTTTCCTGTAACTCTTTATGAAAGCTTCGGCATATTTATTTGGGGCTACGTTTCGAAATCCAAATTGAACGTTTTCCCATTAAACATAAAAACATATTAAAAAAAATCAGCCAAGTGTGAGTCGAACTCGCACACGGAGGGCTTCGTACCATAGTACAAGATTTTTTGCTTAAAATATAATTTTATGTTTATATCTAATAGCCTAAATTAAATTAAATTAAATTAAAAAACAATGCTTCTAAAAATGTATATTTTTAGTATTTGTCGTTCTACACACAAGTGAATTACACACTCTGAGAAAATTTCAACCTTCTACCTATTACGGTTCATGAGATAGAGCAGAAGACGGACCGACGGACGGACGTTGTAAGCTTAGTAATAGGGTCCCGTTAGTTCTCTATGGGTACGGAACCCTAAAAAAAGCAAATCATAAAAAAATATATCAATAAGGTAATTTCAATCTTAGATAAACTGTATTTAAAATGATAATTATTAATTTTAGAAAGGAGGCTAGAAATTTGATTTTGCTTCAAGCCCCATTGGTCGAAATGCGCAACGGGTCCATGACATTCTTTTCTCTTTGCTAAATTCTCAAATGTCATTGCTTTCATGCAGATTTTTACATGGATTTCACTCTATTTGAATTGTAACAAATTCGTCATGTTTGATGTATATAAATAACCTGATATTCTAACTCGAAAGTATTCCCAACAACTAGTGCAAAAATCCAAAAATACTCATTTCCTTTATTATTATTAATAACATGTTTTCTTTTTATCATGTCACAAGACAAAATATTGTAAGATAAAAAAAAGGATACAATGATTGTTGTCATATTATGTGACTTTGAAAAAGATAAAAAAGAAAACAAGAATTCGCATTTTTTATTTGCTGTAACATTCCAATAATTAGTAACAAAAAATAACCGCACCCTTGTTAGAGAACGCTCTATTGAATTAGAGAGTTTCCTATTTCCGGTACACTATACTCGTATAATAAATACTATGAGAATATCAACAAATAGATTGTATTCGGAAATCTAAACACAATAAGATCTTCCAAACAATTTGCAGTTGAGCAACAGTGTCCTTTTGCAAAATTGAATGAAAGAACAATAACTGAAATACTTTGTATCTTACTCCCGCCCGAAATACCTTTCTTTCTTTCTGTCTTCCTTTCGTTTCGCAACTTACTACCCTACCAAACGATGTGATGTTACCAAAAAGGATATTGTATATTGTTGGTTATTCAGGCAGGTTTTGATTTACCTCTTTAAAAGAAATGTATCCACAGTATTGTATAATACATAGAACCTACTCGCATGTAACGCAAATAACAGATGGACTTGTAAGGCAGATGGGTGAATAGATTGATACAATAAAATCTTTAAGAAAAATGTTAATCTAATAAAAGAAAATTTTTATCTTAAAGATTAAATATACATTTGTTAATACTTAAGAAGAATCGACTCTGTAATTCAATTATTCTATATATTCTATATACTTTATTGGAACACGCAAATTATTTATTATTTTCAGACAATGTCATATTACAAGAATTAATTTACCCTTTATCCTTTTCATTTTTAATTCTGGACTAATCTACAAAATATAGTTTAAATCTATAACTTAAATCTATCTGGATATACAATATATACTTTATGGGGTCTCCGATGTCTCCTTCTGTGTGTTACAAACTTATAACACTATTCACTGCGTGTATAATATAATAATAAGACAGACAGACCAATCAATCAAGTTCAAGATGGTAAAGCAGCATGATTTGAATGGGGTCTACAACATTTTTTTATCCAAAAAGATTTATTTGGGGAAGATAAGGAGCCTCGATTGGGCTTGTTGTTACAAATCCCATAATAATAGTTCCTTTATATTTATGAAACTCCAAGGCAGCCTGCAGAATGGTTCTGGTTCAATGAGGGCGTTGGTAGTTCCTTTCCTGCCGAGCTCAACTGCCTCTTCGTTCCCAAGATACCCACTGTGCTAAGGTATTCAAATAAGATTAACATAATTATTTGCAGTTAGCCTTTTTAGTAGTAGTAAGTAGTCCCAGACTATCTTCGATTTTATATCGAAAGTGTTGAGTGCTTATAGTGCAGCCTTGCTAACAGAGGAATATAAAAGTAGCTCACTCTGTTTATTTTCTTGTAGGAATAAATTATGGCCTGTAAAACTGAGTTCTCTTGCCCATTCTAATGAAAAAGTTTCTCTCGGGGGTTTTCCCAATAATTTTCTGCTACAATTCTAGTCTCCGTTTTAGATCCATCTGCATACCTTTCATGGCAGACACAAACGGGCTTTGGTCTTACACCTATTCGGAAATTCCACTTCAAAATTATGGTGGAACTTTTCAGGCTCAGGTCAACCGAATCAGTTTTGTTATGTAAGATGAGCTTTGTCATAAATATTAGGTTGGTACAAAAATAATGGCCGTTTCCATATTGTTTATTTTTATGCATGAATTTCGGAATAAATTTTTTAATGAATGTGGTCATGCTATATGTCGTTTTAAAGCGCGTTTTTCACTCTATTTTTTAGACTAATTATATTTTTATTATCGTCATACGTTTCTGATTTCCGATCACTTTTTGTGATGCTATCAAAACAAAAAATTCGCATTATTTTGCTTCACGAGTTCAAACTTGGCCACAATGCTGCGGAGACGACACGAAATATCAATCAAGCATGGGGCGAGGATACTGCTTCCGAATGTACCACACGTAGATTGTTTGAGAAACTTTGCGCAGGTGATACCAGCCTTGAAGATAAAGAGGGTCGCGGCCGCCCATCTGAGGTTGACAATGTCGAATTGAAAGACTTAATCGAAGCCGATCCTCGTAAAACCACAAGAGAAGTCGCACAAGAACTCAACGTCGATCACTCAACAGTCGTACGCCATCTGAAGCAAATAGGGAAGTCAAAAAAACTCGATAAATGGGTGCCGCATGAATTGAACGAAAATCAAAAAAATCGTCGTTTTGAGGAGTCATCGTCTCTTCTTCAGCGCAACAAAAATGACTCGTTTCTCGACCGAATCGTAACGTGCGATGAAAAATGAATCTTCTACGACAACCGGCGACGTTCCGCGCAGTGGTTAGACAGCGACGAGGCTCCACAACACTTCCCGAAGCCGAAACTGCACTAAAAGAAGATAATGGTTACTGTTTGGTGGTCAGCAGCCGGTCTCATCCATCACAGCTTTCTGAATCCAGGCGAAACGATCACGCCAGAGAAGTACTGCCAACAAATCGACGAAATGCACCAGAAGCTTCGACGTATGTGCCCGAGATTGGTCAATATGAAGGGACCAATCCTGCTCCATGACAACGCTCGACCGCACGTTGCACAAATGACCTTGCAGAAGTTGAACGAATTGGGTTACGAGACTCTACCTCATCCGCCATATTCACTGGACCTCTTGCCCACCGACTACCATTTTTTCAAACACCTCGACAACTTCCTGCGCGTGAAATGCTTCAAAAATCAAGACGACCCCAAAAACGCCTTCAACGCTTTCATCGCCTCCAGAACTCCGGACTTTTATGCTACCGGCATAAATAAACTTGTTTCTCGTTGGCAAAAATGTATTGATTGTAATGGTTTTTATTTCGATTAATAAAGTTTATTCTGAGCTGAGTTACGTTCATTTAAATTGGCTGTTTGAAAACGGCCATTATTTTTGCACCAACCTAATAACATTGTAAATAGATTAACGGTAGGTTTTAATAGAATTGGAGCGGTTTTCATGACTCTTGAAACATATTGAAGACACAAGGTAGTCTTTGCTTTTGACCATCTTTGCTTAAGCTGTACTCTCGTCTAATTTGCTACACCTCATAGGTACACTGATGGGCTATGTATAATTCTCTATTTCCTTGGTGAAATTATTCCATTATGCTTATTTCATTCTGTAATAAATATCGGTCAAAATTATAACCAGTAGTGAGTGATGTTATGAGAATGATAAATTTAAATTTTCTTCAGCTTTAAATGATTTAAATCATGTTTTATATTTCAAACTAATTAAGTTTACATATTAGTTTTGCATTATGCCAATATAATTATTATACATATGTATGTATATGATCACTACGTATTTACATATAACATACTTATAACACATACGTATGTATGTAAGAGTATGCATGTTAAATGTGTATCTATGGATATAGTATGGCAGTGGATAATTAAACATGTTTTTATTAAGGTGGCATTCAGTTTTAATATATATAATAGCAGCAGTTTATATAAAGGTATAAAGTGTGGCATAATGGGGAATTGGGCTCCAAGGAAAATAGGTAAATAAAAAAAGAAGTTGTATATATGACACCGTAGCTTTATTGTGATTGGTTGAAAGCATAGGTACACAAATACAGACAAATACTTACAAGAACAATAAGACATAGTAATGTATAATAAAATGTATTCAAAACTACCTACAACTACTACCCATAGAATACTACGAGTATACTTATAAAATCATATTTAGTGAGCGGGTGAGTATTTGTGGAGTTGAGTTGAGTTGAGTAAAGATTTAAACGGGAATGGAAAACAATGACAAAGTCAATTACAACAAAGAGCATAGTACGAGTACAGTGCAATGCAATGAAACAGAAGCAAGAATAGCTGGTGGAGACTGAGAATGAAACAAACAACATGAGAGTGATGAAGCTGACGAAGCCATTCCATTCATCCATCTACTATCAAAGTTACATACATACATACGTGTATGTACATGTATAGAGTATCAAGATACGAACGAGTACGTATATGGGTGTGGGTGAAAATCTAAGCGTCACTCACATACTCACATACATACAATAGTTATAATAGGAACACGAAGCCCCTCTCTCTATTTTGCCTTGATAAAATGCTCTGATTTTGTTCTTCTTTCTTATTTCATTCTGTTGTGTGTTTTGTGTGTATCTTTTGTTAACAGTAATGTGCTGCAAGTAACTTTGTGCCAGTATCTGTGAACAGAGAGTCGACAAAAACCGACTACGATTATAATGAACACGAATAAATACGAACAAAGACCACATTCAGCTATTCTACTCTTTCTTTTGGCCAACATCGAGGCATTATATTGAACACACCCCTCAATAGCCTTAACAACAACGCGAACACAGCGCATAAAAATACATCCTATAGACCATTATAAAGGGCCAATGGAACAAAGGCTTCGGAACAATGTCAGAAAGAGTGTCAGTTGCCGTTGGCTGCAGGTATATCGTCACACAGATTCTCAGATACACAACCACATATGCAAACTTAAAGAGTGACTATGACTGACTGAGAGAGTAAATATTAAAAAAAATTACATATATCGGCATCCCATTTCAACAACAGACCCAAATTAGAAAACTGATATATATATATATATATATATATATATATGTATGTGTATACAAAGCCATGTAAGGGTAGTTGAGCTCAACCACATTATTTTTATGGTATACTAATTCAGTTTTACGAACGACGATGACGGTATAAGAGAGCAACTGATTTCCCTTTATTTGAAAAATGATGACTATAGAAGAGCGAGAACATAGTAGTCTGAAAACTGGATTTTGTGCAAGTTGTGTTAATGACAACTACCTCTATAGTAATTCAGTCACAATCGAGCTGTTGAGTGAAACGGAGGTTTTCTTAACGTTTTAAAGTGGAAAAGAAAAAAATAGAATAGAAAGAAGAGAACAGAACAGAACAGAATAAAAGCTCAAGATATAATAAAATAATAAAAATAAGCTAAATTCTTATAGATACAAAGTGTCAAATTGAATAATAAAAAAAAGTGTTACATAAACAATACAAAGTACTTCACAATTGAATTTATGAAGTGAAAGTGTTTCATAGGCTTCTATAAAATATAAAGTATTTTCGATCTGAAATGGCGGCATTATCTTCACATCCCAATTATGGGTTTCATCTAAGTCAAGGTCTTGAATTACCCTCACCCGGTGATTACGCAGCACAAAGTAACAATAATCCCACAGAAATGGATTTAAAACGTATGATGCACTTTTCACAGTCCGGCAGTCTGGCTGCCATCTCAGCTGCCATGGGTGGTTCACCTATTGGAGGACATGGAGCAAGCAATGGCAATTCAATAATGGGTACAGCCAGTATGGGACATATGTCTGCTGGTGGCAGTCACCCAAGTGGATCACATTTAAGTTCAAGTAGTCAAATGCAAACTGCCGTCGGTCTGCATACTTTATCGCCAAATAGTTCTATTGGTTCAGCAGGTAGTCTAGGTAGTCAAAATTCTGGTATAAATGGACATAGTAGTGTTGTTGGTAATGGCGTTCATAATCTCCAAACATCACCTGGTCAGGAAGGTCACATTAAGCGACCAATGAATGCTTTCATGGTATGGTCACGTTTACAGCGTCGTCAAATTGCCAAAGATAACCCAAAAATGCATAATTCGGAAATATCAAAACGCTTGGGTGCCGAATGGAAGCTTTTGCCAGAATCCGATAAGCGTCCATTCATTGATGAGGCCAAACGTTTGCGAGCACTGCACATGAAAGAACATCCGGATTATAAGTATAGACCAAGGCGTAAGCCGAAGAATCCATTGGCAGCTGGACCACAAAATGCTCTACAAATGCAGGCAAATAGCCAACAAAAACTTGCTAGCAATGGTGGTCCTGGTGCCAGTGGTTCATACAATCCGTTCCATCAACTACCCACATACTTTGCATCATCTCATCATCTGGATCAACCGTACCCAGTGCCATACTTCGGTGGATTCGATCCATTGGCTTTATCAAAACTACATCAAACGCAGGCCGCTGCTGCAGCTGCCGCTTCAACACAGTCACACAATATGCTTGAAGCACAAAAAGCCCCACAATTGCCACCGACAACTCTTAGTAGTTTTTATTCGGGCATCTACTCAGGTATTTCAGCTCCATCGCTCTACGCTGCGCACTCAGCTAATGCTGCTGCTGGGCTTTACACTTCATCATCCGCATCATCACCTGGTTCATCGCCCGGTACTATCACACCCAACGGTATGGATCCCTCCTCTATTGATAATGCTCTGAGACGGCCGGTCCCGGTGCTCTATTAAAAATATATATCTTTATAAACTTATATATTTGTTTTTTAAATTTAATTTATTAATTTCAACTTGTTTAAAGTTATTTTGAAACTAAAAAAAAGTGATTGCGTGGTTTTAAATCTTAAAAAGTCGATCGGTAATAAAACTTTATATCTTACTTACATATTATTCATAAATGTAACTATCTGCATACAAACATATGTGGGATTATATATCTAGATTATTTTTAGTTCAATTTCATTGGCATTTTAGCAACAATGTTATTCCTATATGAGCAACTACATAATCGTATAAGTATGAAGTTGTTCGTTCGGGAAGAAAAACTTAAATATTTTTATGATTGTAAATTAATTGATTATTGCAACCTTGGATTATTAAAACAAAAAAAAAAAAAAAAAACAGAAAAAAAAAAAATTAAAAAAAAGAAAGAAAGAAAGAAGATGAAACACAAAAAAGGTCTAAAAAATATAATAATCTGTTAGTTGTTTTTTAATGTTAGTAAGTATAAATTATAAATAAAACTTAGATCTATAGTTGTATCCACTGATTCTACTTCATTGTGTCGTATGAAAACAATTGTAAATATTTAAAAAAAATATAGTATATATATTTATCTATGTACGTGTATATATTTATCTTAGTACTACTTCGATATTTTATGCATTTAGTGAGAAAGTATTATTGTATTGAATAAAAATCAGATAATAAATTAAAATTAATATAAAGAACAAAAAACAAAAATATCTTCTTAATTAAGACTAAAATTAAATTAAATTAAAATAAAACAAATTATATAAAGAAATATAATTAAATGGTTATAACATAATGCAAAAAATATTTATTATCATTGTTTTTATTTATTTACAATAAAACAGATCATTCAAAAAATAATTACATGTATTTTAATCTTTTAAATCATGAAAACTGGAAACTTTTGTACTACTGCCGTTTATAGGAAACAAAATACTTACCACAGCTTGGTACATAAACAGATGAAAATAATCATGGCAAGTAAGCTGGAGCCCTCAATACAAACAATGTTCTATTTCCACTACTTGGTTTAAATTGGAATTCTAGTGTACGCTTGCCATCTCATACATCTTCCATAGTTATTTTTCCATCACAGCAAGGATTTGTAAATGTAGGTCCACAACCGCTACTTCGCTACTAAATCGAGGTTTCAATAATAGGTCACAAACTGATGTAATTTATATTGATTTTACTAAAGCCTTTGACTCAGTTAATCATGACATTCTTATGTATAAATTAAATATTTTGGACTTTTCCAATACAATATTATTCTAAGTTGGATTAAATTTGTATTTATTTTTTATTTCATCTTTTTAAATAGAATTATGAATTACATATGATAAAGTATTCTTTAGATAGAAAATATAAATTATGAACTTAATATAATAATTTCTGAATTAATATTAAAATGTAAGTATTTAATCATAAGAATAAAAAGAAGACCAAATAAATGGAAGACAAGCGGTAGCACAAAGCAGAAAACATTGCTACTATATTTCTAAAAATAGGAATGTACTTAGATGTGTTAAAATTGTAAAACTTAATTTATTCAATAATCAATAAATAAAACTTTAATTAAATGAATTGTATTAATTTATTTTTTTTTAAGGTATTTTAGAAATTTTCTTCTCAATAATAAATCAATATTAAAAATTTTTGTTTCTATTATTTAACTAAAAAAAAAAAAAAAATATCAAAGCTTCAACATTATTGTCATACTGTCTTAGAAATATGAAAGCTTACATACAGATTTAAATGATTTTCATTCAATAATATTTTTATTTCTAAGATTTCGATTAGTATACATATGATGATATGAAATTGTGCATTTCATTTAAAGAGCTTATAGTTGGGTCAATTGATTCTCCTAAGATCTCGCCCTCGTCGATTAATACCATCATCTTTCGCTGCCTACGGGATTCGTGATTACACTGCGTGTACTGGATGTTGCTGATTTGGTTCATCAATCCTGTTTGCATTATTTAATATGCAGTTCATGTATCTCACCACACATGGCTGTGAGTTGGGGCATAGGTAGCTATTTTGCAAATAAATTTTCCCCATCGGGTCAGAGGCCTGTATTTTATGTTATTCTTATTTTTTTTTTCTCTTTTTTTCATAATAAAATTATTTCGTTTAAGTCTAATTTTAAATATTACAATTTAAATTTTATTACTACTTTAAGTGTAATGTTTACACACAGTGAATAGTATTATAAGTTTGTTATGAAGTTTGTAATACATAGCAAGTGACATCGGAGACCCCATAAAGTATATATATACTTGATCAGCACGATGAGACGAGTTGATCTAGCCATGTCCGACTATCCGCCCTGTTTGTCTGTCCATCTGTCTGACAATCTGTCTGTATGTCTGCAAAGTAGTCCCTCAGTTAGAGATCTGAAATTTTGAACCGAGCTATCTTTTCACCATACGCAGTACGTTTGTCGGAATCAGCCGAATAGGACCCTCATACAAACGCAAAATCAAACTTCATGTTGTTATTAGAAAAACTTGTTTATTTTTGCAGTATCGACTTGAGATTTGGACACTATAAGTTTCTGACATATGGCAAAAAACCATGAAAATTTCAAGACCCTCGGACCACTAGGGGGTACCTCCCATGCAAAACTGGATTCAAATTCATGTTCTTCTTAGAAAAACTTTTCCGTTTTTTGTACTATCTACTTAAAATTTGGATACTAGTGTCTGATAGTCCATGTAAATTTCAATACCTTTGGAACACTGGGAGGGGCGTGAAGAGTATTACAACTTCGGCATAGGCAAAGTTAGTTTTATTTTTGATGGTTTTTTTTTTAAGTTGACAGTAATTTGTCATATATAAATAATTAAATAAATATTACCCAACATCCGTCTCTGACCACACATTTCTGTGAGTAGCAATTAATTAACTTTGTATGGTTGGTTCTTAGCTTGAGCATAGGATAGTTTTGGTCCCGATATGTGTCCCGTTCCCGAGATCTGGAATATTCAATCAACCTCAAACTCTAAAAGTATATTAAGTATAACGTAAAATATCACTTTAATTTAGTGATACTCAGACAGTGTTCCTTGTTGATACTCAAAGTGTAACAGAGAGAATATAGTGATACGTGCGAAGCAGGGTCTCTACGCTAGAAAATAAATAAGTAAAGCAAGTTTATCTATTGACACTTTTTGCTTTTTACTGTAGCATATGAAATTTAGAAGTGAATCTTATGCAGTCCAAGGTTATGTTTCTTCGTAATATAAAAACTTGGAAATTGTGCTCACGCCAAAATCTTATTTTCGGTACATATACCCATAATAGAAATGGATTAGCAAAAACTAACATCAAGACCTACTATTTTGTGAGTTCCTCTTGGATAAAAACGTTTGATTTTAGTTGAACTTAACTACTAATAAACATAAAATTTGTCTATCATATAAAAGTATAAGATATGTACATATATGTAAAAGTTTGTGTCTTGAAATTTGTCTTGGTTCTTAAAAATGTTACTTCTACGTACAATCAGGCGGGCCGAGCTTAGTCGGTTTTTCATGCAATATTGGTTAAAAATCTTCCAACAGCAAGTACTCGTTAGTGATGAAAAATATTGGAGAAATTATTTTACTTTTTCTAGAAGTCAAAACAGCTTAGAGCTTATGAGTACAACAGACAATGTGACACAATAGTCCTTAAGTCATTATGTTGAAAACTAATGTATCTAAAATTCATGGTGACTATCTGTTTTTTAGTTGAATATAAGAAATTCAATCAGATTTAAACAAGAAAATCATATAGAGTTTTTTTTTTTTTGGTACTAGAAAGAAAAATTTTCGTCATACGGTATAATCTTGAAAAAGTTTCTGAGAGCTAAATTGTTACTCGGAAATGGCGACGATTTTTTATTGCTTACTAAAGTACCCTGTTTCGTACAGGTTGTTTCTTTTCTTAGCAACAAATTAAAACATTAATTTTTAATTTCATTAAGAAGATAAATAAATGATTGTATTGGCACCAGTAAAGGTGTACGGAACATTTCAGCTCAATCAGATGTCAAGAAGATTGCAAGATTTGACCCATCGACGACAGCAACCAGACAAGTTAAATTTTTCCCGGAACTCCCGGTTAGTCGGAAAATGTATGGGTATCAATGATATAAAAATAAATATTAGAATAGAAATAAATGATCCTGGATAGGGGAAAATGTCTTGTAAAAAACTATAAAACTGTGGGATTGGTTTCTTTATAGACATGGTCAGAAAAGTGTGCGATTTGTCCAAGGGCAATAATCTTTACCTTTTTTTTGTACTACATTAATTGATGTAATTTAAAACCTCTTATGCAAATCTTTTTATTATTTTATTCTATCTAGACTCAGATTGTGTAAAAGTCCTCCGTTATTGGATAAAAATGTTAAATAGTGAACAATGAATAAAGGGAAATTTATATGCAGAGTAAATTTTTATTGTAATTTTATATGTTGGCCCAAATGTTAATCTGATTAATGATTATGATTAAAAATCATAAAAAAAATTATTTAATTTAATGATTAAAATGATTATAATACACTTTTTAAGTGTCCGAGAAGTTTTCTCTTTAAATTTTTACCAGTAAGTAATATCATATTAATCCCTTCTATCAATGCCATTGAAATGATTATAAACTGAAACTCCTGAACCAGAACCAGAACCAATGAGATATGTATGTAACTTTACTAGACCACAGATTTTCCTTATCGCATGCTCAACGACTTTTGTCACAGTATTCAATTACAATCGTATACTCGTATATACATACATACATATATGATATGATGTAGAAATATACTCGTACATAATAATATGGCGGGTGTTTGTCCTCCTTAAAAATGATTTGTGGGTGGTTGTTGTGTGAACAAACTGTTTCATATTTGGGGTTGTTGTTTTGTTTTCTTGTATTATATGAGACTTGCAACATATTGTTTCTTGGGTAATTTAAATGTATACATTGTATTTCTATGAGGGGGTTGAGGGTCGTTAACTATGGAAAATAAGTGATTGAGTCGCCGGAGAAACATGGTACTCTTATTTTATTAAGGGTTAAATAAAAATGAATTTGTCAAATTTGAATTGGAATTTGGATTGGGACCTGTAACCGCATAATTTTGGTAAAATAATTCAAACTTACGACCGGATCAACGTTTTAGCATATAAAACACTCATTAAATCAACAAATAATTGAAGTTGAAGCCAAAAAGTGGACAGAAACACATTTCAACAATTAATTAAAAAGGTAAAGCAACCAAGATGCACATGGAGGGGGGGGGGGGGTAGGAGTGGGTTTGGTTAACAGACAAATGCAAAATGTCATAAAGCCTAGTGTTGGGGTTTGGCGGGAGAAGTTTAATTGAAATGAGCAACCGAAGTACGTTTAAATCTGCATTGAACCATGTGCATTTCAAATGTTGTTAATTACTAAAAACAGAACAGAAAAAATTATGAAACGATGAAATCAAAGAAACTGATTACCAAGCAAATACCAAAACCAGACCAAAAAACACTTTAGACATAGGACAGATTTGCTAATGACGACGATTGAGTGTCAACAGCATCACTGGGTGTCTCTATGCCTTTCAATGGGTTAATGAAACCGGTGTGGTTTTGCGATGCTTGTTATTCACTTCTTTTTATTGAAATAGTACGTAGTGAGTATATAGTTGATGGAAGCCACTTCACCTAATTCAGTTAGGTCGAAAATTTTTCATGCTCCTATTTATTAGTTCTGAGTTAGATTAATAGACATATAGCTGTTCTTCATGTCATCTATAAAAAATATTTTCAATTGGGTGCTTTTTCAAGAAAGAATTTGTATTTCATTTATAACCAATCGTAAAAACTTTGAGTACTTTTTCCGCGGAGTCTGGTTACCCGGGACCCATAAGTACAATACGTCAATGGGTAGTTGAAGTTGTGATATAGCGAATTTCTCTCAGAAGTGGCTAATCTACTATTCTTTGAATAGAAAGCGTAAATCATCTAGGTATCCTACACTCAGAATATTCCTAATTCAATTATGTCTATCCTATGCATCTCAGGATACACAGCATGAATCTCTAGGTAATATAAACTTTGGATTTGATCAGCATTACTTCTAATCAACTATGGTCGTATTGATGAGATGACTACTTCCCACTCTACTCTATTTCAACTATTAGTGGATCCTGTGTGTTCTAGTGTTCTAGTATTTGTAGGGTATTCTTATGATTCGATGCAAGAAGAAAAGTTAAATAAAGAAGAGTCAAATTCTATGTACCAGTAACAGATGAAAATATAGACGTGTTGGAGCATTTGTATTTTGCATGACGCCTCCTATCAAAAAGGAATGCAGAGCGTCAACATCTCTACTCGCTTTAAGGCACATTGAAGTATTATCAAGACCAGCACCATTAACACTGACGATAAAAAATATCCTTGTATGTTCTCTGACTATGTACTACGAGTAATAGTACCATAAATGGTAAGTACTATATGTAGACGAATGAATACTACATTTGACATAATGCATTGGCTTTGTTCCTACATAATATGCGAGTAAGTGAATGCATGTTTATTGATTGTTTGTTTTTTTTTGTGTGTGTGTGAACAATAAAATCAAAAAGAAATAATTAATTGCATTACATTAAAAGTGATAAGTTGCAATAAAAAGATACAAATTAAGAATAAAATTATGACAAATGAATAAGCACATTTATTTATTTGCTTTTCTTTGCTTTGCTTTGCTTTAGGTACTTAGGATAAAATGTGAGTACTGCGCTGCGCTCTATGATGAGGATATTCAAAACCACCCCATGCCAGAATTGAACCCTTCAGTTAACTTGCTTTAGGCTTAATGTGGACAATTATGGGCCAAACAATTGAGGGCGACGAATATTGAAACGAAAAATGATATAACATTGTCATTGTTGTTATTGAGGATGTTGATGTTAATGTTGATGGTGATTGTGATGATGAAGATGATGGTAATGGTGATGGTGATGGTGATGGTGATGGTGGTAGTGCTAGTGGTAGTGTTAGTGACAATTGCGAAGATGTTGTAACAATGATGATGATTATGATCATAACAACATATAGAAATGGGTGGGAATGTGGCGACGCAACTATGGCTTATTGTCATGCAATAATTTATACGCCACTAGACACATTCATTTTCATTCACGATTGCAATGATGTCCTGATGTCCTGCTGTGCGTAAACAGGAACAAATTACGTCCGCCAAAATGCAAGGAATTCCGCTTTGAACTGCGGATTCTTCAAAAATGAATAAAGAAAGAAAAAATATTGTGTATACAGAATGAGGAATTATGAAATTTTTAAAGTGGCTTGAATCAGTTGCATATGCGTCTGACTGGACAATAATAATGCGCAAGACTCGCATTAAACAAGCGATATGTCAAATGAGTTAAGTTGAGTTGAGATGAGATGAGCGACCGACCAAGCGACAAAGTAAGAATGGCGCACGAGCGAACCCTTAGAAATATTGTACTTAAATAATACAACAAAGATATAATACGCGACGTGTCATAAATAAAACTATTCCAAACAAACAATAGAATACTAGGCAAGGACAATGGATTGCATCACTTGGGGGGTTCAAATGTTTTGTTGGGATACGCTCACTGGGTTGGACATTTTTGGTAAATTAAAATAGGAAAACCAAATGAATTGCTATGCGATTTTTGCTATTTATTAGTAAAGTGGTTGCTAATAATGATGATCATGTATAGAATTATGAGTGCAGACAATAAAAAATGACAAAACGCAATCAAAAACATCTCGATTACCATGTAAACAGTAAGTACAATTACAATTATCAAACACCAATTTGTGGAATATTTAAATTTTTGATATCTTCTCACTGTATAAGGTTTTCAATGGCTCCCAAAAACACATCGAATCATGGAGAGAATCTAACATTGTCATGCACAACTCATTGTAGAGATATTGTGGACAAAAATACATACATATTCAGATATTCTAATAATTACAACAACAATGTATCTAACAAGGAGATATGTGCTATGTATTCTATAATTTTTCAAGTATAGACGACCATCACCTTTCTTGAATCAGATCGACCAACAAAAATATAATATAATGGTACATTAAACATTACTTTAAATCAATAATCAAAATTCTTAAAAATTACATTTTTAAAAATATATAATATGAACAGAATTAATACCCCATTTAATGTTAGTTACACTTTAATGATATGTTTATCGTGTTAGTCATATGTTTTAGGGAATTCAATTCTAGCGTTAAAGTTATTTGCGATAGATTAAAATTTGTGGATTTGGAAATTCTCCGCCACCCGCTGTACTCATCAGACCAACATATTGTCACTTCCTCTTGAAATGGCAAATCGATTTGAAATCGGGTTCCTTTTAATATAGGGAATAAACAAAAGTAGCATGATACTAGAATATACTGATGGTCTGACACTTAAATGTAATACTTAGCTAAAAAAATATAAGTCAGACAATGTAATGTAAGACGTAGGTATATGTAAATTATGCCTTTCGCCTTCTATGTCAATAACAATAGTTTCAGCAAACGCACAAATAGTCAGATCAGATGGGGAAATATAATAAAACAATGCATAGTAGGTTTGGCATTTGATAAAATCTGTGTCAACAAGTCAGAGTAGCTTATGTCGAAAATTGAGTGAATTGAGTTTCACACGAATTTTGGCAAAACAAATTTCTAAAAATATGGTTTAGAATCATAGTTATATATAGTTTACCCTGACCATCTGAAATTCGTACACCTATGATTTTTCCACAAATCCAATTTTCAAAATCTTTTAAACAATTATTGGAATAAATAATCTAAATAAAACTTATGCTTGTTAGAAAGGTTGTGAAATCTACTTTTATAAAAATATTTTACAAAATTTATTTAGCATGTATTTTATTTTTTATAATTTTTTTTGTGTAGCAACTTATAAATATGAAATGAAACCAAACAGAAATTGTTTTATACAAAATGGGCAATATCTCAAAACAACGATTTTCAACATAAACTACTCGGACTTGTTGACACAGAAATATAAAAAAAAAAAAATCAGCCAAGTGTGAGGGTTCCGTACCATCGTACAAGATTTTTTGCTTAAAATATAAAATTATGTTTATAGTTAATAGCATAAAAGTATACTATAATTAACAGCTCAAAGTATACTACAAAAAACAAAATTGTTAAACAAAAGGTTAAATTAAAGAACAATGTTTCTAAAAATGTATAGTTTTAGTATTTGTCGTTCTACACACAAGTGAATTACACACTCTGTGAAAATTTCAACTCTCTACCAATTACAGTTCATGAGATAGAGCAGGAGACGGACGGACGGACGGAAATTGTAAGCTTAGTAATAGAGTCCCGTTAGTTGCCTATGGGTTCGGAACCCTAAAAATGATTCTCGATCTTCCATTTTTCTTTTCAACTACTCTACTTCATGTTACAGCCGATGTTAGGTCGATGTTTAATCAAATCTCTCGGACTATAAATAGCTTTGCGGTTAAGAAAATTTTATATGACACATATTGTGAGCTGATTTTTACACTTTGTTGAGCCACATTCATTATCAATTTAGTTAGATTACTAACTAATCGATTCTTCCTTAATTATTTATAGATATATTATTAGAATATAAATGTAAATTTTTCACCTGTAAATCGAAAATAAAGTGCTTGCTTTAAGTGACAAGTGTATATTTGGGGAATAAAGCAAACATAAAATTAAAAAGTAACCTCGTAAATCTTATAAATATAAATATTATTACGACAAATCAAATCGTAGCGATCGACAAGTGCTGCTCGCTTGATGAGTGTCCCAGGAATGTTTATGTGAATGTGAAAAAGAAGACTATTGCATAGAAAGAAGAAGGACAACGAGAGAAAAAAAAAGTAATGGCGCTAGAAAAAAAGAAAATATTATTGCTGATTTTGTGAAGCAATTGAGTGGAGGTGATGATAGACAAGTGGAAAAAAGGATAACCAAGGAAGAATTAAAGGAAGTCTGGAGGGACAGTCTGGCAAGTGTAAAGTGAAATTGTAATTTTTGTATATTTGTGTAAAGTGAGTTTTGCTACCAATCAATTTTGTGTTAATAAAAGATAAATTTTTGTTCAACAACCACAAAAATCGCAATAAGAACCCTTTACTCCTTGGATTTTAGGATTAATACGATTATATTCTCTTAAGAAATGATTGTTTGTTTTTTTTTTAATATTGCAAACATCATAAGAATATTTTTGTGTTTGTTTTTGGTATCTTTCTCTGTAGCATGGCGACGCGACAATAATAAAGTAAATCCATGATGATGTATGTTTGTTGAGTTTGTATTTGAATCCAAAACTCAAAAAACTCAAAAAAAAAAAAAAAACAATAACAAAAATACATAATAATAAATAAATAAACGGAGAAAAAAGGTTATTGTTGGTGTTGGTGTTGGTGATGTTGCTGTTGTTGTAGTTCCAAATCATAAAGACAAATAAAGTCGATTCACAAAACTGTACACATTGCGGCATACAAAAGCTCTTAAATTAAACAAAAGCATCGAACAATGGCCCAACATTATTTTCTAATTTATCGTCATTGTCTGATTTCTTGGTCAAATTTTGTTTTTCTCTGTTTTTTAAATCTGTTTTTTTTTTTTTTTTTTTTGTTATTTTTTTGTTTCTAGTAGTATTATATCTATTTCGTTTTCTGTCTGTCTTGGGTTTTCACATGGAATGCCAATACAAACTATGTACGAGTACATATGAGTATGTAGATAGATACGTGTACACAGTTTTAATAGTATTTTAATGAAGTAATACAAATACAAATCATCATTTATTAACAATTCTTAAAGAAAAATACATACAATAAAATTTAAAATAAAAGTAAACGACTGTACAAATACTGGTAAATTATTATTGTAGTATTACTATCATCATTATTATTATTATTATTATTGTTATTAAATCGCTGTGTGTCTTTTATTTTGTACATTAAATTGTTGTATTGTATTTGTTCAATACACTATTTTTTAATACTTAATACTTTAGTAGTATTTTGTAGCTTTTACTTTTATTTCTATTACATTTTTTCCATATAAGAGTATTGTATATACATAAGTATAATAGTAATTGTATGCATCACAATATATTGTAGATTGAGATTGAGTTTGCGTGCCGCCACCAACAATTTACATTCTATTTTGTTTTTTTTGTTTTTTTAGTAAAAGTTTACAAAAACAAAATTTAACTAAATATTTTGCAACAAGTAAACAAAAATGAATGAAATTTATTTGACAATACAAAATTGTAAATACAATTTAAAAAATAATTTAACTCAACTGCCCTTTGAACAAAAGGTATTTTGAGCGATTGAGCAAGTAAGCACCCACCCGGCACACACACACCTATGTTTTCTTAAATTATTTACGAGTATTCGTATGCATTGCCAACTTGTATGGGTTTGGTTTCGCTTTCAGGGCTTCAATGATTCAAAACAATGATAAAATAGAGAATAAAAGTTAACCGTAATTAACTTTTGTTAGATCTTTCTGAATGTCCAATCGAATGTGTGCTAAAAGTTACGTTCCAATAATTTTATTTACAATTAAAATCTGAAAAACATACATTACATTAGTAAGTTGGCAACAAAAACCCAGAAAAATCAAGGTGCAGCGAACTTTTAATTTTTTGGATCATTTAAAAGATTCACAAATGCATATTTGTTGATATATTTACATAAAATCGATCTTATTTGTAAGTATGTAAATAATTTAATCCCATTGTTGATCAGCCAAGAAATCGGATATCAATATGTTGTATATAAAATTGGACGTGTATATATATTTCAGTATTTAGCTAAAACTACACATCACACTCAATGTGGTGATAGCCCCAAGTCTCCCATATTGCACTATGGTGGTTGATAACTATATGGACATGGAAGATATGGGGGTTGAAATTGGTCGACTCGATCCAGTTTTTTCTAGTATGTTCCAGCAGTTTTTTGAATTTTCTTCAATGTCCTGAAACATTCATAAATTCTCACATATATTATCCGTTCTCTCCCATCATTTTTCACTACTACAGCCTATCCTCTCTTTCTTATTTATTCGCATGTAAAGCTTAGAGATATATTTCAAAAATAATCAAGTTGTCTTTATCAAAAATATGTTTTGATTGGCAGTTTTTAAGATCAATAATTCTTTGATCGTATTTAGTTTTTTCAATATTAAATCAATTTTGTTGTACAAAGCATATAGATTGGACTGAACATAAGAGGACACAATTTCGTGTACCAGTTGTCCAGTCTATAAGTTTAGTAGCTTCTGTGCAGCCTGAACAGCAGAGCACTGCATTGTTTTTATTCGTGAGTATTGGCATATTGCCGAAACGAAGAACTGCTTTCCGAATACTGCCAGTGTTCATGAATATACATATTGCCAACACTTACGAATCAAAAATACTCACTGCAGTTCTCTGATCCACCGTAACACGTGGGGGTATAGCTTTACCACCTTTTAAATAATATCCTCTAAATTCTTACAACAAACAGTTTAACTCTAATATTTGGATACTTTGCACTATAAAGCTATTATTATAGATATTAACACAAAGGCAAGTAAGAGTATTATGATTCAGTAAGTAAAAGTACTATTATCAGAAATCTGGAACGGAAAGATGGAGTTGCTGTCAAAAACATAAGAGTTTAATGTGTAACCTAATTGGTCAAAATTTCCCATTGACATGATTTTTTTATTGATACCTGAGGGAGTCCATTTTTTTTTTATTTGTGTAACAAAATTAAATATTACATGTAATACAATCAGTGTAATTAAAATATTCATATTGCATTCACATCCAGTTTTGCTATGTAACTATAATAAATAAATAAATACAATAAATGTATAAAGCTTTGCAGATCCTACGAATGTCGAGTTTTCGAGATTATCCGACAGAAATATAAGAAATGTTCATAGGACTCCCTTATCATCTACATATATTTCTAGCAATATTCACAATTAAACTCTGAACTTCGAATATTAAACACAAGCCTCCACCTCTTTATTAATTTTTGATATATTCATATACCATATATGTGGAGTGTTCTGAGATCAAGATCCATACTAAGTTCAGAGTTTCAAATCTTATAGTTGCTTTAATATAATAAATTTGAAAATGTCATCAATATATATTTTCTTATTTAATTGTTAAATTGGAAAGTTTTATTATTAACTAGCGTACCAGACCCTGCTTCACACGGGTTGTTTTCTTTTCTTAGCATTACTATTAAAGGTTGGTATTATTTGAATATCCCAGATCTCGTAAACGAGAACACATATCGGGACCAAAACTATTCTATGTTCAAGACAGGAACCAACCATACACATTCACAAAATGTTAAAGCAATCAGATGAACAGTATGGCATCGCATAAAATACGAACAATTTAAAACGCTAATTTTTATATAAGCAAAATATAAAATAAGATATCTTAAACTTTAGGCCTTTTCTACAATAACATTATATGAGCTTCATCTTCAGATCAGATCTTACGTTCTTTATCCAGATGATTTCTCAAAATACTTACAAAAAAAATTTGAAATTGATCAACTGTACTTTTCAAATAGCAAAACGGATCAACGGAATGAGCAGACGTGTTCTTCTAATCATATTCTTTATAATTCCGGACTCAAGAGGGGTTATCTTAAAATTTCTATTGTACGTATGTATGTGGCTACCTGCAGAATTTTTATTGTTTTTTCTCTTCGGTATTATTACTGATCAGTGTAATATGTATGTAAATGTGTCTTGCATTACAATATATTGTACTAATGTAAGTAGTAGTTTGGGGTTCGCAGTCTAGTTCTTCACCATTTAACATTGTTATTTGTTTTGTCATTTAAATTTGTAATTATCACTTGTATCATTATAAGCAACTGGTGCGCTAACAGATCAAATCTCCCCCGTTACACCAGATTACTACTATGCATAACTACTGTTTTAGAAGATATACAATACATAAATTCCTGTTATGTGTTGTTCATTTCAGTTTATCATTGACTCCGTGTCTAGAGTTTGTTTGACTAAAAACACTCAGTTTTTTGTTGTGGACTTTGTCTAACATTTCTCATCATAATAATAAACAGAACAGAACAGAAGAGAATTGAACTGAACTGAACTGAACAATAGAGAACAGAACAGAATGAAACTATAGAAGTTAACATGTTTAACTCACTTGTTTCCACCTCGGAAGAGTGTTTAAATTCTTCAATCCATTTAGTATGTAAATTACAAGCAATAACAAGAGCACATTCACTATTTATTTTGTTAATTTACACATTAAAAAGAAAATATGAAATGAAATAAAATGAAATAAAAACAAGAAAAAAGGGTCGTAAGTAGTAGCGCAACATCAACATCTTTTCGATTGTATGGAATCGAAGTAAATTTTGTAATTTAAATTGTTTAGATTTCAAATTGATACGCAAGTGTTGAATTTTAAAGAGGATGATGATGATTCTACAATGCATTTGTTTCTTTCATAAGTAGTAGGAATTGTCTTTGACAATGTGTGTAATCTCATGAAGTAGTGATGATTATTCAAATTATTGAAAATTTATTTTAAAATATTTTTTTATTTTATTCGTTCGTTTTTTATCAATCACAATTTCTATACAATGTTTAATTTTTGCAAATTGTATGACGCACCCAATTTTTTCAATATTTATAGTATCTACCAGAGAGTTGCAAATCAATATACGAGTATGTACTTATATATTTCATACATAGTATAAACAGGTTTTATCACTTTGCGATGATGTTTGTAACACATAGCACTTATAATTGTACATCGATAAACCCTATACTTATCTATAAATAGAGCTACAAGATTAATAGATTTACCTATATTGGTCTGTTCGCACTACTGTGAGCTGATTCTGTCTGATTACTGGAAGTGTTTAGTACTTATATAGTAAGTAAAGTAAAAAATCATCTAAGCGAATCGAATCTATCGGTCCAATATGCCACAAAGACACCATGTAAGCATTTAATATAAAATACATGTTTTACAAATTTTATTAAAGAAATTTTTTGTTTTCTTTAAGAAGTACAAACGAAGTTGCTCAGAGACAATATTCCCATTAATTGGACCAATTCGGTAAGTTCAATTTAGTATCTTAATAAGATTGTATGTATAAAGGTATGAGAACTTCGATGCAAGAGAATTTAATGTTCTATTTTGTTTTCGTTGGGATTTATTTCTATTCTTTTAATTTGTTTTTTGTTAAGAAAATACATCTATAATAGTTAGTAGATGTTGTACTCGTACATTATTAAATGAGTACAAATATGGTCGAATTTTATGAAATACACTCTTTATTTTTGTTATCTCATCGCTAAAATATGTAGCGCATCATTCTTTTGTATACGAATGTATATGAATTTTGTTTGTTGTTATACAATATCATTAAGGAACATTTCATTTATTTGCAGATCACTTTGTTGGGATGATATGCTCATCGTTTTCGATTTGGACATTAACAGACAATAATAAAAAAAAGATACTCGTATTAACAACAGAAAGATACAAATACAATATTGTATCTGTACAAAGTACGGGTATGTGGATTTGAAAAGGTGTTTCGTTTTATTTGTTTCGTTTATTGTTTCATTGGGTAATTGTATTTAAAGCTATTGTATTCCTCCACCGAAACCCCTCGGTTCAACAACAATTTTTTCGATTCGTTAATTATTTCTTTGTTGTAATCATACATGGTCTTTTAGAAGAACAATACAAAAATTGGATAAGGGACTTCCGTCTGATCAGTTCGGTGACCTTCGTTGTTACTCTGGCCATTTGTTGATTTATAAAACTTCACATGCGAGTACGAGTATCAGTTGTAATACTTACATACATACATATATTATAATAGGATGCCATCGTTACCCACTTCATAAGAGCAAGTATAATCAACTGTAATATGAAAACATTGTTTGTTCAAACAACATAAGTATTAAGCATTTTCGATATCATCAGATTATTGGAAAAATCACTTGATTTCCTAAATAGCAAACATCGTTCATATAAGCAACTCAAATGAATTGATATATACTTCGATTATATTGAACTATTGATCTCAGATTTAAGTCATAAGAAAATACAATATAATAAAAAAAGATTGCTCATCTTAAATGTCATTTTTTTTCTTATTAACGAGAATCTGAGAAAATAATCGTAACACACTATACTACTTATTCTAGAATTATGTCAAATCATTTGAATTAGGATTGGGTTTAGAAAAGGACATGGAACGATTGAACAATACAAACGAATTGCCAAATCTGCCATGGCTGAGCATGTGAAGAAAACAGATATTGTGCTACTGTCTTTTTCAGCAGTTGATAGAGTTTGCAATCCAATTGTCCTGAATACTATCTATTTTTTAAATCTTACGTCATCCATTGCCATTTCTATGTTCAACAGTCGGACGAAAATTTATATGCAATTATTGCTGGGGTACCCCATGAAAGCGTGTTTGGTCCCATTCTATACATGACATACTATACTGCTCCTATACTAGTAGGAAATAATATTGAGGTTGAAAATATGCAGATGACAACACTTTCAAAATCAACTTTTCGTGGTTGATGCAATGGAAAATAGTGATTAACAAACAAAAGTCAGCCGAAACAATATACCTCAAAACGGAGAAGCTATCCCACAAAGCGGTACTGTCAAAAATCTCAGAGAGTTCCTGGACCGGAGGCTTATCTGGAAGAACCATATTAAAGTAAAACAGATGCAGCTAAAAATAAAAAGCAGAAAGAAGTATTGGTTCCTTCGACCACAGTCTCCTAGAATAATATAACGTCAATAGCAAAAGCAATTTTGAACTCTATAAAAGCATGTAAGAATTTTTTGTTATTTGATGAAATTAGATACAATTAACACATAGTATAACCATATCAATAATTTAGCAGTAAGTCTGTTAGAAAGCGACTTGGATGTCATGATTTTGAATTGTTTAAATGAATCATGATCATGATAACTTCAAAACTACATCCATAAATTGATGAAACAATATGAAAATAGAGAATCCACCCATATTGATCCAAGAATTAAATCTCATTGATCAGAATTTCATATACAATACTTTACTTTACTTACTAGTGTATTTGTTCTCTACCATAAAGAGTTTCTCTCTGGTCTCAGTCTCATCCTAACTTTTATTAAAAATGTTGTCTCTTTCTTTCAATAAATAATAACAAATTTGAAACTGTGTTTTGATAAAGCAAAATAATTTCAATTAGAAATTAAAATCTTCAACACTTCAACCACTCAACTAAAGTATGAAAAGTATTCTATTTTTTCATTTATACTCCTATTTTTCCTTTTTTGTCCTTTACACTTCAATATTTTCCGAGCTCGCTAAAAAACTACTTATAAACATTAAAGCGCACTTAATGTTATTTATTCATTTATTTATGTTGAAGTGTGCATGATAAAAAAACATTTAGGAAAAAATAAATATTATGAATTCCATTGTAGGATCGAATTTTCGAACAATAACAAACCGTAACACAAATAGCAGAAAAAAAAAAAAAAACTCAACGAATAAAACGGATAAAATATAAACACGCGCATAATGGGGAGCAAAATGGTGGTTAATGGGATGAAACATATTTTGTAGTTTCTTAAAAAAAAAAAAAAAAAAAAAAAAGGAAATCTGTTCATCGATAGACTATCAGAGGCTCTTGTTGTTCGGAAATATATAAAATTTCAGGAGAGTAAAACAGAGCATACTTATGAAGAAACATCTATAGTACTACATATAATAGCTTATGTTTTAAAATTATTATATAATGTTTATGCGAATAAGAAACAGTCAAAGAAAATATAATTTTATCATGATGTTCATTTATGTTAAATGATATATCATATTTATTACTTACTTGTCATTCAATTTTCCACGTATAGGCTAAGTTCACTTATCTGACAACCTTTAGACATTCGACAATGTATTGCTTTCTACAAAAAAAATCTCCTTTCAAAATTAAAACGATACATATCTCTAACCAACTATCCGATTATCTCAATTTTTATAGCCAATCATTACGCCAAAGTTACAGATGTAATTTGCCCTTCCATTACGTACATTATTCTATCGAGTAGAAACTTTTCACCTTGAAGACATGCTGCCGACATTGTTATAGCCTGTTCAGAAATATCATAAATTTAGAAGTTCCGAGTAGAAAATACCGACAAAACCATAAAATATCATGCTATTAGCGTCGTAAGCCTTAGTAACTAGTACCCTATTATCATTAGGTACTTCATTGTAAAATTTACCTAATTTAATATTGGGTAATAATAATAATACTAATATTTAAAACCAACCATACATAAAATATATTGATGTTAGTGTGTCTCCTTACCATCGTTTTCTGATGAATACATAACAATACTATAATATATATGAAGGTATAGTTTCTGTAAACATAATTACTTAAATATGACAATTTTTTTTAAATTTCGAAGAAAAATAAAAACTTTATTGTACGTTGGATCAAAACAATAGATACAATGAACGTAAAATAAAACCTATATAATCAAGTTAAAATGCTAGAGTTTTAATATGGATGTACCTTGCATATTGTAGTTTGCAGCATTCATTTTATTAATTATAAAACACATTGGAGACTTTCCATTATAGTCGAATGCAGCCCAAATCATAAGGAACCCACCGTGGGAGTTGTTTTTTTTATATAAAATGTTTTCGAGCTTGGGTTAATTTGTTGTACTGGTTGGGTGGATATTGGTGATTTAAACTATGTCGAATTTGCGTTGCGCTAATGTTTTTGTTGACTGTTAGAAATAGAATTCTTCTGATATCTCGCAACTCTACTAATGGTGGGCGACTTACTTTAAGCACCTTATTTACATAGTTTTTGTTAATTTTATGTAGTTTGGTTGCTCTAATTATAGTATTAAATAGTTCTGCATAATTGGAAGTTTTGGTTCCAAAATCGCCGTTTAATAGCTTCCTAGCTTTTATTGTTAATCACATGGACGTTCATGCCTAGATCGGATTACTTATATTTGTATACTGATATACGAATATTTGTTCTGAAGGGTTTAACGTTTCTCATATTTAAAAGTTTATATAGTGAAACGCTTGATGCAAGTATAAACATAGGATTGCAGGCATACCTATGATAACAGACACCGATTACTTTTGGCTTCAATATCTAACATGGATCTCAACGGATTGGGAAGTCTACCAGTAGCTACGCAACCGCCAACATTACTCTCTCTGTATCACCGTATCTACTGGGCCTCCTCATCACGCCAAGATAGCAGTCTCCGGGGCGACATAACTTATTAAATGTTTATACGCATATGTTTTTGGTTTAATGTAAGCAGTGACAAACAACATACATACCATTGCAATTGTACTATTCTTTTGAGATTCGATGCTATTCAGACCACAAAAATAATTTCAAAACTAAGTTTCTCATTATGACATCAATAGATGACATTTTATTTTAAGAATTTTGGATAAATCAATTAAGAAATTATAATACAATAAAGGAACTGTACGCCGATCTTACATCTTCGAGTATATGCCGGCGTTAAGAAATTTGGCAATAAATTAAAACGCCAGTCAGGCGTGGATTATTAATATTGAGCGCCTTTCAAATGACATTGTATTTTTTTGCTTCTTTATGATTTATTGCCAGAAAATATGTAATTGTAAATATGAATTATAGTAACTTCAAATGTCCTTAATATACAATTGACGCACCCCGAATATATTTGACTACTGCAAAATGCATAGGCGATATAATGTACAAGATACAAAGAAGTGAAAGGTAGAGTTGTCAGTTGAAGAATAAATACTCGTACTTTAGCAATCTCTAATAATTTTACTCATCAAGGTTAAGCATTTCTGAGAAAATTTACTAATAAGTAAAGAACAACTAAAAATGGAAATACTGAGAATAATAAGTAATTTAAAATTTAGACAGAATTCACCTTACAATAAAATTAAATATTTTCCAACACTATGTTTGCACCAGGGGCGTACGCAAAAAAAAAATTCGGGGGATTTTAGTGATCAAGTCCCTACCTAGTGCGGTTCATGAGATACAGAATCGAAAAAAAGCGACGATTTTTATTTTTTCACTCAAAATATTACTCTAAATGTTTGCCCCAGTGCCAATAAAGAAGTTTCTCTTCAAATATCTTGCAATCTTTATTCACATTTCGGTGGGGGGGGGGGTGGTGGTAGGGGGTTTGATCCCCCAAAATCCCTCCTGCGTACGCGCCTGGTTTGCACACTCAATTGATACTTTATACATTTCTATACAATATAATTGACTCCTTTTTCTCATAAATAAGAACATAAATGAACTTAAATGAATGAAAAGAATCCTTTAATTTGTTTTCTTTAACATATTTATTTAAACCGGAAAAGTGTCTAGGCTAAAGAAGTGTCCAAATCCTTACCTAACCTTTGACCTTTATTTAAAGGTTGTTTGCAACTATCATTAACTAAACTGTCCAAATTTACACGCCTCTTTGAAAATAAAAAAAAAAAACAACACCAAAAAAACTATACAAGTCTAATAAAAAACTATTATTATGAATGACAATCTACTACAATACAAAAAAAAAAAGAAATATACATCAAAAAAGAATTTGCATTTGCAAATGAGTTGGTAATTTGCTGTTTGAGAAAGGTAAACAAGAATCAAATTTTAAAGAAGACTGACCCCAAGGATATTTGAATAGCATTCGATGTCCAAATGTCCGGACACAACCAGTTAAACTTGATTTCATTTTGCAACCCAAAACGACCTTAAGAGGAAAAAAGTTTACCTTCTGAAAGATGGGAAGTAAGTAAGTAGTACGAGTAGCATTCTCGGCCAACATTTTGTATGACTTCAAGTCTTCAAGGGTTAATTGTAAGCAAGAGTGAGTATTGATGTTTCCAATAATAACAAAATGAAATGACAAAAGAGCAAAGTACACAATTTAATTTTGATACGAATATCTTGTACTTAATTTTATACTCATATGTAGCGTAAAACAAGTAAAAAATATGTCCCTTTTTGGAGACTCATTTTTACTCGTATCTTTAAAAAAAATATATAAAAGAAATAAATTAAAAAACCATAAATTTGATTAAGTTTGTGTTGGGACCTTATTCTAATAAAATGAACTTTACTGTATTCTGTATCTTAATGCTTTGTATTCAATTGAATTTTTATAATAAATTAGTACTCAATATACTAGATGGAAACGAAAGTGTGTCTTCAAATTTGTCGACAGTTTTATATCCCCAAATACATTTCTCTATTGACCAGAAAAATGCTTCTGAATTTAACATTTTGAATGAACCATTTCATTTCTTTCTTTTAAGAATTTTGCTTTTAACCAAGTTTGGAATGTTTAGCTGAATAAATGATGAAATCCGAAGTTGTAATACTCTTCACACACCTTTTATATCCTCTGATTATTTTTCTAAGTTCATGTTTTGTGTGGGTAGTACCCCTCCTAGTGGTCCAATGGTTTTGAAATTTACATAATTGGTGAATATGAGTGCTTAATTTTCGATAGTCGATAGTACAAAAATTAAAAATAAAAAAGGTTTTCTAATAAATACATGAATGTGAATCTGGGTTTGTATTATTGTATTTCTCCTAGTGTTCCGGGTTTTTTTTAACATGGTTGGTGGATATGGGCCAGATACTTATAAAGTCAAAATTTCAATCCGATATTACAAAAAACAAAAAAGATTTTCTAATAAGAAGATTGATTTGAATCTGTGTATGGGTGGTACAACTCCTAGTGATCCGATTCGACAAATGTGTATGGTTTCGTGCAGCACTTTCGCTCAAAAACTGAAGGTGTCTCCTTCTGTGACTCATGACAAACTTATAATAATAACCGCGCAAATAATTTTTGCAGCTTCCTTTTTCATACCTCCTACTTATTATGTTATATTTGAAAAAAATAAAATTACTATTTAAAATTTACTTCAAATTGTTTTGTGCATTGTCAGGATCGCAACAAAAAAGGAGAAAGACAGTCAAAAATGTCCTAAAAAAGGCAGAAATTGTCAAACACTAACGCGGCTGACTATCCTCGATTCTACATCAAAATCGGATCAAGATCAAGATTAGCATCACATTGTACAAAAATAACCCCTGAATGACGTTGATTTGAATCATGCCCCAGTATGAAAAGGCTGTTAGACTGAATCACATTTCCTAATGCAATATAATCTCTTTTTGTTTTGTTGATATGATCGAAAAGGATACAATAGAATAGGATAGGACTGATTAATAAAAGATATCCTATTTGGATTGCTTTTAGCTTCAGTGTCTTTACACTTACTGAGCCCCCAACAATGGGGTTAGTGAAATATCTGTAAAGCATATTGATGATTTCGATGGTGATTGTTTTTAAATAATACATAAGTATGTATTTCTTATGAAAAAATTCTTGTATGTAGATTTCTATAGGAATCTATCATCTATATAAAGTACATATATGAAAATTAAACTAATATTTTGTATACAATTGTTCCTACTATACTATAAGTGGTCGTACTATTCTTTTTATTGACATTAATAAGAAAATATTGAACGGTAATGATTCTTCTATTTCCTACGAGTATCTTTTAAATTCATGGGTCTTTTGTTTCATTAAAGGAAACGATATTCTTAAGTACACACATCAGCATTCAATATAATTAATATTAATTGAAGTTTTGGTAATAACATCAACAAAAGAAGAAACACCTAATACTTATAATAGCATAAAGCTTAATATATGTACTTTGTACTGTAAATAATTTGAGAAAAAGGTAATTTAAAAGATTCATTTGTATTTCAAGACTTACTTAGGAATAAGGTAAACCACATTAAAAGTTTGGACTGTTGGTAACGAACTAAAGATTTATAGGACAGGTCTGTCATAATTTTACAAACGTAATAAATCATTGAAGCAAGTGTTAAAGCCTGGAAAGAAGAAGTCAAGTCAACTAAGGAAGAATGTTCGTTTTGGGAAAATACAGACGCTTCTTGGTTTGAATGCTTTAAGGCGTCCGAATTGTTATTTTTATTTTCACTGGCATATCTTTTGTATTTATGCCATTAGTATGCATTGTGTGGAGTTTTGTTTAAACTTATATTTATTTTAGTATCTTTTCTACTTGGTTTTGGTTTCTTTTTTATTCTCAGTTTATTACTAGAGACGTTGCTTAGCATTAAATTGGCTTGCATCTGGCATGAGATGTTCTAAGAATCCTTTTCAATATTATTTGTATAAAGTTGCAACTCGGGTGGCGTGCTACATATGTATAAAGAGAATAGTCCCTAATAAATATATAATATGTACATAGTATTTTGAATAATATTTAGATTAAGAAAATCCGTTATAAAAAGGATTTTTGGCCATGCTTATGATCAAGTTATCATAGTGTCAATGGTATTTTCATTTCGACGTGCTGTTTTATAATCTATTTAAAGAGACAATGGAAATGGAGACCCACTGTGGTATACATAAATTACATATGTTCATATGTATATCTGTAAAGTTGTCATTTTTTATACGTTTGAGTAGAAGATTCCTGATTATTGAAATAAATGTTATTCATTCAAATAATCGTAATTTATCTCATATTTTATATGAAGAGCAAATGTATTTCTTGAGTAAGTAGTTTTGGCCGATCAGAATGCTACGTAACGTAAGATTACTTGAGTCACAAAAGATTCCCAAAACTGAAATAAATATTTGCTTGAAAAAAATGTTGCCCAATATTATTTAATTATGTTATATTCACACTAAGCTTTACTGTAAACGTATCTTATATTTAAATCACTCAATTAATTAAATAATAATACATAACTTGCTGGGCCCGTATGCAGGGGTGTCGGGTCCTGAAACAATAAGAAAGTAGAAGCCCTTTCAAGTATTAATCAACAAATATCTTTTGACAATTATATTATTTCATTTAAAAAACAAATTTCCACTATTAAGCTACATTGCTATTTTTTTTTTTTAAATTTTTTAAAAACTGTATTACATTTCTGGAGAGTGGTGAGCAATTAGGAACAGTTCATAGGTTTGCTAAATTTAAGTAAAAGGCAGTAAATGTGATTTTTTAGAAGCAAAATCATTAATGATTTCTCCGAAGTCCTTTATAGTTGTTAGACGTTTATACGTCATCGTCGTTATAAAAAATTTTTGAATCCAAGGTGTGTGGAGGCCCTCAATGAAACATATTTTGCATTAATTTTTTTTTAATGTATAAACTGCATACGAGATGTTGCCACTGCTTTATGCAAACTTTCAATGTCACCGTAGAGCGACAATAGATGGGGACCTTTGATCTTGGTTGGTTTTCTAGACAATACTTTAATTCTACATGCGTAAATGCATCGTTAGAAATGATGGTCAATTGCCTTTGCCTCTTCTAATCCTTTTTATATTCTTACAGTGTTGAGTAAATGCAAGATCAATGCAACTTTTACAAAAGAATTAAACATTTCATTCAGTAAAATTTCTTATTGTGCGCTTGCAAAAATTTAAATGTTTTTAAATGTGTAAAATTGTGAAATATAGACAATCGTCACTAAAGAACTAAAAATAAACATAAAATATCTTTTAATATACAAATAAAAATTTAAATAAAATAATTAAATATTAAGGTATTGTTTGTTTGTATGCTATGTTCTGCCATACCGTTCATTGGATTGCATTGAAATATTGTGAATGGTTGGTACCCGGCTTGAACATATAATGGTTTTGGTTCCGATATGTGTCCCCACTCCCGAGAGCCTATATTTAAACAACCCCTAAAAAATATAATGTATATTCGGTTGAATGCAACCCATGCGAAGACGGTTCGGGTAAGCAAGTATTTATATAAAATGAGAAAACTCATGTGAATAGGAATTATAGCGGGTCATGCGTCCGCGATGGGAAATCCAGAGGGAGATACCTTTTGAGCCGACTATTTAGAGTTTTGAGTGTGGGACTTTTATGATTATAGAAATAGAAATGTTTTTCAGAATTGTAAAATAGACAACCCTACATTATGTATATCTAATCTTAATCTACCCTTTTACTAATATGTGGTGAATAAAGGGTGTAAAGCAAGGCTGTCCATCACGCGGCTCAAGTGAAGTGACAACAGAGGTTTTTTCTATTTTTGTTCGCCAAAATTTCTTTTTCCTTCACCTGTGGCACAGGGAACCATAAAGGTTGGACAGCCTTGGTGTAAAGAGTACAAATAACTAAAGTGAAGAGAATATTATATAAATTTATCGTTATATCTCATTGGTCTAATCGAAGGATTGCTTTTATTGATCTATCTGAATCAATATTTTTGGTGGCACCCCATGGATTCAAAAACCATATGAACATATATCAATTTCGGACCGTCTTTACTGCCCAGTGGTATCATATAAGGCTGTCCTTAACTTTAATTAATATAACAGCTCAGTTTAAGCAGGATGTTCATAGTAATACATGAATGTCCTTCAATGGAGGTTTCCAAACAAATTGGGTATACAAACTTTGAGTGGGTAATTAATTGAATGTATGAGTACAACTATTCTTAATATCTTATCAGATCGACAACATTTACCGATCAAACTAAAAGTAAAGACATATAAACAGACTTTTTTTTTTTAATAAAATCAATTTATTATTAATTTAATACCAAATAAATGTAGTTTTTGTAATATTGTACTTCGATTTATAGTAGACATATCTTTTGTAAATTTTTTGATTAGATACTTTATAGAGAGTTGAAATAAATTTCTCGTTTTTTGGGTCAAAGTAATATGCCCCAAAATAATTAAAAAAAATTAAAAAAATATTATAAAAATTCTGCATTAAAAATGATTTTACCCAATTGTGTAATCCCATTTGATTTACAAGCATCAAGTATGGTATAACATAACATATGTGAATGATTTTTAATTAATCGCTTAATATGCAACCAGGCAACTAAAATAACTGAGGCTTAAAAGATAAAAACAATGAAATAATAAAAAAAGGATGATATTTGTTTGCACATTTAGCTTCTTTTTTTGCCTCTTTTGTACGTGGTTAGTGCGCATGGTATTACTCTCTTAATTAATTCCATACCATCTCGCAGCGGCTTGGGAATTTATAAATGTAAAGCGAATGAGTTCCTATATGAATGCATTCTGAAATGTGGATATGTAGATACAGTACTATACTATTAACTTTGGTTCCACCGAAGATTGAATGCCCTTCAATAATACTTATCTATCTTTCCAAAAATCATGAAAGTAAAACAATTTTTGTTGCATCCAATTCAACGAGGTAAGGCCCTATTCAAGAACTATTGTTTATAAGTACGTGTCTCTTGGATGGACGATTAAACAAATACTTTTAATGAAAGACTAGATTCTTTGTGTTTCTTATTATATAGCTATATATTTGCTTCTATCTGTCCCTGATTTGCACGCTGCTGATAAAAAGAATGAAAAGTCTCTAAGCTTTGTTCCACCAATTTCGACCAATTTTGTAGGTCGATTTCGATAAAATAAACGCTATATGTTAATCGTTTTTATAATTTCTGTGGAACAGGTATCTAGACGAAGGGACATTCATCATTAAATTAATTCATCATGTCGTATTGATATCCGTTTACTTTGTGTAATCATTTATAGCTGAAATGTGCTTAAACTGTAACCATATAAAATTCATAAGCTCCTATAACTTACTTTTACAAACATCACTTGATATGCTACGATTATCATTCATACAAAAAGTGAAGGGTAAAGAAACATTTCATATATAGCTTATGAGTGTAGATAAATATCCTTCAGTTATTATTGAAATGTAACTCTAGATAGAAAAAAATGTAAAAAAAAAAAGAAAAATTATGTTTTAATTGCACGTTGATGTTTTGTTCATCAGTTTAGAAATCAAGTAGCGTAAATTAATTACGTAATCTTATATTTCTTATACTCGTATTTGCTGTTTGTAAAATCGTGGGTAATTGCTGGAAAAAAATGTTCTTCAATTATTCGAATTTTTTTTTAATCCTTTCCAATTCAATGCGACAACCAACAAGTGTACGATGGATGTACTTACTACCTAAGTCCATTGATATCGGAGTATGGTACGAGGAAATGTATGATGTTCATTGTTTGCTCTGATAATATTTGCAAAATTCTTTAAACTGAATAGTAGTATTGAGTTCATTGGAATTGGCATCGGCATCGGCATCGGATTTAATGATTTGCGTGGTAGGAGTGATAAAAGGGCGTATTGTGAGCTGAAGTTATTAGCTTAAACTGACCTCGAAACATCAGCAAATTGGGAAATTGTGAAATTGTGACATGATGATGTTCACGAGTGTGAAGAAGTATTAGAGTAATATAAATAACCAGGGTTTTCCCTTTTATTATCTCTGTTATTATTGCCTACGTATACTCGTGGTTTTCTTATGGTGTTTCTACCGGACTGACCAAATATTCATTCAAAATGTATGAGTGAGGCTCTTGTTTAGAATCAATAAAGATTTTGAGGAAACAAAAGTTAAACTAAAGTGTATTGTATTCATGTGTTTTGTATTGGTTTGGTCCCACAGATTTTTTTTTTTTTTGTTACTCGTACTTTCGATTTTAAGCCAGAAAGCATTGCAAATTTTATTGTTTGCAGTTAATATTAATTTTGTTAACTGTCTTTATGTTGTGTCCTTTGTTCAAAGTATTTAGTAAATGAATGTTATTGTTTAGATATTAAAGGGAAATACCAAAGATACAAAGTAGTAAAAGAAACAATTTCAAAGGCGTACCATATACGAGTACATATAAGAGAAGTACTTGAGCCTATTGTACAACTAATAATATTGTTAGATTTGCATATACCTATGTACATATGTATAAACTTTATTTAAATTCAATTTCATTTTATAACAAAATATCAATTATTTATTGATTAATTGAAATAATTTTCATTGATCCTGAAAAATAAAACATATCTCATTGTTATATAAAAAAAAAAACTATTCTTTCTGTATAATAAAGAAAAAACAAAAAAGTATTTTTCTATTTCCACTTTACAAAATCTATTGACCGCAACGTGTTAAGAAATAAAATCTACAGATTGATAAAGAAGACAATTAGAAGGTTCAACTGGTATCCGAAATATGACAAAAGATAAATAATACACATAAACAACACAACAAAAAGAATAGAATAGAACGGAAAAGAAATAGAAACAGAAACTACATACTTACCAACCTTAGATACTCATAGAGAGAGAGAGAATACATTCATTGTGTTATGAATGAAAATACTATTCAATACATAGATAGTTTCCTTTGTTTCCTTTGTTTCCTTTGTTTCTTTTTTTCTATTTTTTTCTATTTTATTCTTTTTTTTTTTTTTTTTTTTTTGAACACCCTGCAATCATAAGGTCATGGATGGCATATTAACAGTCCCCGAATGTGTGTCATATAATTTTTATTATGAGTTTAGTGTAGTAATGCAAATAAATTCTATGAAATTTGGACTCTGTATTGTAAATCCAGTGGGTGATATCCTAAGTATTCTCACATCGCTCCTGTTGTCTAACATATTGATAGCTACTCATAATGTGGGGCTCCGATAACTCAACAGAGGAGCATGGAATGAAATCTTTGCTGCTCAAGATAAATTTTAGAATAAGAACTAATCCAGATTTTTTGTTACTTCGTTTAGATGTGTTCTTTCCATGTGAGTCTTCTATATATGTTTTAGTATAATAAATATATCAGTGTGAGCTATGATAATTTTTAATTCTTCACTTTAAGGATGATGTAAAATGTGGTATTTAATTGATTTGGGATCACTTTTTGGTTGCATCATCCCAGCAGCCAGGAAATCGTTATTTTTAATGAATCATTACGATCTCTGGCACCGAGATAATATCCATGTGCTGAAGTTGCGAGTTGGAGCCTTGGAAACTGATTCACAGAGTTTTAATGAGTTCGCCTCTTAGACTGATTGCCAATCTTATAAGTTTCGCTTTCTGTTTCCCTCAAATATCATAACAATTGTAAAAATAAACACAAAAAGTTTTCCTGCTGCCACTTTCTTAATGATATATTACGTAGATAGAGTATTAGACATTTGCATTTACTCAATAAACTACAATCTGTTACAATGCCCTTATATACTTGATTTATCTTTTATAATAAGTTGCTGCCATTCATTCAGTCAGTCAATCAGTTAGGCTGCTACTGAGTTTTCGTATTCAAAAGGTGTCCTATAAAATGAAATAAATGACGACTTCCAATTTTTAGATTCAATTACATGACAAAAATAGTTACAATTTTATAATTGTTTATTTATCCGAAGATCTGATAGGGAAATTTAATTTAATAAATTTTCTTATATGATATTCAATGTACGTGTATGGAAGTATATAGTATAACTAGATACTTCATTTAGGTATTTGTAAGAGTCTACAACCCATTCAATGTAACATATTCTTTGTATTAAACTATAGAATAAATATATTGCAGTAGTACGTAGTAATAAGCAATTGTTTCAAGTTGGTTAATAAGTATCTTATATACCATAAGTATATTGATCCTATAAGGATCATAGAGACATATGTAATACATATAAAACAAATGTATAGTGTGACAACAAATAAAATGTATTATTATTTTAGAAATGAAATGAACGTTTCTTTATTTATTCTTTGTCTACTATTTTTCTAAAGAAAAAAACAAAAAGGAAATTGTAAAAATAATAATGGAATGTATTCATATACACGTAGTTTGTATAGAGTGAGCATCTCATGTGGGTACATCCTCATCACATGATTGTCTATCCATTGTTATCTGTATATATTCCCATGTACCATGTGTATATAAATAGATATATAGATACAAGTATGCACATATATGTATGGATGAGTTGTAGAAATGTGGCAGACAGCCTGTCGCCGATCTAGTTACAAGACTACATTGTATTGAATGAGTTTTGTCAAAGAAAAGAAGACGACAAAACAAACACTTTTCTTAATGTACAAAAGTATCAGATCAGAGATCAAGGTGTGCTGTGCGTAGATGTGCGTGTGCCCCGGCTTAAATGCTTAGTAGTAGTGAAGTATTTGACTTTTGTTATATAAAGTTCCTTTGGCATTTTCATTATTTCTGTTTGGGAATTTCCAAAATAAAGCATATCCAAAGATAAACCAAACAATAGACTTACTATGCTCGATCAAGCAGGTAGGAAGATTTTACATACATACTAGATACATACATATGTGTATCTATTATCTATACACCTGAGTGATGGCGAGGCAGGAATTTCCCATGGCATCGAATAGAACTGAGGACAGGTTTTATGAACACACACACAGCTGGTTAGAAAATCGTTCTATTGTTGGACTGATGAGTACACAATTTGAGTTTGAAATTGATCTGTTTGACTAATCTGGCTTTTAGTTTAAAGCTAAGCTGTTCTGTTTAGCCCAAAAGGACATTGAAGACAAATTAGTTATGGCTGATTTAAGAAACCACAATTATGCAGATCTGTTTACATTCCAACAATTACAAATATCCGAAATAAATCTTCAGATATGCATCTACCGAAACATGATAATGAGCAACATCATCATCATCATCATCATCATCATCCTAATATTAGTAAGTTGTTTCTGAAAAGGTAACAACTTTATTGATGTTTGCAAATTTCACACGGGTTTCGATGAGCTTATGCAAATATTCAATAAATTGGCTTCTATTAAAAAAAATCATAATAATAAGAAAACATAATCACAATGCAAATGCAGATGTGATGTGAAATAAATGCGCATTCAATTTCAATGTGATATATATTTGAAAAAAGAAAAAACAGAAATAAAAACACAAAAAATCAATGGTTCCAATTGAAATAAGAAAAACAATATACATATAAATACATATGTATCTATAAAATATTCGCAACAATGAGAAACTAAATCAAAAATTTTACTATCAATGAATGCTCCTTACTTTGCCTTGTCTTGTCTTGCGTTACCTTGCCTTGCTTTGCCTTGGTGTGGCGTGGCGTAGCGTGGCGTGCCCCTTTGTCAACCGTCAAAAATCAATTTTATGAAATCATATACTTAACCCTGCAATTGTTCTGATCTGTTTTCTTATTTCTAGATTTGTTAAATTGCAAAACACAACAAAAAGAAAAAAAGGGTTACCTCTGCCTTGATTATTTTATTCTCTTCTCTGCTTTTCTAATTTTTTGCGCTTGCAACCTTTCTCACCTGCATTCTTTAATTTTGATTTGGCAAAAAAAAAAAAAGAGAATAGATGAAGTAGAACAATAAAGAAAATATTAGGTAACGGATTTCAATCGAACGTATGACAATTCTTACTTTCAGGGATTTGCTCGCTTTTCTTTTTGTGGTGTCTGTCATGTTTATGTTAAAGGGTGATCCCGAAGGTCTTAAAATTGATTGAGTTTCTGCAATCAGTTGAAAAGGTGCAAAATAATTGAGTTCAAGAAATTTGCAATCATGTAATTGTTAGGGATTCTTTTTTAAAAAGAATAAGTTTTCAAAGGTTTTCAATTCCATTTGAAAATTGAATTGAAAAAGGTCGATCAAAAATCATTTGTTTTGAAAAGAAGAAATACAAAAAAAAAAAAAAAAAAAAACAACTGTCTCCTTTTATTAAACACAAAATGTCTTGATGATGTAGATAAAGGTCACAATTTTAAATCAAAATGGTGTTTGTTCTCAAAGTAATGAAAAAATCAAGGAGCTTAAATGTACTCGTACATTCTTTAACTTTGCCCTATTTGAATTCATCTAACTAATTGAATATATAAGATTATCAATAAATTTGTATATATTGTAATAACTTTCAGTTCACTAACTACTGATGAAATTTTGAAATTGACACTTTAAACGAGTAAAAAGAAGGTTAACTTTGGCTATGCCGAAGTTGTAATACTCTTCACGCACCTTTTACATCTACTGATTATTGTTCTAAGTTCATGATTTGTGTCCAAATTTCAAGTCGATAGTACAAAACACAATAAGAACTTTTATTTGGATACTGGGTTGTATGGGGTCGATTCGGTTGATTCCGACAAATATACCGCGTATGGTGCAAAGAAAGCTCCGTGCATAATGTCAGCTCTCTAGCTCAAAAACTAAGGGACTTCTTTGCATACATACAGACGGACATGGCTAAATCAACTCTTGTCGTCGCGCTGATCAAAAATATATATATATATACTTTATGGGGTCTCTGATGTATCTTTCTGTGTGTTATAAACTTCATGATAAACTTATGTATAGTTCTATTTACTGCGTGAAGAGTATAAAAAGGAAATTGCTTCAATTGGTAGCTCAACAGGTGATTCACGACCAACAAGATAATCTTGTACTTGTACGGAAGTTTTCCTAACTATTGATAAAAGTAAATTGAGGCTTCTATGTAGAACTGGAACAATCACCTTACCACAAACTTAGATTGTATTGGTTCCTCAGAACTTCAATACTTTACGGAACATATTTGTTTCAAGTTCTTACAGACGCTGTCATGAGTTTGCTGATTCTCTTCACATTGCTACTAATCATTCAATTCAACTATCCGGCCAATTTGATTCAGTTGATGTTTGTATCGCCTTATGGTTACGATTCATAATATTCATATCTATTTTGGGGTACACAACTTTTTCTTAATGAAAAATGTGTGTAGTAGTTATGATTTCCAGTTGCGAATTTTGAAATAAGTGATATTAATGTTGATGACTAGAAGACAAATTTAAATTTCTGGGGTTTTTATCCAGTGGCTGTGAACAAAAATCAAATCATATGCAATATTTCATCTTGCAAACCCAAAAACTAAATGGCAAATGGTTCATAATCATACCAACATACACTTCCGATGTGATCTTCTTGACAGAATATCTTTCAAAATAAATCTGTTTCCTGAAAAATACTTGAAACAATTCACCAATCAAACTGTTGTTGCTGGCACATATAAAACGCCTTTCTATTTATATTAAGTATATTTATGTTATTAGAATAAGGCGGCACACTTGTTTACTCTAAGAAAACACACTTTATAGTGTTGTGATCTTGAGCAACGATGAACAACTCAAACAAAGCAAAACAAAACAAAAAATGTCATCCATCATTCGGATAGACATTTGAGTATTTGCCTTTCCTTTTTCATATTGCAGATGCTCTATGAGATAAGATGAACATTTGCATCTAAATTGCTACGATGTAATAGTACAACAATAATTGCATTTTAATCATGAATTTTGCAAAAATATCTACTAATCCGAATATTGCGCAATTGAATTTCATGTGAGTGTAGAACTACTTAAACTTTGACAATGCAAACATAAGATTATTGTAGAAAGATACTTATCACCTTCCTTAACAATTTACATACATAATAAATGTATACATACGTATATCTATCTACATATGTAACGTATTTATGCTGAGGTGAGGGCAAATACTATTAGTATTTTTTTTTTTTTTTTTGATTATGTTATTTCAATCCTTTAAGAGTCTTAAAGAGTATGATTTATATTAAAATTGAAATTGATATGATATGATATGATGGGATCGGGGACTACATAAGTCAATTAACTTTATTGATATCAAAACATCATACTAACATACATACAAAATATAAGTAAGTAGTACAATAGATGAATGTGAAGATGAAGATGAAGGAGGAAGAACTTTCGATTCGAAGAAAGCAGACATAATTGTACCGACTGTCAAAAGGCATGAATACAAACAAAATGATTTCGTTGAATTTGAAATCAAAACAATATGATAAAGCGTTTTTTCAGGTTTTTGTCTCGAATCGGGAAGGGAATATACTGACTTACTCTAATATAAGAAATGCAACAAATCCTCATCCACCCAGGGCAGTCAAAGAGGCACACATAGTATAAAAATCAAATAAAAATCGAACATGTCATGCTTATTTAAGTCACAATCAAGTGATTTTTAAAGCAGAGATCAATGGCTATAACCACTTAGTTGGCAGTCGGAGAGAATGGAAACTAAGAAACAAATACAAAAAACAAAACAAAAATATAAAACAAAATCCATTGATCAACTTTTTATTGTGAAATAAAAGCGTCTGTCATTTCTTTTTGAAACGCTGACTCTTTATGAATAGAAAGAACTTCGGATCCGAATTCGAATCCGAATCAAAATCAGCAGCGCACTAGCCTTTTTCTTTCTTTTCTGGCATTGTAAAATTCCAAGACATTTGCTGCACAGCTGGTGGTTCGGTTCCATATAGTCTGGCCTATGCCAGACGATGCGGCGTCGTCGATTTTTCTGTTTTTGTTTTCTTTAAATGTTTTTCACCTAAGCAGGTTTTAACATTGTTTGTGTGTTTGTGTGTATATCTATATGTTATACTGGTGATAGTGTCGACGTCGGTGCTGATACATAAGATGCACATCTTGTGGCAATTGGCTTCAGGTTGTTGGCACCAGTACCAGCACTAGCACTGGCACCGTGCTCATCACAACAGATTAAAAGTAGAGGAATTATTAATATAAAATATTTGATCCTCAGAAAAGTTGTACTATTCTCCCAACAAAAGCGAACAATGAAACATGACGAATAAAAACACAAACACAAATACTTATTCGTACACTAACAATGACAACAAGAACGGAAAGAATTGGGCTTAATGAGTTATGCGAAGTGTCCATTCGTAAAGTCCACTTCAGAGACTTTATATAAGCTAAGAGATCATTGAATTTAAACTGATTGCATCCACTATTTATGGGCAAAGGTGAAGTGTGATCAGGTAAATCAAAAGAAAATGAAGCATAACAAAGATTGTAGTAGATTACTTTGCCCAGAAGACACCCAACTCAGTAAAGAATTGGGTTATCAGGAAATTATCGAAATAATCAAAATTGCTTATATAGTACTTGACACAAACTGTACTTTTGAATGAGCTTTCAATATCACATATTGATCAAAAAACCTTAACTTAAAGGGTTGCTTAGATACACAGTAGTGGTCTAAGCCCCGAGGCCCCAAGATGGAATAACTAACTGAACTCAAGATAGAATAAAAAAAATAATTGGATTAAATTTTTTTTATAAACAATGAGCATTCGATTTTCTTCTTTTCCTCGCGATTAAGAGGTTCCCTGAATCGATGTCTTGGGACAGACCTCCACCCTTCCTCTATAGTTCTCTCCAGTGTTAATACACCAGACATACATTACATACCAATTGATGACTACACTTTCATACATTTCAGGATGCCAAAAAGTGGGGCGATTGTAATCAAAAATCAACTTAAAACAATTTGCAATACTTTATTATTTATTTTAAATAAAGCATCCATTTTCAACTAATAGAAGAAGTATCAAATGTTAACTTCCTTAAATTTTACTATATCCAAGAGATATAAAATCCTAACCAACTTATCACAATATATGTATGTATGTACGTTACTAAGAGTATATATGAAATAATGAAGTGAAACAGGTTCAAAAGTAAAGTGCTGCCGTTATTTGGATGTTACAATAAAGGGAAATGAAATAAATTTTATAAATAATAAATATGGTGTCATAACACATTTAGTGATATATTAAAAAACAAATACCTTATGGTAAAAATTATCATTGAAAAGAATTTTATCTGACCAATAACATTGTAGTATTGTAGAGTGTTGCGATTGCGATTTTCACAACAAATCAACGGAACGACATAAATTAAATTAGACACACGCAAAGTGTGGTCTCTCTTTCCCATTTGGTCGTTCCCCAATTGTCTGTCGTCAGCCGTACATTCGGTTGGATATTTTTATAGTATTGTATGTTCGAATCAACAGCACACATATCTATAGATACTCTTGCGTACATAAGTAAGAATATCTGCTCAATTAAGCAGTGGAATGTTACCCCGCCCGCATTCCTTTGATTGGTATGAAACCAACTGGTCCATTCTGTCTACGTATGTACGTACTCGTATATGTAACGAGATGGTAAATCATCGCTCAGACATTAACCCAAAAAAATGGCACTCTTTATCAATGATTTCAATGGATAAAATCTCACACAATCCTTATGATTTTTATACATTTACAAACACAGTAGTGTGAAATGGTAAACTGATATTGTTGTGATGTTTGTGACACCTTAGAAAAGATGTCAGAATCACAATATATCAACATAGTATGAAATTATTATTACAAGGGGTTTAAAATCAGCCTGTTTGTTAATGTGTGGTTAATGTGTGTCTTAGAATATTGGTCTCTTAGTTTCGAATTATCAATCTAAGATATGTATTCATATTACTATATGCTAATAACATGTTTCCAATACCATTAGTAGGAAAATGCTTTTAACATGATAAATTCGAGTATTATATGTTACTCTATCTCTCGAATCATATAACACTAAGTATATTAGAAACCAGAAAAAAAATTAACTTTGGCTATGCCGAAGTTGTAATACTATTCACGCCCCTCCTAGTAGTCCAAAGGTCTTGATATGGTTGGTGTATATGGACCAGGCACTTATAGTGTCCATATTTCAAGACGACAGTATAAAAAATAAAAAAGTTTTTCTAATAAGAACATGAATTTAGATCCAGGTTTGTATGGGGGCCCCTCTAGAAGTCCGAAGGTCTTTATATGGTTGGTGAATATGAGTCGGAAACTTACAGTTTCCAAATTTCAAAACGATAGTACAAAAAAAATAAAAAAATTCTATGATCCTTAAATTATATCCAGGTTTGTATGGGGGGTACCGATTTAGCCTGAGGGACGCCAAATATATTAAAATAAAGACCTTTATATTATTAAGGTAAAAATATAAGTCTTATTTATTCGAACATTTTTCATATAGCAGAAGTTTCCATAAATCAGTATATCTACAAGGTCATGTATACAACATTTGTTAAAACTTATGCGAATCATAAATACTTCAGATTGGTTGCTTAATAAGTAGGATGCAGATCATCAATGAAATTTCAATGAGCCAATTCTTTATAACTCATATAAAAGCAGCTCGTGCTCTCTATGCAAAACTTTTCAGTTGAAAACCTTTTTCTATTTGTTGTAAGTGTATAAAAACTTCGGTGGAACCGATGTCAATGTCTTTGATATTTAAGTTGAACTAAGGACGACAGAAAGAACTAGAAATTGACAGAGAACGTAAGCAAAGTTTGTGATTATTGGACAGAGGATCGGTCGGTCGATCGGTCAGACATTTATGAATATCGCACACTCTAAATGAAAACAAAAACTTCAACGATCCCTTGATTTAATATCAACTTTAAGTAATCATTACTCGCGTTTTTTTTTTTTATTTTTTTTTATTTTTTGTTATTGATTGTGTGATGGCAAAAGTATCAGACAAAAAAGAAAATATTGTATAAACTATAAAAATTGAATTTCCAAAATATTTTTAATCTGATTGGTTTAATTGTTTGTATTTTTGTTTTGTTATTGTTTTCATTATTTTCGTTTTGTAGAAATCATGCAACGGTTATTTTGTTAGAAAATTTTTATAAGAAACTTAACAAAAGCCAATTGTCAAATAACTGTCCCATAAGCTCATTTGTTAAGTTACAGCCATCGGTGACAGTTAAAAATACTACAGTTCTTTTCAATTTTATGAGTCTCAAACTACTCGTACAATACAAAACAAAAAAAAAAGTCAGACTCATTATCTGTGTACGATATCTTAAAGTACATGAGTGAGTGACTATCTGAAAGAAAGAAAGAAAAAAGAAAGATCGTGTGACAATTGTTGCAATTGAAATTTCAAAGGTAAAAGCAAAATTAACAAAAAAAAAAACCTATTTATGCTTTTAGTTATGGATTGTCATTATAACAAAAGATTGAAACAAAGTAAAAGTACAACATGACCTCGTCTTGAATTTTAAATACAACAAATCATATTCAATAATTTCAAATACAATACTAAATAAATGTACTGGTATAAGAAACCAGTTGAATTTATATGTATGTAGTGCTTTGCAAGAATTGTGATCACGTTCTTTTGTACGACGAGTATATGTAAATATTAATCATGATTAAACTATATAAGGAAATACATATGAAGTTCTTGATACTTTGATGGTAAAATATTATCATATTTCATCTTTTTTGGATATTTGTAGCAATCAATCTGCCTGACTTAGTAACTGATCTACATAAGTAATGTATGACTAAGGCATCCCCTTAATACTAGAGCCAAGAGACTTACATGCAACAGTATTATGTATTAGAAAAAAATTAGAATGTGCTACTGATAATAAGCACATACTCATTCACTCAGATAGCAATGCTGCACAACAGGCTCTCAACGCCTTTGAGTTCAAATCGAAGATTGTGTAGGACTGAATAGTTTTACTTAAGAAATTAGTTTCAAATAATTATTCCAGTCTTATTTGGATACCTGGACATAAGTAGTGGGTATCTTCGGAACGAATAGGCAGATAAACTCGCCAGAAAAGGAGCTGCTATCTTCCTTATTGGACCAGAACCATTCTGCCGGCTGCCATGGAGTTCTACAAGGGCTAAACTTGAAAAGTGGCTTGTTGATAATTCACATCAATATTGGGTTCATATTATTAGAGCAGCAAAAACCTTTATTCCAACCAGATCTCGGAAAAGAACACAAGACTTAACAACTGGTCATTGCAGAGTGTTACAACATCTACGCAATATGCGGGTCAGTCAAAACGATCAATGTAGACTATATAATGAAGAAGAGGAGGCAGCAGAGCATGTGATATGCCACTGTGAGTGCCTAATTTGGACCAGACTCTGCCATGTGGGTTTCCAGTACTTGAAATTGCCGATTTGTCTCCGAAAAAGTTTCTGGAATTTTTGATGAATACCAGAATATCTGAGAAACTGTAATTACGAGGCTTGTCATAATAGGCACACTGGTGGCTGCAGTGACGAGGTATATTTAGTTCCTGTCCTGACTTTAATCTATTCTATCTAAGCTAATACTACGTGGTCATTGATTCGATGTTTAATTTTCTATAGTTTAGAATCTTAACCCTCCATCACCAACAAGGTCAAGTGATCATATTTGTGAAAATCAATTTAACCATTTTAACATATAAACCAAAATGACCAAAAATAATTTAGTAACCAACTTAAATATAAACAAATAAAATCAGTACAGATAACTTAATAATGTTAAGATGTTAAGAAACGTAGAATGGGGGTAGGTAGCTTTAGTTATGTCCGATACCATATACATAAAAGTATTTTATCCTACTGTAACTTGAAAATTGCACATTGTTTCACAATGTTCAACATGTCCAATTTAATTTCGTTCCATGACATGATTTCATTTTTTTTTTTGTTTTGTACTCATAGTGCAGATGCCGCATCCGCTATCCGCCATCCTAATGGGAACAACTTGTTTATGAATTGCATTAAATAATTTTCCTTGTATACAACAAGAAGTGTTAAGAAAAACAATGAGCAATAACAAAAAGGTCAACTTTACTAAATACCCCTAAGGGTCTCACAGCCTGTGAACATTGTCTTATCCTTTTTCCTTTTGTCAAGTTTCCAAGATAAGAGTGGAAAATATTGGTTTGTAATTTTGAAAAATCAGAAAGGGGTTGAATTTTCTAGTACTATGCTATGCAATTCAATTCAATTTGTTACAGCGAAACATTCATTGCCCACAAACCAAGGAAACACCCAAAAATAAAAATAAAAAAAAAAAAATAGGAAAAACAAAATTAATGGAAAAGAGTTGCACTAATTTCAAATGTCAGAAGTTACAACTATCGGGAATCTATAGTCAAACTATTGCGCTACTTAATAATTTATTACTTTGACTTTCTAAAGAAAATTAGGTTGGTTCCCTATTAAATCAGTTACAAAGTTAAAAAGAATGACTGTCTGTCTTCTGCTCATTAAATTTATGGGTGATGCGAATTTTTTATAAGAATAGAATTGAATTGAATTGGTTTTCTTATCTTGGTTTTTTTTTTCTTTATTATACTTTTTTTTTTTTGGTTTCTATGATATTTTCTCAGCCTAATTGAATAAGTCACGAGTGGCCAAATCGTTTAGTGCTAATCCGATTTACGCCCAAATTGGCTGCCTGACTGACTGACTGAGTGACTGGTGGACGACTATTTTACGCACCAATTGCGGTAGAGAGATAGATACTTTGACCTAAGCAGATTTGTGTGTTAGTCTTTTCAACAAATAAATATTATCCCAAACAAAAAAAAAAAAAAAAAACTAACAATAACAAATACTTGTTTGGATTCAAAGGGACATCATCTTTTCATCAAATCAAAAGAATATAAGTACATATTACATATCTCTTACTTTTATTATTATTTTATTAATACTAACATCTACTTGTAATATATTCATGGACTTATGTAAATCTCAAAGTAAATACTTATCTAAGTAAGTATCTCCAACATGTTGTCAAAGGTCTTTGAAGCTTTCAATCAGGCGTAAATTATAATGGAATTAATCGCTGGACAAATGTGTTGGTTTTATCCATGCTTTTTTTCTTACTTCTCTCTTTTTATGAAAGGATATTTTAAGCTATTTAGATTTAGATTTTTCATACATAAGAAAATGGGATGGATGGGTGAATGAATGAATAGATGGCATTCATAATACAAAGAAAGACTAGGATTCGTTTGATTTGTGAATATCAAATTTAGTGTTCATGGACATGGACATTATTTGATTGAAAAGCAACAAAATTATAATGACAATGAAGGGCCCTTGATAATAAGAGTAGTATGTGTAATGTAATGATTGATTACCCATTTGGTCATGGTCGTTTATTGTGGCATAACACAACTCAACACAACACAACACAACACAACATAACTCAATCATCAAACATTGACATTGGGAAAATTATTAAAGTTCGTTGATTTTCTCTTTAAAAAAACAGATTGTACTTATTATACTTATTACATAAGATGAGCAAATTTTCTTTAAAATCTTTGTTCTATTTATAAATGAAATCCTTATGAAATCCACATAAAGAATTAGTTAAGTGAGTTCATTCGGAACTAAATAAAAATAAAAAGAAATAAGAATTCAATGAACGTACTACTCACTTCAAACTCAAGTTGATGTGACAGAATAAAAAGAAATATATATATTTTTATATCAGCTAATTTAAAATGGGGTGAAAGGAAGTCGAATATGTGTAGTTTACTTTGTCAGTTCCAGTTTGGATGCTTTTTGACAGCGCGCGAAAATACTTCAAACATATGTACGAGTTTATTTTTTTTTTCTTTTTTTTGTATCTCAAGATGACAATGATGATGATGATGATCTAACTGCGGTGCAAAGATTTCTTTTGATGCGGAGCAAGGGTCAGCTATTTACACTATATTCTTAATGTGTATTCGTGGTATCACAAATGTTGCGTGTGATATATGTTAATCACAAAGAGATATCAAGAGCTTCAGATAAAAAGTTGTTTTTTGATGCTGTCGCTTTTTGCCGCAGCTGAGCGGAATCCAAGTTGAACCAAGTTGATGAGGTCGATTGTTTATCTATCAAAAGACAAAAAAGAAAAAAAGCGCAAGAAATGAAAACCCATCTGTGGTTGTCTGCTCATTAAGAAGTAAGAAATGACCTTTTTGATTGAATACAAATCATGAAACATACATACATTCTCGTACTTGATTTACTCTTTCTCTGATTGTTCATGTATTAAACAAATGAAAATGAAGTGAATAAAAAAAAATACATACATGTAACAAAATATAAAGTAACGGATTTTATCAACTGATGTTCATATAAACTGAATTTCATTGACACAATATCCAACAAAATAATTGACATAACCAAACTTAGATGACCAGTTTCGAATGTTTTAAAAATGTTTATATGAATTAATGGTACAAAAATACAATAATGTATGTGTTTTTTTGGGGAATTAGTTTGGTTTATAAATTGGTTACACTATTTATAGTGGCCGTCAATTTAACAATGTAGAGTTCATTTGTGGTTAGTAGATTACGCCCAACGTTTACAAAATGTGCAAATTTATTTTGTGTATCATTTTTCAATTCGGTAAACTTACCATTTTATGGTTGACGTTACTCCACATTAAAGCAAGTTGTATGGAAAGCCATTTATTTTTTCCACCACGTATATTCTAGTTACATTTACGCAACGACTAAGATGCCGTACAGCGCGTGCAGAGGAACTTATTCCTACTGTGAAGTGTAGTGCTCAGGACGAACCAAATGAGTTGATAGTTGAGTTGGATCAGCTGTGACTCCAACAAGCTCAAAATCATGTTTAACCACTAATGCCATAAAAAACATTTTTGAAATAAAGCCAATATCACAAGAATTGTTACACCCAACATAAGTCGACTATTGAAAGACATAACCATTTACAAATCGATTAGCCAAACTCATGACTCTCATACGTTTGATTTTGGAGATTGTGGGTTAAATTGTATGAGGTTCAGAGGAGGGGAATTGTAGGCGACTTTGGGTGTTAAAATGGGATCATCAGAAAGGATATGATGGACGGATAACGTGGCATTCAGATTACTATGACTACAAACGTTACTTGAGGAGTCACAAATAGATATTTGTGGGTGAAGTCTAATGAATATCTAAAGGTATTTAAATAGTTTAAATTAAAATCCATAAATAGATGTTCATAGTCATGTCGGTATTTTTTATTTTGATTGATATATTTGTAATGGGGATTAGTAAGATGTCAATTTGAATAATTGTTAGTTTTATTAGTTTCAGTGAAAAGAGATTCTAATATTCAATTCTATATAATCATTGTGAGTTTTTTTTCATATTCAATATCTTGTGTTGAATAAATTCTTTCTCCATACTGCCGCCAATATCTTTCCAGGCACTTAAAGTTGGAATTACTAGCTTTGAGAAATAATGTTGAATTATGTCTTTATCTAAAAGAAAACTTATTGTGTAAATCTCCGTATCCAAATTAATATAATCTTCAAGGGTAACAGTGGGTTTCAATTTTATCCATGCTTCGTAATACATCTTTATTGAAAAGAAAATTAAAGATACTCGTATTTCATCTTTGACTTAAGGATGCAAATGCCGGTTTCTTTGTTTGAGTTATGGAGATATTTAAGAATTTATGATCTAACGGCTACTGCAACTTGATTTGGTTTGAATTATAGTAAATTCGATTTATAGAAGCTTGAGTTTGACTGTATTAAATTAGTTAGACATTGGCATAGTACACTTAGTTCTCATATATGTACATATGTGTATGTTGTTCTAGTATGATAACTTTGTATATTAGGGCAACAATTTATAAATACATATATAAATTATGATAAAATGTAGTAATTCTGTTCTCTTTAGACATCCAAGACAAAAGATTAAAACTTATTGATTTTCACATAAAACATAAAATGGAATAAAATTCTTTCTATGTACAAAATTGAAATGGACATATGTAACATACATTTAATTCATTATTCTTTCACCCATTAACCTTTTTCATTTCTTTTTTCTTTTTACAGATATTGTATTATAATTTAGAGATTTGCATGAACTCAATTGAAAAATTTGCAACACTTTTTTTTTATTGCGACACTACTGTGAAACATGTTAAACCATTTAAAGGACAAACTTCATTTGATTTTATGACAGGCATAGAAAATGTTTTCATTATTGAACGGCAGGCAATAGAGGAGAAATGACGCCTCAATTGTGAAAACGATAACGATAAAAAGGGGTTCAAAACAGTTTTCTTTCCTTTTCAATATTAAAAGGCAAAGTCATTTCAATCAGAGAGGGTGTGATGAAAGTACGCCTGCCTTTTTCCTCTAAAGAAAATAAAAAAATGATTTTATGGTTTCATTATCGATTTAACATTTGTTAAATTTGATACAATTTATAATTTACAATTTTTAATAGACAATGCAAAAATTCGCCAAAACGCCTTTTATTCTCTACTATGCGACATGAATCCAATTTGCCAATTTTATATTTTAAAATTTTCTGTTACATTTTTTTTTTATTAGTATTATTAATTTGTTTCAGTCAAACACGCCTACTTTTTAATAGTTTCAAATTAATGGGACTCATTGCGAAAAAAAAAACTAAAAAAATATCAAGCAATATAAAATTCATTAATTTACAATTGTCAACTGGTAAATCTTTATAGACATAACATATGTATTTCTTATTGGTTTTATGGATGTTCGTTGTATTGCCATTTTACAAATGTCCTAGTATAGTCAAAACCTTGTGGTTTGTTTCAATATAATTCTAGGATCTGCTAAACTAATAATAATAATAATAATCAATAGCAAATGCAAGGTCATGCTTATTACTATAAAAAAATAAAGAAAAAATAAATTAATCTATAATCTTTCGACTATTCTATTCCCCTTGCCAAATTTGAATAGAGAATCTAACATGTGTGAATGTTCACAAATCATGCATTTTAATGGTTCTACAGGCAACTGCGATCTATTGAAATTTCTTTAAAAACTTCATCATCATCATCATCATCATCATCATCAGTAATGTGAAGGCACTACGATTTTAGTATGATGTTTGTTAAGCACAGAATCCCAGAAAGTATAAATGCCTGTTTCAATAAGAATGAATTCCATAATTTATGAGATTCCTCTATCATAATTGTTGTTTTCCAATCAATATTTCATAAAATCACATTTATTTCAATAGTCACCATATAAGCACAGCGCTTTTGATATAGGAACCTGCACTTCAATTATAATGAAATATTGAATTCAAAATGGGATACGACGATTATTTATGTCATGATCTTCACTAAAAAGAGAACTTACAAACTTCCACAAACACCAAAGTTATCATTTTCTGTTTCCTATAACTTATAAATTCGCATAATCAATATAATTATTGTAGACTGTATTTATGTTTGTTTCTATGCGTACTATTCATCTCAAAGCTCTTGAGATTTCTAAGCATAGATGCGTTGTTTCAGTCATCCGAAGTTGATTATCATTTATTTCCATATAATACTCACACAATCACAATATTATAACTGGAGCTTTCAACATTCTCAACAGCATTCTACAATGAGATCGATCTATCCATTAATAGAACCAATACGTATCATCCTACCTAGTATGGGATACAATTGTGATGAGAAACTTACTAAGTATGAACAAGAACACTTGATTTCAATTATAGGATAAAGATGATGTAGAGATGCAATAAAAATAATCAAACAAAGTTGCATTTATTGTACTAAGTATAAGTATTTAATCCAATTCAAAATCATTTTGAAAATCGGTACAGTTTTTTTTTTTTTTTTTGGTTTTCTTGTTTTTCTCATTCTGTTGTATAATAGTAGAGACAAGAGATCCCTACTGTTTCAGTAAACTACTTGACACATTATATGGATTTACAAGAAATGCTTAGAGCGGTAGATCGGTAGAGCGAGAAAAATGAAAATGTTGTTGCCGTGGTGTTTGTTTGATGCTTAATGGCGGTAAGCGAGTGTTGCGTCTTAGCTCGTTCTTTTTATTGCCAGTTGCCAGTTAGTTTCCTTTATGGGTGTTTTTGGCTTTGAATAACAAAGTTGATCATCATAGTTGGTTGTTAGTTGTTGTTGCTTGGTAGTATGCAGGTCCTTTTGGTAAGGTGTAAGGTGTGTGTGCATCATACTGGGCTATTGTTTAGTTGCACGTTCTGGTTCAATTCATTCAATTCTTAGGTTGCCATTCATGTCTACAATAAAAGACAATAGATGAAGAACGTGGAATAAAATACTCAAATGGAATTGAAAGAATGAACGAACGAACGAACGAACGCATGCACCTTTCTTTCTTATTCTACTCCGTTTTTGTTTGTTTATATTTAAGTGTGACTACGCACATTTTTTTGTACCTTCTAACTGTCTATCTATCTACAGAATGAATGTGTCTGTCTACCTGTCTGTCTGCATAGGAAAGTATCGATACTTGTTAGCAAGACAATAAAATGACCAAATGAGAAATTCATTCATGAGAATTGACAAAGGTGAGTTTATGGTAAGTGTGAGTGTGAGTGGTGGTCGTTGTCATGCAACTAACAACCCTCGCATTAAAACACCTTAAAGCGGATTACAGACTTTCGACATTTTAGTGTCCTTATATGATTTGAGTATCTGAGTGTGAATATGAGTGTGAGTGTGTGAGTGAGAATAAGTATCAGAGTGTGTGTTGCTTTATCGACGCCCAGCTGGAGTCTTCCATTGAGAAATTCGTTCGGCGTCATAGCATTCATTGATCACTGAATTGTCGCTTTAAATTCTTTTTTTTTTTTTTTTTTTGTGTCATCCTTCCTTTCTTCACAATATTTTTTAATGAATGGAATGGTACAAAAGTCAATTACGTACCTACTTATGTACTGTATTGTAGATATTGTACTTTATATACTATGTGGGTTTATATGCCATTTTAGCTTCCTATTGCGTTTTTAAGTTTGTGTATGTAGTAGAAGTAGAAGAGTATGTAGACCGACTACTTTTTAGTAAAAAATCACGAAAAAAAATCTTTTAAATTTCCTCATTTGACATCTACGCCTTTTTACTGCTTTACAAGAATTTCGATTTCTCCTCTTTTTTTCCCATTATATGTATATATAATGTATATTTTGTTGGGATTTCAACAAAGAACTTTCATGTTTCACTTGACGCTCTTAGCAACCTTTATATTTTTGCTCGCTTAGTTTTGAATTTGTGCGTTTGCAATCTATAAATCGCTTGCTCATTTCTTTTTTCTTCCCAATTCTTAAAAGAAACATTTTCAATAGAATTTTCGAACAAAAGAAAAATGTATATTTATTTTTTCCTTTTTTTCTTCTATTTTCTTTAAGGCGAAAATACTCCCGAGTGTATTTTCTTGGTTTATTATTCAAATTTGGCATTACAGAACACCAAATGACACAACTAAGAGTACGAGTAGTATGAATGTTTGCTGTTGTTGTTATTGTTGTTGTTGTTGTTGTTGTTGTTGGTAATAAATATGTGAAGGGGACCCCCCAATTTGAATTCATATAATGTTTCAAATCGAAGGGTGCTGGTAATGGTGGTGACATATTTAATTTGGAAGCTTAAACTCAAGTTGAGGTTGACTTAATACTTTGAGTTACCTATTTGTCTTGTGATATTTTTTGTTTGGTTTCCAGGTTTTGGTCTTCTTATCAATAAACGCAAATCTCAAGAAGACCGATTTTTCTTCTTTTATTTTTTTTTTTTTTTTTTGATATCAATGAATTGATCCGTTTCCTTTCTTTTATTCTATGCTGATGCTGTTTTCTGTGTCAATGCGTTTTTTCTGTAGTTTTTTTTTTTTGTTACTTGAAATTTGCAAGGATTATGAGCATTCAAGCATTGATAACAATCACGTATGTGTTCATGTGTTCATGAGTTGTTATTGTTATTGTTATGCCACATCCTTCATATGTATATTCCGTCCATTGGTTCTATGACAAATGTTAATCTATAAAACGATCTATCTCTGTATACGGGGGAAAGTATCATTTATCCAGACTATGTATGGCCGAAGTCGTCTGCATTTGTCTTTCATTGTTTCATTTCATTTCATTTCAATTCATTTTACCTTCTTTACTCAATACTTCGATGCTCGACTTGTCAATTTTTGTCATCAATTGTTTGCGGCTTTGAAATAAAAGCCGATGCTAATCGTATATGTATTTTATTCTATTTTATTTATTTTTTTGTGACACAAATCTTAAGCTGAAAGACAATCAAAAACACAACTTACCTCTCTCTCTCTCACTCTCTCTTTACTCATTTACTTAGATCTTTGCAAATCCCGAATGACCAAATTTTAGGTCAGATGGTATTGAGAAGTTGTTGGGCATCTTGAAATGCTCTTTTCATTCAATTGCATCTCTCAAGTGGCAATAATTATTTTGGTATGCTCTTCCTCTTATAATACAAACATACCTACATTCATCGTATGTATGACTAAACCTATTAAATAAAAATAAAATTTATTTTTGTACAAAAGCTATCAATTGTAGTCTTTGAACAGGCATCATTCATCTATAATATAATAATACAATAATAATAAGAGATATACTGAGCTCTAAAGAAAATTTGTTTTTCATTTTATTTATTTATGATTAAAAGGGGCAGGGTAACAACAAATTCTTCTACTACTTACTTTCAGCGCTAGTACTAGTACACATCCGAAATTGCATATCCGAAATGAAGATATCTATTAAAAGAAGACCGTTGCAAGTGCAAATGTAACTATGTGGTATATTTCTACAAAACATTAATCCACTAACTAAAGCACTTGTTCATACAGGAAACTCAGCCATTTTGCTTAGGTAGATGGTCGAAGTATAAAGTGAATTCTTTCCTTCACCTTGTATGAAGGGCACATAAATGTATTATAATCCTTATTCTTAGTCCTAAATATTAATATTAGGAGAAGTAATAAATAAACAAAATATTGATAAAATAAAATTACTAAATTGTCAGTAGATCCATGACGAGTTTATTTGGCTAAGCCTCAATATGTATTATATTTTATTATCAATATAAACACAAATATTCCACTAACTTAATTAGTGGTTTTCATTGGAATATCTGCAGTAACTGAATGTAAGACTAATAAACGGATCACCACAGCTGTCTGTATTCCATAAAACCATATAAGTTTTATTATTGCATATTACTACTATCTATCCAAATTGTTACAAAGTACTAATGATAAATATACGTATGATTGAAATATTATGGTAAATAAAAAATACATATCCAGATTTATAAACTCCGAGTACATGCATTTGTATATTCTTAAAATATTTTATACAGTTTAAAATGTTATAGAGTTTAGCAAACTATGGGCACCTCCAACTTTATTGACTACACTCAAGCAATAACCTTTTAACTTTTCCTAACCTCGTACAATTGAGGTTATTCATTGTATTGTACTATGTACTCTCACTAATTGTTTTCGAAATCTATTTTGTTCGACGTTACTTTTATATAAATCCAAGTTCCTTCTTTTATAAACAAATCAAATTTGCCAACTATGTAAATAACAATAGTTTGATTATTTATTTTTTCATTATTCATAAACATTTCCATTTGCATTCAAATTGTGAATACAAAAAAACAAAACGATCGAATAATCGCGCATGAGCTCTAGCCGCCCTGTTAATATTTCATATACTAGATTATAATTTGCAATCCCAACAAGTGCAGTTGACAAAAGTAACGTAAATTCCTTATTAAAACAAACAAAAAAAAAAAAAAAGAAAAAATAATAATAATAAAATAGAAAAAAAAAAGATGAGAATTACAACCTGAAAACAATTGCTACCTACCAACATAAAGAGTCGGAAATATATCATGACAATAATGGAATAATATACAAAGTACATAAAACGAGAAGAAGAATAACATACAGAAGAGGGGGAGGTGTGCATCTGAACAAGAGATTATAAAAGATATGGATATATGGGACGGACTATGTAGGATGGAGATGGATAAAGGGGTTCAAGCCAAACGTGCAGCATTGTTGAAAATTGCAATTGTTCGTTTAGACAATTGTGCATTGTCGTCGTTATACTCTCATACTCATTTAGAATATTCACTCAAGGAACGAGTATGTATCTAGATATGTACTACATACTATACTACATACATATCCAACTCATATATACCATATAAATGCAGATATACATATTTTTCTTTTTCTTTTTTGTTTTTAAACACAATAGATGCGCTTTAAATATAAAAGTTTTATGTTTTTTGTATCTCTAAATATTTTTTTAATGGAACCAAAAACCAATGAAAGTAAAAATGAATTTGTTTTTAAAGGATTTTAGTACAACCCAAGTTTATAATTCTATAATACATTTTTTTGTTATACTATGTGTTGTTTAAATTTTGATGAAATTTATCATTAGGAAAATTATGGCAAATATGCACGTGTCGTGTTCTTCTAATCCAAATCGAAGACTGTCATTTTTATAATTTCAAGTCAAAATTCTTCCTAGATTTCGACAGTTAATTCCTTTCATTTTTAGAAGACTAATTTTTTTCTTTTAGGAAGGATTTGATGGCTAACTGTGAATTGAAACTGTGTAAACATCAAGTTCGTCCCCCAAAATGTCTGTGTGAGGTATTTTTTTTATACATATACATATTTTTGTTTTGAGTTTTGATGTAACTAAAACCGAAATCCACTTGGAAACGCCCACCGATGCAAAAGTGCCATATAGTTGTCTCGCTTTAATGCACCTGTACACAGATATGCATGTATCTATGTGTGTTTGTTGTTTGTGAATGATTGTGTGCGTGTATGTGTGCATGGGTAGCCTAACAACTTAAAATATTTTCTTATACGAGGGTTGTACAAGAAATTGGTAAGTGTATATAAAATACCAGTATGAATGACCTGATAATGTTGTGTTTACTTTTCATTAATCTCAATTAAGTTATTTAATATTTAACAAACCAATATTATAAACTATATAAGTATATATAGTACAGTTGATAAAGTATTTTAGCATTAATACTTAACTCTATAAATATAAATATAAAATCACCAGCTTAAGTGAAAATGTAATTTTAAAGGTAATAAAGCAAGATTAAATGGAATTGATTTTTTCATTATTTATGTAAGTACTTATGTAAAAAATATTGAATCTTTGAGATTATGGTAAAATAATGGTTAATAGTATGATCCAGAATACTTAAGACTTAACATACATAAATCAATGTAAGTATAAATTATTACTTTTTTATTTTATTTTATCATAATTAAGTCTAATATATAATACTAATTTTTAACGAGTGACTATTTACTGGGGCCTTCGACTCCATTAAGGATAAATATAAAGTTACATATTTTAACAATTTGAATTAATTTTTTAATTATTATGTTATAATTATGAGTTAAGGGAATCCCCTGAGGGTGAAGGAATGATTGTGTAGTATATGTATATATGCTGATTTCCATTGAAATATATCCATCCTGAATTAACATATGTATTCAATAAAGGAAAATATCATACAACAAAAGAGAAATGTTGATTTTTGATATCAAATACTGACAGTTTTATACAATACTATCAGCAGAACATCATCAGAAATGGTACTTCAGGTGACGCGCTTTTCTGATGCAGTTCAACAGGTTGATTGTCAATTTTTTTGCATGCTCCTCTCCTCGTAAGATTTGTGTGTTGTAGAGCCTGACGATCTCCTTCATGATCGTTGGAACAACCATAACAATAATTTATGGGGAACTTATTCCAAAATTGTATTCTTAAACAAAATTATTTGAACCAGTAACAGCGTTGAGAGTCTTCCTAATGTAATCTAAATTAATCTAAATCAAAATATTTGAGGGCCTAGTTAAAGTCAAGTCTGGAATAGTTAGATTGACAAGCTTAAATTGAGTTTGCAATTGTTATTTTATTATCAATCAACCCTCGTAAACAAAGTAAATATGTAAGTAGCTTACGTTAATATTCTCTTGCCAAATTCACAGCCGAAGAAATTAGCGTCTTTCAATTTACACATTTTTACTAATTTCTTATTTTTTTGTTAAAATATTTAAATAATTATTTAAGATTTTTAATGTTATTTCATCTAACGTTTTTTCTTCAAGAGATTTTCTTTTCTTTTTTCACTTTTTTTTTTTTGCAAATATTTTTGTGTAATTTTCAATTTATATTATTTGTTTTCATTTGTTTTTAAGTAAATATTAAAAAATGAATAATAGAAGAGCATCTAATAAACAAATGAAAACAAGAAAAAAGAAAGAAAATTGACGAAAATTGGACAGAAATTCTCTCTGCAGTGTAGTCATAATTGCAAAATGAAAAGGGCAATAACAATTGAATATGGTTTTGTCACATAGTACTACTACAATATATAAAGAGAGACAAAAGTCGGGGATTTTGAAAGACAACAAACATAATAACAACAACGACAACAGCAATAGCAATAGCAATAGCAACCAAAAGTGGGGCTGGACAAAGTTGGATTTCATTTGTATTCTCTCAGCATTTCTCTGTATTTATGTACGTGAATGAGAACGATATTATGATTGTTTGTGTTAGTGTGTGCAAATGTAACAAGTTGGGGCTGGCCCCATATGCTTCATGGACACCCCGACGGACAAATGAACATATAAATGGATGGTTGGACTGACGGACTGACGGACAGACAGACAAATGGATGGATGGATGGATGGATGGACGGACGACCTAACGAACGAACGAAAACACAAACGAACAAACAAGGGAAACGAACGAAAACGAACTTGTCTTACGAGAGAAACGAGTAAACGAGATGAGATGCGCGTCACATACAAAAACGCGAACGATGGGTGTGTTCTCAAGACCCCGCATACTGGCGGGGTGATGTACCAGTAGCCGAGTGTATAGTACATCGATTCCAATTCCCCAGTAGGCTCCCCATTGCCGTTAAGCCTGCAAGTAAGCACGCGCGCGCTTTACGCGAATTTTTCAAAGTCGAAGTCAAATTTCATTTTTTAATCCAGAACCAAAACAACAAAAAAAAAAAAAAACAACCAACCAACCAAACAACAACTGCAAAAATAGCGAAACTTATATCTAAACAACAACAACTACAACAACAACATGTAAAGTGTATCCAGTCTTTATCTCAACTTTACCTATATAATACTTACTTATTTAGTATATACAACAAACATCTATGGTGCTACTACTATATCAATATAAGTACACACTTATTTACTTATTACTTAAGTAGTAAGTACTCTATGTAGTTCGGGAATAACAAAAAATAAAGAAAACCCATATACAGTTTTTTATCTACTCGTTGATTCTTGGATGTTTATTTTTTCGATTTTAATTTTATAAATATTTTTATTTGTTTTTTTACTATGCTACTTGGTTCAAACGATATACAATTCACTCAACTCTCACAACTCAACTTGGGTTTTGTGGATCTTTCGGAATGTGCGTATTTCCTTAGTCTAAAAAGAGTTCATAAAACGATCGGAAATTGCAATACTCAGTAAAGTATATTGAATTAATGTCATAATAATATAGAAAAACATAAATAAATAAATAAGAAAAATAATTTAAAAAGAAAAAAAAGAAACATAAAGTGAATAAACACATAATTAACAAAGAAATTCAAAATAATTATTTACTGTATTATCAAATATTTAATTAAATAAACAACACAAAAATATGTATAAAAGAAAAGTGTCTTTCTTCAAAGAAAGTATTAAGTATTTTGTTTATGTTATTATTTGTGTATTTAGATAAAGAATATTTACATTCATCGAATGTCATATTGAAAATACTTAACATATGTTAAAAGGATATAATACTTAGCCCGCCTCCGCCCCCTCTTTACATAAAATTAAGTGAAAGAAAAACCTTTCAATCAAATGTTTATGAAACCAATTTATAATGAAACAAACAAACAAACAACATCAATAAATATTATTAACATAAAAATAAAAAGATGCGATAATACAATATTTAATATTTAAAAATATTTGAGTAAAAGCGTCGCGTATTTATTTATAAAATAATTTATAACTATACTCATATCTGCAGTGTATTTAACTAGTAGTATTACCATAATATACTCAATCGTACTACAATTGGGTGTCATCAATGGAAAAAGAATTCTCAATTAAAAGAAATATGAAAATACATAAATAAAAAAAAAAAGTTAATTCTTTAAGAATTTTAAAAAAGAAATCGAAATAGAAATACTACAATATAAAGAAAATCAAAGTAATTAACACAAAAAAAAAAAAAAATAAAGGAAATGTGTCATTTTTCAAGGTGAGTTTAAAGTCTTCTTTAGTCACATTGTAATCTATAACTATATCTATCTATTTATATTTATCTATATCTATATACATATATAAAATCGTAAGCGTCTTTTAGTCTGTGCACGCTAATGTCAGAAACGACTTAACCAAGCGGTTTTTGCTAGTGTATTGTAGTAAGCTTCCTGTAAAAAATATCGCTTATTTCATCAAAATCGATCCACAAAGTGAGCCGAAATTAGTGGATCAAATTTTTGCTTATAAAGCTGAGAGACATATTTTCCAAAAAATAGATGTTTTAGCAAAGCACGCCGGGACAGCTAGTTATTGTAGATACTTATAATCATTTAAGTCTTATGATTCTCATCATCATTTTCATAAGAAATTAAGACAGTAATCCGATCACTAAAATACATGCCCAACATATAAAACTCATGTATCTATAACACCAAACTAGTGTTTACCCATCAAAATTAATTTTAATAAATATTCAAATTAATTTAAGCGAGGTGAGGCTGTAAAGAGAAAGTTGTATTTACGCATATTTTTTTTTTTTTTTTCATTGAAAATATGCTTATTCTACCAAACTTGGTAATCGTGTCCAGTATGAAGTTTTGTAAATTAAATAAATTTTTTTATCATATAAGAAATCATTTAGTTTTCAATGTAAAAACATTGTTCAAGACTATAAGAAACCAGAGCTATAGTCTAAAACATAGGAGTGTGCCAGTGAAATTTGTATGTATGTTCGCAATAAGTCGGTTAATTTTCCTTAAAAAAATTATTATTCACTTTACTCGAAATCATTTCCATTTCATTTAGCTTCGTTCTGTCACTTAGACTCATTTCCATGTGGTATTGATTTATGAAGGGTTCTTGCAAGTCGGTTTGGTTTTCTACTATGCATGTCTCATTTGTTTTAAAACAAAATAAGCATCTTTTTGTCCGAAAATATATAATTTCTAGGAGTAGACTTTGAAGACTCTATAAAAAAACACATGTGTTGCTATAAATCAACAATTTAGAACAAATTACATTTTTTGAATGATAAATTGAACATTTGTTCTCCCTCTATTGTGTGACATTTTCAGTAACTGACTATAGTTTGTATTTTTGCATAGAAAACTTCCGCTTTTATATTAAGTTTGGTAAGTAAACATTGTTGATAAGTTTCAATTATATGTTATTACTGTTTTAGATTATAAGTAAAAGCTGTACAGATTCCAGAAATATAAGAAATTCATCCTGCAGCGATTGAAATCCATAAACCAGTGATATACGGTAGTCTTATGTGGTGGTTCATTACCAAAAGCCGAATGAAGTCTTTCCGCAATATCTTGCCAAGTTAATCCACTTTGAAAATGAAATTTTCATGTTAACACAAAATAAACAAATAGCGTCGATATGACGAAACGTTCTAAGTACGAACATGCTAAAATATGCCAAACTTTTTTTTTTTTTGAATTTGTAAGATCAATAAAAAATACCTGATAGTTGTGGCAGACTTGTTTCTTTGTTTCTTTGAATGATGGAGGAATTAAAGGGAATTTGGAGATTCTTCATTCTGTATAACAGCCTTATTAGAATATTTATATTGCCTGAAGTAAAGTTCATCGAAAGAAGTGAGCGCCAATTGTGATTCCTCAAACAGTCAGATATTGAAAAGTTGTCGTGGATTTTGAGAGAGAGTACTTGGTTCATGACATATGTATGTATGTTATTCTCTCTGATCACTAAATTAAAGCATATTTATATTAACGACCACTAAAACTAGGAGAAATAAAGGTTAATTGTATTTTTTTTTTTTTTTTTTTTAATTCTTCAAATTTTTGTTTGCAAATTTGTCCAATGCAAATGTTTTTTAAGAAACTTCAAAAAAACAAATAGAAGAAAGAGAAAATTGACGCAAGCGAATTGTGCAAATGTTATTGTTTTATAAAAATGAATTACGTTAATTCTCGAGAATAATAACAGATTAAATATATGCATGTATTTAAATACATTCCACACACGTGCAAAAAAAAAAAAAATAGACAAAGACATTTGTGTAAATATAATTAATATTTTGTACTATTTATAAAAGTTATTTCTACTAATTCATTTGTTTTTCTCGTATGTACGAGTACACTTTATGACTATTTTTATCAACTTACTATTTGCATTTGGATCGGTCTTTCAAAATACAATAATAATAATGATGAAAGGGCAAATTTCTAATTGCCTAAATGAGAAGTGTTTGTTGTACATGTGTTAAGAAGATACAACATTTGTATCTACAGATCTACTACATAGTATATTAATAATTATGCTTTATTACAAAAACCAAAAACATCGTTTGTATTGTATTTTTCTTCAAGTTAAATTTCATTATTGTCTTTTGATTTTGATTAAAGGAAATATTGTACTATAATTCGAATATAATGTGCATGGTATCGATGACCATTGTTTGAGAGTGTGAAACTTAATAATTGCAAACATTAGGGGGTCCCTAGCTTAAGCTGTTAGCTGTTTCTCTCTGTATCTTTGTATATCTATAGCAAAAACAAGGTATAGTATTTTTGTTTTTTGTTTTCTGGAACGCTCATTAAAGTTTTCATTCACAAAAAAAAAAAATGAGAAAAAAAGAGGACAAAAACAAAAAACAAAAAAACATAAATAAAAATAAATAACGAAAGAAGCAACAAGAAAACAATCAACACAAAGTGGAGACACTTAAAGCTCTACTGTGTTGTGTTGAGCCCACAGAATCAAAAAGAAATACTTGTACACCAAAAAAAAAAAAAAAAAAAATTGGACAAAAGAATAGCTTGCTGTTGTATCCCAAAGCCCAGCATGTGGCTAAGCCGATCATAATTTTTGTTTGACAGACGCACAAATGTATGAATACACCTCTTCAAATAAGCAGATACTTTTATACATTTACAGATACACAAACAGATACAAATGCATTCATTTATGAAGCATATTTATAGGGTCATCGTCATTGTATGCAACATGCATATTTGTTATACATATACACGTACATATAGATACATTTGAGTATCGGTTGTGCGTATGTATGTTAGTTGGTTGGTTAGTTGGTTAGTTGTGGAATACTTTGTCAGTCAAAAACGGCCACAGGCTAATTTGTTCCTACTGCGAGAGTTTACGCCATCAACTTGACATCCATGCGGCATGCATGGTAAACTGAATGAAAGATACTCACATATTGTATAATACTACTATACATACACACTTACTTACATATGAGTATGTTATATGTAAGTACGTACGAACGAAACGCATCTTTAAAGCTGCAACTGTGTAAAAGATTTACATATTAATGTCTGAATTGTCGTTATCGTTGCTGTTGTTGTTGTTGTTGCTGCTCTTTCTGTTATTGTTGTTATTGGTATTATTGTTGTATAGTAGATATAAATTTCTTAGATGATATCTATTAACGCTTTAACTGGTGTTACTACTTAGATTAGCAGCATTCGTACCATAGGGGTTTATCTAAAGTCGTTATAGGTATTCATTCGTTTATTTCATTTCATTTCATTTCATTCATCCATTCATTCAAAGCAGTGTGTGTTTATCTGTAGGATGTATGGCAGTATTAATATATTTACATATATTAATTTATGTATAAATCATAGACAACTTTATACCATTATTACTACTATTACTACTACTACTACTTACGTTTCAAAAAGAAAAACCAAACAAATTGTTGTCGCAGACAAAATGGAACCAAAGCCCTTTTCTGTATTTTGTCTCTTTATTAATCGTTAATTTTTGTCAAATTTTATGAAATAAAACAGAAAACCCTAATCCAATCTACTTACGTACTCGTATATATGTAGATCAGTAGTGTATGTATCCACAGTATTTAAAAGTATGTATGAATGTCGTCTGAAAGATAAAAGTGTAAGAAATTCAAAAAGTGTTGCTTAACAGAAACTGAATGATACAATAAAAATGTATTAAAACTTCACAGCAAATAAAAATACCTGCCTTGCAATTTATACACAGCTGGATGTGGTTGGGATCTTAAAGAAGCATAGCGGACGACCCGCGGTGATCCAGTGGCTTTAGCAATGCAGTTTCAGCAGTTCCATTGCCGGTGAACAGCAGAAGCAGGAGCAACATCAGTAACATCAGCATCATCAAAACAATAACAACGCAGCTGACACAGAATTCTGTTTGCACTCAATAAGGATTAAATGTGATGTCGGCAGGACATCGCGACTGACCACTCTTAGCTAAACATAAATTTTAATCATATTTTTACTCCATTTCTCTCCATCTTTCTGTCTGTTTGTTGTTTGTCTGTTTGTCTGTCTCTTCAGCAGTCAGTCAGTCAGTCAGTCAGTCGGTCGGTTTGTCCGTCTAGCAATCCAGTAAACAAATTGGATGCTTGAAATAATGTTAAGAGAGAGAAAAAAAACATGTGTTTTGAATACCTTCTTCTACTACTACTTACTAACTTGTGAATGTGAATGGCTCATAATAATTATATGGTAAATTCTGTAATTGACACGCTTAACATATGTGAATTTACTACTTGTGGATTTCTTTAAACAATTGTATGTAATACTCCCCAATGAATTTGATGCGTCATTAAACAATTTAAAAGCCCTCAAACACATTCTACTTACTCGTTCGTAAGTACAACAAACATTGATTGTATTTGTCAGATCTCTTAAGTAAAAATTAAAAACCTTAAATTCCTCATTCAAGAGCATTTAACACATACAAACAAACTTACTACACATAAATACGGACCATCCAATCCGAAAAGCCATGAATGAGTGGGCAAGACAGACGGGCGACGGCGACTCCTTTATAATAGAGTGAAAATAAATACGTGTAAACGATTTAGATAAAAAGAAAAAAAATTGAAAAAAAAAAAACAAAAACAAAATCTCATCCTATTATTCTTAACACAAACCTTCTATTGTACTACTAGTACTACTACATACATAAGTCTAAAGAAGAATGAATTCAGTTCTGTTCAGATGAGTTGCATTGAGTTGAGTTGAGTTGGTGGTCGATGGTATCTCCCATCAATGTGCCAGATTGAAAGGGTGATTTGAATGGGTTAAAATGAATGAGTTAGTGAATCAAATGTGGTATAGTGTGTGTGTGTGTGTGTGTGTGTGTGTGTGTGTGTGCATATGTTTGTTTGTTTTATAACAGACTGTTCGATACTCTTAAATTGAAAAAAGAAAAGAACCCAAGAACTTTGGTCAAACTGACAATTCAATATCCTTCATTTCTTATTTTGAAAGGATTTGGATTAATCAGAATCAAGTATGTAATGTGTATACGTGTATAATTGAAAAATAGAAGGCAAGTTAATTAATCTTACTTGATAACAATACTTAGAATATCTAATATATCTAATCTAATATATTAAAATTAATATTTTGTTTGTTCGTTTGTTATGCACTGACATACTGTTTATCTGATTGCATTGAAATTTTGTGAATGTGTATGGTTGGTTCCCGGTTTGAACCTAGGAGAGTTTTGGTCTCGACATGTGTCCGCGATCCCGAGATCCGCGATATGCAAAAATGTCCTAAAAGTATACTAAACAAAATTAGCTAAAATATCATTGTGATCCGATACTCAAACTGTATTCTTTGTTGATACTCAAACTGCATTTCTCTGGATGCAACCTGTGTGAAACCGGGTGGGATAGCGTATTACATATAAAAAGATGGATAAGTTATTCCGATCCAATCTTTAAATTAAATTATCGACATGTTAATGTCTCTATATGAATTGTTTGACTTTGGATCAATGCAAAATTCTATCTAAAGTTTTTTGGTTTCAAATTTCGTACTTTTTGGATTTTCAAAATAATAATAATAATAATCATAACCACTTCAAAATAGGCTTTGACTTTTATAATTACTAAAATAAACGTAGAGATCCTGGCAAACGTTGTCCTGTCTCTCCGTTCCATAGAATTAGTAAATACTGATTGGTTGACCAAGGCGAGTTGATTGATTTTAAAAGATGTCTCTAAGTTTTATATGCATATCACGTACACACTTTTTTTTATTTTTTTTTAAAGATTTTTCGGATGTTTTTTTGGGGTTTTCCCGAATTATATATTTCCAAAATCTCTCCGTCCATTGGTGAAAACTGTATGAAAATCCGTTCGGTAGTATTTGAGTTCATCGCGTACAAACAGACAGACAATACGGTGGACTTTGATTTATAATGTGTTGATTATTTAACCAAAATATTGTATAAGTATATTAATACATACTTCATTTATTTTATTTAGAGTTTATTTTATAAATTTTAAAACTTTACTACGGAAAAATGATGGTAATTAATATAATAATGTACATATAGTACGTGTATGTTAATAGATATATTTTAATATATACATTTGGATTACTCGTTACAATAATCAGAGAGCTTACATAGAAAAAATATACATATATATATAAAATTTTAGGTTTCTATCTGAAAAACTAGTTTCATTTATTTGATTTGGCTTAATTTCTTTTTCTTTGTGTTGCTGACAATTTTTTGGTATATAGTCGTACGATATATCATGTGAGGCCTCCGATCGATAAAACAAACTTAACAATCTTCAAATATCGAAACATAATTGAAATGAGATTAATGTTTTAAATTGATTATTTAGGTTGGTTTTTAATAATCTATTAAGGTGGATATACGTCGATTTCTTACTTAAAGGGTATTAAGGAGGAGGAGCTGCTACTATTGTATTAGCAACGGTCAAGCGTATGAGTGCCAAAGTACTTTGGAAACCTCAAAATTTTATTTTTAAAAGCGTGTATAGCGGTTTTAAGTGCAATAAGGATAATGAATTTTCCATTGTTGAATTGTAGAATTCAAGTCCTATCCCAGATTCTTAAGGGTTGACAGTTTCGCAAAACCTAACGGAAGGTTCATTGTTATAGAGCCGCTACTTATGTTTGTCAACGAGAAAGAAACGAAACGTCAAAACGGAAAACGGTCGGCAAACGACAGCCAGAGTGCTTTTGCGTGCTGCCCAAAAGCGGAAAACATCGTGTGCCCATTGTTCCTCTTTTCTTTACTCTTTTTCGTTCAACAGTTACAAAAAGGAAGAATGTAAAAGGCTACGACCGTCGTGGCCTTTCCACTTTCTATTGATCCCACTAATGCTGCTGATGTTAAAGGAATTGAACTTTTAAATTTACATATATTATTTGAAACCCTTAGTCAAATTAGACACCTAATTAATTCTTGCCATGTTTAAACTCTTTGTTTCTGTTTTTTTTTTTTTTTCTTTCTTTATTTTTAAAGAAACATTTCTATTTCAATGTTCATTGATTGACCAAAATGTGTAATAAAGTTTTAATGGGCTTCATATCTGTGATCAAATCTATTTGCAAGTTGTACAATTTAGGAATAATTTGATTATTCACTTAAGAAGTTTAATAATTTGAGAATATAGTATATAGAAAAATAACCAGAATATGTAGACTAATTGTCTATGTTTATTATATTAAAATGTATTTTTCTGTAACTCAGCAATAGAGTTTGACATGCAAACAAGTCAATGGGCATCAAAATATAGTCAAAAAACCAAGTTAAAACCGAAATAAAATAGTGACGCATACTAAGGTGTATTGATTTAACCAGTTTCTGTAAACAAACCAGTTAACAGATCGCAACCAAATTTGGCGTCATAACTAGTCATCATTTTAGTTGAAGAAGTAGCTTACCCAAAGGCCAGAGGTCAATTCAACCGAAAATCTACGGCCAAAATCCACTATGGAAGATTTACTCTGGGATAAAGAGAATGTACACTGATATAAGAAAGCAAGGGATATTAGACTGAAAGTAAAAACAAAAATTTAATTGATGTTGTACAAAACGTGCATAATTAAGAAAATACTTGTAGTCCTGGTATTTATTTTTATATTATATAACCTATTTAATTTTTTGCTAAAATGACTTTGGGGATCTTTTGCAATTGATCTAAGGAAAACCGATTGCCTACTACATATGTGCAAAAGTCATGATTGTTTTCTCATTTTTGCTTGTCACTGTATGTCAAATCAAAACTTCCCTATGAATCGATCTTAAGGTTTCTTCGTAAATATGCACAATTTATTTTCCTCAGTGACTCCCACATGGTTTTATATGTGGTTTATCTTTTTATTTCATAATAACAAATATTTAGTTTTATAATCTTCTTCTTAAATTTATTTTTTTTTTTTTGTTTTGATTTAATTTTTCATAACGTTTTTGCAAATATCAAATTACATAAACAATATACATGGTACAGAATAATGAATTGGTTCTTCTAAGAGATCCATCTTTGAAAAAATGGTCATAATAACTTGGGTCTGTATTTGTTGTTATTCATATTATTGTATTTTAATTTTTTAATTTTATGAATAAAATTTTAGATGTAGTATTAAATATTATATCTAAATCTTGTACCAAAAAAAAAATATATATATATAATATAATATACAAAATCATTACTCTAATTTGACTGGTAAATCATCTAGCGACAAATTAACACACCTATTCAAATAAAGACGTTCATCAAAGCATCCAGTCTAAGTACAAGGTGCACATATGTATGTATACCGTGTTCTTTTATATAAATGGGTTTTCCTAGCACTCAATAAGTGTTGGATTCTGTTGTTATTGGATTTTAAGCGACTCGTATGCAATCAAAGAAGACTACAGAGACAAACAGCTAACAGATCTGTCGCTTGAGCTTTGCTTTTGTTCTTTGTTTTTTCCCCTGATTTCAAATTTATATTTCTTCTTTATTTCATTCTTTCCTTTCTATTCATAGTGCTTACATCAAACAGTTATGTTTTAAACGGAATTTGTTTGCACACATATGTATTTACATACGAGTGTATTCCACCACCCTACTCACAACTTAGAAGTATACCACGTACATACATACAAACAAGTGTGAACCTGTTCTCATATGTTCTATTTTCGGGTATTATGTCTACATGTAACATTGACTTCCCTGGCTGTTTTAGTTTAAGCAACTTTGTCGCATTTAATATTTCCCAGACAAGCTTCATACTAAATGTGGTAAAGACATTGATCATTGACATTAAGTTTATTTATGATTTGTGTGTTTTGAAGCTATTAATTACACCACTTATGGTATGGAACAGTTTTGATATTACGAGTAAGTGGAAAGTTCTAGATACATTTATCCGATTATGTAACTAATACTCTTAATTGCAGCAACATGTAAAAATTTTAAGAAAAAGATATAGCAATATGCACTATGTGGAAGATTATGTTGATCAAGAATGTACACATAACATACGAGTATATAATATGTGATCTTATTTCATTCTATTTTCTCTACAACAAATCAAACCAATAAAAAGAATAATAAACTTTTACATCTTCAGATTATTGTTTTCAGTTCATGTTTTGAATGTGAGGTACTCCTCCTAGTGGTCTGAGGATTTTTTATTAATTTAACATAGTTGGTTGACATGAGATGAGTTTATTGAATGAACAAGAGCTCTAGCTATTGGATTAACATGCTGCACAAGTCCATTCATATATGTAGTTACGTTTTCGCTTCGAGCACACATCTTTTACATGCAGAACATTAAGATATTTGTGAATATCTTCATTTCTGATGTAACATGGAGCGTCTGTTATTGTTCTGAGAATTTTAGATTGGGCTCTTTGTATGACTTCAACATTACTCGTGCTTGCGGTTCCCCATAGCTCTAAACCGTATGTCCAAATTGCTTTATTTATGGAGTTATACAGAAGAACGTTGTACTGAAGTCGCAGGGCAGATCTTGAATTGATTAACCAATGGAGACTTTGTGCTTTAAGTTTCATTTAAATTTTATTTGATTTGATGTGCTTTCGCCTGTCTAGGTGAACGCCTAGATAGGTCTTGTGTTTGAGAAATTGTAGTTCCATTTAAGTAAACTGGATCACAAGTTTTACGGTTTAGTGTAAATGTGATATGCTTACATTTTCAGTTCATTGACTTTTATTCTCCACTTAGATAACTACTCTTCAATGTCGATGTGAGAACTTATATATTTTTTATAATTGAGCAAATCTGATATAAGTTTGTGTGGGCGGTCCTTTGCTATAGGGTATTCACATAGTAGAAAAAAAGGGGGAATAATAGGACGACAGTTCGTAATGAGAAGTTGCAGATATAAGGTTTCTATGTATGTTCCTAGTGATGCCGAAATCAATAAGATCAGGGATTTTTCTTGGATCAGCTGGCCAGTATGTATGCGTTGTACAGCTGCCAACCTATGGGATTTATTTATCAAGCATGTTTAGCATTGTAGTCATCAGCAGCCAAAAATATTTCACCAAGGGTGTCAAAGAAGTTTTGAAAGGTAATTGGTTGAGTACGGATCGAGAGAGTGGTATTCTATGCGCTTTCTAATTGCAATACATGTTTATTATTTTTGCTTGTGAGATGGGTCTCGCAGATTAGGATTCAATACCTTTAATTACTACTGTCGCTGCCTACAAGCTTGTTTGGCTTTCCTCAAGAATATATATCGGCGAAGGTTTCGGAGACTTGGCTTTTGTCTGGGTTTCTTCAGCATTATGAATGGGGACATTTTCTCTTGCAAGTAGTGCAAATTTATTTCCATTTAAAAGTGTTTTTTTTAGCACAATTGCTTTTCTGCGGGCTAAGTTTTCGTTTTTTTTTTCTTTTTTTTTTTTTTTGTATTTAAATGTAGCGGTCAATGCCTGTCTGCACTGCAGAATTGTTTTTTGGTTACCCGTTTTGTAGTTGTTGATTTTCGCCAAGTGCAGCTGTTGCTGTTTTAGCGCTACTTGCTTGCACTTTGACCGGTGAATTTATTTTCTTTACCGTGTTTACCGTTTCTTTCTTTTGCATTGAATTTCATGTTTTAATGCACGGGTGAATGTGGGCTTGTTAACATACACCTTTGACTTCAAAAAACCCCATATAAAGAAATCTAAAGGTGTTAAATCACACGATCAAGGGGACCAATTCTGACCATCGAAACGAGAGAGTACACGACCTGGAAATATCTCATGCATCGAGCATCAGTAACAGTCACTGCTTAAGCAAAAAAGTATCGTCCAATGATCCTCCAGCCGAAAATCCACACCAAACAGTGATGTACGTTGTTTTTTAACAATCAAATAACGAAAATTTTGGCGATTAACAAAGCCATCATGATGAAAATGTGCTTCGTCGCTTAGGATATTCCGACCATATTTTGTATGAAATTTTTGAACTACGTCCGCTAAACTTTCATTATTTTTGAGATAATTTTCAACAAATTATCGCGTGACGCTCCATTTTTACTAACCCTAAACTGTCAGCTATTAAAAATTGTTTTTTTTTTAAGGCTTAGCAACACTTTACTGCACAAATGGTAGCAAATTCAAATCTTACATTAATTCTGGGACACCCTTTATATATATATTTTTTTATTTTTTTAAATAACTATGAGGTTGTTGTATTAAGGATAGTTTTTGCTATAATAGCAACGGCATTCCATATATTAATATTAGTTGCAAAAAAATGTCCGATCAAGAAGGATGCCAATCTGCGACACCAGGTATTTATAGTGTCCAAATTTCAGTTCTATATTGCCACAAAAAATGTTTTTCTAGAAGGTACCCCACTGAGGATCTTGAAATTTACATAGTTAGTGGATATCAGATTCTTATAGTGTCCAAATTTCAAGTCGGTAGTACAAAAAACCTCTCTAGCCCAAAAATTGAGGGAGTAGTACATACAGACGGACATGTCCAAATCGACTCATGTCGTCGCGCTTATTTATTTGACAACTAAAAATACAAGTTTTCAATAATAAAATAAGGAATACCTTAATAAAACTTAAAACTAATAAATTAAATTATAAAATATATCCGTCTCTAACCCGGTGGGTGAATTTTGTTTGCTAAGTTATCAAGAAAATACTATAGACTTTAAGGATTCTTCGATGTCTCGTTCTGTGTGTTACAAACTTCATTCACTCCGTGAAGAGTATAAAACTGAGACATAGAGTATAACAAATATGTTACACCTTCCGTTAATTACAATATCTACATATTCTTAAGCTTTAAGTTGCCTCAATTGTCAATTGTCTAATCAGAAGATTTGGTTCCCTCAATTCGCATTGAACCGTCAAACATGCTATTATAGTATAAGGATTGGCTAAAGACGCATGTCAACAGGTTAACATCAGCTCTGAATATAAACACCTTCTGGAGGAAGCCCAAGTGCCTTCACTCTGATCTTATCCATCTAAAAAAAAAAAAAAAATCCTTTGTTGTTATCTTTTTACTATGATATAAAGTCAATGCAAATATGCAGGTGGCTCTCACTCTGATTCTAAGCTTAAGACCTTATATACTACTAACGACAAAACTTTACACGTAGCTCTCTCATTATGATCAGAGTCTACTCTTATTTTCGATCTCTCAATCAATTCAATTCAAGTTTCTGTATCCATTAATCTTTCACAAACAACGCAGACAGACGCTTAATTACAACATCATCAAAAAATGTATTGTATTGTAGATAAATTAATTTGTATTCAATTTTACTTACTAATTTTTTATTTTTTTGTTTCTTGTGTTAATTTCTTAAAGGATTTTGATAAAAACAAAACCGTGGAGGACTATTTTATTAGATTACAATAACTTTAGCATTTCTTTGGCCAAATATAAGGTTTACAAAGAACTTCCATCAACGAAATGATGGAACGGATCTCAACACACCTGTCGCTTTCAGGACTATCGCTAACGCATCCACTTTCAATATCTGGAGGTCAATCGCTACAAAATCATTTTCATCAGGCTACAGCAGCAACTGTAGCTGCAGGTTCTTCATCTACAAATCCACATTTGGGACATTTAGCGGCAGCTGTACAACAGCAACAACAACAATTACACCAACAGCAACAACATCAAATCATTCACTCGCATCATTCACATCCGTCGAACAATCATCAATTGTCCTTAAATTGTTTGAATAGTTTGCAGTGCAATAGCAACAGTAGCGGCTCACCTACAGGGCCAATTCATCCACATTCCCATTCGGTGCATCACAGTTCTTCGTTGCTGTCATCATCGGATCATTTATCGGCAAGTATTAGCCAACATAATACGGCGGCATCTTCATCGAACTCCTCGCTGCAAGAGAATAGCTCCTCGCATCAGAATTCACAGCAGCAACAACAGCAGCAACAACAACATCTTCAGCACCATCACGGACACCATCAAAGTCCCCATAATCATCATCACTTGTCGCCAACATCAAGCTTTACATCGTCGGGCTCCACTTCAGCTCCTACCTCCGCATCCGTAATGGCCGCAGCAGCCGCCCATTTACATCATAACTCGCAGGCCTCACCAATATCAAATTTGCATCAAAATATGGGAAGTCTCATGAATAGCGGCAATAGTGCAAGGTAATAAACACAATACATACTCAAACGTATTTTAATGATGCTTCATAAAATTCTGTTTACATAATTCTAATAATATTCTAATAATTGCTTTCCTCATTCATTATTATTGCATAGTGACGTTTTCTTCAGTTTAATGATACAAAATACAACGAAACGACAAAATGAGGAACATATAAAACGTCCAATGAATGCATTCATGGTCTGGTCACGTCTACAACGACGAAAAATAGCACAAGATAATCCCAAAATGCATAATTCGGAGATTTCAAAACGTTTAGGTAAGTAAATATACAAAGACATTTTAATAATAGAATAAATGCGCGTATGAACGAAACACCTGCAGATACCCAAAATGATTAAATACTTTAATGAATTTACTATATCACAATTAAATTAAACAAATGAAATGAAAGCTGGCAAAATCGAATAATAACATAATGATACTAAAATTGAGATGAATTAATTTTTATTATAGCGACATTTTATTAGAGCACAACCCACAAAAAAAAAAGTTACACAAACTTTTCATTTGTAAAATCGCTGTTATCAGTAAATATAGACTACTTATTATTAAGATATAGTGATATCATCCTGAGGAAAACTTTTAACAGAGATAGAAAAGCTAAATTAGGAGCATATAGTACAAGTATTAGAGTACTGGTCTATAAGTTGCAAAATATCTTGGAAAGATTTACTCGATTTTTTAAGTGGAGAGTGTAAATTTGGAAAAAAAAAATATAAATAGCACAGTATGCTTAGTAAGTAGCACGGACGGACAACTTATTTAGAGAAAAACTTAATTGTCAAGATGAAGGAAAAAAATGGTGTTAATGCAAGTCTAACCACTATTACACGTCTTATTCTCAAAGCTATTTAAATATGGAAAGATATTAAAAATGTAGAAAAAGGTTCCTTTTTATAGCAATCCTTGAAAGCAATCGCTTAGTTTCTGCCACACTCATTTTGCTAGAACTACACCGGGCATCACGTCAGTTTCTTAGAAGTGAAAAAGTTTTATTTTGAAGACTCCTATGTGTCCAGCTATTATTCTCAAGATTTATTATTAGCCGAACAGTATTGCGAATGAAATCTTTAAAATTATGAATGGATGAGTACAAAGCAGTCTCTAGTTCGGAGGTGATACTGGGTTTATAAACAACCAACAACTTAATACATCTGTTTAGGTGATTCAATTCGAAAAAATAAAATAAAACAAGTCATGGCGCTAAATTCAATTTATTCCAAGATTTTATACCATTCACAAAAGACATAAACAATTTCCATTTCTACCTTTGTTCGTTATGTTCATAATTATTTGCATATACATATTATACATATGTATGTGTATGTATATGTGTATTTCTATTATAGGTCAACAGTATGCAGAATATTTTCATTTATCATAAAATACCCAAAGTTTGAACAGCCGCTTTATATCATTGTATTGGTTTAAAATCTCTCAATAAATGAGGAACTGAGGTAGATATGTAGACATACGATTTTATTTACCATGTTCTTTCGTCTAGTGATGCTAATCATGAATATGCTAAATATGGTTTCCGAATATGCTAAATATATTCTACGACGAAACTTCTTAAAACCTCATGTTAGAAACTTACAAACAAACTGAACATTCTTCACGAATGAGATACAAAGATATCACTTCATACAAAGTACAACAAACGTAAATACTCGTATGTAACAAACTTATAATGAATACCGACATAACGAACTTTTCAAAGTTCTTTGAAAGAATGTAGATAAAATAAAAACACATGTTTATTATTATGAGAAGTATGAAAGCCACAAATATTGAATTCAATCAGGGCTCATATAGCGACGGCACACGACATGACGACGCAATGACACAACTTAACTGACAGGCACCGGTAGCTGATAAATGCCCACGTAATCAAGTCAATTTTAATTTAAATGACAGCTTTGAGGCAGAGTCTTAAAAACTGTCAAATCTGACAAAAGTCTGTCAAATAGTAGAAATAGACAACAAACTCTAACGCAGTCTTCTTCCATTGTGGTTGCTATTGCCATTGTGTCACCTCAGTCATTGGCCTGTGTGAGAAGGGTTGCCTTAAACTGTAGTCATATGAGTACAGACATATAAATATAAATAACACATGATGTTGGTATGTCTCTCTATATGTCTGTCTATCTAGAAGGACAGAAAGGCCAAGTCAGTTGACTGGTACAATCTTTAGTGTGAAACAAAAATCCTTACCCTCAATCCAGAATATTATCATATACAATTCGTCGGATTGAATGAAGTTAACTACTTGTTCAGTTAAGTAGTTTATTTTTGCAGCTAATCCTTGGCGCACACACAAAGCTCAATTGTGGTAGGAGTTAGTTGAGCTGAACTGAGCTGATCTGAATTGAGTTGAGTTGAGTTGAGTAGAGTTGAGTTGACGCGTGCAAAGTTTCGAATACAAATGAAATTCAATTTCAAATGCAATACGCAACATTGATGAACAAACACGTGCCAAGTGACGGTGCATATAGATTGATTGTACAAGTACGCAAGATCCCGACAAATCTTTAGCATAACAAAAACTTTCATTCTCTTGTCTTGTTAAAATCATCATGACGCTTATATACTACGTTCTCCGTATATTCGAACCCTCCATGCGCTTGATAATTTGATAATGTTTATTAAAAAAGCTGTCACAACAAAGATAGAACCAAATTTTGATGGTTCAAACCATAAGGTAGAGAGACATTCTTATCATAAAAAAAGACCTAAGCATATGTTTGGGATATGATTCACTTGAGAAACATAGAAAAACAAATGAAGCTAACGTAGTATTAAAAAGGCAAAGAAAAATTAATTCATTTATATCTTATGGATACTAAAATAAGTTTCAAGATAAACATACATAGATTCACTTTTAAAAGAATCGTAAAATAATTTTAAAGATAAACATAGATTCACTTTTAAAAGACTCTTATAGTTTAAATATATTAAGTTTGTTTTATAAATTTTTGATCCAATACAATTCTTTGTTTTGAAATTTTAAAATTACAATTGATGTTTGTAATGCATAGAACCCAAAATCGGAAACCCCATATATAGGTACTTTTATGAAAATGATTAGTTTAATCAATCGAGTATGTCCATCCGTGCATATCCATATAAGTATATGTTCTCAATTTTTGAGCTATCAGGCAAAGAAATTTTTTTCAAAAGGTAGAATTCTTAGATAATTGGAGGAGGTAGTCTCCATACAAGATTGTATTCAAAGTCGCTAATTGCGTAAAGAATTTATTCACAATTTATTGTTTTTCCATTTTCATTCATTTGGGACTAATTTTTATAGAAAAGTATGTTGAAAAATGGACCAATAGAATCCAACATTAAATGGCGCTATGTATGGGCCAGTGGTTTTCGATCTAGATAAGAATACTGCAACTGGAACAAACTTTGATGCTCCCCGGTGGAGATTTTACGAATTTCGACCTCCATGGCTTTCAAATAGGTTTCATCATTCCAAAATTGGATTTTGGATATGCTTGCTGATGCAGTAGCAGCAGCAACACCAGCTTTTGCAGCAGTTGGCATAATTAGGTTCTCTTCTAAAGTCTTGAACCATTTTTGCGATTCGACGAAAAGGTTATTCATATTTTGAATGAGACTTTTGAGTTCTTTGTTTTCCTTTTCTACAGATACAACGTGATATAAGTAATTATATAGAGATTGATATGAATTCTTGGATTATCTTTTGTCCAACACATTTTCCTGGGTATTCATTGTATGCAAAACGGAGTTCAAGGGGTTTCGTAATGCGTTTTACAGTTAAAATCATTTCTTTCTAAAATCAATGTGACATAATATTATACACAATATACAAATATTCTGTTGTGAATGATGCAGCTTATATCTTCGATTAACCAATGTTAAGGTGACGTCTTATTTTAATAGATTCTAGCGAATCTTTAGAGATCTTTGAAAATCTATTAAAATTGGATGTTACAAGCCTAGATTAAATATACTTATCGTAGTTCATTGAATCTTAGCTACAACATTTTGCAAGGGTTTCAAAATAATTAATATATACACAATTTGTAATGTAATGCTCCTTTTTACTTAATTTAAAAACATCTTTATTATAATCTTCACATTACTGAAGAATATAAGTATATTTATAAAATTATTATGGTCTGAGGTTTATATGTAGTGCATATAACTTCATGTTTTACAAAGGAAATTGATCAATTCTTATCCGTTTGTCACTTCACTTGTTTGTTAATTTTATTTATTATTATAAGCTTCGATTTGCCTCCCAAAAATATCGATTCGATTTACCAGGAAGTTTTAAATTTCAATATACATAAGAAAATGGCTATGAAAAATACACAATTAGATTTGTATTAGGTTATAAACAAATAATCAATTCAAAATAAAAAAACCAAACAAAAGACTATGAAATTTGATGTACATGTAAAGCTCTATTTTTAATTATAATATAATCAAAGAGGATGTGTCCCATTGGAATATTTTGTTTTGTACATACAATAGTTTTAAAATCTGATCAGTTATAGCAATCAAGCAAATCAAAAGCTATGAACCTGTCAATTCATATTGGTTGAACAAGAATTGAATCAAATCAAACGCAAAACAAAAATTTAATTCATTTTTCACAAAAAGTTTTTAATTTTTACAGAAAATGAGAAGAAAAAAAAAAGAAAAATATATAGTAGTACATTAAATTGTACCTACATCGGGCATTGTTAAAATATTCTCGTTAGCAAATCCATTTTGTCAATTGACAGTTAAATAATATTGGCTGTCAGTTGCAGCTTTTGAAAGTTTTGTTAAACCATTGTCAAATATTAACAAAAGAAAGTATATATTATTTTGTTGTATGTTTTTAGAGGTGTACAAAACCACCCGAAACTCATTATTATTATTGTTGTTGTTGTTGTTGTTGTTGTTGTTTGGGTATTGAATGGAAAAATATAATAAGAAAAGATTTTTTTAAAAACTTTTTTGTTTGCCTGATTTTGTTGTTCTCTACTCAAATAGTAGCATATACAGACAAACAAACAAGAACTCTATCTAAGTAGATCTATATACATAGTACGAGTATATGCAATATGTCGTATGTATAGTACTTATATAGATTTCATTGACATTACTTTATGTTGAAGAAGCTAAAATGTAAACTTTAGTATTACCAAATACTACTAGGTACATTGATTACATTGAATTTAAGTTCTTTATTTATTTGATTAGGTATATGTATTTTAAATTTAAGTGTTTATACTTATGTACATACATATTTTAATTGACAATTTAAAATTCGAATTTTGGGAATAGAAATTTCTGTGGTTTATTCCAACTCCTCTAATTTATGTCAGAAATAAGACTCTGATTAAATTTTATCCATCCATCGAAATTACTGAAGGGTCGAATTTACAGGTTTGGCTTATATAATTGCTATATCATCTGGTAATCGGTGGAAACAGAAATTTAATTACTATCAGTTCTTAACTTATAAATGTTGCATAAGTAGATTATTATTATTAACTGAACAAAATTTTCTGATGAAAGTTGAATAAACATATGTACGTATCTGTCTGTCAAGAATTGAAGAACTACATTGACATTACATGCTTAGTAAATACTTTTTAATAAATGGCTGAAACAAATAATAGTGGTAAAAACCAAAATTTATCTTATGCAGATTATTGTAATTGAGTAAAATTCTCTTAAAAGCTGAGAAACTGGTTTCTATTGTGACTTTATTCTGTTTCAGTGTATACAAAAGATGGGTATATAGGGAAATATTTAATTCTTATTTGCCAGAAGATTGCCAACTGCCAATCAGATATCATAGACATATTTTTGAATGAAATTCTTTGAATAAAATCGCATCTAATATATAAAAATTTGTGTTTTGTTTGTTTGTAGATTTTGTGCCACCATACCGTTCATTTGATTGCATTGCATTTTTGTGAATGTGTATGGTTGGTTCTCGGATTGAACATAGGATAGTTTTGGTCCCGATATGTGTCCCCGTTCCTGAGATCCGGGATATTCAAACAACTCCTAAATGTATACTACAGAAATTATCATTCCAACAGAGATGCCGATTTCAGTTCCTCATACGTATAACATTCTAACAATGTACAAAGTCAATCACTGGATTAAGTCTTGAAAATCCATATTTTTCAAATGGTCAGTTGTATGTTGTATGCTCAAGATTAAGCCAAAACAAAAATATATTTGTTATTGATTTTGCAAACCTGAAATCATTAGAGTTAAAATAAATAATTGTTGTTTATAAAAACATAGAAATAGGTAAATATAAGATAACAAGATTGATTCTCTTACCGCTTATTATCAAGGGTATTTCGATATTTTATTCTAAAAAATGACACATTGAAATTTACTTAACATTATGTCAATCTGCCCTATTAACCGTCCTTAGATCAAATGTATACCTAGTGATTTCATATAGAAATGTAAAAAAATCATCACCTGGGTGACTTCTTTCAAATTCATTCATTTTCACATCCACTCCTCAGACCTCTTCAATCAGACATTAGGTTTTAAGTGTAAATAAGTGTGATACAATTTGTAAAAAATTAGGAAAATAATGATTTTGTATATAATAATGGACAAGCTGTGATGTGTGAGTTACTTCAAACCACAATACTTACAATATGATAAAGTTGTGACTAATTTTTGTCAAGAGACCTTCTCTTGTGAATAGAACAATAAATAAGTGCAATAAATTGTGGTATAATTAATGAAGAAATTTAAATAAATTACATAAGTAAGTATGTATAATATAATTAGATGCAGAGATTAATCAATGACATAGAACAACTTTTTATAACTCTTAATGTTGCAAAACCTTTATTTCCTTTTTTTTGTATTTTTTGTTTTTTTTTTTGTTTGGTAATTTTTGCTATTAATGCAGACATTTTGAAAAGTAACCACAATAACGAGAACAAATAGAAAGTAATAGAAGAAAGAAAGAAAGCGTCTACAATTCAAATAATTGCAATGTTGCCACATTAATACAAATGTCAAACTTTTACACTTGAAAGTTTGTGTTTTAAATAAATAAATGAATAAATAACATAAAAATGTAAATGTAAATGAAAATGAAAATGTGACTTGACTGAATGAATGAATGCTACTTCTACTGCCAGGCTATTTCCTGCTCTTGCACTTGCTGCTGTTCCTCTCCAGTCTCCAGCCAACTCTGGCAGCAGCTCCGGCAGCCGTTGCTCATTATTACATTCATTTTGAAAAAAGGCTGAAAACAAAAGCCTTACAAAAAGGCAGCGTGTTCCTTTTTTTCCTTCATCCTTTTCTGTCAGTGTTCAAGTGAATGAATGAATGAATGAATAAATGAAAGAATGAATGAGAGTAAGGAAGGATATTTGTGAATATGTATATGGAAAAACAGTATGGCAGTGTGAAGTGTCCTTCAAAATGTTGTTTGTTTTTCCTCTGTAATTGTAATTGTTGTTTAATATAAAAAATAATTTCCTTTCACCTCCAAATGAAATAATGAAATTTGTAACAATCATTAATTATTGTCTGGATAAAATACATAAATAATATTTTCTTTTTACCCATTTTCATTTTCAAAAATATTTACCAATTTTATATTAAAACAATAATTGAGATAATGCGCTCAATGCTGCCTGCTATTGACTAGGGATTTACTTACATACATACATATTTTGTACATACATAGAATACTATGTGATCGTAGAAGTTAGTAAATATAATATTACTTTAAATGGAAATGAAAGAAAATTTTATGGATGTCAAAGAAATAGAGAGTGTAGAGATGGGAGAAAGTGCAAATGAATATAATTTTAACGAGGTCGAGACGCCGCCGACGCTCCTGTTAATTCATATTACAATTTCGTCAGGCAATGGAAGTAATTGTTTGCAACAGAGCAATCTTTCGAGGATATTGAACAATGAATATGTACAATATTCTAGGTAGGCTTACAATAAAAGCAAAAGTCTGCGCTTTTATAAAGCGCTCCCATTCCCAATTTCCCCATTTCATAGAAGAGGTAGTGAAGAAGATAAACAATGAAGTATGATTTCAATTTCAATGAACATTTTTTCATTTTTTTTTTTTTTTTGTTTTTTGTTTTTGTGTTCTGTTAACAAACAATAACAAAACTCCCAGACCTCCTCGACCCCAGAGTCTTCTTCTACTATGTAGTTATAGAAGTGTGTGGGTGGACATCATTTCAAGTTCAACAAAAGGAATAAAGAGAAAACAAAATCCAAATAAAGAAAAAGTACGCGTAGGTAAGCATAAGAGAAAAGGTTTAATCCTTTTTACCCTTAAAATTTATGCATTGTAAAAATGAACACAGATGATTAGTTTTCAATTCAAAAATTGCATTTCTTTTGTTTGCATTCGACGTTCGTATGTTGAAGGTTGCCTTCCCTGCATTTGATGAGAAAAAAATAACAAATACTTCCGAAGTGTGGAAACAAATATTGTATATTAATGGATCGCATCGAATCGAATTGAATTGAATCGAATATGAATTGTTTTGTATGTAAGTACTCAGTTATCGTATTAGCTAAACCAACAAGGTTTATTGAACTGAACTGAATTCAACTGAACTGAATGAATGAAAGGTGAAACTCATTTTGTATGCAATTTTTTTTTATAATTTTGTAAAAAAGTTCTTCCTTTTAATTTAAAGTTTAGATTTTAAAATAATGAAGAGAGAGTATTCAAATTTTTACATGATATATTTTAGTAAAATCCACTTAAAGAAAACTTCTATTTTAAAAAACTTTTCTGACAATTTTATATCAGACTAAACAAAAATACATCATTATTCTCTTTAGCTTAGTGCATATAGTAGTAGTTCTAAGAATTTTTTTAGTTCGCGAAACTACTTTTGGACACAATTCTTCTCGTAAACTTCATCCCAACCCAACCACATTCTTAAACCAAATGGGACAGATATTGATAACCTATAATGATGTATTATTCTTGGCGATCTATGCATTTATAATTACAACCACCCTGGGTTGCATCCAACCGACAAAACAGTTTGAGTATCAGAAAATTGAAATACTATTTTAGTTAATTTTTGTAGTATACTTTTAGATGTTTAAATGAATATTCCGATCCTCGAGAACGGGGACACATATTGGTACCAAAGCTATGCTAAGTGCAAGAAGGGAATCAACCATTAACATTCACAAAATTTTCTATGCCATCAGATGAACGTTGTGGCAGCGCATAACATACGAAGAAACAAAAAACTAATTTTTATATATTAGATGATTATTTTAGAGAACTTTACGAAATGTATGACAACATCTCTTCTTCTTTTCATTTTATTAATTTCTACAATATGTCGGCGTGCGCCTTGCAAATTCCATATGTGGATAAAATAGAGAATTGTATCGTTAAAAAAAAAGAAAACATTTAAATAGTTGAGAATAGTTGAATTCTAGTTAAAATTGTTTTGCAGCTTCCCAGTAATAGCACTTTAGGCTCCTGCGGCGATCACTTACAATGCACTAAGCAACATAGCAAAGGAAATCGATGCGGGTGCTACAATATTCTATTGTGTCATTAAACATTGAAACCTGAAGCTGTGGTTTTGTGGATTGCGAACTACAATAAAATATTTCCTTTGTTTCAAAGAAAGAATTATATAATTACTCTAATCTAATTAATTGCAATAATTCAACTGTTAGCACAAGATAAAGTGCTGAAGAAAACCCAATTTTGAAACTTAAGTTTCGATTATATTTTTAAATTGGTAACATGGTCAGTTGTTTTACCAAAATTGAAACGATAATTTTACACTGAGTCTTTTCAGAGATGTTTTTTATATTTTCTTAAAAAATACATTCAATATAAAAACTTAAAAATAATATAAAGTGTATAAAAGCTATAGTAAAATTATTATTTCGTTGATGCATCATTTTTTATTTGTTTAGTTGTCAACCAACAGATCGACAGACCATTCACATTCAGTATTTACCTTTAAAAGGAGATGGAGAAGAGCTTAAGAACGATGTTACTAATTTACCGTAGAACTACACCAAATAGACCAAATATCTAGTGTAAAGAATGAAATAAAGAAAAAACCAACCATTGCATTAATCAATGGTTGAAGTGTCGCTTAACTACTCTTGGACATTGCGCTAGTTCAATGTTTCGTTCATGTTGACTTTGTGGTTAGCAACAGTTCACAATACAAACATCCCATCACATAGGCAGTCAAATATGATTTCAAGTACCATACAAAACAATCTATCCAATGTTTCGTTTTTTTGACTACTACTCTCTACTACTATACTCAACTCATAGACAAACAATAATCTTGCTAATTGTCCAACAAGAATATCTAGTGATGTTTGTGGTCCCTTCTCATATGTTCACACATTCTTACATACTACATACATAAGTATGTATGTACATATGTGTGTATTGTACACATATATATATATATATATATATATATAGCTACTGCTATTCTAGTTATTGTTAGCTGGTATTGTTGGGTTGTGTTGTTCTTGTTTACATCAGTTATTAATCCAGTCATACAAAAGTCAAACATTTGCTGCTGTTACTGATGCTTTTGCTGTTGTTAATGTTTGAACTAAAAGAAAGGGGCGCCAAAGACGACGACGACGACGACGACGACGACGACGACGACGACGACGACTACTACGACAGTGCATATTGTTGTCCTTTTGTCATTGGCATCGTCATTGTCATCATCATCATCATCGTCATCGACTATTAACTTAGGTACATATTACCTTAGTTTATTCAACTGTGCTTTAGGCATTCCATACTCATATCTTACTCATCATACTCATACTCAAAGACAAACAAACATATTCACTTATATAAGATATTTCTATTCTACTCTGCTCTATTCTATTCTATTTATTATTATCATCATCATCTTCATCAACATTGTAATTGTAATTGTCATCAACTTCAAGGAGTCGTATACAGTAGTTCTCTAGTTGTAAGTATATATTGTGCTTTTTCAGCCATATTATTATGACCGATCAAAGAAGATGGGTGTCGGTCGTTGAGACCAATAGACAGAATAGAATAGCATAGACAAAACAGACATTAGGACAAAGTAAAGATGTCTTTTGATGTCAAGCAAATGACAAGTTAACAGAATATGACTATTTCTGCCTAGTAATACGACTACATACGAGTATAGGATAATAATCTTTTGTATAGATTTGTCAAATGTTGGAGGGTATAAGTAACATGCATATGTAAATATCTTTTATATTAAAAATCTTATTTTCAAAAACAAAATAGTAAGTTTACAATTATTGAACACAGATCCTTCAAAGTTTTCCATAGTGTTTAGAATAGTTAAATTTCTTTAATTTTGCAAACTTTTTAACCTGTTTAGTAAGACTCTTGAATTGCTGTATTTGCCAATTAATCTAGTCAACTTTTCAATTTGGACTTACTCTATATCAGGGCTGTCCAACTTTTTTGTTCCGTATGGTCGGAGGTGAAAACGAAAAAAAATGTTGGCTATAAAAAAAGTAAAAGTCATCGCCAGTGTCACAAAGTGTGGCAAGCAAAAAAAAATCGTTGTGCTGCGGGCCAATGAAAGAAATATCTGTTGTCACTTTCATCGCGTTTGAGCCATATTCACGCTTCACTTGGACCTGCGGGTTGGAATGCTCTGATCTATATTTTTCGATTTGAAAATTTGTTCATTCATTTTGTCACTTGCTTGATTTTCTATCATATCTTTTAAATTAGAGGTTACCGCTTTATTTTTATATTACTTATATCTATACTAATTGTGTAGGCAGACTTTGTTCTGTCTCCCTCCTTTCCAAAAAATTAGTGGATACTGGTTGATTGACCTGATGAGATGTTTGACAAAAAGCGACTTAATAGTTTTCTCTAAACTTTATATGCAAAAATTTGATCCACCAACCAACTTTTCCGATGAAGCAAAAAATATGCAACTCGCTTTTTTTTAGCATTCATTTATTGTTTAAAAAATAAAGTATTAAACATGTTTCCCAGAGTCGCGGGTTCGATTCCCGCTCAAGTCTGGTCCAGCACTTTTCTAATTTCCTCCATTCCATTTCATCCTTCCTAACTCTCCCCCTGAGTTGAAGGTCTTTGTTGCTGTTGCTATTAATAACTAAATTATAATTTGTAATTATAATCTTAGTTGTAAAAAAATATAAATAAATAATTAAAAAAAATTTTCAAAATTAAAAAAAAAATGATTGAATCTTGACAACAACGCCACCTGCCGAGTCCAACAGTAGTTACGACACGTCCAGGTGATCCGATAAATACAAAAAAAATGTGTTCATAATTTCAATCCACTTACTTTCGCTTCACATATCGAATGGAGAGAGAAAAATCTGCACCTACATAATTGTATTTTGGACAACGCGTTGCTCTTAAGGGGACACACATATTCCACTAACATCGTGTCACTCATCCAAGGAAATAGTAAATGAAATCATATTAAAAAAAAAAGAATTCGTTATTGAATTTACTTAGCCTCTATGAAAAAGTGACCTATTATATTATATTATTTTAATACAGAAATAAAGACAATTCTTAAAACAAAAAAATCATTCTACATACATGGAGCTAACTAACCCTTTACCTGTGGAAACGTGTTGTACTTTATCTAAAATATGTGTGTATAACAAAATGAAGACTTTATGCATAAGTTTAACTTGATATCTGATTCACTATTGAAATAATTTGTGGCAAGCTAATATATTAACTTATGGTTCCGCCTGGAAATTATTATTGATTCGAAGGAATTATAAATATAGTTGGACACTCATTTAATTTCATGGTTCTTTATTCAAGAAGACAAAAACTACTTTATATGTATAAAGTTTGCCTTATTAATCTTCAAATAAATAGAATTATGGTATACTCCTTTAATTAGTAACAAACATCACGAAGGATGATATTATCATTTACTCTATGCGTGCAAGCCATTAATAATACAATATTTTTTCTTTCTCAAACAATGTATTCTTTTCTATTGAAGTTGAGAGTTAAGGGTTTCTTTCTTTCATTCTTTCTTTTCAAGTTGAGGTTTCTAATTAAATTATTTTAATTACATTAAAGCAAAAATCATGTTCAACCACTTATGAAAAACAATCAAATTCCAAACTACCTGTCTTTTTACCACCTTCCTGCCACCTTCCACCTCTTTTATGCAAACAAATTCAATTATTTACATTCATTGCCACATCAAATAATGAAGCCAAAATTCATTGTGGAGACAACACAATATGTCTTAATGTTTCCACGACAACAACGAAAGCAAATAATACTTGTAATAAGGACAAACAGTAAACCAGGACAATAGATATGTTTGGTAATACTCAGAGAATTTGTGTACTACACCATAAAGGACATTGTTAGGTGAATGTGCATAATATTGTTTCCTCAGGAAATGCCATTAATAGTAAAAAAGCTTTACATTTCTTATTAACAAAAATGATTAGATATCATATAAGTAGAGCCAAAATGAAGGAATTAAAATAGTTCCGATTTGAAGAGAATTTCATTTATTCATTCTTTTCACTTCAATCATAAGACACCAAGAGGTTTTCGATGTGTCACAGTTTTCCATACCTTGGGGGTTCCTCTACAGAACTTCCCTGCACATTTCGTTTAAAGGTCTCCATACAGTGTGGTCTAACCATCCAAAGTAACTGCTTTTGTTGATCTATTAGGACCTCAAAACCCGTTTGAAGCGAAACTTGATTGAAAATCTTTTGTGGAAACCAAATTTACTAATGCAAACTAGAGTTGACTGTTGTCAGAAGCCACGAAGGACATAAATAAATAGATTAATTTTACTTAGATCGTTATTTCATTTTTTGAAAATATTTACAAGTAAAATTGTAAATCTATTGTCATCATTTAGTCATGTAGATTGACTATAAAGTTCGTTAGACAAAAAGTATTGTATATATGGATTAAAATACAATTTTATGTAAAATTTTTTATGTATTGCAGATTGTGTTTCTATGAAAAGAGTTCCCCCTTCTTTTATCATCATTCATTGATGTTTCAAACTTTATTTTTTTCTTTATTTATTGTAGTAAATTCAGTCTTATAATTTTATACAAAGTATAACCCATTATGATGCGTATGTTGTTGATGTTACCCTTCCTAGACATCTATCGTCGAGACTATAGTCTATAGAATTGAGCAATGACAATCGACGTCACCCACTGAGCCAGCACACGCCATTTTAGTAAAATTGTCTCTTTTTTTATTAACGTGTTTTTGACTTGTACTTGTGTGTCTACGAGTATCTATACTAGATACACTCATTCATTCAGATATACGCGAGTATGCATACGTATGTCCTTGTTTGTCTATCTATTTGACTGTGTGTCATAGTCTATACGTATATTTTGAAGAATATTTTAATGGCTGCCGCTAAAAGGCATTATGTCAGTTAGTAGAACTTTTATTCTGTTGTCATTTTACCAGTGACTAGTAACACGTTATATGTACATACTTCAAGGGTTGTTCAGTTATCTAGAATGAATGAATGCAGGTGGGCTATGAATTAGAATATGGAAATTAGCCACCCTAAGTTAAAAGAAATCAATTTTTTGGTGTTTTTTTATACAGAATTATATTAGTTCAGTTTTAATTAATTTCAAATATTTTTGTTGTTTTTTTTTTCTTCATTTTAGGAGCAGAATGGAAATTATTGACCGAAGAAGAGAAGCGTCCATTTATTGATGAAGCAAAACGTCTACGGTAATTTTATTATTAAAATATCATGTAAATAGAAATATCGATGTCATTAAATATATTTTTATGAATTTATTAAAGAGCAATGCATATGAAAGAACATCCCGACTATAAATATCGTCCGCGAAGAAAACCTAAAGCATTGCGTCGAGATGGTTATCCTTATCCAATGCCATATCCATCAGTACCAGTCGAAGCATTACGAGCTGGTAAGTATGCATTATGTATGTACATTTCTGTTAACCAATTTATGAAACACACACACGAGGTTTTTATTTAAGTAAAACATTTTAAGTTCTTATTAAGGATGTTTTTAATTGAAAATTTTGTTTAAATGAAGCTTGATCAATTTGATTTCAAGGAATTATTTATACATGTTTCTTCCTCGAACGTTAAGGTTGTTCAAAGTGTTATGCAGCAATTAAATAACTAAAAAATGTTAATTCTTATCAAAAGAAATCTTAAAAGAAGACAGAACTAATTTAACTTCAGTTCCCCGAAACTTACATACACACTCTGTGAAAATTTCAACTCTCTACCTATTACGGTTCATGAGATAGAGCAGGAGACGGACGGACGGACGGACATTGTAAGCTTAGTAATAGGGTCCCATTAGTTCCCTGTGGGTACGGAACCCTAAAAAGTATGTTTTCAAAACATAAAATTTTAAGTGAAATAGGTTTTAGAAACATCTATACATTTTTTGTAGATATGTACTATATCTTCCAGTAATCAGAGAACTCTGATTTTAAAATATTATCAGCACAAATGCTAAGAGACTAATATGCATAGAAAATTTGTATAGGAAACCGACGAAAGGACCGAGGATCATAGCATCCCTTTTCGTTAGTTATTTCCATCAATTAAATTAGTAACTTCTTTCAGGTTAACAATTAATTTTAATGCTTTAGTCAAAATGTACAACAGTTAAATAAATATCAGATCCACAAATTATATAGCGAAATATACTAAAAGTTTGACACATTCTTGCCCTTCTTATAAAAATAATTTTTTTTTTTTTTATTACAATATTTTCACTAAAGCCGAAACTCCATATCACGCGTCTCTAGGTATAAAAGTTGTATGCATTCTTTAAGAAGCAAATTCCATAGCCTGCCGTCGGACGCTATTGCTGTCAAAAATTGTGCTACTTTCAATATGTCTCTGGCGTTTTGACAGCCAATAACTATTTGATGTTTTAGTGATGGTAAAGTTGTGGGTTGCTGTATTTCACACCATGAAGCTGACGCATCTAAGACTTGTTGTGGAGCTTGTTCCGTTAAAACGATAAGAAACCATGGGTCAGGTGAAACGCGTGGTACATAGTTCCGCCTTAAGCCAATTTTGTATAACCTAAAATTTTAATAGACTCGTACATTTATTTTTACTGAATAAACAAAAAATGTGAATCTTGTCACATTAATTATTTTAACAAAGAATTTTGATAGACACTGTAACCTATACAAAACAACGGAAACATAATAGCGCAAGTCACACTGATGTCAAATAAACTTAGATAATTTGAAATCATTGTAAAGAAATTGGATATTGGTAGCCACATAATTTCTTGGGAAACATTTTCTTCTTCTATTGTTTCCAAGTGTTTTGGCTTAATTTCGTTAATTGCCAGAAAAATATCATGCCAAGATGGATATAAATAAATGACCTCTTCAAAGTCCTCCAAATCGGGCCACTCTGACGTACTCGTAAAAGTACTAACGTCAAATGTTGTAGACGTGGGTAAGATATCCTCGCTAAAGTGCTGAGAATTGACTTCAAGAAGCACGTTATCATCTGAATTACTTGTTGAATGGTTCAAATTTTCTTCCTCATAATTCTTTTCATTAAGTTTCACCAAATATTTCCAGTGTTCAATATATTGTTTATATAACATTTTCTGATTTGGCGTGATTGGGTATTGCGACTGTTTTTCCTCTTTTGTCAGAGGTAAATTAACATTAGGCATATTAGACGACATGAATACACTAAATTGAGTCTGAGAATTCGGTTCTGGTTGCTGACGGTAAACATTATTGGATATAACCACTGAATTCTCACGCTCTGCAAAGGTATTGTATTGGCTATTGTTTAAGCATTTATTGGCCTGCAAAGGGGTCTTACCTGTTACGTTATGAATTTTATATGGTGCGCCATTTCGCTTTTTTATGGGAATCCAGCTACTTATTTTCTTGTTATATTTCTTTTGTAACTGTCCTCCAGTATTTACAATTTTGCTATGATGGCCTCGACTCATTCGAACCGGAATCTTACTTGGCTGACTGAGCTTCTTCTGGGGATTTTCTATGACCTTGCGAGTACCTGGTTTTAGGGTTTGACCAACACACTTTTTTAAACAATTTTTAGACATCACGGGTATTTGACTTGGTTTTACAGCTATAAAAATTTTATTCCACGCCATATTTCCATTAGCTTTATACGATAATGGTTCTTTGGTTATTTGCTTCTTCTTGCCAAACATTTTCGAGGTAAATTTCGTATATTTAATGTTTTAGCCACAAAAAATTTACTTCATTTCCTTACAAAATATATACGAGAAATGAAGGAATAATTTTCTTCAACTAGAAAGACTATAATAATATGAAAATCTATTGTATACGGAAAATGCAAAGGCAACTAAGTTAAATAATAAAATCAATATCTATATATACATATATAAAATCGTAGGCGTATTTCAGTCTGTGCACAATTATCTCAAAAACGACTTAACCAATTTGAATGTGGTTTTCACTGGTGTATTGTAGCAAGCTTCCTGTAACATATAGCGTTTATTTCATCAAAATCGACCTACAATATGGGTCACAATTAGATTAGCTTAGATACAAATTTTCAAATCAATCAAGTAGTCTATGACAAACAACTTTTATTTTTTAATTGTGAGTCACAACAAAATAAAATAAATTGCATTCCCGTGGAAAACCGATTTTGGTTCAATTTTGGCGAGGCGTAGCAAAGCACGCCGGTACAGCTAGTAATAAGTAAAATAAGTAAATGATGAGTTTCTTCTAGTATACATAAAGAGCCTCGTGTAAGTTCTCAGTTAATATACTCGTTCAATTTCACTGTTCTCAGTCGTTTCAGTTCTTTGTGAAGGCCAAAATCGGAATTCTTGGACATACCGACAGTTGGATATGTGCACTGTTGCAGATATTCAACAGAACTAACGTAATCGAATGGACTGAGTCATAACGCACTTGTTTACACGTGATGATTCTAAGAACGGGAATGAAACAAATAGGTCTATCCATCCCATCAGTTCTCAATCTCCGTTTTTCTTTTTCATTTAATGTTTACTTTTTACACGTAGGAAAAACTGACAGTTTGACTGAAACTGAAACTGAGTTGACCGACTGATATGACCGCCTAAAAGGCTCTTAAAAGCAACTTTCCTAACTGACGAACAACAAACTCAGGAGAATCGATTTTCCTTTACTTGCTGATCATTTCCACATCATCAAAAAGCATATTCACAATATCCTTACAAAGAAGGATAGGACATTTTATGAATATTGATTACTTTAGATTAGCATTTGAGAGACACATGTAGAGTCTTATTTTTTGTTAGTATTGACAACCAGACTCTTAGAGCATCTGCAATTATGAATTGTATGTATTGTATGCTACAATAGAATCAATTGAAGCTTCAAAGAATCACATTGTCTTTACTCTTTCATTAACTCAATAGTATTGGGAAAAAGATGTGTGAAATACTTGTATATTAGTATGAACATAAAGAAGCAGAACTTAATAGCTGGTGAAAGGAAGTGGGTATCTTTCAGTATATTTGCTGCCCTAAAGATTAGATTATTAGATATTTGACCAACAACAATTTTACCATTTACCTCAATACCTCAGTCAGTTTAACGACCAATTTATCAATATTATCATGTAGCAATTGTAATTTTTCGTTTCTTTTAATTTTAATAAGCTCTGAACACTCATAAAGTGAAACTCCTGAGGTCACACAATGTACTCAGAGTGTTCCACCTTTGTATGTATACATTCAAATGTAGGCATATCGATCGTTTCATTCTATCATATAATAGCCAAGTTTAATGCTACTATACTAAACTATGGGATATATCTAGGGCTGCCATAGCATATACTGCGCTTATGCGACAGCTCAGTTCGACCTTACTTAGTTCGAACTAAGTAACAGGAGTTTTTTGCACGTGTTTATGCTTGCGACTGCACCACGGTCTTATTCACATTGTATTTGTTTACATCAATGCATAAAATACATTATAATGTGAAAATATTTTTTCTTTTAAATTCGCATTGCATAAAATCGCTTAGTGTGTTAAAATCGCATTGTAAATGTGTTTATACATGCGTTCTTACTTAGTTCGAACTAAGTAAGTCCGAACTAAGCTGTCACATAAACGGGGTAAATTATGTTTCTAAAATTAATCTATGTATTTTTAATACATGCGTAGACTTAAATATATTTATTTATTTATTTTATTTAAAAAAAACTAGGACTATAATAATAAAATTATAACCTAGATATATTTATGAGCAATAGCAACAAAGGTCTTCAGCTTAGAAAACTGTTTATGTAAGAAAATTAATGTAAAATTAAATATTGATATTAACAAAAAAAAATTAAAAAAAACTATATATACTTATAATTAGGTACTTAAAGATTATAATGCATAGGGTGACTTAGATTAGATTGTAGAGATTTGATTTTTTTAAGAATTGCAAAATGAGTATTTACTTTTCTTTTATGATGTAAAGCTTTGATATCAAATAATATGTTGATTGTCTATTGACTGATTGCAAAAAAAAATATATTTATAAAAAAAAAAAAACTTTTCCATACAAAAAAAAAAAAAAAAAGAGAGTAAATAATGATGTATGTACATACATATAAAGATTTTTGTTTATTTTGTTTTAGCATAATATTTACTTTGATGTAAGTACGGTAGTGTGATGGTATAAAAAGGGCGATAAAGATTGATTGTTTACTTAACTGTAATGGTAAATTTTCATTAATTTTCTATGGAGAGATACATGAATAAAAGCAATAGTTCTTAATTTTGTATTAGACATGTGCAATGATTATAATCAAAAGTACTGTTCAATTATCTACTCTGAAATGAGTACTTGATTTGCGTAATAGTTTTAAGTGATTATATGTAATATTTTGCGTTGGCAGTATGAATAGTAATCATATTCATTTTTTTATGTACTAACTCGAAATGATTACAAGTAGTAATCATACGTGCGTATCGCATACAATATTATGTACTATGAGTATAAACGTTGCTCTTGTCGCTTACGAATTTACCCAGTCTAGAAGAGCGGGTCGAAGTGAGCGGACGTATAACACACAAAAAAAAATATTAGTATTTCGGAAAAATAAAAAAAAATTGTATGTGGGTACGGATTTTTAGAAAAAATTGCATTGATTTTGTATATGTACAATGGTGATAATTGTGTTTGAATTGCAAAAGTTCAGTTATTGAAGTAAGTATAATGAATAATTTATGGTGTTGATGGGAAAGTCTTGTAAGACTCACATGTACAATAATCTTTTAGTTTTGGTTTATAAAACCATTGATAGCCCAGTGATTTTACTGTTCTTTTAAATACATATGTGTCAAAGTTGGTTTGCTGGGAGTCTTAATATTGTATTTATACCAATTGGAAGTGTCCCGAAGATGGTATTTTATTGGAAGAGATTACAATTTTCAATATTTTCTAGAATCGAACAAATTCATCTTCAATATAATATTACAAAGTGACTTCACTATTTGAACAACCTAATATGTTGAAAAGATATATACGTACAACATATCTACTACATATACTCGTATCTACATATGTATGCATTATGTATGTATGTATGATAGATACTAATATTAATATGTATGTCTCTGTGTGTGTTCCATGAAACTACTCTAATTTATTGTTATAAGACAAATATTCATTTGACACGAAACGACAAAAGCAGACATACTACTACTACTACTCACTTATTCTTATACAATATTATACTATACTCAGACAAATTTGACAAACTAGGCACTTTTGATGTAACAATACAATCCAATAACCATCCCAACCAACCAACCAACCAACCAACCAACCAACAAACATACATAAATTAATGTAAATATGTTAATAACAATAGAGAAGAAAAACCGGGAGTGGGATATATGAAGAAACTACACTATAATACAATACAATATTTTAATATAAAACATTCGTCGTAGTCGTCGTAGTATGTTAAATTGTGAAGTCATCATCCCGGCTTAGCAACTCATTCGCTGAAATGGCGACGGTTAAAAATATTGTATAAAAAGAAAACTAAACCAAACCAAACACACATTAATACGTAGTATGTGTATAGTATATATATATCAGGATATAAAAGTGTCCTCCTCTCAGGCTCCCCAACCAAGAATCTCGCGGGTTGGTTGCTTTTTGTATAAAACCAACCGGAACTGAACGCAAGCAAGTCAACCAGAGTGGGAGGAATTAAATTACCATTTCTTATGCATTCCTCCATCCTCCATTCATTGAGTTCTTGTGTTTTGTCTTGTTATAATTTTAAGTAGTGACATCTGACAGTTAATGGAATTTTGCAGACGCAATTTTACGCAATTTGTAATTCTTTTTACAATAGTTTTCTAAACTACTCAGGATAAACTTATGTACATAAGTAAAGCATATGCTATATACTTATCATACTACATATTATAATAATAATAATAAAAGGGACGAGAAGAGAAGAGAAGAGAAGAGAAGAGAAGAGAAGAGAAGAGAAGAGAAGAGAAAGAGAAGAGAAGAGAAGAGAAGAGAAGAGAAGAGAAGAGAAGAGAAGAGAAGAGAAGAGAAGAGAAGAGAAGAGAAGAGAAGAGAAGAGAAGAGAAGAGAAGAGAAAGAGAAGAGAAGATGATTTATACGAGTCGGAAATGATATGAATAAAAATATAAAAATTAAGATTATGTTATCATCCATTCATTTATTCATTCATTCATTCATTCATTGTCAATGGATCTTTAATTGAATAAAAACCAAGAAAAATATTGTATTATAAAATTAAATGAGATTCATCATTTGACAAATGAAATGAGTAGAGAGTAAAGAGTAAAGAGTGAAGAGAAAGAATAGGAAACCTTTTTTTAAAGGCATAGTTAAATTAAAATGTTTAAATAAAATAGCTGAATCATAATAATTATATATGACCCCATTCGATTCCATTCCATTCCAATTTCAATTCCATTTGGACAATAGTAAGAAGTAAGCCTTTTGTTACCTTTCTTTTCTTTTCTTTTCTTTTCTTTTCTTTTCTTATACTTACTATTGTATTGTATAGTATCTCATCTATGGTATCTCATCTTTTGCCATGTGTTTATGTTGTGTTCGTCTGGTCATGTTAAATATTATCGAGTGGCAATTATGATCTTTAAAAAAAATGAAAAAAAAAAAGGTTGAAAAATACCAAAATATGTTACTACTAACAAGAAAATTGTTATTTATTTTTTTTATTGTTTGTTTGTATTTATATTCCAGGTATAACGCCAGGTTATTTTGCACCAGGTCCATCAGCGGCTGCATATCACTTAGGCAGTCATCTTCCACAATCAAATCCGCCGACATCGCAGGTGCGTATCTACTACAATATACATAATACTTACAATATCAAAAGTAGTGAATAGTGAATAGCTACAGAAGTGGCTTTTTAGACTTAATTAAAACTGAGTGCACTTCAACTGACGCGTCGGTTGCGACATGCCTGCCCAAGTCCCTCAGACAAAAACTACATTTCATTTCAGTCAGACCATAACAAACCAGACTAAATCGAGACAGAGACCGAAACTGAAACTAGACTACTTACCAGTAGCTAAACAACCAAACCATCCATCCCAACTCAACTAAACTCAACTCAACTAAACTGAACAGTAGTAGGCACGAATTATTGTTATTAAAAAAATGGTTGAATAAAAAAAATTATAAAAATTTATCTGATGAAAAGAAACAAATCGGCTATGTTCTCTCTATCTCTCTGGTCAGTAGTATATTAAATAGCACCTGCATCTATTATGTTGTACTAAATATTTTAATAATATAATTACAAACTCCTTAAGCAGACGCCCACTGTAAAGGCACTGAATAAATAATAAAATATTGTAAATAAAAGAATTATCGGAGGAGGAGAAACTTAAACACAATATAAAATACAATAACATCGTACATCGTGCAAAGGTCATTGTCATGACTAAGCGATTCGGAATGCAATCGAGCAAACGATTGAACAAGCTACCTGATCATCATCCTTCTACTCGTCTACAAACAAGAGGTGTGTTTTAAAAGTATCCGGCAAGCGTTTTTAACTCCGCCTATCCTTACGGTTCGGTACGGTACGATTCGTTACGTAGCATCCTTCGGAATAGTTAAGGAACTCACTATACCGAATGGCTATATGTAGTTGCATTTTCTTCAATCGCAAAGCAAAGTACTAAGCTATGTAGTACCCCGAAAATAAAGGTTTTCGAAATTCCAAGATCGCAAGCCACATTCGTTCGATATTTTCTGTTGTTATTATTCTCGATAACTCGAATCATTGTCATTCTTATTGTCAGCAGTAATGATATCAATCGATGTTTCTATCTAAATATATAATACAAATTGTAGACTTTGGCTGTATGTTTGTTTGTTTGTGCGCGCATCAATTAAAACCCACTTATTGGATTCAAAATTGAATTACTGAAAGATAAGAACCTTATTGTGAGTAACATATAGCATTTATTTCATTAAAATAAGTATACAGAATCATTGAAAAATGGTGGATATAAAGCTTAGAGACATATTTTTAAAATCAATCAATTAGTCTTTGTCATACACATATTTTTGAATTGTGAGTCATCAATAAAATAAAATAAATATCCTACTTTCTATCATTCCTGTGCAAAGCCCAGACCCGGGTATGCTAATTTATAGCTAAACACAAAAAAAAATATATTTATTATGAGATACACACATCAAAGTGAGAAGTCTCCACAATTTCCTTGTAGTTCTAACTCACCTGGATCCATAGATTGCTGGTACTGAATCATATAACGCCATCTTATTATCAACCACAAACATTTTAAAACATCCAAATCATATAAAGTTCAGTTTTAAATGTTGACTTAAGATTACCAAACAAGACATTTGCATTAGAGAAAAAAAAAAACCAAGAAAACAGCCTGACAAGCATAAGGCTTCATTCTTTTTTTAACCGCTTGCTCCATTCTTTCATCTTTGATTTTTGCACATAAATTTGTCTCCAAAAGCATTGTGCATCAATTCAATAGTCACTCGTCTATCTAGATACTTTTCAAACACACCTCCTATAGAATACATTCTGATGATGATGATGATGATGTTGATGATGATGATGATTATAATAATGTTGTACTGCAAGAACCTTCCTACTTTTCACACCAATTTTGTTGTACGTTGCAACTATGACGTTTTTACAAAGTCATTGCTAGCATAGTTTGTATCTGTTTTGAATGGGAATTTATACGATACAAACATTTTGAGTGATGCAACTTGTCATTATGTTTTTATATGCATCTTATATATCTTTGTTTTGTTTGGGAGGTCATTTATTTTGGAAATAAATAAATAAAAAAATTAATGAAGAAGTGTACTGTAATACTACAATATATATTTTTAGTATGATAAACAAAGAATGTGAGTGAAGTAGTAAACTTGATTTGTTGTTATTGTTATAACTAATAGGTAATGACAATTTTAAAGAAAAATTTATGTAAGAAAAATCTTAGGTAACCCATTGAAAGTAGCTTAAGCATTTCAAAAGAAATACTATTTTATTGTGTATTGAAGAAGTAGGAGAAACAAACAGCACCTTCAGCTTACAATTTTACGCGTTGCTCATAAACTGGCTAAAGTTGTAATTAAAAACGACCCTTAACCAGAAGACTCTCAGACGAGCTGAACTGAAATGAAATTAAATGAAATGAAGAACATAGTCCAACTCAACTCAACTCAAGTCAACTCAGCTAAAGTCAAGTAAGTCAAGTTAACCGATTCCCAGTCTTAAGACAGTCTTATGTTTTATGCAAGTTTTCAATAAACACGTTGACGTTCAGTTTAGTTCAACTTCTGCTAGAGTCTAAAGACACTAGAATTCAGAAAGTATGTAGATACAGATAAAAGTGGGGGTAGATGAGAGTGAGAGCTGAAGCTATAAGAAAACCCACAAGAATTTGCCATCGCCTTGAAGTGGGAGGCGTTGCTAGGTTACATTGTTTCTTTCGCCTTATGTGTAGTGCATTTTAATGATATCGTAACGTGCTAACTGAATGACTTACACATAGACTCACAGACTGAGGGACTGAGAAACGGAGAGACTTTTAAGTCGAAGCTACCCGTCGGTTGTAACAACAATTCAACAACTGAAACAACAACCTGGCAGGCAACCCAACAACCAGCCAACCAATTGTATAGTCGCATTCATGAACTCGTTTTGATGAATGTCATAAATATCTTTGTGGTTGGAAGCTGGTTGTAATCGCCTCTGTTTTTTAGCAACCTTCTTGACTTGTTGAGTACTTGACTGGGATGTGTTCATTAACAACCCATTAAAAGCCATGACTTTTGTATGGCTTTGTTCGCTTACTGACTCGCTTGCTGGCTGACTCTCTTGCAAAGTTCCTCCTTTCCATATGCCTATGTCTTTTGCTCTGTCTTAGCCTCGTTTAGAAATTTGCTATTTGACTGACATGATTGATAGCTGAATATGGGCATACAACACACACACGCACACACACACACACGCACACACACACTCATCTCCAATGGTAATAATACAATAATAATAATGTGCGGGTGTCGAAACATATATTTATTTCTACTCATTCTTCTCAAATTGATAGACAGGCAGGCAGGCTGCATGCCGCAGCAGACTGATGAGCAGAGAATGAATGGTCAGTTAGATAGATAGTCGATCGATTGATCATGTTATAACTTATAAGTTAACGTATTATTACTATAGGCGCTACTTGTTTCAATCACAGAGTTTCTTTTACCACATTACCTACTTATTAAGTTTATACAAACTATACTATGACTGACCTTATGTCAATTGAAGCTATACAAATAATCTTCCATTATTTATTGGACAATGGAATTCAGTTTGCGAAACGTAATTGTTAAATAAACACACTTCAAATTTTGTGGGTAGTTTAATCAATTAAAAGAATGAAAGAATTGATAAAAAGAAATAATGAATGATTGAATAAATGAATTGAAGCCAAACCAAACCAAACCAAACCAAATCTAATCACAAACCCAATATTTACAATTCAACACTAATTCCCAATCGAAAGCAAATGAAATTGTAATCCAAAACGTTTTCAAGCCCATAAACAAATAAGTAAGAGTACATAAATACAACATACCAAGGATAAAAACGATAATGTTGATATTGTAAATGACGATAATAATAATGATGATGATGAGGAAGAGGTTATGGTGATGGTAATGTTGATGTTGATGTTGATGATAATGTGGGGACCTTTATGGTGAGATGTGTTAACAACATAATTATAGCCTAAAGCACACACCCAAGACCTTTGGTAACATTCAACAGAAGAACAGCAGCAGCAGTCGTACACCCCTTACAATTTGAAATGTTTAGCTTCCGTTTTTGAAACAGACTCGACTCGACTCACTCACTTACTCGACTCATTCATTCATTCATTCATTCGATTGTAATACAAACAAATATCATCATCGTCATTGTCGTCGTTATAATAAAAACAACCCTTCGAAACAAACAAAGTATGTATAATATAAGCTAAGCTAAACATATTGGACAAGAATAATAGGAACGACAATCATACAAATCCAATTCCAATTCCAATTCGAAATCTCAATTCAATTCAAATACTCGTCGTATTACAAGCAAATTATTTAGTGTTAAATGAAAGGACAAAAAAATAAAGAGTCTCATTGAATTCATTGAAGAAATCAAAACGCGGTTTCAATTTGATTTGATACTTGCTTGCATTTTCTTTCTATTCTTATTTCATTTGTTATATAATACAAAATTCTTTTTATTAAATCTTACTTCCCATTGCTCGTCTATCATATTTTAGACAAACGGGGTTAAGCAGTGTGTAATTGTTCGGATTCCATTCTCGTTTTTCATTGTTTATCAATTTGAGATGAAGGTCAATTAGTAGCAACTAAATAATATTATTTGTAATTTTAACAAAATAGTTCTTAGTTTGCTTTTCTTTATGTGAAATGTTGCTACCAGTTGCTTGGCTATTGAAAATTTGATCAATAGCAGAACCTCCAGTCCTTTTTTAATCAAATCCCTAAGGCTCAAATATGTTCAAAGATCTTGGTTCAAGTGGCTTCAAACTCTTGAAAAGAGGGGCACGAACCATAAATCATTAAGCCACATCATCAATTATGTTCATAGTAACAATTTAGCTTTGCAGTCTAGGGTCATCGCAGGGTTTAGACTTCAAGTGATTTGATTTTAGTGACGAGGCAAATGGGCATTAAAATACCCAGTTTAAACATCTTTTATTGATGGCTGGTCGCCATTAACTCCTATAAACAATCATATACTAAGTATATGAAATAAAACGAAGGGGGACCCCCCCTAGTGATCTAATTCGGCATATTCTTACAAATGTATCGCGTTTAGTGAAAAGAAAGCTTCGATGAACAGGCAGACAGACCGACATGACTAAATCAACTCGTCTCGTCGCGCTGATCAAGAATATATATGCTTTATGGGGAGACCCCACATTCTACTTGTTACAATTTTCATGATAAACTAATGATATAGTTAGAAGCTCCATGGTTTGATAGTCTAAAGACTCTAGGCAGCTAAACTGGAAATGAGTCATTCATAAGGAATTCTGTAGACTAATAGACATACGCTATCGGAACTTAAGCCATTTGGAACCAGACATTGGTCTGACTATTGATTGCACATACATATTGTAGATATAGATTTGATAAACCTAAAAGCTAAATTTTATTTCAATTTCTAATTCACAGGCCGCCCTAACAGGTCAAATAGATAAATTTGCACTTGATCGAAGCTCTTATGCTGGCAGTTTATATGAGAGCAGTAAAGCGGCACAGGCCAGTGCTGCATACAGTGCTTATTTGGATCCAAGTGTATTAACAAAAGCCTATTTCGATTCGAAAATGTATCAGGATCGTGCCACAAATTATGCATTTGATATATCAAAAATCTACGGTGCCCAACAGCATGGAACGACAACAACATCAGCAGCAGCTGCAGCCAGCTTGGGCATCTCGAATGTTGCCAATAATAGTTCTACAGCAGCTGGCAGTAGTAGTAATGTGACAAGTTCTAATAATCATACTGTGGTCGATGATCGTGAAAGTACTCCTCACTTAGATAATAGTGGCAATGGCAATTTAAGTGGCAGCAATGAATCAAAAGTTCTACAACATTCACCTGGTAGTTCACAACTTTCGGATTATGCCCATGCTCAATATTCACAATATTCGCATGTTGTGGGTAATACTGCTCTAAGTGTGGGCGGTGGAGGAGGTGGCGGTGGAAGTGGTGGAGTTAGCAGTGCTGCGGGTATTACAAATAGTTCAGGTGGTACTACTGATTTTCGACGACCATTGACCGTAATATTTTGACCAACATCAAATGATTGCAAAGAATTAAATTTATCTATGACAAATTAATTGATAATTTTCATCTAAATCAGTGAAAAACAAAGACTAACTTTGGCTTTTTCGAAGATGTAATACTCTTCACAAACCCTACCCAATCCCCCCCCCCCCCCCACTTGTGGTCCGTTGGTCTTGAAATTTTCATAGTTGGTGGAAATAAGTTTCCAAATTTCAAAACGATAGTACAAAAACCAAAAAAGTTTTTCGTATAAGAACTTTAATTTGAATTCAGGTTTGTATGGGGGTATCCCCCCTCCCCCATATTGTCCGATTCATCTAATTCCGACAAATGTACTGCGTATGATAAAAAGAAAGCTTTCAGCTCTCTAACTGAAGGACTAGTTGGCATACAATAGACGGACAGACAGCCATACAGACGGACAGACAGCCATACAGACGGACAGACGGGCAAACTGACAAGGCTAAATGAGTGAAGAGTATAATACAAATGAAAAATTTATCCTCCAAAAAAAAAAAAAAACACAAGACATTTAAAAGAAAATACAAATAGGGAAATAATACCCTAATTGAAATAATGTACATTTTTTATAAGAATGCACAACAACAATAGAACAGAAAAATCACGATTTATTCACGAGATCAAGAATAAGATTAAAAGTAATTTCCATTTATAGTTTAAGTTTAGTTTAAGTGGTTCTTACTTTAATCACAAAAACAAAAAACATAAAATTTTGAATATATAAATGAATAAAAATGTCAATAAAAAATTCATTTGACATTTTTTATTATTAATTAATTTAATTAATTGTTATTATATGAAGGTTTACTATATATAAAATAGTAGAAAAAAAATAGAAACAGAAACAACAACAACAAAAAGATAAACAACGAGAATGAAATGTGAATGCATTCTATGAGTAAAATAAGATAAATACAATAGAAATTTATCAAGGGCATTTGAATTTTAATATTCCATAATATTGTACTTATGTATGTTAGTATTTATTACATAAATATTATAGAATTAGACAAAAAACAAACAAACAAATAAACGTTAAAAAAGATTATAAAAAGAATCAGGATGAGATGTGAAGTATAAAGCAAACACAATTTTGCATAGCATGATAAATTGTAAAAATAAATAAATAAATTATAAATAAATAAAGAAATAAATAAAACACATTAATGAAAAATAAATACTAGTAAAAATATTTCAGTTTCTACGCTATAATCGTGAGTCGAGGGCAAAAGGAACCAAAACCAAAACACTAATAAAACTTTCTACGCTTTACACATTCTGCGAACTTTTCAAAAGGATCGTCATAGAGCTGTTTGGTGATAATTGAAAATTTCCCTTGTAAGCACCAAAATTCCACCAAATCTAAATTTCAGAATCTTTATCATCATTGAGGGTTTTTTTTTTTTTTTTTTGTTATATATTTTGCAAAACTACATTCTCAAAACTTCATCACTTCTCAGTTTTTAACAGATGGTTTTGCATGCGAAATGCATAGCAATTGAATGAAATATTTTTTATAACAAGTGAGGCATTCCTTTGTGAGTAAAGTATTTTCAGCATAACTTCACTGTACCTTTCAATTTCCATTTGTGCAATTTTTTATTGAATAAAATTACAAAAATGCACTTATGGAATTTGCAAGGCGCAGCGACGAAAATTTGAAAATTTGTGTCATACATAGTTTAGCATAAATTCGTTTCTTTTTAAAGTATGGCTTACCTCTTTTAAAAATAATTCTTTTAATAACTTTTGTTCAATGAATGTTTTATTATGCTATATATGTAAATTTTTAAGTAACTTGAATCTTTTGTTGCTTCTAGAAATGAGACAATTTAAAATAGAGAAGCCACAAGAAGCAATCTTTCAACACGTGATCGTTGCAAAGATATTCTTTGCATCTACATTATTTCTTTAATATTGTAATTAATCTTGAGGATGAAGCTGATCGTTGACGTAAACCGATTGATTGTACGTGCTATTGGAGGTTTCAGATAGGCCTCAACTTCAGACCAAGTAGTGAGTGATAGGACCAAATAAGTATGTCTCGAATTTGGTACCCGCGGATTTTATCCAAGGGGACGTTGATTGACATTATCAATCCATGTGCTTGGCACCGTGATATTAAGTCTTCATGACAGGTGGTTACGTAAAACAACTCGACTTCATTGCTACTTAGATTGACCCAGCTCTCTAGTATTTGGTGATATTCACAGACCCATACAAGACATCCTTTCAAGACTGAAGCCTGACTGTACAATTGCAGGGACACTTTGGCCTTGCTACCAACCGAAACGGACCTCCAAGCTCCTTCACTTTCACAAGAAAAGGATTCAGATGATGACTGGAGTCTTAACGGAGGACTGCGCAAAGGATGCATGATCTACACCAAAATTTCTGTCATAGCTGTGGAGATGAAGAAGTATCATAGAGCATTCAATACCTCCTCTGTGACTGCCCTGCTCTTCTTAGAAGACTCCATGTTGGTTTTAGAGGCTGAGGGAGATTTTAAGGATCACCTAGGACTGTAGTGTTGCGATTGTGTAACTGACATTAAAGTTACGTATATTACATCAACAATTAACTTTGAAAAAAGAATGCAAAAATTTGTAAGAAGTATGAAATAAGGAATTTTTACAATTTTATTTTAATTTTTTGATTTCTTAAAGCATTTTGTTGATGAATAAAAAGTGAAGTGAATATTTTTCATATGTTTTAATAATTTGTAATGACATCAATGTTTTTAAACTTCATCCTCGCTGTAATCATCGCTTCTCCTTTTAATCATAAGGAATTTTATTGGAAGATCGAAAAGTGAAGTATATATTCACGACTTTATTTAATATCTTTTATTAAAGCCGATTTTGTCATTATGTACAAATAACAAGTTTGAAAAATGGCACTACAACTGTGCTGTTAATGCGGAAATTTTTAAGTAATCTATCGCAAACGCAGCCAAATTCTGGTGACTTAATTCATCAGCATACTGCCACTTTTGAAGGTAATCATTGCCTATTGCTGTGTAACTGTATGTATATAATATAAAAAATATAAAAAAAGACTAACTTCGGCTATGCCGAAGTTGTAACACTCTTTACGGTACTTTTATATCTTCTTATTGTGTTATTGTAAGTTTCTATTTTATGTATCAATGTTTAAAAATATAATAAAAAATAGAAATAAAAAAATTCAGCCAAGTGTGAGTCGGACTCGCACACGGAGGGTTCCGTACCATCGTACAAGAGTTTTTGCTTAAATTATGTTCATATTTAACAGCCTAAAAGTATACTACAATAAACAGCTTAAAAGTATACTACAAAAAACAAAAAATCGTTAAACAAAAGGTTAAATTAAATAACAATGCTTCTAAAAATGTGTATTTTCAGTATTCTACACACAAGCGAATTACACACTCTGTGAAAATTTCAACTCTCTACCTATTAAGGTTCATGAGATAGAGCAGGAGACGGACGGACGGACAGTGTAAGCTTAGTGATAGGTACAAAAAACTGGGTATCGAACCTATGACGTGATCTCACGTACGCATTATTGTAAATATACTCAACCTACGCGAACAGACGGACCGACGGACAGACGGACATGGCTAAATCAACTCGTCTCATACCTTATGTGGTCTGCGATGTCTCCTTACAAACTTCATGACAAACTTATAATACTTACTATTCACTCTCGCGAAGAGTATAAAACTAGTCACTATCTGTGTATACTGTGAACGTTTGTAAGCGTTTAGAGGTTCATTACATGCGCGAGGCTTTGGACAGTAGAAAAGGTAAGATGCCTGTTTCTTGCGTATATTGCTTACATGTCTTACAAAACATGGAAATTTATCAACCCACGTCTGGTAAAATTTAGGAGCACAAAATACAAAATGATGCTACTGAAACGAGAAGTAAATTGTTCGATTTGTGAAATACTCGTTAGGCAAGGCACTCGTTAAGCAAGAGTCCACTGTATTTTACATACACAATTCATGAAGTCAGGTCTCCTTTAAAATTGTCGTAATGTTTTAAAAAGAGTCTGGTGTTTATTTTTAATCCCAAAACTTAAAGAAACCTCATATTATACAATGAAAACTGAATGGATTTGTATTTAATCTCTTAATTGTATGGGTCAAGGTTTCTATTATATGATCTCATGTCTGGAATGTAGAGATCCCTCTCTATTATGTTCTGTCACCAAAATGGCCAAATCATATGCTATACTCTTAGTATGTACTTATTTCTCTCAATTTATTTTTCAAAATATTATGTTAATTACATGACGCAGCAACAGCAGCAGCCGCTGTCACAGTCACAGGAACACCAGCAGCCACTTTCGAGGGTTGTGATGTTGTGATGCAGCATCATCATCATCCATCGGCTTTCCTTTTTAAAATCTCTAATAAAACTCAAAATCTCAAGTGTGCGAAAAGTTAAACGTTTTTAACGAACCAACTCAACTTGCGTCGTCCCATTTTTCCCCCTTTTGTAATATATTTCTGGTATGTGTTTGGTGTGTGTTTTCTTTTTGGTGACAAGGAATTTGCTAAAAAAAAAAATAAAAATAAAAAAACACGTGCAAATTGCTTTTGTAAGCTTAAAATGCGCAAAATTAATTGAACCACTAATTAAACTTAATTAATTTTATTTGGCACGACTATGACAAGTGGCCAAGAAAGTGAACTTCATCTCAAAATTACCTCAAAGGAAAGTTGTTCATTTGGTAAGAAAACAGCATAATTTCTTTTTTCTGAGAGAAGAACAATTTGCTTTCAGTAAGATTAAGATTTCATTTTAGAATGGAAAAATGTCCTTAATGGAATTTAAAATGATTTTAAAAGATTATTTCTGTTTCTTTTAGTTTAATTAACTTTTTTCAAGACAAAATTTTACATATTTTTTTAACAGACTTCAAAAAAGTAAGGTTATCTGTTTGTCTGTTATACAAATGTACATATTTATGCCAATTCGCTAGTTGCTCAAAAACTTCTTTTAATGGGGTATTCGCTATTCGAGTTCATATTTTTCTGAAAATTTTTTCATGTATAAAACAATGTCCCAGACTATAAGAGAACAAAGCTATAGTATGTTATCGAAAATTTTAATCACATAAAGATCTTGATTTTGTATTGTTATTCGGAGTTTTACAATATATTGATGAAATTTAAAAGTGGAAGTTTACTAAACGAAGAGACTGTGTTTTTTTAATAGGTTGGAAATTAAGTACATAGAAATTTTTCATTTGTATAAAAACCGAGCTTATTTTTCTTGTTAACTATTCGGTTCATATGACATGAACTGTTCCTTTCAAGACACGAAAACGATCTTGTAAAACTCCTACAAAAAATAAACATAAATCAATATAAAAAAACCGTTGAAAAAGCGCTGCCACGAGACCGGAGAAATTCTATAAAGTGCCGCCTTTATATTTATTTTATACGATTTGGCAACACCAACAATTATGGGAAGTGGTTAGTTGCTCAATGGTCATGAGCAACATTGAAGATTATCAAAAAGTGGTCATGTTATATTTATGTGCTCCAGCATTGTCGCTGAGTGTTATTTCAATTAACTTTTTGTCCTATACAAAGCACATGGCGTACAAAAGCTCGTAGAAATAGTCATAAGTTATTTGTTGCATTTTCTGTTTGTATGTTATGTTAAGATATGTTGAGATATGTTAAGTTATGTTATGTTATGTTAAATATTACCCGGTTTACAATGAGAAGGTACTTCTTCGTTTACAGACTACCGTCTTATTTTGCAGCAATAACAGAGAAACACCAAAGTGAATCACCGTCAAAATTCGTTATGCAGTTGCACTGTGAACCACACCCCATATTATTTAACCAACTTATTCTCAAGAACATCACAATCTTATGAAAAAAAACACCATATTATTATCTATTAGCGATTCTCGCTCACCAGTCTGTAAACTTCATTTAATGCAAATTTACCAACTTAGAAGAAAACGAAATTTTGTTGAAAATATGAAATATTTTATAAAAAATGAATCTTATACGAAAATGAAATCAGGTGTTTTTTTTCTGAAACTGACTTTTTTCCTCCAAGTTGACAAGCCTTATTTTATTATTTGATGGTACAATATTTTTGAAAATCGATAATTTTACACAAAAAAAATTGCCCGACATTGAAAATGGATCATTATGATCACGAAATGATTTTAACACATTTCTTTTTTTCATAATTTTCATTATACTTAGATATTCCAATACTCCGCGAGAAATCAACAAATCGAAAGTTTATCCATTTTAAAGAGCGATAATAGTGCACACAAATATTTAACATTTTTGTGTGATATTCGTAAGACGTACTTATCATTATCAGGCCATCTCTTCCGAATGTTGTTTTTTTCAAAAGCTATGATGGTAAGAGCTTTTCTTTCATGTTAGAAGTTAACAGCATTATATCTTCTTTGTGATGTTTTTGAGAATAACTCTGTATAAGTTAACAATTTTAGTAATGGTCATGGCTGCGCGATCTATTGATCATTTCTTCTTCATCCAAATATGTATGAGGGAATGATTCTTTTCAAGAATAGAGAAAATATGAATACATATGTATATTCAATAAAAATAAAATATGAGGAGTACACTGTATTCAAAAATTATTGCGCACATTTTCTATTCTTACTTCATTGCATATATTGTAAATACAAAATTTCTAAGCTGCGTTGCTCTATTTCTGTTCGCCATTGCATTACACATAGCCGCACTTTAATAATTCATATTGAAAAATGGTTAAAGCAATCGTTTTGGAAATGGTTGATGAATTGCTTAAAGTGATTGTTTATTATTCTATGCAATAGATGGCACATCGGTAATATTCGAAAACCAAATTAGCTTAGAGAATCGGAATAAATCAATATAAATTTTGTTAACAAACCAAAACGTTAAATTGGTCTAAAATAAGTAAAGTGAACAGATAGTTTTCTTTTGTTGCTTGGCATTTTATTTCTATTCAAATACCACAATTTCATTCACAAACTTTCAGATATTTCACAATTTCATTTTCAGAATTTCATAAAAGTATAGGACGAGTTATATCTTCTCTCAATACTTTTACTTTATAATTGGTTGCATGTTACTATTAAAGGTCAAACAACCAACTAACGCAGTGAAACTTTTTATTACTCATACAAATACAAGGACAGAAGGCATCAATTTCAGTTCATCAAAAAGTTTCATACCATTCACACCTCAGATGGCAATGTGGCTGCTACAGAAAAAATATTTTTATGTAGCTTATATATGTCGTGATTTGTCCAATCGATATACATACATATACGTATATACATACATATGAACTATTTGTAAAGTTTCGGCTAAAAATCTTAATAAATGCGTAAATTTAACCTGTGTGGCAGGTACTTGCATATTAATTATGAGGCCAATCAGTCTATTTTTATCCTCTTCACGCAGTGAATAGTATTATAAGTTTGTCATGAAGTTTGTAACACACAGAAGGAGACATCGGAGACCGAGTATGCAAACTAGTCCCTCAGTTTTTGAGTTAGAGAAGTGCACAGAGTTTTTTTTCACCTTACGTAACACAGCCGGACCACTAGGAGGGGTCCTGCCCATACGAAATTCAGCTGTTCCCAATGCATAGTTTACATGTGGTATAATTATCTTTTTCATGAAGACAACTTCGACATAGCCAAAGTGAATCTTCTCTTTACTTGTTAGTTATATTGTAAAGATGATCAAGTAAATTAAAAAAGATATATAAAAGAAACATTAAAGAAAGCAGTTTGAAAATCTTAAGAGAGATATTAAGGTTCTAACATATTGTATTAATTAGTCTATACCTCCATAATACTATATAATATTTTGTGGGAAATATATTTATTATCTGAATAGATTTTTTTTAACGTGAAAACGTTTATAAAAAGGGTGTCATACCAAAGTTTCAGAAGGCAGTGTTGCATCCAAACGTCTTTGGTCTCGCCAAAAATTTTAATATTGTATATCTCGTGACTCAAAGGTGGTAGCACCAAGTAATGTATATATTCTAAAAGTAAAATTGGGGGCGTTGCCTGTTAGTACGTTTATGCCATTACGCGTTTACGTCTTCAAAGGGGGAGGCGGCATCGAAAATGATAAAATGATCTTTGTTTTTATCTCATTTTTATATTATAATAGCTTATGTTTCAAGCAATGATTTGCAACTTAAAGCAGTTCGTAATTTTTGAATCAATAAATAAAAAAGTAAAGTTTACTTTCATGGGCAAATTTTGTGTATTGATTTTACTCTCTGTGTAATACACAAAGAATGATCGTCGCTCAATTCGATTAGCCGATGGTGGGACAGAAAATAAGATTCATTGAATGCAGAAATGCTAACATGTGCATGGATACACTCACACGTCGTTTTGAATGCATTCATATATAGAAATTTACTTGTCAATGTATTCAAAACAATATATGTATTAATTTATGCAAATGACTATTATGAAAGACAACTTGTCATTCGGTGTAAATGTATCTTTAGGGGTTAATTTGCATTGTATGTATTCCTGATGGTTCACGAGACACGTTTTCTCACACAAAATTTTACGCTAGTATAGTAATAATACCAACACCGAATTTTATTTGTTAAATTGAGATACCGTAATAATATTCTGTGACCTGTAGATCGATGCCTATATCAAGTACTTATTTATATCTAAGATAAATCAGTTAACTACAATGGAATTCTTATTTGATTGCTTTTAATATAGAAAGTAATAAAGATTTAAATGAAATCATTTATTAAACAATCAGTAAAAGTTTTAAATTATTCAATTCAATAGAAGAATAAACTGCGAATTATTTATTTAAATCACTTTGTAGCATCATGATGCAGTTTTATTAGAGCCAAGATAAAAGAGCTCAAGAAGAATGGTTTATTGTCGTACTTAGATTTACATAAATTATTAATTAAAATTTAAATATGTATTTTGTATTGTATTTGCCTACAATAAGATGGTCACACATACATATGTACGTTTATGTAAATATAACTACTTAAGAATGCCTTACTATCACTATATACAAATTGGACATTTGTTTGCTTACAAATTTTCTGTGTTGTTTGGTTGTTGGTAAATAATTGTGTCATTGTGCATAGAAATGATGATGACACGAGTCAAGCTAAGAATAATAGCAACCATTTTGCGCAAAACAAATGGAAATTCGTTCATTGTGTGTTTGATATGATAACGATGCAAACAACAACAACAACAAAAACAATACACAACACTACAATAAAATCATAGAGAAGAAAATGTCATATGATGGCAATGAATATGTATCTCGTAGATACCAACACATTGTAGTTCTGACTGACTGACTGAAAGCAAAAAACAAGCAAAGGTAGAAAGCAATAAAAGGATGAAGCTCCTGCTGCTTCTGCTTCTGCTGTTGCTGCTACTTTCATCATGTCATCATGTCATGATTCATGAATTACTAATTACAATTCCGGTAACGTTTACTACTATACTATTATACACACTGTTAAGTATGAGCATTAAACCACCAGTTGCAAACTATAAGATATACATATAGATACTTTAATACATAACATAAGAAAACAATAGCAAAAGTGATATTTTTTTTTTTTTATAAAATATATAAATGTGACAGTTTTACTTACAGTTAAGTATTTTCTTATTCTTTCAGAAAGGTAAAAATAAAATGAAAGATTAAAATTAAATATAAAAGAAATGAACAAAGAAAACTAAGTAAGATGACACCCCCATTTAAAACAAATGACTGAATGAGTTGAATAACCAAAAAAAAAAAAAAACAAAAAACAAAAAAAAAAGAACAAGGAAAAATAATAGAATATAAGTAATAGAATTCCATTGAATAAAAGAGTAGTAGTAGTAGGAAGATGAAGATGAAAACCATTAAAAGTGTTCTGTACCATGAAACACGAATTTCAAATGAATTTTTCAGTTTCTCATTTACTCGATTTTTGTGTGTTTATTGCTATTGGCCAAATGTCGCTCGACATGCGCGTTTAGTAACCCTAACTAGGGTTTGAGGAGGCGGATGCTACCGAAGTGCGACGCGAATCAAGACCGCTGCCATTTTTATTTTTATTCCTTTTTTTCCCTTTGTTTTGGAGGGGGCGATGATGATAGTACAATATTATTGCTTGGCTATGACTACTTCGTTTCCTCTTCTATTCAAACTCAAGCTCAGACTATTTTTACATTGTTTTTGGTGTTGTTGGGTTGTTCAACGAACAACCAGCACTAACCAAGTGATATCAACAAGGAGAGAGATTTGGGGTTTTAATACTTATGTATAAAAACAAAAAAAAAAAACAATAAAAAGAAAAACTCTACACTTTTATGTGGAGAGACAGTAAGCATGCGCAATGGATGCCATTTTTGGCGCGCATTATAAATTTACTAGTTTTTCCATATTCAAAAGAGAAAAAAGATCCTAAAGCTTAATAAAATTGGATATTTATTCAATTAATTAATTGTTCATAAGAATTTATAATAAATAAAAAAAAATCATCAATAATAATCACAGATAAATAAGAAAGGAAAGAAATAAAGAATAAATAAAATAAAGAGAAGAATTGTTATCGCCTTTTCAAATAAAACCACATATTCAGACAAGAAACAAAATCATTAAATTGCGGGTTTTGAGTTGTTCACACCTAAGTAAAGAAATACAATAATTGTAACTCCTGAAGAATATGTTAAAGATATTCGAAGAATGAATATTGTATAGCGAAAGAAAGAGAAACACGTGTTCTACAAAAGAAATATTGTACTTACAATCAATGTGGATGAATCGATCAATCGAAGTATGTGGACTACAATATATTTTTTTCGTTATTGTTTGCAAAGTAAAGACGAAGGCAAACAATGAGTAAAAATGATAAAAATAATGATCAAACATAACAAAACATTACACAGCAGAATAGAGAGCAGCAACATCACTGAGCTGAACAAAGATATTTGTTTATAAAACAAAAGATAACAAAAAAACAAAAATGAGATGCACCACATAATCATAAACACATACCCAGACAAACTATTTAGATGTCTTTTATTGTAAAAATGCAAAAAGGAAGAGTAAATATCACTTAAATATTAGTACAAGAGAAGGAGATTGGTTTCCGTCACAACAACAGAACAAAAAACAAAACCTCACTCATCACTCTCTTACTGAAACTTCTCATCTCATCTCACCTCACTTCACTCCACCTCTTCAAATGAAAACCATAAGACTCAAGCGAAATTATTATCACCTTACCACAGGAGCAGCAGAAGCAGCAGCAGCAACAGCAACAGCACCAACAGCACCAACAATGTTGTTGCTGTCAACTCTACACTCAATCCAACAAGAGAACACGAACGATTTCATACTAGTAGTGTACGACGATTGCAACAAAATGGAAGGAGAACCAAACAAACAAAAAAAAAAAAAAAAAAAAATACACAAATAAAGGGCATACAATTACCACCACTACCATTACCATTGGCATTGCTTCTACCAGTGCCACTACCACTACCACTAACACTCATCACATCATCACTTTAGATACAATACTATACCCTATCATAATACTGTGTACATACAATGAGTGTTCTACGCGTAGATATTTTCACTTTCAGAAACTGTCGCAAGTTTTCGAATGGAAAACCAATTTCAAATCAAAATTGTCGCGCACACTAAACGGACGTAATTCTTTCGTTTGCTTCCCGGTACAACACAACTCAGCACGGCTTTTCATTATTCATTGGAATAGTACGTTGTTAGAAGAATAATGACTCGATATATTACTATAAATATTTGTAATGACATTATTTGTTTGTAAACATTTAAAATATTATTCATATTATTATCATCATTAACAATAAAACTAATAATGAAATATGTATGTACTTACAATAAAAACAATAGAATTTTTAACTAAAAATAACCAAAGAAAACAAATAAACTAAACTAACATAGCGAAAAAACTAAGTGAGATGTTTACATAAAGTGAAAAAATACAATAGAAGATTATTTAGACAATTGTTTTTAATCATGGAATTGAAATTCAATATATGAAATAGTTTTCTTTGATATTCTAAATATAACTAACTACTAACTATAGAACATTAGTTCATATGTAAGTTAGAATCAAGTGAAGTAATTGTAAAGAAATTGACATTAAATTAATATTATTAAGAGAACAGAAAATAAACTAATCTAAACTAATCTAAACTAAACTAAATCCAGTGAACTTAAAATGAATTCAATATCATCACTATTGAATCGTTCTTCGAACACCGTTTATGGTGGAAGTGCTAGTAGTAGCCAAAGTAATAGTCTATCTCCACAATTACCTGAATCTTCAACAATTGTAACATCCATGGGTATGATGCCAGAAGCCACGTTAGCGACAACACCAACACCACCACCATCATTACCACCGTTACCACTTAAACATCAAACAAACTCCAATCCCATAAATGCACCAGCCAACAGTCAACATTTACATAGTAGTAGTAGTAGTAACAACAACAACAACAACAACAGTGGAGGCAACCATATTCATCACCACAATGACCACATTAAACGGCCAATGAATGCTTTCATGGTGTGGTCACGTGGTCAACGCCGTAAAATGGCTCAGGACAATCCAAAAATGCACAATTCCGAAATATCTAAACGTCTGGGTGCCGAATGGAAATTACTAACTGAAGGACAAAAAAGACCATTCATTGATGAAGCTAAACGATTACGGTAAGTCCACCCTACTCACATCACTTTCCCTTTCCCTTTCCATTTCCCTTCATAACCATCCTTATCGTTATCCTTATCCAACTAGTACATACGAATCTGTTCAAGTATTGCCTCTATCAATTCATTTTCGGTTGAATGGTTGAATTGTGAAAAGTTCATGTCACTCACATTTTGATCGATTTTAAACAAAACAAAGATACTTATTGTTTTCCCCACTTATGTATTTAGTATGTAAATACCTTTATGACGAAATAAGATATCATTTTGTCAATACATACACTATACTTCACAAAGAGAATTTGAAAAGAATGGATTCCCATTGTGTATTGACATATGTATTTACATACCAATAAATAAAATAAAAATAACAAAAATTCGAATCAAACATAAGATAAAGATAAAGTAATCAATCTATTCATGCACAATAATTTTCAACTTATCACCATTTTATTGATGGTGATTGTTTTACGTATAATAATCATATTTCTTTGATTCAAATTACCTGATTTCAATAATACAAATTTATTATTATACAATAGTAAGTAAGGAAATTCGAGCATGTTAAGTTAAAACATATGGTTTGAACTTTCAAATAAACGAATATTGTTGAAGAATGCATTTGAGACTATTACTACAGGACTAGATATATTAATAATTAGTATATATTTAGCGATTTTCAATAATTTCAGATCATGTTTTGATGAAAGAATAAGGTTTCGCATAATCTTAATTTTCCCGTCGGTAATATTTAATGAGTTTAATTGAGAATCTTTGGATTGAATAAAAAGAAATACGAAGTATGTACAATACTTTTAATAAATTTAAGTGATCTCATTCTAAATATGCCGCCAAAAGTACATATTAAAGATTAATTAATTTCAGAAAATTATTTCATAATTATGTTACTTCAATCATAAACTTCAAAATTACAATATAATATTAAAAGCCACATGAAAAATGAATTCAAAATGGGTATAAGATATACCGAAATTTGTATTTAACTGCTTTAATAATATATTATTAATATATTTTGAGTGATCTATCATCGGCACCAGACTATTTGATCTGTACTACTATGCTATTGCTTCTTTTAAGTCTAATAAAAGTACACAAATTCCAAAAGGTCACCACAAAAAGAGAGTAGCCATTCATTTTCTTAAAAATTGTCTTTAATCGGTCGATAAGTACAGTTATCAAATTAACATATGAGTATGCATGATCTGTAATTCTTAACGTAATCAAGAAATATTGTACGCTAGTAACTGGCCCGTTGACTCATTGGTTAGTTCGCCAAGCTGACATCCTAGAGTAGCGAATTCGATTCCCGCTCAAGTCTGGTCCTGCACTTTTCTAATTTCCTCCAATCCTTCCTAACTCTCTCTCTCTCTCTGAGCTAAAGGCCTTTGTCTCTAATGCTTCATTGATTTTAAAATATATGCATATTTATATGCATCTCACTTTGCACACCTCACTTGTTTCGATTTTTAAGAGTTTTAGGCTGTTTCTTTGAGTTCTTCCAAATTTTCTTTTTTTCCTAAACCACACCAGATAAATACAAAAAAAAAAATAATTTTCAAATCAGTCAAGCCACTCTCATGTTTTAGCAAGTCTAACGCACAGCAATTGATATGTATAGCTACATATAAGTATAATTTAGTCAATAGATAAGGAATGTTTTCTTCAAATGGAAAATAGATCCTTAAAAAAGAAGAGATGGATTAATTTATAGTTTTCTAGTAATTGCCACTCCCCATCAAAATTTCATCACTATATTCACTCTGTTACAGTTTGAGTATCAGAAAATTAAAGTGATATACAAGTTAATTTTTTACTATACTTTTAAGAGTCTGGGTAGTTTGTATAACGTAGATCTCGGCCACATATCGGGACCAAAACTATCCTATGTTCAAACCGGGAACCAACCATACACATTCACTAAATTTCAATGCAATCAGATGAACGCTATGGCACCGCATAACATACTCGTATGAACAATGTAAAACACTAATTTTTATAATATATTCAAATAAGAAAAAGAAAGAGATAGATAAATTATTCATCAAGTAGACTTATTGAATGGCTAAATGTTTGTTAGATTGATTCATAACTATTTACAGCTTAAAATATCTTAAAATACAAATATTCCAGTTTGCCAACAAATTTAAAGCTAAATATGTAACCAATATTCTAATAGAAATGTCATTCAACTCATTCCGAATCCCAAACTAATGCTAAGGCATATTTAAATTCCACTACATCAATACATACTTATTATATTGATAACTTCTGGAGTAAAATTTTGATGAGTGATGAATTATACTCAAATTTTTGCTAGTATTTTCTCTATTCCAATAAAAGAAAATCATGACAAATACAAAATAAAAAAATTGAAGTTAAATAATGTTAATAACAAAAAATACGAGTATAATAAATAAAAGAGGTTAATTGCAATCGTTGCAATCATGTTGACATTCTATACATTTTGTATAAACGGACAATGGATTTTATGACTTCAACAATGACAACCCTATAGTCTAGGGATTTTTTTTATGTTTTTATTGAACTGAATTTGTAAACATAACAAAAAATGTAAAATAAACGCAATTAAATATGCTTATAATACAATAAATATTTACTTATTTTTACAGCGCACTCCACATGAAAGAACATCCCGACTATAAATATCGGCCACGACGAAAGCCAAAAACTCTTAACAAATCGCCAGTGCCTGTGGGTGGAGGAGGAGGTTCAGCGGGTCGAACAAATAATCAAAAGGACTCAATAATGAATGGTTCATCATTATCACATCATCATAATCAGAACAAGCATCAAACTGGTATTACGCTACGTCCTCATCACAATGTTCATAACCTTCAACAAGCTCACTCGCCCACACTTGGTACTAAGTACTTTGGATCACCATTAGAGTTAACCCTAAATATGCCACCGCGTGTTCCAAACACATTCCCTGCATTAGCTCATTATCCCATTGATCCCACAATTGCAATGGATCTTCAAGCACGCCTACATATGTATGCCACACAAGCAGCTATCTATCATCCTTGGCGTTATTTCGGCTGTACACCTCTTAGTCCCGAAACACCACCTTCCCCACCGAGTAGTAATAGTATTTCATCATATGGTTGCATTAAGTCAGCGAAATCATCACCAACACTACCCGTTGCTCAAGCCCCACCTAATATTATTTGACCAACTCCTTTGCGATACGGTCTCTCTGAGTAGCCGTGTAATACCAATCGATCTGAAAACACGTACTAAGACAAAATGACAAAAAAAAAATCATAATAATAATATAAAAAATGCCTCCAATCACCACACCAACGTAGTATTTTCTATCAAAAGTATGTATGTATGTATGTATTTAGAAGTATAAGATCATTTATTCATTATTAAGTTGTTTAAGTTTAGAATGGATGATTACGAGAACCTGTAAGTAACTCGTAAGTAATCTGTTCATTTTACAAAAGTTTACTATGTAAACTATTGTAATATCATCTAAATTCAAATAATCAAAGGAGTCTCGAGATCGAATTCTATCATTAGTATGAGTTCTATGAAAGATCTTTGAAACTACAGACATCACTATCTATTAAACATGAATGATATTTACGAGATATTTACTGGATTTCTTAGGGGCTCTTAAGTTTGTTTTTTTTAGGTTTATACTATACTACAATACTTCTTTATTCAAAAATTTTCTCTTGCATAACATTTTTTGCCATTTTTGTCTTCTTTTATGCTGATTTATTGTTAAAAAATTGTCTAGAAAATACGTAAGTAATATAATTCTATGTGATAAAAAACATTTTTAAATAAATACATTGGAAAAATAAAAAAGAAAAACATAAAATATAAACCGATTATGCTATGAAATTGTTCTTGTTTTCCTCAAAGCAAAAGTCAAATAACTTGATTAATTGAGATACTTGTAAATTGTAGTATTCAGACCAAGTCAAATCGAAATGCAATGAGATATGGTATGAAGATAAAGGCGACAATAACAATACCAACAAAAATAATAATAGCGAAACAACACTATTCCACAACAACAACAGCAACAACAACAAAATGTTGTAAAAAAAAAAAAAAAAAAAATAATGAGAGATTTATTATCTTTCTAAAGGAGACATAAACAATATTATTCCTTGATGCGTTCATTATTAGTTTAATATGAAGCAGTTGGAAAGCGCACGCTTGGGGGTTGGAACAATTTGTATGCTTTATACTATGCCTGCGGTGAAGCTGAATCAATTTTTCAAAGCATAAACCCAAGCGTTTATGCGTGGCAAATTGAATTTAAACGCCCACTTGTGAATTCGTCCGACCGTGCGAATATGAATTGTCTATAGCGAGAGGCAAAATACACGGAAACATAACAACAACAAAAAAAAAAGGAGAAAGGAGTTACAACAAATAAAGTAAGTTAGTTATAAAAGATACTTACTCACTCGTAGTTAGGGTGAGAGGTTAACTTTTCAATGAGAAAAAAAGTTTAACACTCAAATCATACAGATAAACTTGTATGTTTGTTACACAGATTTACCATAAAGGGAATGGAATGTTTACTTAAATGTAATTAAAATATACAAAATTAATAGATTAAAAACTCTATTAGATAGAAATGGTAATAAGAATAAGAATAAGAATAAGAGAAACTAAACCATACGTACATACAATATTTAAATTTCTTAGATGATTTTTCATATTACAAAATGAATTCGTACTTCTGATGTTTGCCTCCATATAATTAAGTCAACATACAATAAATACACGTATATTTCAAAAGTTAGAAACATCAGTTATTACATAGTCGAAAAATTATAAGGTTGTTCTACAAACCGTTTATCGAACGTGTGAAGTTTAAGAGTTTTATGTACGCGGTATATTGATGATCCCCGCTAGATGGCATGGAACAAAACTATAAGTAACTACATCATGAATGATTGTTAAAAAAATGTGTATTAAAAACGCTCCCTAAATATAACCAATATCTTATTATATTTGAACCACCGTATACATTTCAGGAATAAAACTTTTTTAAGCATCGCATAAAAGCCACTCTTTATTGTGAATGTTACTTATTGTTATAGAGTTTATTTCATCAAAATCGATCGTTCAAAATTTGTGGATCAAATTTGGCCTAGAAAGCTTAGAGACCTTCTTTCCATCACACTTTTTTTTATCCTTCAAATCTTAGACATGTCCATTTTTTCCGGTTTTTATACCTTAAAGAATTATTATTATATATTTTTCGATATGACAAGATCAATCAGGTAGTCTGATATCGGACATAAGTATATCTAATTTTGTAAAAGTTGTTAAAAAAGTTTTTAATCGACAATCAGATAAATGTATAAATATGTATAACATTATTATACAAATCCCATATAATCTGCCATACAAAGAATGAGTTTCTAATAGAAAAACTTATTTTTTCGTTAAATGTATCAATTCACAGAAGTCAACTTATGTATGAATTTCCGAAATATACAATATTATATTGTCCAACAATTGTGTATTGCTCATGTTGATCTCTTAATAACAGAAGAGTCTCGTTCAATGCAAACTTAAAACAATTTCAAGTCGTCGTCGTTATTTTCGATCTCATACATTCATATTCACAGATAAACAACAAATTCCTCTAACAAAACACTCTTTTGCCATTTATTACAAAAAAATAAAGGAAAGGAACGATGATGTGGGAAAATAAAAAGAAGAAAATGAAAGCGACGCTCCTGCAGACTACCAATGAACTGATAAGAAACATTTACCAGGACAAAAGCACTCAATTGAGGCTGGTCTGCCATTCAAACTACCACATAAAACTTTCAATGTTCGGAATGTGTAGAAAAGCCACTGCTAGTGCTACTGCCACGTTTTGCCTCGTGACTCGTTCCGCCCCAAGGTCATTTTCACACCACCCGAAATTGTCATTGTCCTCATTCCTTGTTGACAGGCGCAAATGAAAATATTTGTTTCTGCGTCTTTTTCAATTACAATGTCATCGTCGGTGGAATCTACGAAAAACTTAGGAAAGGGCCATCATCAGAGCATCAGGAAGTAAAGAGCACTTCATAGTTAAAGTTGAAAACATATAAAAATATTTGTACAAAAAGACATGACAATCGAACATAGTAGAACTCAGCAGTTTGTGTTTCTATCAACATCAAAGAAAAATATTGGAAAACATTGATTGCTTGCAATCGATGAAAAAAGCTACCATCAACAAAAAAATTCTCACTTACTACTTACTTTTGTGGTAGATGTACTATACATAGTAGATACATTTATTAAGCTGAAGATACAAATTGAAAATTACTTACTTTAAATCAAATACTCACAGACAGAGAAATACTCGTACTAGTGAAGAAATACAATAATACTTACCTTACATGAGTTAATACAAAGTATGAGTACATGCGAGTACATAAGTATATAAGATCATTTCATTTCATGGTGTTTCAAACTTCGGGGAAAACAAAAATTATAACTTGTGTTCTACTGGAAAACATTCTAAAATGTATCTATTACAGAGATAAATGTCTTGTGTTACAGCAAAATATTAATAGATATTATTGTTACTTTCATGATAAGTTTGGAATGGATATGTTACTTTGTCTTGATGTTTGTAACACATTAATAGAGGCGAGTACATAAATTTATTTGCATTTATATATATGTCATAAATTTATCTCTTCGTCATCTGACTGTCATTTTTTTGAGTTATTCAACTAAAATGTTGAATAAAATCATCTTTTTGTTCTACCACCATGACAAAATGTGTAAGATGAAGTTTCTCAATTACTAGAAATGATAGCCCCAATAGAAATCTAGAGTTGGAAGTTATGTTCTTTATATGAAAAATTTATATATTCTTAATGTAAGATTGGGATACTTATATATTTGATATCCATCATATAAATCTAAGGCAGCTTAATAAGATTTCGTGTGGAACCTTTGTGTTTCTCTAGTAATCGAATAAAGTTACATATGTTCACACATCATATGCCGAAAACATCAACTATAAATTGAAATATTTGTATAAGCAACTTTATTTTCCTTCTAGCAGATTATCAATATTCACTGAAACTTATTTCAAAATCATGAAATAGGATTGATAAATAACTTATTGATTAGGTAGACTACCACCATATAATGAAGACCAGCAAACTTGGACAATAGATAATTCCAAATGTATTTTTCCAACTTTTTCCTTTTTTATATTGAATTGCAACTAAGATTATTCTCAAGTGTTTATGTTGTGCGAAAGGGTATATAATTTTCGATAGAACTGAAATTTGAATTCATTTGTATTTTTACCCATTTCTTTAGGCTTTATCATCAACAAAGTAGTCAAAATGATTATATATTACAACATTTTCATTTCCCCTTCTCTTTTTCCATTTTTTTCCATTTTTTTTTTTTTCAGTATCTGTATTTGCTTCTTCTTCATCTTCTTTTTCTTCTGTAACTTTTATTTCAATTTCTCTTTTTTTTTTTTTAACAAAATCCTGCTATAAAAAATAGATTAAGTCAAAAATAAAACTCTTGCGTTTAAATACCAAGGGAAAAACGCAAAGAAAGCAAGCTGCAAATTAGCACATGGGGTGCGTCTTTATCACATATTACGATGAATGAGAAACCAACTGACTCCGGAGTGTGACAACCTTTTTATCACATAAAGGAGTCGGAAATCCTGCGTATGGAAGACAAACAAAAACGGCATTAAATCGCATCTTACGCAGACGACACGCCTTCTTCAATGACTTTTCGGTTTATTTTGATTATAATACGAGAATGGTACCGCAACAACCCACATCTATGATGAAATAAAATATAATTGAGAAGATGGTTTTCTTTCTTTCTTATGTAATTCGTTTTGTTAAAGCGAACTAGATTTATTTATTTAGATGAAGTCAGTTTGTAAGATGTAAGTATTTATTACGTATGGTATGTATTTCATCAGGTTGTCTAATTTAATTTTACTTAAATTTCGTCTAGAAGAATAGTTACTATGCACTTTAAGGCACAACAGAAAGAAGATTATGATTTCAATAATTGAACTAACCTTTCCATAATATTTAAATTTAGCATATTTTATATTTCTTTATTATCCAAACTTTAATTCTTTAGTAAATTGTAACTTTAATTAAATTTTCTCTCTTTAACACTTTGAGCGATTGCTCTAGCTATCATTTGGACGAGCAAAGTAAGCCTTTAGCACTCTTCCCATTAAGCCCTCATTGCAGTAACATACATATCAAGAAAGAATATTCTACAAAACATATAATATGGCTTTTAAAACTTTACTTAGATTATACATTGTAATACATATAAGTAACTACATTCATATGAATATAACCTAAATCTGTAATTAAATAAATATGAAAACACATGGAAAATTTTAATTATAGGAAACTATGATAAAATCATCAGTTCAAAACAATAAAATTTACGGAAGAGCTATTTTTTATGGTACGAATACCTATGTTTATCTTCTTGTACTTCTTCTTGTAACGGTATATGAGTGGATTCGTGCAAGTCTCTAATACATACATAAAAAAGAGCATGAACTAATTTTCCAAAATTTCGGTACTTGATATCAGATAACACAGACGAACGATCAAGTCCTATACCTAGGTCTAATTATGGCGTGCACAAATAAAATCAATCACTAAATTGGCTGATCCTTCCAACTAGTAAACTTTCCTTAGCAAACAAAATATTGATTTACAAGCAAATAATAGCCCCTAGTTGACTCTACGCCATACAAATTTATGCATACAACATAAAAAAAGTTAGGCTTTCCCAAAAATTCCAAAACATATCACGGGATCCCCATAGTTTGTCCGCAATTCTACCATACATAGGGATCTGAAGATACCTACAGTAAATAAGGAAGTCGCTTTACATAGACATCCAAATATATTGACGATAGGTGAAAAGATTCCACCCAAACGACCTTTTCAAAAGGAGAAGGTTATCCTCAACATAATTTTTAATTTTTTTATAATTTCTCTGCATAAATAACGCTCAAGTAATTGTTATTATTTTATGCTATTATGTGCGAATAATGTTTAAATAATATATTTTTAAAAAAAATAAAAAAACCTAAATTATTTTAAGTTAATATAATAATACACTTATAGGTTTATAATAAGATTTAACATTAAATCAATAGGAATTAAATAAAAACTACAGGATTCTTGTGTCGTACATGTGATACAAGTGAAACTTCTTAAAAACACAATAAGAAAAATTTAGTGTGAGAGATAGAGAGATAGATAATCTCAAAACAAATGCAACAATACAAAATTTGCATACAAAATATTCTATTTTTTATTTTTAATATTGTATTTACAGTTTCATTGCTTGGTGCTTCAATTGGTAATATTGATATTAATGGTTTGTTGTAGCTAAAATATGTGGTGCACGTCCTTGATTCGATATTTTCGAGATAACGTGAAAAAAATGGCATCTTCTGTAGTTCTGGATTTTGTTGTTGATTTGTTGCTATTATTATTTATGTACAGACCAAATTTTTCACGAAGGAAGTTAGTTAGAAGTAAAGAATCGGTTGAAGCAAAATTTAAGTTAAAATCTCCACTGAAAGTCATAAGGATTTTATCTTCGCCTCTACCAAGAGTATCATCGCCTGTATGACTGTAAATCAGTAGGGAACAGTGTATGAAATATATTATATCATAGAGATTCTGGTTCGGTATTATATAGATGGCCGTAGTAATGATATTTCCATTACACTCCGTAATGCAAATTGGTGTCACTTTAGATGTTCGTAAGTCTATAAATTATGAATGTAATTTAAGAGATTTTTATTTTTATTATTGTTGAGAATTTTTAGACATTCTCGACTGTATTGGTCATTCTCGACTATCTTTGGTTAAGTTTCGTTAAACAGCTGATGATGGTAAAAAAAAAAAAATTTTGAGTAAAATTCAAATCAGAAACAACGAAATACATACATAGTACATTCACTGTCTCTTGCCCCGCTCTCAGTGAACATCATATACAGAAATAACATAAATAATAACAAACTGCTTTAAGTTACAAAGCATTATTTAAAATATAAGCTATTGCAATTGAAATTAGTACTTTATTGAGATTTTCCGACTTATCCGGTGGAATTTTTAAAAATTTTATTTATAGAAATACACACTCTGTGAACTGTTTAACTGTCTACCTATGAAAGTTCATGAGATACATTCATACAGATAAAACGTGAAGATTTCTTATCATTACACTATTCATTTTTGCCAAACACCGTCTAAAAAGTTTCACTTAAAAAAAAAATAAAAATAAGACAGGGCGGATTACCCCTGCTTATTTTTCAAAGATACAAAAATTAGGAATATTGCATTCAAAGTTTTGTCACATTACTTCAACTACTCAGTTGAGACCATGGTATCTATTAGATAACTATAGAAAAACATAATAGTTTATATATACTTATGCTATATAAATCTTATATTAAATGATTCTGTATTGAATATAATCACAAATATTATTCCTGGTTTCTCATTATAAGATAAATTTTAAAGCGAGATTTTCATAATAGGAGTCAAATGAACAACCAGTCAAGTGGACAAATAGTTGAAAGCGGTCAGATTTACTTGTCGTCTTATGCTGATCAAGTAGAATTTATAATAAATACAATAAATAATTTGAAATGCGTTCCTTCAATAGTTCTTACATCCCTTCTTGGTATACCTCAACTCTCCAACAATTATCTAGACTGGACCAGATAAAATTCAATAGGATACGTCTTGGTCACACAAACCTAACTAACATTCACCTCATCGATAAAAATCAAAACAACATTTGCCCTTTATGTAATATCACGCGTATCGATATTCCTCACATTTTGACATCCTGCCCCTCTTTATCTCAGCTCAAACTCACTACATTCACTAACCTCGACCCCATCCTTCTAATCGCTAATCCGTCCTTTCACAACATTAAACTTATTCTTGAGTTCCTTAAAAAATCAAACCTGTACAGTAGAATTTAAGCTAACACAATAAGTACAATTTACTCTTAATCTAAATTTCTTCCATTCTATATCAATCTCTTTACAGTAAAATTAAAAACAATTTGTATAATATTTTAAGCACTGTAAATATATAGCATATATAAATAACACACACTAGCTTAAGGTCCTGGCAGTCATGGCTAGCTTAAACCACTGTTAACTATTTAGTTTTAACTATTTGTTAGCATTATATAAATAAATAAATAAATTTGAAATGCATTGGGTTCAAGAATTTTCTTGAAAAAATTTACACAAAACTTAATACATACTTTTAGATTTGTTGAGTGGAATAAATTTACTATTATTGTTTTCTATTAAGCAAAATGATATTAAATCAGCACGAAAAAAAAGACGATTCTAACTTAAATTTGTATCATATCAAATGAAATGTTACTAAAGAGACAAATGATTCCACAATTAATTACCCGAATAAGAAAAAAAAATATGAATTGGATGAAAGGAAATACATGGATACTCCATTGGAGGTATTGTAAATACTCAATTGTTGTACAATTGTGCAGTATTCACGATGCAATGCATTTAACGCATCAGCAAATTGTATACAAATCCGAAAAAAATGGCAAAAGTCTCACAATGCATTAAATCACCATAAAAATGTCAGCGACAGCATAATGCTAAAGGATACTTCTTTTTTCCTTTTTTTTCTTTTGTGATTCCTGCCACCGAACAAAGGAGCAATTAAATGCAAAATTGTTGCCTCATAATTGCTGAACGCAAAGCCCGAAATAAAGAAGCAATTAATTTGGTTGAAAATGCGCTTTGCATGCATAAATTCTAGGCTCATTTTTAAATAGATAGTAGCATCGTTGCAACAATTGTCTATTGCCAATTGATTATGGGAATGGGATTTATTCAATGAAGAATGTGTTATTGGAGGAAAAAAAAATGACAATTGGTTGAAATGCATGCAATTGTATTGTAGAATAGTACTTTGATTTTCATTTAGATTTGAATAACTTTTCATGCATTTCTTTTATTCCTTTTAACATTGCACAGCAATCGCAATTATCACACGCTTTCAGGACGCCAAGCAAACAATTCCAATTATTGCAGATTAGAAAGCTTGAAAAACCGAACCGAATTGCAAACACTCACCCACCCACTTAGTGAAGCTACTACTTCCGATGCATGCGACCGGCACGTTGCAAAAAACTGGATCCGGGCAAACAAAAACTGTCATCTTTTCTTCTGATAACCGACCGACATCACCATTCAATTCAAATCAAAAGGCAATGAATGCATTGTTTAGGTATTCTGTCAAATTGTTCACGATTTTCCTCTCCTACCATAATTGTTTCTTTCTTTTTGTCGGTTTTTCATTGCTATTCTAACCTTCTAATCTTTAAAGTCCGACAAATAACCAGAATTATGTGTAACAATTGAAATTACAATATTTAGGTCGTAGAAAAGAATTTATTAAGTAAAAAATGCACAATAAGATGATAAATAAGAAATAATTCATTGAAAATAGTGAAACAAAGATCCATAAAATGGTTAATTACTTGAAAATATCCTACCACTTTTTCTGGAAGTTCAATAGCAAATACGATACTTCTGTAGCCACTCTGCTTTATCTCAGAGATAGGCAAATTATTTTTAGAACGGTTCTGGTGTCTGGAAATAAAGATGGACGAATTTTGATGAACAAGCATTGCAAGGGCTGATCTTTTTGGCAATAGTATATTCCCAGAACGCAACTTCCGATCCATTTTAGGTTAGAACCTACAACCGTATTGCGGGACCTTGCCAAGTGGTTGTTTCGACCCAAGGGCCTAATATGTAATTCAATATTTTAAGGAGAGAAAATTTTGACTTATCCATTATATTCCTTTTACTATTTAGTTAAAAATTTAAAAAGCATCAGCACAGAAGTACAAAATAAATTTTCTATGTGCTAAATTATTCAGTTATTATTCAGAGATAACTTGTAAATGACGTTGGTCCCATTTAGGTCTCTGGCCATCTGAAATTTATTTTACATTTTATGAGTTCAATTTTCACACAAAATTACCTTGTTTATTTCGCATATTGTGAGAAGAAGATGTAAATGAACTCTTAAAAAATTTGATTAAATCTGTTTTTCGTTCACCTCATTCCCTATTATCTCAGTTCTTAAACCTTTGGTGACCCATCAAGTGATAATTGCATAACGCACTTGCAAATTTTAACGGCCACGAGCTGACAAAGGCCTAATGCATTCACCTCCGTCATAGAGGAATATAATATATGTATTGTATTGTATTGTATTGTATTTAACGAAATCAATATTTGAAAACAATGAGTACCGACCAATCATATCAACGATCGATAATATTAATGTCTTGTGTGTTGTAATTATATTCGATGTCAGTTGAAGTATAAAAGACCCGCAGAAAGCTGATGAATTCGCAGTCACCATTTGGTTTACTTCCAAGTATATTCATTTAGTTGATCAATCATAGGACAATTGTTCATTATGAATAAGTTTTTACTTTTGCTGACCACATTAGTCGGCTTCTCAGCGGCTGGAGTGTTGGACATTGGTGTCGTGAGAGACCGAAATCTCGAACGCCTAGGTGGTGGTAAGCTATTTAATCATTCAATGGTCCATAATTGGATCCATTTTATATACAAAATATAATTTTTTCTTTTCCAATTTGGAAAACAGAGACGAATAAACTTCAGGAAATGACGAGGATGGATTTACAGCGTCAGAAATTCTTGTTGGATGTTCTCCAGCGTGTAAATGGCCCCCCTACAAATGAGCAAATTGTCCGATTGGGACAGACTTTGGTGACTGATCCTAGACTATACATTGGTGGAATTGACGGAGATATGGAACTTGTTATCGAGTTAGCCAACCAACAAAACTTGATCAATGAAAACGAAATCTTCACCATTCGCAATGAAAACCATGTTAGACAATTGCGTGGATTGTATCAACTTTTGGTTCGTTCTGGAGATTGGGAAACTTTGCAGCGTAATATCGCCTACATGCGATTAAATGTCAACAGTGTTGCTTTTGTAAATGCCTTAGTCTTGGCACTCAGGGATCGTGAGGATACACAAATGCTTATTGTGCCTGGAATTGAGGAAATCCTGCCCGAAGTTTACTTGGATCAGGAAGTAGTACGGAAAGCACAGAACATTAACACTAATACTCTACAGAATACCATGGAAACTCAGCGTCCTAATCTTTTGGACCTTATTGGACTCCGCAAACGTACTGGTTTAAATCGTTGGGGTTTGGACAATGGTATTACCGTTCTGAATAAGGGACATTTGTGGATGCCATGGCGTGATATGCGATTGGACTTGGTTCAGAGAAAGTTAAATGGTGTTCAAGAACGCATTGCAATGAAAGGTCAAAACAAACTCGTAATACCCGTGGAGCGTCGTCAAATGGACAATGACATAAACATAGTAACTGAAGATATTGGCCTAAAAACATTTGTTCAAGATATTGTCAACAACTTGGTTCTGATTGAGGGCGACAAATTGAACATGAACGATCGTCTCCGGTACGGTCAAAGTGGTCGATTAAACGGCATTTTGGACATAGATGAACGCCGACAACTGATGCAAGAACGTAATATTGACAATGAACGTCAAAATGTCTTTGGTCGCATGCAAAACCGTGACATGAATATAGGAGGTGTAGAAGATTTGCCAACTACCGATATTAACAATGAACGTTTATTGCATGTTAATCGCAGACGCGGAGGCAACAACCTAGATGAAGAACAAACTCAATTTTTGGGTAATGAAAGGAGTCGTTTTGAGAATATCATTCGTGGTGGACGTGTAAGTGATGGCCGCCGCATTGTCCAACAAATGGAAGGCGATGACGATATACTAAACCTTGGCTGGATGCATATTCCTATCATGCGTAAAAATAATGAAGATATGACCATTCGCAATAATATGAGACAACAGAAAAACTTGAACATGAAGATGAATGTCAACCAAGAATTGCCCACAACCACTATTGACAATGAACGTCTGCTGCATGTCAACCGACGTCGCCAGAATCAACAAAATGAAAACGAGGAGTCCCTAATTGGTCATCGCTTCTCTTCATCAATCGGTGATGGTCGTCGTGTCGATTCCAAAAATCTTAAAAACCAAGAGGATCGTGAAGGTGAACGTCAGAGGATTTTGAATAAAATGACTGGAAATGATGACGATATTATCATAAGAAGGACTACTGGTGAACGTATTACCCGTAACGAGCTCCTCCAATTGATTTCTGAATTGGGCCTTACCGTTGACGATATTATTGACTTGGTGCCATTAATCAACCAAAACCGTGCAAAATCCACCGGCAGAATTAATCCCCTTCTTTTACAGAGAATGCAACAGGAAAACGACATTAATGGCCGATACCTTCTCCACAACACTCGCACCCGCACAATGGATGATCTTAACGAACTAGAAGATGAAGATACTATGCTCAATGCAAACTTATTGCGTCGCCGTTCCCCACGTAGCTTGCGTAGCTCTGAAATGTTGGGTGGTGATAGACTCCACGAAAAGAAAGTCCAACAAGTGATCGAAGTTATTCTGCATAACATTCAACAACTGGCAGCACGTATTAATCTGGAACGTATCTCAATGGTTCAACAAGGTCAAGAGAATTCAAGACGTCTTAACAACCCAAACTTGCTTGATGACATGGAACAACGTTATGCACTCCTTTTGAACGAAAAGCGTCTCGATATGAGCAGCAACCGTATGCTTTTAGAACAAATCGGCAACGTAGAGCGCCGCTTGGAAACTGTATTGAGTGATGCTTTGGGCCAAATTATGGATAACAGTGGTTCAGATGTAAGCAACGAGCAGATTGTTAACCGCGTAATCGGTAACGTTGTCACTGGCAGACTAGGCAATGTGGGAATTTTGAACATTCTACGTCAACTGGGTGGATTGGTGCAACAACAAATGAAACTGAACAAAGGTAATGGCTTAGAAATTGAATTGGCAGATCCAGTTGTTCAGCACTTGTTGAACCGTATAGTACGCATCGTCGACAAACTTCGTCAAGAACACTTGGGCTCCCGACAAATCCAAGATCTAGAAATGAACGGCGTTACCATTAACGATGTACGCGTTGACCGACTTGTCACATACATTGATGAGAGTGATTTGGATCTCGTTAACTTGCTCAACACCGACATGGATCTGCAACTGAACGATGAAGAGCGCATGCAAAAATTGGTGGTGGTCCGTCAGCAACGCCTTAATCACAAAAAATTCAACATTGATCTAGATATCACATCTGAACGCAATCAACGTGTTGTTGTGCGTATGCTTCTCGGCCCTAAAACCGACTTGAATGGTCGCGAAACCAGCTTGGATGAACGACGACAAAACTTTGTGGTCTTGGACACCATGACAACTAACTTGCAAACTGGTCGCAACAAGATTACCCGCAATTCCCGTGAATTAGCATACACTGTTCAGGACACAACACCCTACACTGAGATCTATCAACAAGTGATGTCTGCTATCCGTGGTGATGTCTCGCTGATTAAACAACGCAAAGTCATTGGTCACAACGGACGCTTCCCACACCGTCTACTCTTGCCTCGCGGACAGGTTCAGGGTTTACCTATGGAATTGTTGGTTATTGTTACCCCAATCCAAAATGTCGACTACAGTATGCGTTCCCAACATAACTTAGAACAACAAATCACACCAATTGGAGTGAGCACAATGAATGTAGACAACGAACCCTTAGGTTTTCCCCTAGATCGTCAAATTGTCAATGAAAATCAATTGCTAAACTTATCAAATGTCAAGGTACGTGATGTTATGATTTACCATGAGAACTAAACTGATGCTGATGCTGATGCTGATCCAAACAAAACAACTGATAGACATAATGGACAACAAACTTCGATTAACGAAACTTATATGTAATTTGTAAATGTGTTTTTTCCCTTAAATCATTTTATATTAATTCCCTATTAAATATTTGCAATTAATGCAAAAGAGCATTATAAATTCTTGTGTTTTCTTATACTATGTATGTACGTGTATGTTTGAGTATTGAACTCAATCACTTCAAGTGGGTGTGTTCCTTCCACTCTCACTTCTATCCATCTATCTACAACATACATATTAGTATACAACTTGATATACAATATTGCACATGCCTGACCGCGTTGCTACAAAAAATCATTTGGTTTATATTCTCCCTGTGCACAACAGAATGATGCAAAATCTGAATTGCCAAGTTAATTGGCCGTAGAAAATTTAAAATGAAAATATAATCACACTTTCCGTTGTCAACATGGTGTAAACTGTTGTCTTTCTACAAGCCGCAGTCTGCTCTTGCCATTGATGGTGTCAACCACCAACAAGTCCCACCCATCATGGCCTGCCACAGTAGGTTTACCAGTAACAGTAGCAGTAACAGTAGCAGGATATCTCAATCTCAGACGCCAGACATTTTGCCGCAAGTCTAAATAACAAAGTATTTTCTTCTTCTTTTTTTCTGTATTATAAAGTAAAAAAAAAGGATATCATGGAATAAGGCCAAATGAATGAAAGCTTTTCATCGTTGATGCTCTGATATTCTGGGTATGAGACTATTGCAGAAGCCCGGGCCCGTGCGTTGCCTACCTTTTTGCTGCCTGAATGAATTTTCATTATTTTCGAGAGGTTATGAACAATTAATGAAATCTTCTTGCTTGCAAATAGCAAATACGTTTTTTTTTTACAATTTCAGGCTGATGCACATTTTAAATAAGATGCCTCATTTTTTTTTTTTTTTAGGTACAATTTCAAAATATTGTGGAATGAAGCAGTAATTTCATAACAAAGTGATTTTGTTCATAGTCTTCTTCTTGTCATCAAAAATGCACAATACTTTAATCCTATTTGTAAGATTTCTTCACAAAAATTGACATTAATAAGTGACAAAGTAATTAACAGAGTTAAGCGGTGAGTAGACGCATTATATTATTGGGAGACAAATCAACAACTGACACATAAATATCTAAATTTAATAAAAATTATAATAAATTTAAATAAATAGACACACCAGTAGGCATAATGACAAATTATCATATTACCAAAATATAATAGCAAAGGTCTTGGCTACACATAGACCCATAAAAAAACTGAAGAGGTTACATCCCTATGAACTGAAGAAAAGAAGACTTACTTAATGAAAAGAAATTGTTTCTATATTAAATTATCGATAAATGTGAAAGTATTATAGTTATTTAGTTGTTAGTTTAGTCATTGTACATATATACATATATATGTATATCTGACGTTTGTTATTCAAGAATAAGTTATGTGTAACAATTTAATTCTCTAGATTAGCAGAGTAGATTATTGTTAAAAGATATAACGAGAAAATAAAATTTAAAAAAAATAAAAAATAAATATTTCAATCATATGATTAATTAATTAAACTAATGGACTATAATATAAAACGTTTATGGGCCGCTTTATGTATCAAAAAGTAGAATAGAGAGTTAACTTTTTTCTATAATACGTAGTATAATACTTCTAGACAACATTCCGGCGTCCTAAACTAACCACAAAGATAAGTAATTTTCTGCTAGATAAATAGCAGATGAAGATAGAAATTGTTGGGGTTGAGGATGAGGATGAGGTTGAGGTTGATGTTAATGATGATGTTGAGAGAAAGTAATGAGGTTGAAGAGCAATTGAAAACTCAAAAAGGTAAAATATTTTAAGTCTGAAGACTAAAAACTTTTGTGATTATGGCTGATGAGCCTCTAAGAAATTATGAAGAAGATACTTACGTACATATATTCAGAAGTTTTAGTGATGCGGAAATGCTAGAATAATTTATCTCACTAAACGGAAACATCATCATCATGGTTGTCGTCATCCTCGTTGTTGTTTGTTTGTTACTGTTCCAAAGTTAAATCTCAATCTGAACACAAAAAGTGCTAAATGCCACCAACAACTAAGTTCAGTTGTTTCTTCTAATAGAGAATTTTGTGGCGCGCAAAATGCGCAAATTAGCGTTGTTTTGGCACTTGGAAAAGTTTTCGCTGAAAAGCCTTCACAACAACAACATTATTTCGGAAAAATCTCTGCAATTGCAGTCTACAACGCACTTTTAAATATGAAACTACATACAAACATAAATATCTTCTCTGTTGTACTATCTTTGTATAGATATTTGTTAAGAAATGAGTTGTTATCAGTTGTGCAAAATTTTTTCTTTTGCACTTTTAAGTATTTCAAAAACTTTATAATTACAAATTTTAGTAAAAGAAAACAGAAATAAAGAGAAAGAGTTTTTAGCTTCATCGTATGGTTAATCAAGAAAAAACCATCAACACCACACACTTTCTTTTGAAAGCATTTCTTTGTTAAACTGAGAGTATGAAACAACTACTGTGGAAATAACACACAAATCTTAGATTAAAAAAAAAAATGTTTTAATGAAAATAAGCAAAAAGAAATATTACTAAGATAAATATTCTACAATATGAGTCCTTAAAAACGAAACTAAAAGCTATTTGTTATCGATATTTTTAAAATTAATTTTATCCAAAAATCGTAATAAATGAAATTGGGTAAAATCAATTAAAAACAAAAATATCTGACTTCTGGTTGCTGAAAATTATAATACATATAAAGATGTGGATTTCCATTTAAATTAATCTCAAAAGCAATGTGCTGGGCAGTCAAACTAACTAATCTCGGAGGTCACCCCAAAACTCTTACTTTTTGATCTGAGTTGGCTTAGGAAACCAATTAAAATATAATAATTTTAATCGTGAAAGGACAACTCTGTATATGAAAGGTCTTTGACTATGCACAATAGATAACCTCCATTGATAACATACGAGTATATGTACATTGTATAAGTTGCAGTGTAACAGCAAAGCCATAAAATGAAATATGAACTTAATTTACTTTTTAGACACTTTGCTTATTATTTTTTAAATATACTGCACAAGGTAAAGATAAGACCTCATAAAGTATCTCTACAATGTGTGATGCTAATTGAAATTATGTTTCTTCATGTTTAAAAGTCTTAAATGGTTTAGAAATGTTTACGCTATCAATCGGTAATTTATTATAACCCCTCCTAGTGGTCAGAATCGGCTGATTCCGACAAATGTGTTGCGTACGGTGAAAAGAAAGCTTCGTATAATCAAGCTGATAAAGAATATCCGATATCTCCTCTGTGAGTTACAAACTTATGACAAACATATAATTCTATTTACTGTGTGAAGAGTACAAATAGCGCTTCCAGTTGGATAGTAGTACAGATCAGCTTTCATCGAAGTACAAGCAACTTTCTTAGGTGGTTGGATAAATTTGTTTTTAAATATTGTATTATTGACCTTGAGGTAGTTTCTTTTTAGATTAATACACTTATTCCCATGTGTCTTCAAATATTAAATATCTATTTTATTTTTGACTAGACATCCCCGACCCTGCTTTGCACGGGTTGTTTCCTTTCTTAGCATTCTTATACTCTCTATCCCACAACACCCACTTCCCCCCATTTGCCCTTCTCAACAAATCCCTCGATTTTGTTTCGTAAAATTTTGATACATTAGGATTCATTATTGTAATAATTCGTAGGAATCTCTAATATGTTTTAAAATAAAATAAAGCCCATGGTACTTGCTGATACGGAAGTTTTCTATAGGTGAAGGAATTTTTAAAATCAGTTAAGTGGTTTTTGAGTTTATCCATTGCAAATAAAAAGACAAACAAACAAATCTTTTTTCTTCTTAATATTAGTATAGATAAAATAAGATTCGAAACACAAAAGCTGCGTCTTATGGTTCACAAATGCGGCTTTCATTTTACAAATATTTTTATATAAACATTTGTTTGTACAAAATTTAAATCAATCAGCCATTATGTGACAAAGGTCTATTCAATTTCAGGATCTTTCGGAAATAAAACCTTCAAATGTAGATGTAGACGTTTGATTATTAAATGGAATTCATTCTGCTTTATTTGGCATAAAATGCAAGGATTGTTCGCTTTTATCGTTCACAAAAAATGAGACCATGCAATGAGATCCTCTTGTTACTAATCATCTAAAAGATGATATCTGTCAAAAAGTAAAAACTGTTCAATAAAAACGAACAACTAACAATTCACGCAATGAGCATCATTAGATACTGAAAGAGGGATTTTCCCCCAAGTTAGATGTATATAAAAAGAAAGTATGACATGGTAAATATTTAAAATAAACTTGATCTAAATATTTTAAAGACTACAGAATATTTCAAGCTGATCCAAAATTGTGTAAGTTCATCATTTCTATATAGTATACTACAATAGTTAATAGAGTCTTAATCGCTTTCTTCTTCGTTTTTAAATTTTTTAAAAGGATCTACAGGGAAAAGATGCATTGCAAATTTCAATGGAACCCTTTAAACTATTAAAATGGTGTTAAAACTATTACTATAAAAACATAAAAAATGAATCCCTTGTGAGTATACGAGTATGGTATATTGTATAAACAACTTTTTCAAAATGCATGAAGAATAATGACTCCTGTTTTTTTTTTTTGTTGTTGTTTTTTTTCTCTATTTTATCAATAAGCGGAAACAAGGTATAAGAATGGAAACGAAATAAAATTCAATACAAATGGAGGAGGAAAAGCCTTTTTCAGCATCACTCGTCCCTTTGAAATGCTTCGCTATTCTATTATATTTTCTCTATACAAAAATACAATATTTGTGAAAACTTTCACAATTGTGAATTGTATAGAGAGTTTTTATTTATTTACACAAAAGGAAACATGCCTCAGGAATCGGCAATAGAAAGCAGAACAAGCTTAGAATAAGATAAGAATACAACATTTCATTATATTTGCATTCATCAAACTAAAGAAGTATTAAAATGGAATACAAAAAAAAAATCAAATAAAATAAAATGAAATCAACCAAGGGCACACAAGCACCCACCCACTCAGGATGTCTATTTATGTCTCATAAGAAAAGATTAAAGAAAAATGTACACCTATAATACGGAAGGGATAACCACAAATGTTTAGTTATGTACGTGTATGTATAGTACTCGTATGGTATGTATGAGTATAAAAAGTGTTAGAATATTTCCTACTTTTCGATTAATATAGGTGATTGATTGTACTCTTACGAGGTATGTTTTACCTTTTCCACTATATAGTATATACTGGTAATATGATTCAATGATGATGAAGGATGCAATATTACGTTACATATGTTGCAACCACAGCGTGCAACCTCATGTAGTTGGTGTTTAATTTACCGTCATGTTAGCATTTTACATTTAATTTTGTATTTATTTTCAATAAAATCAATTGCAATTGCGGTTTCGAAATTGCATACACATGCTTCGTTAAAAAGCCATTAGAGCAAAGTATCTGTAGTAATACAGCAAGCCTCCTATACCCTTCAATCATGGACCATAATTTGAAGTCATATTAACTTTTGCTATTAGTTTACTGGACATTTACTATTGTACTATGATGAAGTAGTAGTGTGCTATTGAAGTATTGTAGGTAATATGTTTTAATAATTTGAAATAAATTAGAAACTAATGATATAAAAATGAGCAAATTGTGCAGAATCCACAAAAAAAAGGTTTGATATTGTATTTACAGATTTTCTTTTTTTAATACCATTTACTACATAAGTGTGATTACAAATTTATTATCTCTTTAATCTGATGCATAGAATCGTGCATCGGAGATCTGAACAATAGAGCAATATTAACTGATATTCATTCATTATGTTATGTGTCGTTGGACGTTCGAGCTAATACGCATCATCAGTGTTTGAACTAACATCTCAAGCAGTACCTCACAGGGCATGGATATTTCCGGGAGTACCTGCTTAAATTCAACCATGCAGATAAGCCGCACTGTCTGCTCTTTGTACAAATCAGCAAAAAATGCTCGACATGTTCTCATGGATTGTTCCCAGTTTGTGTACGGCAGAGTTAGGTGGAAACCTTACACCAAAGGGTGTGTAAGGATAAAGAGTCCTGGAACACAGCGAGCAGGATATTCGTTGCAATAATGCAGCAGAACCGGAGAAATGAGGAAATAAATAGAAGTCTAGTCTAACCTGCTTTCCCTAACGAAGTCAAACATCGAATGTTGGTCCCGACACATTTGAAAAAAGGGCCGGTGGATCGTGCATTCTAGTAGGTCGGTCTGCTAGGATCTTTACAAGATCCTCCTTGCACAACCAAAAAAAAATTATTCTTTATGTTAACTATTCTCTAAGTTTCTACTAATGAAATTATCAAATGATCAATAGATCAATTTATCCAACTTCCTTAGAAATTTCAAATACTACTAGGGTTGATAGTCTAATTTAAGTTCATAAGTTTAAGAAATAAGATCTATCCAATAATTAAGTAGAAATCGTTACATAGAAAATGGTAATGAAAGTGAACAAGTTTACAATATAAATGGCAGCCAAGTTCATGAAATTGGTCGAAGAACTGGGGCAGGATGCGCAACATTCGGATAACGAAAGAAGTCTTTAAAACCAATATACATACATTCAATAGTTAGAAGCTAAGCACGACTTTTGTAGAGCAAATGACAGATGCCACTTGTTTAAATAATATCAAAGACTACAACCATGAACAATTGTAATTAAGTTTTGTCGAATGATGTTCACTGAGAAAAGACAAACTACAAGAACTTGCTTAGTCTCAAAGGGTTTTGTGGATACCATATTCAAACGAATAACAAAAATAAAAGACCGATGGGATAGTTATGTAGCTCGCATAGTAGATCATCGATGACTCAAAAGGATTTTTGAATGGAGACCACGAAGGAGTAATAAGTTATTACATCAGGAAAGATAAAATTGAAAAAATCTAGAGAAGACCTAAGTTCAAAATCAGGATGATGATGATGATGATGAAATTACATGATTTTAATTATAAAAGGACTTGACAAAAACAAAAAAAAATTTAAAAAGAAAAACAAATATCTTTGATTTCCTGGTAATTTGCTATTTCAATATTCACTTCCATAAAAGAAGTTAAATGCTATGAAATTTATTATTGTTGTTGGGATTAAATATTGAATTGTTAATAAGATACAAATCGTAACAAAATCCTTTTCTTTGAAATGTATCTTCTTGTCTTGCAGCTTATTACTAATGTATCATCTACTACTCGTGTTCATCCTTGTGCATATTTATTATTCACACCACAACAGTTTACACAAGGATCTTTCACACGCACACAAACAAACAAATCCTTTTGTGCTTCCATCTCCCTTCTCCACCCTCGTCTATCATCCTCACTTTACTTATTTTCTCGTGAATGACAATGAAAAAAGAAAACAGACAATGTAAATAAGTAGGAGAGAGAGAGATGAGAATGACAATGAGAGTCGGAGAGAGGGAGACTATGATAAAAAGGCAACAATGCCACGCTAAATTGCTGAAATCAAAACAAATTTCTGCCACTTGATGTAACAAAAAGGATTTTTGTTGCCATCATTCAGGATAGAAAAGAATAGAATTCACCATAAGTAAGTGGAATGAGGAGATCTGAAAAGTGCACGCAGCATTCCTAAACAATTTATGCAATCAATAAAAATCATAGAAATAAAGGCGTTTTACGGATGTCATGCGTTGGCTACAGAGAGGGTCCTCTTCATCTCTATAACATAACAATAGTATGGTCTATAGGTCGGTTAGCACCCTCTTTCCTCTTCCCTTCTTTTCATTATGCATGTGTTTGTGTGTGTGTGTGTGTGTGTGTGTGAAATAATCCTTTTTGAATATTTTTGACACGTGCGCCGCAATTATTTTATTACTCAATGCGAGTCCAGCATCTAAAAAAGTACTTCACTGAATTTGTATCTGTGAATGCATGAGTAGTAGGTAGTATTTGTGTGTGAGTGTGAGTGTGACTGTGACTGTGGCGAACGAAACTCATAAAAAAGGACAATAACGAAAACAACTGACGCCTCTCCAATTAGTATGCGTGATATCTGAATCTGAGTTCTATTAAACACTGGTGATGATGATGATGGGTTTCTGATGGTTGGTAGCTGGTGATGGTGGTAATGGTTGGTGGTTGTTATACTGAGTGTTGGCTTTTTCTTTCTTTCCAAACAATACACAATTGATGCAATTCATGATGTTTAGTTTAAAATTGCATTAGATATATACAAAAAAACAAAAATCAAGCAATTTGATGCATTCACTTCAATAACAAACAAATGAAAATAATTTCGCGGTTATTGTTTACATTCCTTTCTATTCAAATATTATTGTATTATTGTATTATTATTATTATTATTATTATTATTATTGTTGGTTGGCTTTTGTATGTTTAGTTCCATAATATTGTGCAATTAATGGGTTTTTCTAATTCGCCACAAATAAAAATGTACAATTTTTATTATAATATTATTGCTGAAATTTCGCTCGCAATTCTGATCAGTTCCTTTATTACTTGTAGTTTGTATTTCTTTGGAAACTCAATTTACAAACTAAAACACAAATTTAGAAATAGATGTATGTACAAATATCTCTGTAAATATCCTATTTTAGGCCACAGGGAGTATTGCCTTTTATTAAGATTTATAAGAATTCATATTAGTCAATTGTGGTTCATTAAAAAAAAAGGTTAACAAATTGTTAAAAACCCTAAGGCCTAGGACCATTATAAAACTGACTATTCGATATTGTTATATTGTTATCCCTCCTATCATTATTAAAATAATTTCTTAATGAAAAAAAGTGAGAAAAGGGATTTGACCTGAGTATACTAAAGTTATTTAACAGTTTTTACAATATTTAAACATAATAAAAGCTCGAATTTCAATTAATATAAGAAAATTTGTTAAGTTTCTTTTTACAAAACGTAAGTTATTGTTTTATTTAAATATTTCATTATTTGAAAAGTTTATCTATTTAACTAAAAATAAACTACTGAAAAACTAAATTTCATTTCAAAACTTTCGAGAAATTACTCCTCATATATATAAAATAATATATGTATATTAATAAGAATAAGGATAATAATACAATTGAAGACTGACGCAATAAATGACCCTTATGTAGGAAACAATTAGAATACCTTTAAAAGATTATCTGTAAAAATATTGGATTAAGAATTAGAAGTATTTTTAATATACGATTTTTATTAAGATCCCAAATGACAAATTTATTTTGGACCTACAGGCAAGACTGGATCGATTCATATCGTCTGCATAGATATTACTACATATTTTAATTGTGATATATGAGATCAATATCCGATACTTCTAATTACAACACCAATTTAAATATAAACTAAAATAATAATAATAATAATCAAAAATTTTAAAATTTAGCCAAGAGGATTATTTTTTATAAGTGAGATATTTACTGGATTGACCAAGTAAAGAAGTTCTGAAGCGCATTATAATACAATATAAGCAAATATTAATGAAATCTGTTACCAATTAAACAAAGACTTATCTGAAACCAAGAAAAAACAAAAAGAAGAAATATTATAGAAAAAATATTATAAGAAAATATATAGTTAGAATTAAGAATAACAGAAATATTAGTCAAAAATAAAACATACACAAATTATACTATTCAATTATGTATAAGAATCAAACTAAACTACAATACGTGTATAGTATACGATTATTAAAGTACTTACCATCTATGATTTATGTTATTTGCAATTTGTCAGTTGTCTTTTGAATAAAACTTTACATTATTAAGTAAATTATGAACGCTACTTTTCCAATTATAATAGTATCCTCATACCTTTTGTTGATATCATAATTTTATCATTCATATACTCTTATATGTAAATGGATCTACGAGTATAAGTATCTACTATATGATGCATATAGAAGTATATTGTGTGTGTGTATTTTAACATTATAAATGGACTCTCTGGTTTTTTTTTTTTTTATAGTAAAATTGCTTTTGCAGTCATTTTCTATGGTTGGTTTGGCTATTAAATTTGGATTTGAAACATAATTCATTCCGTTAATAGCTTTTAATGTGATTCAACTTCATAGTACAATATAATAATAGAAGGAGGACATTCTAGTATAAATATGCACAATCAGTAGAATGGAGAAAATTGTAGTGATAAAGGGAACAGATTTTTAAATTTAATTTCATACCCAATATCCAAAATAGGAAAAAAAAAACCAATGAACACAAAAAGTGAAAGCAAAACACATATCGTAGTATATGATGCATCTTAAAGATGTGTTAACATATAAAGGAGTCTTACAAAGTTAAAGTTATTCAATTTCTTTAAGATTTATATGTATTGGAAATATATTTGTAATTAAAACGGACTATTAATAAGTTGGAAAATCCTAAATGCTTTAGTTATAGTATAGTTCACGTTAAGTTATCATAAGGACTGGTCGATCTCGTTTCGTTAGAAGAATTGATCTGCCCAGTGGCTAATCTATTCTGTTTAGATACGTTTCCGTTTTTCCATTCACAAACTTATGCCGCTCAGAAAACTTATTTTTATTGTTGAATAACCTCATAAGCTGTTCACCATAGCTATTGTTCTAGGAGGCCTATATCTCAGTTTGTGAGGCCAAAAGGTGTTGTTTTTGTTTTTTGTTTTTTTTTTTTGTTTATTATTACATTGAATCTTTGATTCCGGCAGGAAGAATAAACTATTCCCTTATTAAATTATTTTAATTATTTATTTTTTTTTTATTTATAAACAGCCTACAAAAATAGGGTACAAGCTTTTTCAAAGCTATAGCATCAAGGTTTTAAGCTTTTATTAAATTACTAGCGTACCCGGGCTTCGCACGGTTTGCATTCAATCGAATCTAAGTTACGTTAAGTTATTCTCTCTGTTACAGTTTGAGTATCAACAATGAACACAATAGTGATTGTAGGATACTTTTAGGTGTTGTTTGAATATCGTGATCTTGGAAATGGGGATACATATCGGGATCAAAACTATCCTATGTTCAAGCCGGGAACCAACCATACTCATGAACAAAATTTCAATGTAATTATATGAACAGTAAAGCAACGCATAACATACGAATAAACAAAACACTAATTTTATAATATATTAGAGATAAGATATTATGTACTTATAAGAAATAAATGTTGGCTAAAATGTTAACAAAAAAATTGTAGAATTTTTAACTCTTCTCTTCAGTGTTTACAAGATAAGAATTGTATTAAGTTTAAGTTTATTGATTACCTCGATCAACATGATTAAAAATCTAACAAACTCATTTTAACTAATCATGTTATGTTATTTTGGTCCAACCCTATTGAAGATGTTAACACATACTATAGTTTATTTTAAAAAAAGAATATAATAAATGCCCAAACATTCAAAAACACAACAAAAAAAAAAAAAAAATGAAGAAAATAAACGGAAACACAAAAAAAAAACATTTGTATATTTAAAGAAGCGAAAGTCAAAGGTAAGTCGACGAACTTTCTTGGTCGCCACCTCCAATTTTCGGGTATTCAAAAGAAATTGGCCTTTACAATGGGGAGCGCGCGCTTGTGGCACTTGACCGCCACTGCAACTTTAATGCTCTTTACCATTGCTGGCTGGCATTGTCAATTTGTTGTTTTTGTTTTCTGGTATGTTTTATACTTTTTTTATTTTTTTTTTTTTTTTTTTTTTGTATCATTTTGTGTTTCCTTTATTATTCCTTTCTTATTTGTCCCTGCGTCTGCGTTAGTTATGAAGTTCGTGTTCGGAATACTTTGCGTAACGATGGTACAAACAGTAGAGAAAATAAAAGAAAATAATGGAATAGAAAAGAAAAGAAAAGAAAAGAAAAGAAAAGGAAAATAAGGATGACACGGTTTGGGGCGTGTGTCTTTATTTTACTGGATGCTTTGTGGCACACCCGTTTTAATGTGCGCCATTGTGTCGAGATAAAGAAACGGAAATTAGCACGATAGCAGGAAGTTGCCAACGTCACAATGTTTTCTCCCGAAGCTTGAGTACAGACCCCGGCGATGATAAACCAAACCAAACGAAACCCACACCCTCATAGTATCATACCCAAGCCAGCTACGCTCTACAGTTACACTAAAAGGAAAGCATAGAGTTGGAGATGAAATATATAATATTTTGGAAATATCAAAATTCTAAGTCACTTTTGTAGCAATGAAACAATCTGATAGACAGAAAAAGAAAGAAATCTAACTGAATTCCAATAATAAGAAGGAAATGAAGCACAATGCAACAAAGTAAAAGAAAAGGAAAATATGAAATTTTAGAGTATTTGATACAATATCGTATTTGTTAAGGATACTCACATTTATACTTGTATTTCTTTATTGTAAAATATTGAAATATTTGTTTTTTTTTTTTTGTTACAAATGCAAATTTAGATACAATTGCTAAGCTTTTTTATCTTGCATAGCTTATCATCATCAAATGTTTGGGGTCAGTGATTGTGCATAAATTTGCTGACAAAGTTCTATAATTTCTATACATAATCACATGACTAAAGCTAAACTTTTTCCCTCTTGAATACAAATCCCAACAATTAGCACGAAAAATAAAATTTTCATAATTATTCTTTTTCTTCTTTCTTTTCAGTTATTTTCATTTATTTTCATTTAAGCTTTGAATTAAAAACCCAACAATAAAAATTTATAACAATAAAAATTAATAAGCGTTCTTCATTACAAAGAAGAAGGTTATATGAACTTACATAAATCGGTGGATAAATTTTCCATACAATTTGTGTTTGTGTTGATTGTCGCCTATTCTTTTTAACAATTAAGTTAAGTTACTTGATTTTTTAACCAAAATGCAAAATGGAAAAAGGACGACGCCGTCGTCGTTTTCATCTATTTATGAACCGCGAGACACCAATTAGACCATATGTCTTTCTCAAAAGAAAAATGAAAAATCCAAAACCAAAACCAAAACCAAATGACAAACAAACGAAAAATTTGTTAATAAATGCAGAGGGTTCTGCATCTCTTTGGTTAAGTACTATTTGCGTACGTTTGTATTCGTTCGCTTATCTTGAAGTGAACACACGCCATCTTATGGTTATAACAAGACTTAAAGATACTGACTACTGAAACCTGAAGAGTAGATTCAAGAAGTGTGTAGAGTGGAAACACATTGATGTTCGTTTGTCCCACCGTCATCATCATCTACTTAAAAACATAAGAAAATGTTTCCTTTATACAATTTGTTCTGTTCTAAATATATTCAAAAATTGAATTCATAACACACAACACAACATATTCATATTTTTAAAGCTATTTTCAAGGAAAAAACAACACAGAAGCAAACAACCAGGCAACCAACCAGGCAAGGCTACCGAGCCTTCTTCGTCACCCACTGAATCAAATAGGCAAAAACAGTTTTTGTTGTATCTCCTCTTCTTTTGTATGATTATTGTTAGTACTATAGAGAATGTGTGGTTTTATGTTTGTATTGTATTTTTGGCATAAAAGATACATTTAATTTTACTATTATATCTTTTTGTTGTCACATAGCAAACAGTCTCAATTTCAAGTTTTGCTAAACATCCGCTATTGCTATTGCCATTGCCATTGCCATTTCATATGATATTGCGTGTTTTCCTTTAGATATTCTCATATGTGTATATACATTGTACATTTAGTATACTTTACCATACAGGATCAATTCATGTATATAGTACAAACAAATACACATATACAATAGATATACATATTTAATAATTTGTAAGAAATTTTGTTTAATTTTTCCTTTTGTTTAAGTTTTTTTACACATATTTTAGATTCTTTTGCAACTCGTACTAATTGGATAAAATATAATGTTCATACTAATACTTAGCAATATATAGTTGGTATACATCATAGTTCAATAAACTTAAGTTAGTAATAAGTACATATGTACGACCTTAGAAATGGGTGATAAATTTAAAAAACAAAAACTTATTATTTAAAAATTACAGAAAAATAACATGTTTCTTAATAGTGGGAATTTGTTTTTTAATTGTATAAATGAAATTATCGAAATACTTTTATTTATTGATTGAAACTTGAAAAAGGGCCTCCACTTTCTTCATTGCCCCGGGGCCACCACCTTTTAATGCGGCCCAGGTGGTTCCCGAGATAAAGTAATAGTCAAAATGGAGACAATGGAGTTCACCAGGTTTACCAGTTCCCAAGAAATCGCGTAAGAGCGATTTATATTTTTTGCGTTTTTCAATATCAGAAAATGTTTATTATATTTATATGACCTTAGGAAAATTTGCCTATTCCAAAAAATGGATCAACGAATCTGTATCAAATTTTGTGTGAAAAAAAAATAAAGTGCTCAGACGCACTACCTTGGACCAAATCAACGTTTATCAGTGATACAAAATGTTTTCAGAGGGCCGAGAAGACGTGAGCGACGAAAAGCGTGCCGGACGCCCCAGCACGTCAACAACAGACAAAAACATTGATAAAGTGAAGAAAATAGTATTGGCCAATCGTCGAATCACCGTTAGAGAAGTTGCTGAGAACCTTAACATATCGATTGGCTCGTGCCATTCGATTTTAACCAATGATTTGGGCATGAGATGAGTCGCCGCGAAATTCCTGAAAAAATTGCTCAATTTCGATTAAAAACAGCATCGTGTTAACATTACTCAAGAGCTGTTGGATTCGGTCCGCGACGACACAAATTTGCTCCAGAGGGTCATAACTGGTGACCAATCATGGGTTTATAGTTATGATATGGAAACAAAAGCTCAGATACAGATTCGTTGAACCATTTTTTGGAATAGGCAAAAATCGAAGTTTAGTCAAAACACGTGCAAGCAAAACAGCACTCAAAAATTAACCAAATATTCAAAATGGCCGATCATGCCAGCATAAGTGAGCGACATGAGTATCAACATAACGCCACAAAAAAAATCGAATATACGTAACCCGAGTAAATTCGCTATACTTTTGAACAAGCCTCGTATATACATATATATTTTTTAACAAGTACTATGTATTTACAATCAGTTAGAACATTACCTATCCATAAGTAAATGTAACAAGTACAACAAATGAACATCACAGTTAATGTTGGCAGATTACCTATCTTTCAGGAAACCTGAAATTTAGGTCCAGGAGGTGACTCCTCTTTAGTCGTCGGGTGTGGTTAACAGTGACTAGCATATCTGTGACAAGATCGTTAGGGTGAGTTTCAAGATGGGATACTTTTTTTCTGGTGAATCTGCCAATTTCGTCTTTGATCCATAGAACATGCAGATCTCTGTGAATGGTTGTATTTCACACATACCATGGTCAATGGAGAAGCATTGATTGAAATCTTTGGAGTATCTAAATGTTAAGAATGCGAAGCAGAGCCCCACAGCTATATTTCATATGACTCCGTGCAACTAAACTTTCCGAAAATAATACAAATATAGTAATTAATTAAAAAAAAATTATTCATTTATTTATTTGTATACCAACTAATTTTTAAAAAGTGTGAGATTTGGATTCTTAATACATTATCAATTGATTTATTGGGGTGCTCATTTTTATTTCGTAAGATAAAGGAGATTTCATTTAAAGATTCTCTATAACACTTGCATCGCATAAGAAATACTTGAAGTGAAATGAATGAAAATAAATGGATTTTTTCATTTATGTATTTGCACCTTTTGTGCATTAATGCTTCTCATTCTATTATTAGATGATGTGGAATTTCATCACTTTCCAGTTTTAGGAAATACTTAGCTTATTTGAATGATAGAAAAGCTTTCACTCTTATTTTCTTTTCTTTAGACCTAAGATTGTCTTATTCGCGGAAAAATCTTTAAGTTTCATTACATTGTATGAAATATTTTTGATGTTAATTTACAGAAGGATTACATGACTTGTAGTAGTTTATTGTCACTGCTAAAGGCATTTAATTGACCTACAGATTTCTGTTTCCTTATCCGATAAATGATGATGATTATAAATTAAATAAATATTCATTCTAATATTTACCATTAATTTATAGTACCTAAACTTTTGGCCAAATTTGATGTTCCTTTGTCATATATGGTAAAAGAACACAAAAAAAAAGTTATTGCTTTGAGAAATTTCTTATGAACAGCTTATAACAGACTAAGGAACTAGTTTTCATACACACAGATATGATGAAGGATCATTTAAAGATTAAGTGTTTTTGGATAAATACAATCTATTTGAATTTATCCTAAAAGACTTTTTCTACTAATGGCTACCGCGACCAAATTCCATAGCTAGAAAAAGAAAAGAAAACTCCAATTGGTTCAGGAGCCATAACCAAAAAAATAATAGCCAAGGTGTTTTCTTTTATTATTAAAAAAAAAAAATAAAAAAAAAATAATTTTATTTTTAATGATTACGCTAAAGTAGCGCGTTTGGCAACAAAGTCTCTTGAAGTCTTCTCCTTGTTGGTAAAGCGAGAATAACTGAAATGGGACACAGAACATTTCAAATATGTTGTAGTTAATTAATTTTGATATCATCTTAAGAGGGGGAACTCACGTTTTTTGATATTTAGCAATATCTGTGGCACTTAGGGAAGGACGCGTTGAGTTAAATGATTCATATAAATGTTTTTGTTTTATAGCAATCCTCTTTGGTAGCTTCTGCAAATATGTATATATAAGAACTCAATAATCAATATTCTATACTATAATATTAATTGATGATGATTAAAGTGTATCAAAATATGCAGGTGATATAATATGCTTACTTAATAATGTTGTGGTTGTAGTTGTTTATTTTCTTATTTTTGTTTTTTTATAATCTCGGGTTACGCTGTTGTTTTTTTTTTTAGTTATAATAAATGCTTAAATGGAATTCAATCCAAACTATCGACAACTGGATTCATTTTTAAAATTTATAAGTATAATGGTATCTTATCGGAGACGATTCTCGGAATGACTCGGTATCTGAATCATCATCACTTGACGGTGGTGTTTCCAGCATTGGCATTGATACATCCAAGTAGTCCTCATTGACACTACTATTAGCCAATAATAATATTTTGTCCAAGTTTTCTACGATTTCCGTAAAAGTTGGACGGTCATGTGCATCGATTTGCCAACATTGACGCATCAGCATATAAATGTTAAGAGAACATCGTGCAGGTTTCTCCATGCGCTGATTTGAAATCAGATAACTGTAGAGTTCCTCAGCAGACATTATATTGGGATATGGTTGTTCACCATAGGTCATAATTTCCCAAAGTAAAACACCATATGACCAAACATCCGATTGTGAATCGTAGAATTTATCTTGTAGAGATTCGGGTGCCATCCATTTGATGGGCAAGCGTCCATTAGTATTCTTTCTATAGTATTCTGTATCCTGTATATCTCGAGCTAGTCCAAAATCTGCGATTTTCATAACATAATTGTCACTAACCAAAACATTTCGGGCCGCAAGATCACGATGTATGCACTTGAAAAATCAAAAATTTATAAAACATAAACTCAAGAAACACCTCAATAGTAAGTACTTTCGACATACCCTTCTTGAAGCTAAATACTCCATGCCGCGTGCTATTTGAAATGCAAAAGATATAAGATTTTTTTCTGTTAAATCTTGTTCTTCATGCAAATAGCCACTATCGCGACGTTGACTTGAACAGCTAGTGATGCCAACTGGTCTATTTTTCTTTAGGAAATCCTTAAGATTGCCAAATGGCGCATACTCAACAATCACCCAAAGTGGTCCATTCTGGCTACAGCATCCCAGTAAATTGATAATATTAATATGTTTGCCAATCATTTTCATTACTTCCATTTCCCGTACTAAACTTGCCATATCAGCATCCGTGTGTTCGTCTTTGACCATTTTTACGGCAACAATTGTCGAACTATTATTGGAAGACACTGCTCGTGGTAATCCAGTAGCCTCAGCCATAACTACTCTGCCAAAAGCTCCCTCACCTAGTGTAGAACCCAAGGCAAGATTATTTCTTTCAATTTCCCAATTCGAATCAAGGGGAAATTCATATTCGTTAAATGCTTGTGTAGGATCGACATTTGAGGATGTCTGGAAGGTTGTACGCTGTTTCTCAATTCTTATTACAGGCATATGTAGATCACAGGAGCTACCCTCTGAAGATGCTGGTCTATAAATAACCACTTTCTTGGTCCATTGATGAACGGTTTCGATTCGATGTTTGAGTAGTTTTTCTTGTTTTAATTTTCGTAAAACATAAATTATGAATATGGAACCAAGGAGGAAAATCAAAATAATTACAATTGGTGCCACTGTAAACCAAATTGGATGGCTGCGTAACAAAGTGTAGACCTCTCTGGTAGGAAGTTTATCAACTACTTTTAGATAACCACTTGCCATCGATTCACCCAAAGTATTAGCAGCAATGCATGTGTACCAACCCTCATCAGAGTAAGTAACATTTTTCAACTGCAATATATTTGTACGATCAGGATCCGTTGGAAGTTTTACAAATTCATTAGCATAACGTTCACTTAAATTTTGAGAACCTTGCGGTATTGACTTCTCCAATTCATTAATAGTCTTGTTATTTTGCTTGTAGTGTATCCACCAGATGAGAGGTTCCAAATCCGAAACAACTTTACACTCAAACGTCACACTACTATTCACGAGTACAGTTTGATTTTGGGGAAATCTATCACTATGAATTGGACGTGAACGTAGACGATCGTTTACAATAAGTTTGAAACTGTGCTTGATGCAATCCAAACGATTGCATAGCAAACATGTATAAATTCCAGAGTCCTCGGTTATAATATCATCCATTTGAATTGACCATTTCTTGTATGTAACCTTTCCAATATGCCTCATAATTTCTGTATCATTACGAGACCATGTAATATTTGGTATGGGGTTACCCAATGCAGGACAACTCAATTGTATAGAGCTACCCGATGGTTTATGTATTAAACTCACTAGTTGCTTTCGGAATGTAGGTTTGCTCTCTTCAACATTAACAGTTTCATTGTCTTTATTGTTCTCAATTTCAGATTCATTAACATCATGTTCCAATTCCAAATTCGATCCATTTAAATATTCTGTATCAAGTCTGGGCTTATCAATATCCACATTGGTTTTGTTCTGTTCCAATGGTTCGATTTTCAAATAGGCACTTGCCATTGTGCGTCCCAAACTATTGGCAGCTATACATGTATACCAGCCTTCATCTTCTTTTTGGACATTACCCAATCGCAGAACTTGTGGTTCGAATTCAGTAGTGGTTAAACGTTCAACAAGACCACCAATTTCATCAATATTTCTTATCGAATCCAATGCTGACTCGAGTTCTTCAATGGTGCCAGTTGGTCGTTTGTCTCGCACCCATACTATGTGTGGTTCCATATCCGAGACAACAGGACAATCAAATTGTACATTTTCATTGATGGGTACACTGACATTTTGTGGCATATTATCTCGTATATAAGGTATAGCACGCATACGCGATACTATTATAACCTTAGTCGAATGCTCAATACAATCGAGTTCATTGCACACTTCACATTTATAGGAACCGGCATCATCAAAAGTCAAACCATCCACCAATATTGACCATTTCTTAAACTTATAACGATCGACGATAGCAGACTTCAAAAGTTTCGTACTATTGTGATACCAAGTTATATTTGGAATTGGTATACCAAGTGCTGGACATGATAATTGCAATAAACCACCAATGGTACGTTGAATGATGGCAAGCAATTTACTACTTTGCTTAAACTTTGGGGCACTTGTCAGTGTTCCATTAAGCGATTGAAATGCATATTCTGTTTCCTGTTCAGATGAATCAATCAGCTTCTCTTGTTGTTGTTCTTGTTCCTCACCTTCTAATTTGCTGATGCTTGTCAAGTCATCATTAAAATTAAGTACTGATTTCACATCAACTTTAAGTGTTAAATTTGACCATTTGTTTCCCTCCTTTGAATCTGTACGAGCCAAACAACTATAGATCCCAGCATCCTCGGATTGTATAGATTTGAGAAGTATTTGTGCATTATCACTTTCCAATAATTGATTATTTCGAAACCACAGTGGTTTATTTAATTGACAATACAAAATTATATCAATTCCTGCTACCACATGTCTTTCCACCATTGAGTTTGGCTCCATATTTGAGCCAATTGTTATTTTATGGGCCTTATCTCTTGCCACATTCCAAGCAAGTGTTGATTGATTGATGATATCAATATTGTTTGCAATTGTTGCCGAATGAATTATTCGAAAATGATTGCTCCATAAAATTAGATAGAACTGTATTATTATTATTAAATTTAACATTTTTTTTTTTTTATTTTGTTTTTCTTTTTTTAAGATTATTAATTTGATTATTAAAATATCTAATTTGGATTTTATTTCATTCAATCAATATTGATGATGATATTATTCATTTTTCTTTAATTAATTGATTCCAATGATTTTTAATTTTTTATTTATTTATTTATTTTTTTTTTTTTTTTCAATTTGCGTTTTGTTCTTTTCGTTTTGTTTCTGTTTTTTTGCTTCGTTATTTTTCAGTGCCAGCGAATTATTACAAACAAAAAACAAAAAAGTATCTACAAATGTATGTGCATTGGATTTATAATGAGTTTCATATGTACTATACTAGTATATATAGATATATTTGTCTCGTAGGTGAAACCAACTTATTGCCTGCCTCCACCACGAAGCCTCGATGACATTTCATTTAACCAACGTAACCAAAGTATTCGTTTCGACGGCGCTCGTCGTTTCATTAAACAAATCGTACAGTTAGATATATATAGACAAAGATATATACGAGTATGCTTATATATTTGTATATTTGTTTAAGCTAATATGGTGGTCGTTACCATCGACGAGGTTTTCATTAGAATTATTTTTTTAAATTTTTTTTTTTTTTTTTGTAAAAAATCACTTAAGAACCAACAGGTCTTTTGTTTCTTTATTTGTAATTAGCACTTAAATTTCCAACGGTTTATCTTAAGGGCTCTTTAAACTGATGAGTTTCGGAGAGAGAATAGTAAGTAAAGTGGGATTTGCAAATAGTATACACATATTTCATTCAATTTCATATATTTTCTTGTATGATCACTTTGCATTTTTGGGTTCTTCTTTCAGTTATTAATCACGTTTCTTCTGTTTTCAGTTTCTCTGTCTCTCATATCCATCCAAATTTTTACGATGCACTTTCATTTAATAATCCCATTAAATGCATTCAACTTTGAAAGTTTTTACCACAAAAAACAACTTCCGTTTGTATTTGTGTTTTTTTTCATTCATTTCTTTATTCAAATTCTTTTATTCGCAACGAACAATAGTCGATCGACCAACTTGCGCGAGTGTATGGACACAACTGAATCGATGATGATCGAAACTTTGATATGTCGTAGTTGTTTGTTCGTTACTTTTGGTGTGGGTGACAAAACATAGTAAGCACTTTAGTACATAATATGTTGTTGTTGTTGTTGTTGTTGTTGTAATACTCCTACTGATTGAAATTGAAAGAACAATACTAAGGAACTGGCAATCATCAACCGAATCAACTTGCATGTGTGTTGTGTTTCTGATGGTCACAAAACACCAAACGCCAAACAACAAACAACGATCCGATCCGATCCTTAAGATATTTATTCATGTACGAGTATCTATCTCTTCTACCTGTTTGCCAACTTATCATTATTATAGTCTCTTACTTTTGCATTTGCTTTTTTACTTATTGCTCAATTTTTACTCCTCTTTTCTCCTGTTGTCCTTTTTGTAAATTCTAAACATGTTTGGTTATATTGGTTATTTGGTTTGGTGTCTAGCTTTAGATATACTTCTTCTGTACACTCTTTGTACATTGATTTTGCTTTTCTTTATAAGTATTGTTCTTATCTTCTTTCTTGTTTTGAGGCGCTCACAACAATTCTCATTGCGGTTGTGGTATTGTCTTCTTATTTTTCCACTATTTCAGCTAAACATTTTGTTGTCTTAAACAAACGTGCGCATGCGATTATTGAATATCAATAAGGAAATATCCGTTACGTGACTGATTTCTTCCTATAGCTATAGCTATTGCTATGGCTCTGGATTTGAGTCTATATTAGTGTTTGTTTCCATTGCTTTTGCCTCTCATTTTTGTCCTCACTTTTTTGAGCTATGCGATCTTAACGCACCCGCACTTTTTCACTAAAAAAATCTTAACCACTTTTATTTCTTTGAAAATTTTAGTCTTTACACTTGATCTTTTTTACCACACAACCCTACACAACGTAACCTTACACGATCTCACGGTTGAAAATTCAATTTTCTAGGCACGTATTGTTTTCCATTTCCAACAACATTTGTGCTCATTTTGTTCTCTTTGCGTTTTGCTCTCTTAAAGCGAGAAAAAAAATAACTGAACTTACTTTTATTTTTTCCATTCTCGCAAGTAAATTTCAAATTTCTATTCAATCTCAAATTAAATAAAACTTAAGAATACCAACCAACTTAACCCAATTATGTAAATAATGGAGAAAATGTGAACATGAATAGGAGAAACTGGAATATTCTAACTTACCTCGGGTCCAAATTCAGCCAATGCTTCTTTGAGTGCTATCATGTTAGCCGATGTTAATATACTTTGTATATCCGCTCCAGTAAAATTTTGTGTTTTTGTTGCAAAATACTCAAAATCCACAGAATCATCCAAATTGAGCGAGGCAGAAAGGTTTTCAAAAATACTTAAACGAGCTTTTTCATCTGGTAAGGGACATTCTACCAAACGATCTATGCGACCCGATCGTAACAAGGCAGGATCCAACAATTCTGGTCTAGATGTTGCAGCAATTACTATGACGCCTTGTAAGCCCTCAACGCCATCAAGCTCAGTAAGTAACTGATTTACAACACGATCTGTAACACCAGTTGAATCATGACCACGTTTGGGAGCTAAACTATCGAATTCATCAAAGAATAGAATACATGGTTTGGCACTTCGTGCTCTGTTATGAATGCAAAAAGAAAAAAATTGAGAATATCAGTTAATGATATCATAAGAATCTTCTATCTCACAAACCTGTTGAATAGATTTCGCACATTTTCCTCACTTTGTCCTATATATTTTGCCAAAAGTTCTGGTCCTTTGACAGAAATTGTACGTAGATTCCATGCAGATGTTATATTTGTAACAAGGAATGTTTTACCAGTTCCTGGCGGACCATAAAGTAAGATTCCTGCTTGATTTCGCAAAGGTGATGATTCAAAGATACCAGGATACTAAAAGTATTTCAATAAATATTTTTAAGAGCAGTTTCCAACCGATGCCGCAATGACTAGCTACCGCCCTGATCGTATCTATAGTATATATACATTGAAACTCTCCATTTCCATACAAAATAACCAACCACGGGCAATTAAATAAAGAATCAAACATTTTATAATACAAAAAGCCATAACCGGACGAAAACACCTTGACATTAGGTGTCCGGAACTATGTACTTAACTTTAAACTCATTTACTAACTACCAATGTGGTAGAACATGTGATAAAATGTAATCTGGAATTGTATTGTATACCCCTACCGATGAGCTTAAAATTTACATGGTTGGTGGACATGGGTCAAACACGAATAGTAACTAAATTTAAGTTCAATAATACAAAAAACAAATAAATATTTTCTAATAAGAACATCAATTTAAATTTGGGCTCGTATTGGATGTACTCCTCTTAGTGGCCAAAGAGTCTTGAAATTTACAAGGTTGGTGGATATGGGCCAAACACTTATAGTTCCCAAATTTAAGTTCAATAATACCAAAAAGAAAAAAGGTTTTTTAATAAGAACATCAATTTGAATTTGAGCTCGTATGGGAGGTACCCCTCCTAGTGGTTGGTGAATATTGGTCAAACACTTATAGTACCCAAATTTAAGTTCAATAATACCAAAAACAAAAAAGGTTTTCTAATAATAATATCAATTCGAATTTGGACTCGTATGGGAGGTACTCCTAGTGACCCGAGGATCTTGAAAATTACAAGGTTGCTGGATATGGGTCAAACTCTTATGTAACTAAATTTAAGTTCAATAATACAAAAAATGTTTTTTTGTAAGAACATCAATTTGAATTTGGGCTCGTATGGGAAGTACAAAGGTTTTCTAATAAGAACAGCTCTATAACCCAAAAACTTAGAGACTAGTTTGCATACAAACAGACGGACAGACGGACATAGCTAAATCAACTCGTTTCGTCGAGCTGATCAAGAATATGTAAACTTTATGGGGTCTCTGATGCCTCCTCCTGTGTGTTAAAAACTATCAAAGGCCGCCCACCTGGTTTCACATGACTTGCTGTTTCGATTGGTCCAATTTCAATGGCTCTTAACTTTCATTTAACTTTCTTTTTTTTTGCCTGTTGCTTAAAAACATATGTTATTTTATTTATTTGTATGAGGATTTTCTTTTCTAGTAAATGAGGAATTCGAACTAAAAGAAATATCTTAATAAATAAACGCCCAGTAAATAGGGAAATGAACAAACGATCGGACGGACTGACATTGTTACATGATTTCAATATCCTTACTATTCTGGTGATACAATACCATAATAACATCATAATTTGTATAAAAGGTATAACAAATTGAATACAATTTTGAACAAACCTTTGATGGCCACATAATAACTTCCTCAAATACAGAGACAACAGATTCCAAGCCAGGGATATCATCTGTCATTGTTGTAGTAATATCTTTAGAATAATCCTGATTACTATTAATTCCTTGAAGGCAATATGAATTTGTATTTTCCAATGAGAGCAATAAGTGTTCATTTGTCAGCAAAGGTTGTTTTTTATCTAAAGACAAACAGCAAATTAGCAAATAATCCTTCTTTATAGATAGAATTTACAAATATGATATATGTATATTAAACTTACTTATTCGATATGCATAGAATATCGCACGTTCTACAAATTGAACTAGATCACTTTTTTTGTAGCCTTCAGTGAGATCAGCAAATTTTCCCAAATCCAATTGCTTTGAGTCAATATGACTACAAAGTTCTTTAAGTACCTTTTCACGATCTGTGCGCTGTAGATTCGGTAATGTTAATACCGTCTGGAAGATATGTTTTCCACGTGGCGAACTTAATCGTTTATTAAGTGATTGCACTTCATTAACAGTTGCAATAACAGCAATTGGATTTGTACTTGTATATTGTTCGATAAGTTGTTGAACTGTGTCAGCTACACGATTGTAATACTCGCTATCTTGTGTTGTTTGATCACCAGCCGCATGCGCAATCACATCCAAATTCTCAAGAACAACAATAGAAGGTGCATTTTGTAAGCAAGTCGTAAATATATTACGCAGGTCTTTTTGAATGGACTCAGTTTTGCGGCCCTTACTTCGCGAACAATAGAATATATCAAAGAAACAGTAATAAGGTTTTTTCATTAGTTTATCGAGTACACGTTCAACTAAGACTGTTTTACCTGTACCAGATAAACCAGTCACTAGAATATTACAACGTTTGAGCACAGAATTCTGTTTGTCAAGGCATAAATTGAATTGCAATTCAGTTAGAATTTCATTGATGATCTCATCGTACTCTGGCAGTTTTATAATATCTTTTATACTAAGTGGAGATTCTGGTTGTGTTGGAACGAATTCATCTACTTGACGTACCACATCAGCAGCATATAGTTTTGATTCCTTTAGAAATTGTGCATCTAAGACACAATAACGAAAATGTTCTGGTAAAATTCCTACACTAACAAGTAAATCATCTTCTAACCGAACAACTTCCTCTTGATTAATCAACATGGGGCCTGAATTCGTTCTCCGGAGCACGAAAAGTTTAAATGCATTTTCAATTATTTTATAATGTGTCTTTTTATGAGCAAATAGCTCAATTTTTTCAACAAAATTCACTACCATAGTTTTCGATTGCAGTGTTACTTTCTCTAGTTCTTTGATACCAAGTTGCTTCATGAGATTTCTATTCATCTCAATTGAGGGATGTATTGATTCAGGTAGACGATCACTCTCACTAACTAAACGCACCTTCACATAGTATTCTTTGTCATTGGATGTACGCAAATTGTAGAAATTCTCGAGATCCATGAAATCCGGCATATTGGCCTTGTTTATATAAATATCCGAAATCTGAGTCTCGTCTTTCCAATCGCCACCAATTACACGAAATTCAAACAGCCGCATATTTTCTCGAGTTAAATCCTTTTTGATTCGCACCATTTTCTCTTTTTTTCTTACAACAGCCGCCGGATCTGGACGCAGTCTTTCATCATGTATACTGCTTTGAGTTGTACAGCGAACTAATTCCGATTGATTTGTATCTTGTTGTACTTGTACTGAAGTTTTGCTACGTGATAGTTTTCCATTATCATTTGTCGTCATTCGATCGTCCTTACTTTCGCCATTTGATGTATTTTTATAAATATTAGCTGCCACAATTAATTCAGTATTTTGATCAATGCGTCCATAACTAATACTCGGCTTCAAACGATCTGTAAAACACAATAAACCATAAAAGTCTTTCTTTAGTTTATAAATATATAATAAATATAAAATATAATTACCCACGGTTAAAGCCACTTGCATTGATTTATTTATCCATATTAGAAGCATTTGTGTCGAATTGATGATTCTCGTTTGATCAAGCACAATGCCAGACATTTTCTCAGCACTTAGTTCCTAAAATATGTATGCTTAAAATAAGTATGACCCCATCACATCATATCACATACATATGTAGTTCCAAAATTCAAAACAATAACCTTTGCACACCTTCGTGTCAACAAATCTTGAGTACACACAACACAGCAAATGTACATACGTTTATATATATATATATATGAATTTGTATTTTTTTCATGTTGCTTGATTATTCAGTTTGAAAGTTCACAATACTCACAATAATCTCCCAGTCTTTTGCCGATATGGGAGTAACATAAACGCTACGCAAATTTAGCACATCAGCGATAAGAGAACATTTTACTAAGTCATTTTCATTAAGACCTATTAAATAGAAATTAAATTTAGATATTTTGATATTCAAAAGAAAAAGAAAAAGAGCGCCAATAAATATATATGTATGTACAATCTATATTTATTTATTCTCTTTATTGTATTGGCATCGCCTAATACAATATTGTATTAAGTAATTTACCCATTTCCTTTGCCACTTTGGCATTGAGCCCAATTTCAGTGTCTTTGACTGCGCCTGCATTTGGTGCCCATGACGCATAATGTGTTTGGTTGCCATAGTTCAAGCATAGGCATCCCGTATCCTAAAAAACAAAGGTCAATGGAATCCTTATCTAATCTCCAAGTTCAGTACACAACTCACATATGTCGAAACAACTTTATAATATTGATCTGGCAGTAATACAAAACTGTTTTTATTTGGACGAAAAACCACTTTAAATGTTCGTTTAAACATTATGCAAAATATTAATTAAATAAACAATAATAAATAACAAAACAACGAAATCTACTACTTCTTCTGTTCACTTTTCTACTAACTTGTTGTTGTTTCGATTGGAGATGCGTTTCTGCCGGCTTCTGTTTCGATAACTTAATAATCGCCATGCCAGTCGCTTATCGCGATATCAAATCAAAAACAATACTTTTATCTCACTCGCACACCTTTAAACCGTTAAGCATTTCACAATTTGAATCATTTGAATTCTATTTTATAATAGAACTTTGCTAATCTGTATCAAATAAAACCAGATCAATGAATTTTACACGAGGCGTATAAAAATTATTAAGGGAAAACATTAACAAAGGCTAATTAATCTATTATAATAAATTATACACATAATTCTAAAACAGTTCTTTCAAGATAAACGTAACTCAAAATTCATTTTAAAAAATTCTATTACGTTTGTTTGACAAATTGACACTTGCTTGGACGCTGTCACAGCGTCAAATTGTCTAATTCAACTTTATTTTCCTACTCCAATTGTATGCAGGTACTAAAGTTTTTAATAGCCTCTTCATGTGTATTTTTTGGTTCATCGCTGTCAGTTTCAGCAACGGAGGATTGTCGTCATTATCAAGCTATCAAGTAGTAAATGGCACTCATCTCAAACGAATCATTTACTAAAATTTCAGAATGTGACGATTGATGATTTTTATTATTCTTTTTTTGCAGCAAAACATTTTTGTTAAATCTTATGCATTTACATGGTCTGACATCCATTTCTCTTTGAAACTTGACAACGATATATTGTCATCTGAATACTCATCAGCATCTCAACTGTTTTCGATATTAAGAAATTTGTTATCTACTGAATAGCCGAGTATATTTTTTAAAAAATTTGCTCTTGCAATCAGGGGACAACTTGTTCCAAAAATTCATCGGGGGCATCCCAGTGCTATATACTCATACATGGCAAGAAATGTGTAGCGTCATTGTTCAATATTGTGTCAAGTATGATATAATATAAATACGGCGAAATAAAGTTTAAAAACGAAAAGTAAATAAATGGTATAGGCAAATGTAATCATACCTAATCGCGTTTCATTTTACTGAATTATCGATGATTGCATTATTAAATATGCGATCCGGATAAGCGAAATCGTAGTCAGTCTGGAGGAAACAATAGACATTTATTTCTAACTCTGCCGGATTAAAAAGGAACCGGGTTAGGTCAAATTCGGATTAGCAGAGTTCTACTGAATTTGTAATTAAATATTGATATACATGTATATTTTTTTTCAACGCCTGACATTCATAGTATGTGTGTGTATAGTGTGACTTATTGATAGTTTATAATATTAGGATATGCAACTTGATGATGTATCTATCTGAGATATTTCCTATTTCTTTCCAGACAAATGGGCAGGTAATTATGGGTTTCGAAATTGGTCATATACCAAGAAGCACTTGTTGAATTTGTTATCTCAATATTGCAGTATTTTCCATTCGTCACAGCTATGTGTAATGCATAACTTCACTAAGCTGGGACCATGGTCCAATATACTAATTTTCTATTTTAACTACATATATCTGCTTTGCCTTACGACGAGTCTTCCAAATAAGCTTCCGATCCAGGTGCACTCAATGTTACTGTAGAACAGTTTCCTTGTTTTAAGGTGAAAGTTATTAAGACTGATTTCTGTGTATTGACCACTGATCACTATTTTCCGTTGTTTCAGTAATTTTTCGACAAGTTGTCCTTGCAAGTGCTGTGATGCAACCAATCGGTTTTGATTCAATGCAATAATTGGTGTGTCATCTGACCAATGCGCTCTGACTTCAGATAAAAAGCAATTCCCAGAACGTGTCGTGAACTTCGTGAGATACTGCCGACTCTGTCTCTTGAGGTCGACGAATTGTAGAAGGATATTTCATTGGAAACAATTCAAAATTTGGTAAAAAAAATGCCTTTGCGTTTGCAAAAAATCATTGACGTCAAAGGAGGGTTTATTTTAATCGTGCTGTTATTCTCAGTTATTATGTTTTTTATAAGACGATGAGCACTAACTTGGTTTATAAATGAAAAGGCCCGAATTCACCCCCTACGAATGTTCGCTTGTAAGACGCAACAATTGGCTATTTTCGGACGGCTTTCCGACTACAAGGTTGGCCGAATATCCGGCAAAACAGCTATCCGTTTCATCTCTAATTATTATTTACCGGCATATTTGTAGTCAATATTGTATATACTATAAACTTCCTTCGTTAATCCCAGGATTAAATAAATAAAATTAAGAAATATGTAGAAATTTTTATTAAAAATCGTGTAAAACGTACAATTCTTTATTATATGTACTTGATTATGTGAATAAGTATTAAATAAATGAATAAGTTTTCTACTACTTCATGTTACTACATTTTCTTTCTTTTTCTTTTTGTTTTTCATTTTTTATTTTTTTTTTTTTATCAGTCTGCTAATAATCGCAAAAATGGCCATTTTATTTATTCGTATTATTTTTTTATCTTGACGATATATGGAAAATATAATTTCCTTTTTATTTATTTTTTTATTTTTATTATTATTTATTTTCAATTGTAAAAAGCTCGAGCTCAAATTTAAACTTATAATAATATAATAATGCAAAGTATAACTTACACATAATTTTATATTATACTAAAAATCATATAACAAATTGTAACATATAAAATTAAAAAAAAACATGATAAATATATAAGCATATACATATATATATATATATATATATATAGATATGCATATGTATGTATATATGTTTGTATATAAAAATATAAAAAGAAGCATGTAAAAGTGGTAAAAAGAAATTCGTTTCATAAAGGTAAACGAAGAGATTCAAAATGCGAATTTTCCGGAAATAAATTATTTTTGTATGTGGGGGGAGGATCAAATAAAAATTTTGTAATTTCACTTTTTAATAAATTTAGGAATGTACAACAAATAAAACTGAATCGCCCGATGACATGCAATTTTTTTCAACGTTAATTCAACTTAAATAATTTTGCTGATTAGATTGATTGATTAATTTGGAGATGGAGAATTTGACTTATTTATAATATATGTAGTGTATGTTAATGTTATGTTTTTAGAAAACTTCAGTCAGTCCTTGTGCATATTGACATATTCATATCCAAGATTTGGATGGTTTAATAAGAAAAAACAAAAACATTTAGCAATCCAGTTCTTCCAAAGTACGCGACAATCGATTATTATCGATGCGACGACGTTGCGAACGGCGTACTGCATCTGCCCGGCGATATGGTTCACTCTTTAGCCCAAGAAGTATGTCTTCGAGGGCGCCATTATACACCTCATCCTGATGTAAAAGTTTCTTCTCTCTCACCGAATGGGATTTACTCTTCAACTCGTTGATTACAGCTTCCTTTAAATAGGAATTGAATTTGTTTGTTCAAATTGAAATTTCACAATTTTATGTTTTAACTATAAATTTACATATACAAATACAAAAAAACAAAAAAAAAATGCTAAGAATTTCGGCTGCATGACTCTGGAAGAAGTGCCAAAAAACATTAAAAAATATTTTAGTTAAAGCTTTAGTTAGTTTAAATAACATAAAATTAATACGATCGATCAGAAAGGACATAAGTACATACAAAATTTTGTTAATTTATTAAAAAAAAAGAAAATGCAAAAGAAAAACCTTTTTTAAAAACGCAACACTTACACTATGTAATTTGATTTGATAATTTCAAGTGGCAATTAAACGAAAGCAGCAGCCTATTCCCATGAATATGCAAGTTAACTTAGCTTTCCTTCCATTCCTTCTCTCTACAACTCACATATGAGTGATTGCTTGGTTGATTGATTGGTTAATGATTGATGTTGGTCAGGTGTGGTTTGGTTTGGTTTGGTGAGGTGAGATGAGATGAGTGAAAATGTTTCATTTGTATTTAACGAGTACAATACAATTTGACTGACACCAAAATGATGGATGTTCAACAACAACAATAACAACAACAACAGTGATTAACAGTATTAACATCTAAATACCCAAAAACCAAGGCACATTTACATTAAATATTCTCAATATGTATAAAACACTATGTCGAATTGTACAAGGTTTTTTGTAGCAAGGTACTTTCCATAGTCACACAACCTATTTTCTAAATACCAAAAATATATATTTGTATTTTCGTTGCAAATAAAATTTAAAAACAATAAACAATACAAAAATAATGAGAATAAAATCTTCTTAACATTTCAAATCTTCATCAGAAAAACGAACAAATCGTACCTGTTGTTTCCTCTGGTTGACTTTATTACGCAAAAGTACCTGGTCACTTTCTTTCTTTGAGGCTGCCAACGCAGCAGCTTGTTCCAATCGACGACGTTGTTCATTTTCTAAATCATGTTGCTGATCATATATATAAAAAAAAAAAAAAAAAAGAGAAGATTAATTTCATCATATCTCAGTGAATTAATTATTAATTTTACAGTTACCTTAAAGGCTCGGGTGAAACGAACTATTAAGGAAAAGAATGCTGCAGCATCTGCATTGCGAGATGATTCGCCAAAATATTCGACACACTCTTTGAATGCTTCCTGCGCAATTTTTAAATCTTGTTTGGCTTTCTTAAGTTTATCTTCGGAATTGTTAAGAAAATCACGAAGTATATGCGTCTGTGTGCCCTTGACACGTTGTTCGGCTTCCTTTTTAACTAGTTCCATGCCTTTCTCTAGATCAAGTACATCTGTGATGATATTTTCCAATGAAACTAGTGCCGCTTTATCGGTACCATAGATTTCAGTGTCAAAGTTTAGCAAATCGGGAAACTTTTGTCGAATTGTCGCCACTATATAATGCAACAATGATGAACGCTTATCCGTTGATTTCGTATCAATTAACGTGTCCAATGATTGTAGCTTAAAGCCATAGGCAGGTCCGCGCTTGCTGCTATTTAAATAATTTCCAAAAGCCAAAACAATTTCTAGCAAGGACTTAAACTTTCTAGATTGTTTAAGTGAATTTGAGGCACGTATTATTGCTTGAATTTGCTAAAAAAAAAAAACAACAAGTAAACAAAAAATGTAATTCATAAAGACTCGATTGATTGATTCTTGTTGTTGTTGTTGTAGACTACTTACTGGACTTATTAAATGTATGCAATCGACAAAATTGCCCATATAATTCATGATTGCGAGTTTCGATGAAATCCTTTCGACGCGTGACAATTGAAGCATAAACTTATCTTCTTCTGTTAGAAGATTTGGATCTTTACGCTCAATAATATATTCTTTATATGTCTTCACTTCAGCATCCGTGGGCACCATTTTTTGTAATAATTCCACATTTTCTAAAGATAATTTCTTCAAGTCCAAGGAATGTATTGCAGCGATGACATCATCGATTGGCATGTCAAGCTTTCGTCGAGAGATTGCTGATAGATACAATATCAATACAAAATGACATATAAATTTACACAAATTTGGGTCAATTACTAATGTGTGAGTGTGTGTGTGTGTATGTATGTGTGTTTCTTACCAATGTTTCTTAATCTCGTATGTTCGAGCAAAGAAATATTATCGGGTTTCTTGAAGCGTTTACTTGGATAAGATTGCAATGATCCATCGACTTCAGAATTGCTACCATTAGACAATGGACCACATATTCCAATTTTAAAACGTTCCTCGAACTCATTGAAATCAATATGCTTGAAAATTTTCTCATCATCCAATTCATTAAATATCGTTCCACGCACCTAAACGAAATAACAATATTTTTCAGTTAAAATTAACAATTATAGTAAGTCGCCTTAGTTTACCTGATTTGGTTTAAGAGCAATCCAATTGAGAGTTGGCAATTTATATTTAGTTGCTACTTTACGCTTAATTGTCATGGCACCATCAGGAGCAGGCATGGAGCCAGCAACTGGTGGCGGTGCAGGTGGCTGAAATGAACCCATTGAACAGTTTGACATGGGTGAACGTAAATTATAACAGCTCATATCTGTCATCATATGCATCGGAGGTGCCGGTGGTACAGGTGGTGGTGGTGGAGATAGCGGCATATTGGATGATGACATTGATGTTTGCTGGGGGGGTGGTGGTGGAGGCGGCGGTGGCGGAGGTGGTGCTATCAAGCAAGCTTCTTTTTGAGTATCAAGGAATGAATTGGAATTGATAAGACCAGTGCCACCATTTACTAAAGATCCATCACCGGTTGAAATTGAACGTGGCAGGGATCGAGATAAGGTTTGTAATTCGAGGTTTTTACTATGCAAAAGAGATTCTCGTTTTTTAAGTTCTTGTTCATTCTGCTTTAAAATATGACGCAATGCTGCCAGCTCCTCTTCCAGCCTGTTTTTCGTATGTTGAAATTGTTCGCATTCGTTCTTTAACGCATGACTTTCGGCTTCCAACTCAGCATATTTATATAAAAATTCGGAGTTACGATCAATTTCACGCTCCAATAGATCTTCAAGTTCTTGAACGCGTTCTAGAGCGGATGTTTTCGTTTCTGAGTCTTCCATTAAGGCAGCCACATCGAAAACATTATCCAAATAAGCAGATATTTGTACCTTTAATTCCTCGGATTCGGTTAGTCGTATTCTTTCTAAATATTTATCCAAGCCTAGAGCTGTAAATTCGTACTGTAAATGCACTCGGTAATTCATATCCTCCACGGAATGCACAACGATATTCATGAATTGCATACAAGCAACCATGAAATCAATATTAAATGCTTCGAAATTCATAAAGTATTCCATTAGAGTTTGGAATCGTCGCTTCTCTTGACACACATCCTTGAAGTTGTCAAACGAAGACAATATAATTTCATGACCACCTTTAACCAGACAAATTGCGGCGAGAAGTTCGAGCACAAGAGCCTTCGTTCGCAGAGACTTATGAATTAGGCTAAGAGCAATGCAATTGATTGCTTCACGATGTTGAATCACCATATTGAATCCATACTTATTATTCATAATTGCACGTAAACACATTATAGAAACATGTATATCGTCTGTCGATGCACCCATATTGAGTTTAGCAATGTGTCGTGATCGTCGTCTGATACTTGGACTATCAAGGGCATCAACTAAAGAAGGCCGGAGAAAACCATAACCAGACGCATTGGCTCCACTGTGTAAAGGTTGTTGTCGTGTTGTATCCATTATACTTGTACTGGCTATGGACGGCACAACTGCACCGGGGCTCATAGATGATGTAGTCATGCCCACTTCAGTTGTATTTATAATACTATTGCTTATTCCGTTTGTTATATTTAGACGTTCCTCAGATGTATTTAATGCCTCTTGGACACGTTGTTCGTGTCTCATCATCTGTAATCTAAAGCTTAGATAGTCGACCAGCGCATCGAGGCCTTGATTTGTGTCATCGAGAAACTCCTTCACCCATTCAATATGATTGGTGCGCAACGAAATTTCCAAATCCCGCAGCACTTGCGTTGACGTTGACTCACCAACCATTTTACGTTTCTGACAAAGAAAGTAAAACAAGTAAAGCTGTAAGTGTACAAGAGTTGTGTGTTCGCAAGAATGCGCCAGTAAGGATTTTGATGATCGTGATAAACATTTATGGAATTAGGAGTATTGGAATATGGAATGATGGATGTGGACGAACAAAACCAGCCAAAACATATGGATGCATAGTAGATATATGGATATGGAAAAGGAGTAAATGAAAATGAAATTGTGTAAGTGTTGGAAGTGAAACAATTTTATTTGATTAATACATTTCGTTTCAATTTTAAGAATTTTGTTTAAAGGTTCTACAAAGTTGGTTAATGAGTTTCAAATGTTATATAGATATTAAATTACATTCTATCTACATCTACACAGATCTACATCGATTATTGTTGGAAAATTACACGTAATGATTGATAAGAGCAAATTGAAAGATTTCATATTTAAACTCTAAACCAACTTTTCATTTTTCATTGGCAATCGTAACTTACCCGATGACTACGAGATGCCTTTGGGTCCAAGTATGTACGAAGCTTATTTAAGTAATGAGATGGTGGATCCTTTGCCTGCACCATTTCCTGTAAATTAATATACATAAGTTAATACAATAGATAGTAAACCTCTTTCTCTATTCTCACCTGATCACATATCATATCCCACTTTTTCTCGTCGTCATAATTTTTAAGTAATTTGGCTTTATCCGGTGGAAGATCCATAGATGCCTATGAAAATGGAAATTACCAAAATCAAAATATGTACATACATATAATACTTAATATAAATATCATAGAGAGAGAGAGAGAGAGAAGGGGATGATTGCTTATTAAACTAAATGACCCAACAACTACACAAGGTCAATCAAATAATTTACTAAATAATATCAACAATAGGAACACATATACTTAGTATATAGTACATTTTTTTTTATTCTACCTTTGATAGTAAGTGTATGTAAAGATTATTATTACTTGGATATGATATTTGAATTGCATAAAACTACATGGGTAAGTATATCATATATGAAAACCGCTGAAAAGAAGAGTAACTATGGCTATGCCGAAATTGTAATACTCTTCACGCACCTTTTACATCTTCTGTTTATTGTTCCAAGTACAATGTTTGAAGGGTCTTGAATGGGAGGATATGGGTCAGTTCCATAGTACAAAGAACAAAAAAGTTTTTCTAATACAAATGTATTGCGTATATGTGCACAGAAAGCTTCGTGCTCTCTAGTTAAAAAAAACTGAGAGACTAAATTGCATACATACAGGCGGACAGACGGACAAGGCTAAATCAACTAGTCTCGTCGCGTTGAACAAGAATACATGGGGTATCCGATGTCTCCTTCTGTGTCTTGCAAACTTCACGACAAACTTCTACTATTCACTGTGTGAAGAGTATAATGATGAATGATGGTAATATGGAAACAATGTGGGATAATAACGTAATGTCAAAGTACACACCTGCATAAAGATCTAGGCCGGACCACTATACCACTATATACTGGGGGATACTTCTTAATAACAACTTCATTACCATACATATGTATTTAGCATAATGTGCATATATCTTTAAAGACAGAAGATTGATTGATTTATCTGATTTACTTAAAAAGACAATAAAGTATGAAAGTGATAAAACTTTGCAATATAAACGAGAAGGTTGAAAGTATGTATTACAAACTTATAAGAGAAATGTCCCAGAAATATTATTTTAATAAATGGAAAATGTAGATGGTAGATGAAAAAATATATTATTAAATTGTTTAAGAGTAGTGAGCGTCAGAGATAAAACAATCACATCAAATATAGAATATTATTACTTAATAATAATATATGAAAATGATTAAATGAGTCAAGCTCGGGAACAGTTAGTCCATTTCTAGACAAATGATTCAGTTTTTAAATTAACCAACTGATTTTTTATGCGAAATTTTATAAAAAAATTCCAAGATTACTGAATGAATAGTAGCCCCATATCATAGAAATATTTGTATAATAAAAAGATCAAGCTCAGTCAGTCCAGAAGTTATTCAACTGAAATTGTATGCACATATCATCAGATATCATTAAATATTAATTGATACAACAATTCCAAAAAATGTGTGGCTATTGGGAATTATATTATATGCATATATGAATAGTCATTATAGTTTCTCAGAACTGAAAAACATATTTTGTGTGGAAAAACTGTACATGAGAACATTATATTTGTGTTATCATAAAGAATATATTATATAACAGTAATAGGCGACAGATCATTCGAAAATTCAAAGTATGAGCCACTTAATTTACTTTTTTATCTGGTTGTGTGAAAAGTATGTAAACATGTCGTTGGAACTGAAGTTGCTAATGTTTTATTGTGTTTAAATGCGTTCAAGCGAGCAATAAAAACTCACAATGAGATCATCATCATCGTCATTATTATCGTTGTTGTCCATATTCTTAATTCACTATAAAATGATCATGTCTGTATACAAACATTTGTACATTAAGATTTTGCTTTTATCGAAACCGACTAAGCTTTATTCCGTACATTTTATATTATGTATATTACTTATGTACTCGTATATATTTGTTGACATAATGTATAAATCTATTCAAGATAACAAACGAATAAATAGATAGACGGACGGTCGGACAGATGGATAGACATACACATGGATGTATAAAGAAGCAACAAAATAAACAAAGGCAAAGACAAAGACAAAGAAAATAAAAACAAGACATTAAATCTTACCAAAACTTTGGCAAATCTTTTATCCAGTTCTTCTGTTGTAGGCATGGGCTGTTGACTGCGACTACGAACGCTGGGCTGTCGTACGTGATGATACTGTGAACTGGTTCCAATATCATATCGCAAGTCATGTTTTTGTAGAGTACCACCGAGCGAATGACTGCCGTTACCATTACCACTTCCGCTGCTACCTCCTCCACCACCACCACCGCCACCACCATTTCTTAAATATGTAGATGTATGTGGTAGGAAGCCGTCCTCGACGACAGCTGATGTATCAGCTGAAGTGAGCGCCCGGGATTTAACAGCCCCCATAATAGTGGCAAATCGGCCACTTCTTGACCTATTTCTATTGTTATAATCGCCACTTTCGTCTCCGTCGTCGTCGTCTTCGTCGCCGTAGTCTCTTCCGTTTCCACCTCCGCCACTGTGTACGCCTCTGTCCACCACAGATAGCGTTGTGCTAAGGGAGGAAACCGCACCCCATACAGATCTGCAAAGGGCTCGCGTACGTTCTGGGCAACTTGAAAGTTGCTCTTTCAATTCAGTAAAGATATCCAAAATTAAAGATTCTTAATCCCTTTAATTCGACTGCAGTTCTATCTTCTTGCCCAGTAATAGCCCAGCACCCTGTGCGATGTGTTCAATATGTTTGCCGTCCAAATCCACACAGTCCCAATCAACCTACCTACAAACTGATGATTTGATAATAAATCAATAGAATAGAATATTTATTTTTAAAAAAATATATTTTATTTTTTTTTCATTTGATATGTAAACTTTAAAATATCTCTGACATTTCATTTAAAAAATTTTGTGTCTTTTATAGAATATTTCAAATAATTTCGTTATACAGTGTAATACTTCTAAATTTCTAAAAGTAATTGTTCGGAAAACACAATTTTCTTCTTTCCCACAACTTTATTTACTTTGGTAAAAAACTAAATTTACTTATTATAATGGAAAAAATTCAACAGGTTTCGAGGTTTTCGATACTTGACGATTGTCGATTGTAAATAAATTCATTTAACTGTGAATGTTGTATATTTACTCATACTACCACGGCACACACACACACACACACACACACACACACACAATCACTCTTATGTATAAACACAAACATCCGCACGCACACACTTGCAATGCTTCCGCACCCAGTTGCAACAATCTTCGTCTGAAATGAATTAAGTGGGATGGATACACAAAATCTATTCGATCATTTCTCGATGCATTTCCATCACTTAACAGATGTGTTTTCTTTTTTGGGTTTTTTCACTTTTCATATATAATAGAAATATATGGTATATACATGGTACGCGGGTGTTTAATATTATATATGTATGTATGCGCACACACAACACCAACAACAACAACACAGAAGTCACCTATAGACAGCATCAACAAACTTGGATCTCACTGCGTTCAGAGTCGAGACATTAGTGAGTGGATAAAGTAGTCTTTGTTGTTGTTGCTGTTGTAGAGCATGATTCATGCTTGTGCATGTTTAATGATGATTGTATCGCAATTTTGCGTTTAGCCGTATTATGATGGCAGCTTTAGAATTTTCACCCAACTCATTCAACATCATCATTCAACCATAAAGTTTACAACAAAAGGCACACAGCACTATCTCACACACACAAACACTCCGTCACTCACTCACTCACTCAATGGTACAAAACAAAGGCGTTTTTTCCCCTTTTTCTTATTTCGAATCGGAAGATTTTTATTGCAAAATCTTTTATTGCATTCATATTAAAAACATATAAACAGACTATCGATTTCAAGTATCACTTTAACACAAACTATATAAAAACATTTAAGCCTGAGCCAGCAGACCTTTTCCTTTCCGTAACGAATCAATCCAACCAATCTAATCTCTCGTTGTTGTCTTCTTCTTCCTCCAACCCAAATATCTGAGCTAGTGATGGAGAAATATCGATGGTACAATCGATAGTATCGATAGTTTTTTGTCTAACAAGACTGTCGATGGTTTGTAACACTATCGATAGTATTGTATTTCGTTCGAGCGTTTTTGCTGTTTTGAGTTTGCCATTTGTCTTCTTCTTCCTCTACCCAAATGTCTGAAGCTGGAAGTACATAAACGACGTTATCTTGCAAATTGACTTTTGGTGCTTTCAACTTCGACTTCAACAGAAAACAGTATTGGTAAATGGGAAAAGAGCTGTATTCATATCTAATTTGATGGAACATTTTCCTATCTAATTAAAAAGTTATTCCAACTGAATTTATTACATATTAATAAAAATACATACTTCGTTTCTTAAATAATTTAACTTTTAATACGTTTTTCTTCAATAATGTCGCGTTTATCGACATTGCAGCTTATTGTTGAAGTCGTTTATGTATTGTACTTTCAACTTGAGCGTGCAACCGACAACAGTCCTAACTAACATTGATTAAATTAATTTAATTAATTTATCAGCACTATACCTGTTGATTAAATTGAAGGTTTTCTACACTGTCGAAATAAAAATAAATCAATAGTTTCAGTTTAAGTGTTGCCAAAGCTTAGCTAAATTTTTCGTTTTGCAAAATCAAACTTAATTGTCGCTTTTCAATTTGAAAAAAGAAGAGAAAGGTAAATTCCTAAAATTGAAATATCATACTTGTATTTTTTTTATTATTTATTATATTTATATGTATTTAATACCACAAATATTAGAGTAGATTGTATGTACTTAAATACTTATAACAAAGTTTTTTATTTTTTTTTTGTTTCTTACCTTAATGAAGAACAAAAGTCCCTTTAAGACATATGAATCATACGTTACCTGGGGAAAAACAAAATTTTAATCACTCAAATTATAAAAATTTAGAGATCGTCAAATATGGTGGCAGATGCGACCAGGACGGAGATCACCAAGATGAATCCTCTTAAGACTATAGTGGTTTAGCAGATCAGCAACAATTGAATTTTTGTGAGAGTTCAGCCGATTGTTGTATCTTTTTTTTTTTTTGTCCGTACCACTAGTTATGTCGGATTCATTAGGCTACCAACTAAAGAACCCCTATCGCCTCAAATCCCATTTAATCCCTACAGCACCGCCAAATCATTCCTTCGTAGATGATCGTTGTACTAGTGTATCTGTTGATTTCTTCCCAAATTGACGGCATCTGCAATGATCATTTTGTATTGTCTTATTTCTGACGAACCTTGGCGCGTCAGTTATTTTTCGTAGAGCTTTGTTTTTAAAAAAATAAGAAAAATATTTAAATCAAATTATATTTAACTTTTCTTCTTTTTTATTTATTCTGTAAAGCTTGAAAATGGACAAACCATATATTCGTGTACTGATGAAATACGAGTTCATCCGTGGAAGCTCTGCATTGGAGGCAGCTACCAAGATAAACGCTGTTTGTGATAATAGAATCTCCATTTGTGAAAGAACTGTAAAGCGTTGGTTCAATAAGTTTGAAACAGGTGATTTTGACTTATGTAAACCACCTCGTGATGAAGAAGAAACGTCGAACATCAATTTTGACGATTCCAATCAAAGAAATACTGCATGTATGCGGCATATATCTTCTACAATGCGGGTCCGCAAAACGGCTCCATACATTGTACATGTGAAAAACTTAAATAAGGGCGGAAATGGTGACTCCAGAATCGGTACGGATCCGGCTGAAATAGATGGGTCTAATCGACAACAATATCTCAAACCAACTCCAAACGATGTAAATATGAACTGCACAATGACATGGGGACATGGTGATTCTGATGGCCCACGGAGTTGCTCCAACGAGGAAGTTGACAGAGGTGCAGAAATCAACGATGGAAAAGGAGGTAATAATAATTAATTGAAATAAACGTAATACTATTCTGCAAAACAAAATCCTCCGAACAGCATAACTAACATTGGAACACCAGATTTCAAATTATAATTGAATAAAATTATGTTATTTACAAATTTTATACGAATTTACTTAGATTTAAATGTCTAATTTTAAAAATATAAATGTTTTAAGGCCTAAAGGGCACAGTAGATATTTTAAAGCCTATGGGGCATATGATATTTATTATAAGTATTTAAGTAAAAAATTGAACTGGCCAAAATTGGTAAAAAAAAGGAGATTTTAAAAAAGTTGATAGAGAAAAATAAGATTGGATCGCCAGATTTAAAATTATAATTGTCTAAGTGTTGTGTAATCATATTTATAAATTACATATTATACTATAATATCTCTACTACTGCATGCATACAAATGAACTTAGAGCACAAAAAAAGAACATAAAACTTTTAAGTATATGTACACTAGTAAAGGAAAATCGTTGCTTTTAAACTCTCCAATTCGAAAACAGGGACTATTTCACGATTTTATTAAAACAATTTAAGCACTAACTTAAAAAAAAAATATAGATGGTTTTATCAAATTATATTATTAATAAAATACATATTCCTATCCATTTAATAATTTTTTATTTGTAGTGAGAACAATAGCTCCTTAGTAATCGGTGAAATCTCATAGAAACATGTAATGCAACCTCACTTTATGATAATAATTTTTATAAATTTCAGATCATTAGTGTGAAAACTGATTGACTATTGCGAATAGAAAAGGTTATGACTAAAAATATTCGATGGATATTAACAATTGTTAAACTTGTCAAAATATTCCTCTGTGCTGTTGTCTCCCAACAAATTCTATTGTCTCGAAAATGGAAAAAATCACAACTGGCTAAAATTTGGAGAATAATGGGCAAGCAAATCATTGTAATACTCGTTGATTTCGGACGGACAACGGTCTTGTGCATTGGTTCACTTTTGGATCTAGTTCGCCTATTGATTTCCATTGTTTGAACTAAGTCTCCGTCTCTGTGAAGAGCTTGATTGATCTGGATCACATTAATACAGTAACAATGTATGGGTGGACGGATGGGACACATTGAGCAAATGCAACACTATTTTGATCGTTCATTTATCCCAATATTGTAGAATTGTGTGCATGCATTATGCTCTCTCTTCGTGTATGTGGGAAAGGTTTGTAAAAATACTATTAGACTGGATATTGATAACAAATAGTGTGGAAATTTTATTAAAGCACGACAGATAATAAATATGTATTTAGATACGAGTGTAAGCCTATTTTTGGTAATAATTTATTATTCCTAATTCTTGTGTATAAAATAATTAAAAATAAAAGTATAAATAACAAAATTATATTTAAATATCGCACAGTTTAGTTTATTATATGTAATTATTATAAGATACTAGAGTAAATAGATGATAGATAAATTATGATTGATTGTTGTGACATTAATTGGATAGATTTGATGATGGCGAATTAGAATCAATTTTTTCAAGCTTGAGAATTAGTGCACTAATAATGCAGGCACCTGCTTCTTTTGTGAACCAACCCATATCCTTGAAGGCATGAATAGAGTTTTTGAAAGCATTCGTTGCTTCATCAGTGCAAAAGGAATCTAATGGCTGCTGTGCTGAGAAACAATTCTCCATTGGATTAATTGATGGCTCTAAATTCGTTTTGTTTATCACACCACATATTGATTGCCTCCGGACATAGACTTCAAATGCTGTCACAATTCGATAAACTCCATCATCGCAGACATAATGATGCTCTGGAACAGTGGGTTCAATCGTTGAAGCATTTGGTGAATAATATAGTTCTAAGCGTGTTCCAGGCTCATCTTTTTGCGTACTATTGACAGATAGATAATCTTCGTCTGTATCCAATGGAAGTGGCTGACCTCGATCGAGGATTGCGCGAATTTTATCGGCTCTTGTAATGTAGTAAAATGAAAGCCAATCACCACTGAAATCTAAAACTGCTTGTGATGTGGATGCGGCAATTGTCGATGAATTTACTGTTTGTTGATTTAGCTTAAAGTAAACCCAACCATTTAACTTATCATCACAATCACCAGTACAATCTGAACAAAAACAGATGGGTTCAAAGCGGCGATGGAAAAATGGCTGAGGCAGTACCAGGGACATCCAAAAACGCAAGACTAACTTCATATACTCGCAACGATTTGGTTCGGTCAAGATTACAGGTTCTATGTTACAGGCAGCGTGATTAGAATCACCAAGATTCATTGACGATAAATCTAACATTTGTGTATGCAATAAATTGTGTTGCATTCGATCGATTTGTTGCAATTGTTGTAAAAGGAGTAAATTATTCATATTGCTATCCGAATGATCATCTTCACACTCAACAATCTCATCATCTGCCTCATCACGATCTCCATCAATTACATTTGCATTTGAACTTGCGCCACTGGCATGCATCAGTTGAACAGCTAAATTATTTTCATCGTTATTATTGTACGTTGATATGTGTATGTCGTCATCATTGTTGCCTAGTGCATCGTCATTTTCTTTGTTGGTATCATAAACGGAACCTGAAGTAGAAGCATTCTGACCAGAACCGGATGTGTGAAAGCGATGTGTGCTTTGGCTACGCTGTATATTTAAATTTGTATTGTGCTGAAGTTGCAAGGATTCACGTAAACAACTGAAACGATAAGAAATACGTTAGAATTTCGGAATATTGATATAATTACCAAATTTACCATGTTGAAGATGGTGTACTTGGTTCGACTCGATTTTGTTCTAAACTACGATTTTTTATAGAAATATTTAAGAGAAGATTTTCCGACACACTCTCCATAACGGAACGATTTCTTTAAAACGATAATAATAACAACAAACAATGGCAAAATTGTTAAATTGTACATTAATTATGAAGAAACAATTTCTTCCTATAGAAGATAACTTACATAGAATTGCTACATGATGGTCCATCTCTGGTAGCATCAACTTCCTTTTCTTTCTCATACATTTCCAAATTTGCCTTTTCGCATTGCTGTGGCATTGAATCCATTTCCAATGCTTCTGGTGCCTCAATAATCGGTGTTCCATTCCGTGCCGCTTCACTTGGTAAGATCAGCGAAATCTTCTCACATTTACCATAAACATCAAAAACTGGATAAACGTTATTTGGCAAACCAGTGGCAAGATCATCCAGACTTGTTGAGCCAATCATGACCACAAGTTGACCAGTATGGCTGAGTGATAACGTTATCACCGAACCCACCTGGATATCTTCAAGAGCATCACCATACTTGGATGGCATTACTTGTCCATTGATATTGACAAATTCACTTGTAACCGCCCAACAAGGTCGTTTGATATTTAATATAGAAGATGCCAGATGACTACCATGACTTTGCTGAGCACATACACCCACTCCAATGGTACCCTTCCACTTGTTATTAATAGCATCGATTTTCACCTAAAAATATTATGTGTCTTATTAACAATTAGTTATCATTCACAATTTCCCAGGAATTCTACTTCTACTTACATTAACACTTTCTCCTCTACAAAGGGGTTTAGAGAGGCAAACAAGAGCCTGATTGTAAGATTTAGTACGCGTTGATGAACGACGATCCTCAGAGAGGCGTATATTTTTGCCAAATAAATCGGTAAATTCAAAGTTTTGTGCTTCAGAGTCAATTGATTCGAGCATGGAGTCCTGCTTGTTCAAAGGATCGACACCAAAGTCAAGTGAGTCCTGCAGCCGCAATTGGGTAGGTCGCAAAGGAGAGGTTGGACCTTGAGATGAAATCACCTGAACTGCCATTGTAGAGCCTTGCAATTCGGCGACTACATAAACTTCCTATATAAATAAAATATAAAATGGGAAAACTTAAATCGAGAAATCTGGAAAAATGTTTACAGTAGTATATTTCTTACACTTGGTATATTAAAGAACTTTATGTTCACGTCTTCTGAGTTTAACAACATACGAATGGTACCAACTGCTGTTAGTTCAAGAGAAATTCGATCGTCAACCCGCAACCACTCCAGGGAAGCCATAGAGCGATGCAAAAAGTTGGAATTAAAGCGAACTTCGTTTCCAGAAACATACCAAACATTTGCAGGTATTCGCTTCATGTTGAGTGGTAACTTCTTGCGGACATTCTCTTCGGGGAGACTTAGATCGGTGACACCAATTCTTAAGCAACCTATAAAGGAATAATGATGATTTAGTCCCCTATTATATTAAAAGAGTTTCGTATTAGTTTTCTTGCCTGCAAACAATGGATTAAATGATGTTATTTTAATTTCAAATGGTGAACCAACAGTTAATGGATGCTCCGAGAAAACTAAAGCTGTAGAAAGAGCTGCAGAACCACCCGTCAAACGAGAAGCCATTGTCCAATCCTCTGAAAGTGTTACATTGCCAGAAATACAAGTCCAACGATGTTTCGTTTCCAATGCAGCCGGCTGTTGTATAACTGAAGTCGCTTGACAACTCTGCGAATTTTCACTGGTCGCATACGGGGCTCGAATAAACTGCTGCGATGTTATGCTAACTTGAGCACATTGTCCATAAAGATCCACAATAGCCCAAACATTTGGGCTGCGACACTCACAAGCGGAACCCTGATCAACGCCATCAACGAAAAAATGAATGTAATCATTATTGCGCATCACCCCAACTCGTGTCCCAGCTCCTAGTGCATCCAAATCAGTGAGAACATTGGTGCGAATAGTTTTCCTATTGTGAAATATCATTGGGCCACAAAGAATTATTGTATCGTTAGCTTCAAGATCTGTAGCATTTGGTGCCAATTGAATATCTTCTGGTCTTGTGGCAGTGACACCGATCTCTATGTTTCCAGACCAATGCGAGACCATGGTTTCCAATTCAACTTCGAACAGCTCACGCTGTCTCAATGGTCGATTACTGAAAACAATAGCATCATTAAACTCAGCCAATGAGTTCGGTCGTGATGCTGTAATTCCACCATTCGAGATGCCAGCATTGGCACCATGTATACTATGAAAGCGAAGTGGAACCTCACTATACAGCGTCGTATTGGAAATAGTTGAATTTCCAGTATCCGGACTAGCTAACTCCGAAGTATCAATTATGCTAGCCTGCGCCGCCTGCCCATATAGATCAATTACACCATAAACTTTCTCGGGAACATTTGCGGCAGCTGGTCCCTGATCGACGCCATTAACCCAGAAGTGCAAAGTACCATCATCTTTTCGTACAACCCCAACACGATCGCCCACTTGCAAACGATCCAGGTTTTGTCCATATTGTTCTATAACAGTTACTCCATTCTGCATGACACCATTACCAGTCATCATCCAAGTTCCCGACCTGAAGTGATGATATTGATATTCTGTGATTAATATGAAATTGTGTTGTTGTACTTTTGAACTTACCGAACATTTGTCATGGTAAATGGAAAATCTAATTCTTCAGCACTATGCGTAGTCACACCGAGCTCAACGGATCCAGCCCATTTAGTGATAACACGCTCTAGACGAACTTGGAAAAGCTCATTGGGACGCAATGGGCGGCGTGTCAAAACTACTCCATTGTTGAAATCATCCGAAGCACTTTTCAGTTGAAATTAAAAGATGAAAATTTGATCAAATTAAATAAAAGTAAATAAAATCCTTAACCGTATAGAAACAAGGAACAAAAGGTTCAAGGTCCTAGCAGAAACTTCTTAGGGAAAGGAAAAGGAAACTTTAGTTACCACCTACAAGGTAATTATGCGCTGCGTTTTGAATATTAGCTCTTCTGTTTGAACTCCTTTCCTCAGTGACATTCAATAGGGACACCTGCAACTACAATCTAATCAAAGCAATGACCTGCGCACAGTAGTCAATATTAATCATCTTTGGTTCGTCAGCATATTGACCTAATTTCTGAACAGTATCTGCTGGCTTCAAATACGTGTGAGTGCCCACCTCAACTCAAGCTCCCTTATGGGCGTTGTTCCCTCTAAACATATACCTCGTGGCATCGGGAGGAGAACATAGACTTTTAAGTAGGCGTCACACTCTTTATAGTACATAGTCACTATTAGTCGCGTTTTCAAGAGTTGCATCGAAAGGCAGTTAAGAAGGGGCATAACTCAAAATTGTAAAATTATATCATATAATAACTTATGTTTTCACCGATAGAGGTGGCCTCGTTTCTTGGGCTTTATACATAGTTTGTTCCGCCCCCATGAAATCGTCTGATTATTATTAATTAACACTTACTTTGGTCGGAGAGCAGTGCGTCCGCTTTGTGTCACAGTGGCATGTGAACCACAAATGGAATGAAATGTTAAGCGATCCTCATTTCGTGCAATTGCTGCTGCTGGTGTAGCACTAGTTTCAATATCTTCAATGGCACCATTTCCTATACCACTACCAGCATTCAACACATCACAATCGGGACTAACCAAACTTAATGTGGGTGTAGAAAGTCCAGCTAATATCGCGTTACGACGAGTCACCAGATTTTGTCGTTCTCTTTCGTCACGATCTACAATGGTAACCTTTATTGTCATGCCATAAAGGTCAATGACACCCCAGAGAGTGGGTGCCACACGAAAAGCAGCAATCCCTTGATCCTGCCCATTTATATAATAATGTAAATTATTATTGGTTTTGCGCATCATGCCCACACGATCGCCTTCACGTAATTCATCCAAATTAAATTCGCCATATTGTCGTCGTGTGCCTTTACCATTTGTCAGAATGCCACAACCCGACATCATAGTCGTACCACTGCGCATGTTAGTCATTGTAGCAGGAAAGTGCAAAAGTGATGGATTATGTGACGTCACTCCAACCTCAATTGAGCCCGACCATTTATCCACAAGTTTATCTATGCGTATCTCGAAGAGTTCATTGTCCCGCAATGGTCTGTGCGTCATCACAACGCCATTATTAAATTCGTCCAATGGTCTCCTTCTTTCAGCCGAACGACAATTTGGTGATAGTTTCACCAAGGAGCCACATCTTGTATGAAATCGCAAGCGATCATTCATATCATAAAAGTCAACATTGTTTGTCATCGACAAAGACTGAATATATAATCCCGATGCATTTAAAGCAGCATTAGCAGTGGTACTTACACCATCTAATCCAGAATCCCCACTAGCATCAGTACCAATGTGTGCTTGTTGTAATAAACCTTGGATACCACTGGTGTTTGGTGTTTCATTCTTAAGGAATTAAAATGGTTTTATTAATTGTTTATATCATCACTCAATTTTATAGCTTACATCTCGTAGAGCTCCTTCGGTGGGACACAAAGATACTTGTACACAGCGTCCATACAAATCAACAAGTGCCCACAGAGGCGACGGCATGTTAGAGGCAGCGACTCCTAATGGGACTCCATTGACATAGAATACCAGTTCATGATTAGATGTACGCATCACACCCACTCGATCATTTTCATTCAATGACTCTAAATCGGTGCCATAGAACTCAATTATTTTTCGACCATCTTTCCGTATATCCATGCCGGAATATATCCAAGTCCCGTTTCGCATTGCTGTAGCAGATGCTACAATCTCTAATTCATCCGGCGATTCCATTGTAACCCCAATTTCCAAGCCACCACCCCATGAGTTATTCTTCAATTGAAAACGGAAAATTTCTCTATATAAGAACTACGCACAACACACTAAAATGCTTTACTTACCTTTTTCTCAATAATCACTTCGAAGAGGACATCATCCACCAGTGGTTGACCACTAAAAACTAAGGCTTGACTAAAATCGCAAACTGTTCGAGTCGCCGTCCGAAAATTCAATAATGTTATGCATCGTCCGCAACGATAATGAAATGTCTGTTGAGATTGTCCTTGACTATATCCTCCCATGGTAGAACCAATGCCACCGGCACCACCGCCGATTTCACTGGACATTTAAATAAGCAATTTAAAAACCGTTTTAATTTCGGACGGATTTATTTATATATTTTTCTTAATTTATATCTTTTCTTCTCTTTACAAGTGTTCTTCTTCTGTTAATTCTCTTTTAGGTGTATACAGAATACAAATGCATATGTATAACGAAATCAGGGCTGGAAAAACAACGCTTACAGATATTTTAACAGAAATACAAAAAAAAAATATACTAAAAAATACCAGAATTTGTATGCTAACTGACAAATTAATTGAATATGTGAATTACAGATTTGTTATTGTAATTTTAAAAGTTATTTTAATTAAATTTTCTAAGTTGAAATAGTAGTATTAAATATACTTTTGTTTTTTTTTTTGTATTTATTAATAATTTTTATCTACAGCTTTAAGTACATTTAATAATAACAATGTATATTAATTAAATATGCAATATATATGTAAAGGGAACAGTATACGACAACACAACAAATTTTGTTATCAATAAGAAGATTGGTGAGGCCACAACGAACTTTAAAAAAGAAATAAATAAAATAAATTTCAACTTTGACTGCCTATTACTTGCCAAAGTCAATAACCATCTCCCAGAGTGGCAGTATCTTCTTCTCAAATCATATCTGCTGGATCGTCACTTCATGGTGGAGGGGAAGGATGATAGATCCTCTACTCGCAACATTGGTGCTAGTGTGCCGCAGAGTAGCGTCCTCTGCACTGCTGATGTGCCAATAGCTGAGGATGATGACTCAATGGTGGCAACCTTTGCTGACGATACAGCGTTCCTAACAAGAAGCAAGCCTCGAATAATACACGAAACTATCTTGACAGCTTTCATGGATGAGCTAAGCGCTGGAATGTGGTATTAAACTCAGCAAAATCGCAACACTGCTGTTACACGCTACGTCGAGACATGTGCCCTTCAGTCAACATGGGTGGTGTTGACATTCTGTGTATGCTGATAATGTGAGATATCTCGGTATACACTTGGATAGATGCTTGACATGGAGTCACCACATCACTGGGGTTACTAACACATGTATAACCAAGCTTCACAGGATAAACTTGTTGCTACGCCCCACGAGTACTTTAAGCATAAATGCTAAACTAACTGTGTACAAAGCTATCATTAAGCCATCTTGGACATACGGCATCCAGCTCTGGGGCTTGGCATCCTACTCACAAATCAAACGAATACAAGTCACCCAGAACAAACCACTTCGGAAAATAACCAATGCGCCATGGTTCGTAAAGAATAACACTTTACACAGTGAGTCTCCAGATGCCTACCGTTTGGGAGGAAATCAACAGGCACACTAGCAGATACAATGATCGGCTGATGTTCACTTCAATCCACTAGTCAAGGAACTTTTCAACCATAACTGTCGCAGACGACTGAAATGACTTGACCCTAGTGATCTCCGCCGTGGACGCAACTGTTACTTACTATACCTCAGAATATTAATATTTAGTGAAGCTTAATATAAATATAAATATAAATAATATATACCATACCAATCTGAGGGTCAGAACCAACCAAACACCAATGCGAGTGGAAATAACAAAAAGGAAATGGGGCTGGCTTGGTCATGCTTTAAGGAGAGCATCATCCGATGTGCAATCGACTGGAATCCGCAAGGAGTAGAAACTTGGAAGCAGACGTAAGAAAAATCAACAAAAGCTGGAGCGAGATCAAGATGTTGGCGTTTGACAGAAACGAATGGAGGAAACTTGTTGTGGCCCTTTGCTCCTCCGTGGAACCTTAGGACATTTATATATATAAATAGTATATCCTCTGTCAATGTATGAGTCCAATGCCTTAAAAATACAGTAATAGTATTTTATTGGCGTATTAAAAGAACAAAAAAAAAAAAAAAATGCCTATGACGCAATAAATATAAAAGATATCGAACAAATTTTTTTTTTAAATTTATTTTTTTACTTGCTATCTATTTTTAAATATAACAAGGCAAAAAAAAATTTGTAATTAATTTATTTAAATAATGGGAAAGAATAAACACCCTGAAAAGTCTATGTACATTTGATACACAAATGAATGTTTTTTTTTTAATAACTAGTGGCATATCCCTTACGTTTAAGAACCTCAATTAGACGTTTTGGCATAGAATTTACCAATTTTTTGGTGTCCTCCAGACTAATTTTATCCCATTCCTCCAAAAATTCTCTTGGAGCACAATTTTTGATGTTATTGTATGCTTCCTGATTCGGCACTCCAATGTATTCCATAAATGTTCAATGGGGTTAAGGTCTGGTGACTGGGGTGGAGTGACCAACTGTTTTTTTACGTTATAAAGCAACCATAGTTTAACATTGTGCGTAGTAAGCATTTGGTCATTGCCCTGCTGGAAATAGAAATCGTTTTCTATTCCCAATTTTTGGACGCTCTGGAGTATATTATCCTTTAAAATATTAATATAGCCCTTATGGTTCATTATGGAATCAATGAAAGTAAGTTTTCCAACGCCGTTAGCCGCCATAGAGCCGTACACCATTATTCCGCCACCATTGTTGTTTAATGTAGATGCAATATATTCTTTAGCAAGAGTTGTACCACCACTTTTTCTCCACACAAGTTGCTTTCCTTTTATTCCGAAAATGCAGTACTTACTCACATGAGAGAATAAAACTTTATCCCAAAAGGATTGTGGCATGTTGGCATATTTATTTGCAAATTCCAAACGCTTTTGTCTGTTAGCAAGACTTATGAAGAGTTTCTTGTGTGCTACACGTCTAATATATCCAGCTCCCTTCAAAACACGCCTTACAGTTCTGTTGGAAATTATTTTCGAATACTTCTCCTGCACATTGATTTGCAAATTGTGTGCAGTTATTCTAGGATTTAATTGAACTTTCTTAACAATATCTATTATTTCGCGATTTGCTAGAATTTTCGGATTACCACAGCGCGCCTTTGACTCAATGGAACCCGTCAAGACATAATTTTTGATTACTGTCTGCACTGATGAATGAGCTCTGCCTACTATTTGTCCAATCTCTCTGTATGTTTTTTTATCAGTCCACAGTTTAATTATAATTTTTCTCTCGCTTAAACTTATTTCCTTTCTTTTATTTTCCATTTTAAAAGCCAATAAATTTTGTCTGTACAATGACTAAATTATGAGTATTATGTAGAAATGGGAAAATCTCCGTTTTTGAATGTTTTCTTTTCTTATATTACGCACATAGTTATCTAAAGTATTATAACTTTATTTTTAAAAAACAATACACAATGATCAACCCCAACTCCTGTAAAAATCTGGTATTTATTTTTCTACGCTTTACCCAAAACAATACCATTGTTTTTCTTTCTTTTCATATACCTTCAATGTATGCAAAAACAGTTTTTGCCTCTACTTTATTTAAAAATGTGCGATTTACTGGGTAGTAGACAAAGTTGATTTATGTTTTTTTCTGCATGTACGTAGACATATGATGCCCAGTGCACGTGTTTGCGTAATGAAAATGAAATCTTTTTCCAAGGAGTGAGTATAATGAAATATAAAGATATTATCTTTCTAGTTTTGATTTTGAGATGTGTGTATTTCGATTTAATATGGATCTTCCAAGTAAGAAGAGACTAGACAATATATGATTCATCAAATTTGTAATTGTGTGAGCGATCTTATAAACTTTTAAGATTTATTTTTCTCAATGAACCAGTATTTATTCTTCCTTTTTTGAATACAATTAACTGGCTTAGGGTAAATCATACATAAACATATCAAATTTCAGATTTATATTTCGTTCTTCGATGTTCTTTTATTTTACAGATTTGTAAGTCCGTTGCCTTGAGTTGTTATATCACACATAAAACGATTGCCACAAATTTATTGTATTATCATGACATGCAGAGATAAATTGTAAAAAAACAATAAAAATTTAACTTAATTGTTGCTTTATTTTATTATTAATTGATTCTGGTATTAAAATATAATTAATATCCAGTGTGTTGTGTTTGTTAAATGAATCCAAATGAAATATAAAATTCTAATTTGTATGGTTCGTTGCTGTCACTGTTCATTGAACATACAAAATTAAGGGTTGGGAGTGTGTGGATCAGCATGCGTCTAAATTTAATTTCTTATAGTTTGCTTATTAAGATAACCCATTAAGGCTTGAAGACGTTTTTTAATGTTTTTCTGGTCATCCAATGTGCAGCCCAGCAAGGCACCTTCGAATTTCTTGTCCACCGGGCCGACATCCATGTCCATTTCATAAGATTCACGCAGCATAGAATCGCATGCATTGTCCATTGAGCTGCAGCAGGCGTTCAAATATTGTTGGCAACGCTGCCGAGAAACTACTGGATCGCCCATCTTGATCATTTGATCTATTAATACATTTATTTGGCTAAGAGAGTCCTCCTGAGACTTATCGCGTACTGTGCGGACACTGAGGTCAACTGTGCTCAAACGAACAGAGACACGTTCTATGTAGCAAATAATTTCTTCGCGCTCAGCTGAAATTCAATAATTGTGATTATAGTAGAGCATTGAGGATTCGTATTCATTCCTACTTACATTCACTCATGTTCTGCATTAAATCATTGCTTTTAATGAGGTCCATAGACATTAATAGATAGTCTTTTTTCTCCTGAAGATTGAGGGCATCTTTGCGGAATTTCTCGACACGTGCATCCAACTGATCCAAAATCGTAACAAATCTTAAAATAGTAATAAAAATGAAAGAAAATTGTTAAATTATTGAGTTATTTTTGTTACCAAATACTATTTACCTTTCATTTAAGTTGATTGGCCTTTGAGTACATGCACAGCCATCATCATCATCATCATCGTATTCATCATCATCATCAAATTCAGCATCATTTGAGGTTTGAAATTTATGAAAAAAGAGAAAGAATGAGAAAAAAAAAAAACAAACTTCAAGCTGGTTTTGGCGCAAAATCAAAGAAAACAATAATCGATAATAACTAATATACAAAGAATACTAAAGTTTACTAAACAAAAGAAACCCAAAATACAATTTGATTCACACATTGCTCAGTAGCTTAAATATTTTTACTTGTGGGCGTCTGTCTCTCTCTTGATTTGGTTTAGTTACCAAATATGAACTTATAAAATGTTTTCTTTTGGTTATTATGTTAATAAACTAAAAACAAATTTATAAATGCTACAATACACGTATATAAAAAGCGATCACTAAGATCAATGGATTAAGTGTAAGTAAATAAGCACCTGTCCAAGGCTTTACTCTCGTCGACTTGTCCATGGCTGGCTGTGTTCGGGTTGTGGCGCATGGAGGATGATGGCGATGCATCCATACCCGAACAATTGTCGTGCAGACCTTGCAAGTAGTCAAAATTCATTGATGATTCCGAGTTAACGTTCTGTTCACTTTGCGAATGATGTTGCTCCTGTGATACTTGCACAGGAGTTAAATCAATGTCCATCTCCTGCTCCTGCTCCAGATTGAAATTATCAGCACTTTGTCTCAATATCACCAAGTCAAGTCAAGTCTCAAGAGCTCAAGCCTGCCTCGCCTCAGTAACAACACACACACTTTCCGTTGATTAAGCACTACTAAATTGCTTGACTAACAAATACAACAGAGTTGCCGTCGTTGTCGTTTTCGATGAGTTGCTTGCTTGATGTCTATGATTTTAATTATATTGTATATCTTTATATTTTATTTTTCTTTCTTGGAATGGTTAGTTTTCGAGTGGGTGTTTTGCTTTTCTCTTTATTTGTTTTATTTTTGCTTATATACTTGTTTGTTATGTTGCTGTTGTTGTAGTTGGTGTTAATTGCAAAGTCGTCATAAGACTCCACGAACTGAAAGAAAAACAAAGCAAGCATTAGTATTTACCTATCAACTTCAGATTCTGGTTGTTGATGCTCATAAAAGTCCATTCCAGTCCAAGACATGTCGGCTTGTGGGCTAGTCGTAGTTCTACTTTCCGCATTATCATCAACTCTTCGTCGTTTTCGGAATATTCCAATAATATTTTCCAGCATCTTAACAAATCTCTGTTTTATTCCGTTTATTTACATTCAAAATCAAAAAAAAAATTAATATTCCAAAATCTCAAACAAAAATGTGAGATAAAAAACAATTTTTTTTTTTAGCTTGTTTTCTAGAATTCTCCGCTCTCATTTCAACAAAAATGACAGAGAATGACGGTCGTAGGTCGTTGGTGCTGCTGAAAGGGAAAGGATTTTTCAAATTACCTGCTGCAGAACAAATTTGTGATGGTTCAGTGGAAATTCGTGTTGATCTGCGACAATTGTTTCTTAATTTAAAATGGAAAATTCTGCACTTTTATTGTTTTTATTCACTTTATTTTCATTAAGAAGACGTCGCCAGTTGTCAATTTAAATGCCTCGTTAATATGTTTTTTACATATATCTATATAAGTAAATTTACCAAAAACAATAATTTTGTCACCGACAAAAGGCTGTTTAGCCTGCAAATCAGTGGTACCCGAATGACTTAATGTTAATTTACTAAAAAATACCAAGCCAATACATATGATAACAACACGAACGTGCTTGCCAACTGATTCAAATTACTAATATTCGTTCATGTTCTCATATCCGTCAGTGATTTTTCTAAATACGTTTATCTCATTCTATTACAATACTTTTTACTTAAAGTAAACCTTAAGTTGGAACTCCACACGCTAATAGCGTATTTAGACTGAAGAAAAAACTGTTTTTTTTTCTGAAACAGTTTAAAAAACTGGTTTTTATTACAACAACCACAGGGAAAGTAACGTTATTGAGAGTTGTTGTTTTAGAAATCGAAGGAGTTTTTAAACTGTTGAAAAAAAAAACAACTGCGCTTTACACAACTGTCGACTGGTCGACCCGCAGCAGTGTTGGAAAATTTCTGCCTTTTTTATTACATTTTTGTCTTTTTTCGTTGCGCGGTAAATATAAAACAGCTGATCATTGCACAAAACAATTAGAAGTAAATTTTAAATTGTAATTTTATTTTTACATTTTAATAAAATAAGTAGCAGGAATGAAGTAGGAAGTTGCAAGAATTATTTGCATACACTGCGAATTGTTCTTAATCACGTATTTTTCTCACAATTTCCATTTTAATTTCTCACAATTAGCCACAAAGTTCCTTTTGTATGTATAACCATAAAAAAACCAGTGTAAACGCCTAGTTTTTAAACGCCTAATTTGAAGCAGTGTAACCACGCTATAAATCCAACTGTCAGTTCAAGAAAGCGACCTTATAACTTTGTGCGATTTATACGTTAATAGAATATTTTAAATAATATCAGCCTAGCCTTACAAGAATGCTGACAATATAATAAAACCCAAATATTTCGTAAATATGTATATTTTATTTAGTTTTAAAGTTATAGCTTAGGGTATACGCAGATCTAGTCTGCTAGGTATGTAGATCTATCACTCGATTTACACGGTAAATCGAAATTTTTTATACCAAATTGAAACTAAATCTATTTATCTTGAAAAAATTGTATTCACTTATGTATTTATGTATTTATTTAAAAAAGGAGGAGGCTTTCAGCTCTCTTGAAAAAGTTACAATTGACTTTTCATATTATCAGAAAAATTAATTTAATGTACGAGTACGTGATTTTTTGATTTTCCCCTCATAGTAACTCTAAATGCAACTCTGTTTCTGACAACTCCCATAGATTACTGTCAAATTTAAAGCAAGCTGCCTCATTTAGCCATTGAAAGTATACAGCCGTGTGAATTTCGACGAATATAAAAAACAATGTATTCCATATGTTCACTAAGGATAATTTTTAGCGTAAAACAGTAATCAAGGAAAGAGGATCAATTTCAATGGCTAGGAAGGGCTTACTAAATTATGTTGTGGTCGTACTGGCACAAGTGACGAAGATTCAGTAGAAAGTCACGTCAGAAATAGTCAATAAAATCTATGGAATTAGATTGGACGATTGGAGAATGAAAGCACATGAAGTGGCTGATGATGTAGAATTTTAATTGCAAAAATCCATAAATTGACTACAAACTGCTACCCAATCCAGTACGTATATTCTCTAAATGAAACCCCCTGTGAGTATATTCTGTTTCCAAACCTGATGAAATGGTTCGATGGAAAGAGATTTGGGCCGAATGAGATCATCATTGAAACAACATTTCGAAGACCTTGATAAAAAGGAGGCTACGTTGAGAAATAAAATGCTTTTTAGCCCTAGAAAATATATTTTATTAAAAAATTAGGTAACTGCTCTCACAACATAGAAGAAAGAAATATAAATTAAAAAACGTAACTAAAGATTTTATTACTGTAATCACTTTCGCTAACTATTTCTCTTTTTTCCTGATTGTCATAATGCAGGGTGTCCAATAAATTTGATTACCTCTACCACATTCAAAGAAAAAGTGGTGAATTGTGGTGACAAATTGGTGTTATCAATTTCCTAACAAATTTTTACTTTTTAACTTCTTCTAATTTTATCTATGATCCTCCCACACAATCCCAGATTCAAATTCATTTCTTAATAGAAAATGTTTTTGTTTTTTAGACTATGGAACTGAAATTTGGACTCTATAAGTATTTGGCCTACTATGTAAATTTCAAGGCCCTCGGACTTCTAGGAGGCGTATTTCCCATACAAAACATTAACTTTAGAACAATGATCAGAAGATATATAAGGGGAGTGAAGAATAATACAACTTCGGCGTAGCCAAAGTAAATCTTCTTTTTTTTTATTTTTAAATAATGTTGTAATTCAAAAGAAGAAATAGAGTTAATCCAAGTTAAGTTAATTGTGATTTCTATTAATCTGAAAACTAATGATTTAAATTATAAAAGGTTCACAAATCGTAGAACTTTAAAATTTTTTAAAATAAAAATATTTACCGAATCTCGACAAGGTTTAATCTAATCCTTCCTTATGTTAATCATTTATATAAATGTGTACTTGGTGAGATCTCTTTTTCAATTGAGTAGATAATTTATTAATTACTTCAAAAACGAATAATTTTGTTACAATAAAATAGGCATTTAATGTTTTTTGAAATTCAAATTTAAATCTCGGACACAAACAGCGGTACGTAACCATTGACAACTTTTCGTAATAACATCGAATCGATAGTAAAACGGACATTGTTGTAAGATCGCATGTCCTTTAACGCAATAAATGAAAAATTCACAGCGTTCCATGTGTGGAAATATATGTTGACCGAAATGTGGACAATTCAAAAGATCGTTTCCCAAATTATTGGCATCGTTGTTATCATCATTGGGCATAACTTGACCAGCATTGATTGGTTGCAGTGAGCACTGAGCGTATTCAGGCAAATCACATTTTCCAGTATTGGCGTTCCATTGCAAATTACTGCTGCACTCTTGCAATATTGCTTGACCATAATAACAAATATAATATCGACTGCAACTACTTGAGCTACCAACGTAAATAATTCGATCTGTGGTTTCTTGAATTGATAGTGTAGAACAGAATGATGCAGCATCTGTTACAATCTGGTTAAAATAATTGCTATTGATAATGGTATCATTTCGACCGGAACAATTAACGTTTGCCGCCACATCGCAAAGTTTACTTTCAGGATTGAACATCATGGTTTCCGGACATACCGCTAGAACTGCTTCACCGTTATCAACGCAAAGATAGAATAAATGACAGTCGGCTGGATTTTCTATAAGTTCACCGAATACATGATCAGCACATATACGACTAGTCTGGCGTATTGTAATAGAGTTTGTAGGTCTTGCTCTTAGATTTCGTTGAGCCGGTATAGAATTAAGACAAGTGAACCAGCAACCTATCGTATTACAGTTTCTTCAAAATAATATTATTAATATTGATAATTTCAAATATATCTTACCTATTAAGAATAATATCCGTGGCATATTTTTAGTTTGGTTATTGGATAGTGAAAACTTCGCCCTTATGGTAACACAGTCAATGGAATTCTAATTTATGATCTTTACCTTTGAAAGTCAATACCTCTACAGTAAAATATTCATTGAGATATAGAAGAGACATAACTAATTATTTGTCAATTCAATTGTAGAGATACATTTTAATTTCCGTTTCAGAATTGATAAGACCACCGACCCATTTGCAGAATTTTGCAAATACTTATTATTATGTTTTATTCAAATACAATATGTAGTAAGTATAATAGTATATCTTGAAGACTAAAAATAACATATTTTTTCTAATTATATTTGCATTGTATAATGTTGTATTATATTTTGTCTTTATTAATTTCTCTTAAGATCTTTTACATTTTATTTTATTATATAAATTAATAGCGTTTTGCATTACCATAACATTTGGCTTGATTAACCGACACACAAGATCTCTTCTGATAGTCCCAGCCAAAGAAAAATGGACATTGTTGAAGCAAAAGATAACCATTCCGACAAAAATAAAAATAGTTGCAGTTAGTGGGATGCGGATATAGATCAACAGTGTGTGACTGACATTGTTCTCTCACAGTACTAAGCATGGTCTATTTTTGGAAAGATTAAGAAATTTTCAATTAAATATTGTATTAAGAAGCAAAATTGGTATGGATGGGTCTTACCAAACATCTTACGTTCTCGGCATGATCACATTTTCCGGTATTACTATTGAAATGCAACATTGATGAACAGTGCATTGTAAGAGTTTGACCATGATAGCATATAAAATAGTCCGAACATGACTTTGGATTCGCTATCAGTACTATGCGACCAGGATCGTCCATAGATGGACATACAGTCGAAACAATAATAGCCACAGGTGGCGGTAATGTCGATGCCAAGGGAGTTGCAAGCATTGAATTCACTAATGTAATTTCCATAGTACTAGTAGGTAGAGTACTGGGTGTAACAGATATTGAAGATTGTGTTGTATTTGGAATTGTAGCATTGCCGGAACGACAGTTTACGTCAACCATTGGTTCACACATTTCCAGCTCAGAATTAAAATAGTCACCTTCAGGACACTCATCAATGAATGATGCATCACCTTGACAGAAAATATAGTGGGCACAACTTATGTTCGAAGCTACGAACTTTTGCTCAGTTATATTTGCACATTCCTCAAACACATCACCATGAATCTTGTCGGCGCTTAGAGCCAAAATAAACGTTACCAGTAACAATCTCATATCAAATTATTCATAAATATATGTATGGGTACGTCGTATATGCCTTGTTCTCCTCAGTTTGAAACCAATTGTGCTACTACCACCAAAAGTCACGAACTCTTGATTTTAAATGAGGCCACTAATCATCTCAGAAAATGTACAAGTTATCTACAATACTAATTAGGCATCACACAATCATCGAAACAAGACTGTTTACATTGATATTGCCAAATACCAAGCAACCTAAGTATGACTGTACAAAATGATATATCTATAGTACGAGTATATATAGTATAGACAGGGCGTAGTCATCATTTATTTAAAAATGAAATTCTAGATTTATTAGCCAAAATGCAAGTCTTTAGAATAATAGAAAAGATAAAATGACGAGGACATTGTTGTAGTATAACATAACCATCGATACAGTGATAATAATAGTTTGGATTCGTCGGATATGTATAAACATTGTATTGACCTTTCTGACAACGATCTCGAACATTTCCGGATGATAATGTTGTCTGTAGGATCATCATAGTTGTTGAGGTTGTCATTGCAGTTGTTGGAACAGCAACAGTTGTTGTAGCACGTGTTGATGTTGTTGTAGATGTTGTGGGTTCTTCAACTTCAAGAATAATATTTGTACTTGCTGTTGTACTTGTCGTTGTTCTTGTCGTTGTACTTGTCGTTCTTTTTGTAAAAGTTGCGGTTATTGTGGTTGGTACTGTTGATGTTGGAAGTGTGTCGCTACTCTCATTTTCATCTTTTAAAGAACAATCAATGGGCTCAGTACAATCTCCCGAGCAATAATAAGAGTTATCACTATTGCAATAAACATATTGACTACAATTTTGATTGGGATTTAAGATATAATTGACTATAACACCTTCACATTCTGACAGAAATACACCTTCCACTTGATTCCAGAAACTTGTACACAAAGATGCCAAAACGACTATAGTATCGAAGAGTCGTTTATGAAGGCCTTTCACGATCATTATGTTTTATACAGACTGCTTGCCTATCACACACCATACCCAGAACTTTATAGTAGAGCGAGTTGCTCTTGCTATTTTTCTATTTTTAATTAGTACTGAGTAATACTTGTATTGATAAGAAAGAACATCCAGCCTAAGTGTGATATCGGGGAAGCGGGAGGCGACAATGCCAGACAATGTGGATAATTTTTAACAAATTACAAAATTCTTAAAAAACAACTAAGTGCTTTATGATTTCACAGATTATGGAGAACATGTTTAATTATCTTACCTTGTATAACAGCTATATGTACTATACTACATATAATTGTCTTTAGTTAATTGTCTTGTTGTGAAACAAACAAGTATCTGCATTGAAATCGCAGTATACGCCAAATGGACATTGCTGTACAAGTAGACAACCATCAAAACATTGATAGCAATAGCCTTTAGCACTTGTTGAACTATTAGAAACACTATCCAAACATTCATAATGCTGGCTGCACCCAATCTGGTTGGCGATGTACAGAATTGTACAGTAAAGGAGTACAATTTATTATTGTATTTTCGCAGGGGCTGATCCGAGCAGGTTACGAAAACATTTTATATAATGAAAATGAAAGTACGACGCCAAAATTTGATCATGATTCATTGGCCACCGAAACTTTGTTTTATTCTTAAGCCTAAGTATTTTTATAATAAATGATTTGATTTGTCGAGTTTATAATTTCTTTTATAGCAAATTATTTAGAATTGACTTGAAATGAAGGTTATTTTAAATTAATTGATTACTTTAGTTTATCTTGTGTAAGTTTTATCTTGAATGTGTTGGTAATGAAGATTGAAAACAGATAAAAAAATTTCAATCTATACTTTGATTATTGTTCGAAATTATAGACTGAGTATATATATATAAGCATCTAATAGGATCATACCAGTTCTGTTAAAATTATGTTCGTTTTGAGGTACCATAACATTTTGCTTGTGAGATTTGTACACATGCCCGACGCTCGATATCCCAACCATAATAGAATGGACATTGCTGGACAGTAAGAAAACCTTTGATGCAATAATAGAAATAATTGCATTTGTCTGGATGCGGAAAGAAATCGGTTACATGTGGCAAACATTTATTTGCATTGGGACGATCAATCTAAATGAATTTAATTATTTTATAATAAGAAAGACTAAACTCTATTTGATTTAAATTTTTACTTACCGAGCACTGTACATTTTCAGGAAAATCACATTGACCTGTATTTGCATTGAAATGTAATTGATTTGAACAGTGCATTTCCATAGCATGTCCATGATAACACAGAAAATAACCAGCACAAGATTCACTATTTGCAATAAGTATCACTTGAGTTGGATCATCACTATTGGGACAAGAAGGTTGAACTATTGTCGCACCGGTTACTGTACCATTTGATGTTGTTGGTACAATTGTGGGCATTGTGGTAATTACTGGTTCCTCTTCTTCTTCAGGTTCCTCGGGTTCGATCTCATCTAGGAAGCATTGAACATTTTCCTTATAATCACAAGCGCCCTCACTACTATCGAAGTATTGTCCTTCATCACATTCGCCGCTAGATGAATCTTCTCCATCACAATAAATATATGTCTGGCAACTTGTGAAACTGGATACAAATGTGCCAGCTTCAACTCCCTCACATTCCGCAAATTCTTCACCATTTACAACATTTACCAGATTCACACAAGCAAAAAATATACAAATGTATCGCAATATTAAGGATTTTACCATTTTATCGGAAATTTACAAAAAAATCTTCAACTTCAAATCACTTCGATCTTTTCAAGTTTTCTTTTTTGACTGAATACCTCATGACTGAATACAAAGTATTTTAATGTCACACACTTCTTTGATGAATGAATTAATCAAATAGAAATCAAATCACATTAACAAATTTAACATTGAATTCCTTTTTATATTATTACATTTTAACGAACCCATCGTCAAGTTCTACAATAATACATACCCTATTACTCATTATTATTATTATTAATTTTTTTTTTTTTTTTTTTTTTTGTGATAAAATCTTAAAATTTTGAGTGAATCATATTGTATTTTTATATCAAACTGATTGGAACTTTTATAACGTCCTCGAGCTAAATTTGGGACAAAACATTAAGTTCATGGTTATCAGCAAGAGAGAAAGTAATGAGGAAAAGAACTACATATATTCAAGTAAAGAACTTCCGAAATACTTAGATTCCTTAATAAATTAGATCAATCGAATCATTATGAGCTTGCCGTTTGTATCCCATACACGAAATGTGGTTATAAAATAAAGAGACTAAATGTTGTAACCTTTTTATCAGAGGCATAACTATACCGTCCGAGGTCCGTGGTATATTTATCGGATAGGTCGCTCCCTCAGTGTAAATCATTTTGCCGCCATGCCACATTGTTACGCCACTGTTTCTTCTATTAAACTTGCACCCGACCCTGCTTCGCATGGGTTGCTTCATTTCTTAGCATCACTTTATTCTCTCTGTTACATTTTGAGTATCAGTAAATTAAGTTGATATTTTGGTTAATTTTCTGTAGTATACTTTTTTCTGTGTGTTCTTTCATGATGCGTTCTACTATTTCTTCACAGCTTCAACAGTCACTTCAGTTTTTCATTTAATACAGATATTTACTTGAAAGACAATTAAAAGTTCCATAGCAATTAAGGCTAAGACTAGAATGTCATGCTTGATTTGAATCGTCTTGACAATGAATGCAATATGAGGTGTGGCTATAAATTAAAAAGACTTTTGCTTAGTTCTTGTTTTTGAAAATATAGCTCATTTATATAATTTCAGTTAATACTAGTTAACCAACAGACATATTGGTTGAATATATGTACTAAGTAGGAGTCAATCTGAAAACAACATAACAACATATCAGTTGAAAGACCTTGACAAAAAAAGACAATTTAAGATAAAAAAAAGAGAAAAAAAATCAATAAATAGAGAAAAAGTGATTTTCTTAAAAATGTATGAATACTTTGGTGAAAACCATTTTAGTATTTATTCTTGTACTTGTTTACTTTATCTGAACTGTTCTGACAATGTTCTTCAAAAACAAAAATCAACAATTCTGTTAACTTGACCTTTAAATCAATTTTATAATAAATATAAATAATGAAAAATCAATTTATCAATAAATTTGATAATTTTATTATGAAATTTTATATCTAATAAAATTTTAGGAACTGTCCCTCATATAATCTAATCAGATTAGAGCAATGAATAACCAAACCACATGTTTAGGTAAGAGTTGTATGAAAATTTATAGCTTATGGATTTAGAATTAATGCAAAGTACCATAATGAAGTAGTCTGAATTATCTGGTAGCCTATTTAGCATAGAAATGTACAAACAAAATAATGTAGAATGAATTATAGGGACACCAAATTGATATAACAGTTTATAGATACATAAATAGAGAGACTAAGCGAAGACCGCCATCTATTCACCTCGTCACTACGGCCACGAGTGGGTCTATTGTGACAACTCCCTTAATTGCAGTTCCTCCAAAATTCTGGTATTCATCAAGAATTCCAATATTTTCTTTGGAGGAAGATTTGCATTTTCATTTGGTTGCATGTACTGGTTACCCAGATAGCGGAGTCTGTTCCAAACTAAGTAGTGACAGTGGCATAGTAAATGATCTTCATCATTAGAGTAGTCATCGATGTTCTTCGCAAAATCGTTTTAAAATTTCAAGTGTAATTTTATCGCCATTTTCTTGTACAATTTTTCTGTGTACACTAAGCATACATAGACCGTTTAAACGGTTCTCTAGCAACGTTGAACCGAATTTTCGGTTACCAGATATCAGATATGTTTCCTTTCTTAATATCATCATATTCTCTCTGTTATAGTTTGTGTATCAACAAAGAACACAGTTTCAGTATCAGAAAATTAAAGTGATTAATTTTTGTAGTATACTTTTAGGGGTTGTTTGAATATCTAGGATCGGCAACGGGGATACATATTGGGACCAAAACTATCCTTTGTTCAAGCCGGTAAACAACCATACACATTTATATCATTTCAATGCAATCAGATAAACGGTATGGGAGCGCATAACATACGAACGAACAAAACACTTATTTTTATACATTGGGAGATGGATCAATGGTGCTAGGAGTTGTAAGACTCGTATCCAATTAAAACAATGTTATAAGTATGTGTTATATTGTGAAAAACTTCCTATTCTTTGTATTTTCTTGGATAAAATCATACGAGTCTTTATACCGAAATACCTTAGCTCTTGAAAAATTAGCCAATTTTTATTGTTTGGCAGACTCTGAATATAAACAAATTGTGCTTCTAGGCTCTTAATTATTTCTCTTGTTTTATGTGTTTTATGAACTGCTTATTAATACAAACCGTTAATAATACAAAATCACTCATTGCTTGAGTATTAGAGAGGAACATGTTTACATAGATACAGGCAGACAAATAGACACCTCATGTCATGCTGTGAGGTCTACTCTCCTTCAATTTGTTAGAAATTTTTAATTAAAGTTACCATAATAACCTGATTTGTTGCTTATTTTTTGTAGATTTAAAAATATTTGAAGTTTTAAATTATGAATATCGGAAAAAGAAGAACATTTAAAGAAAGTTATGAAAGATTTCACGGATCAAAATTTTGTTTCGCTTTAATTTCCCATTATTTTCATATAAAGAATAACTGTTAAAAGTTTGCTTTTGATATGGAACTCTTTTCAACTCGTTCGTATTAAATGCAATTCATTTGCTTTGTACAAGAAATAAAGAAATCCATAAGAAAACAAAAAACAAAAAATTTTAAATGAAAAACACATTTAAACAAGTGCAAACCAGTCTATATATTGTAGTTCTTTTTTGACTTTTGAATACAAACATGATGAATACAAGTACATAAACGACTTCATACTCATATCAAGATCGATAAGTATCTCAACTGTGTAAATAGATCAACAGTCTGTGTAGACAGTTGTAAGGGATATTCACAAAAATAAAGTACAATATTGTAAACACGTTATATTGTTCTATATTGACTTAATTATTTAAGCAGATATAAAAGAAATAATGAAATAAAAACAACAAAAAAAAAAAAATTGTATTCATATACAAATTGAATGAGCAGCAGCAACAGCAACAAGTCTTATGAATATGCAGTAGTAAAATGAAAAGATATGAATAAATTAAAAGAATTTAAAACAAAAATAAAACAAAAAAAAAAAAAATAAAGAAAAAGAATTTCAACTCTTAAAAAAGAAATATGCACAAGCAGCTTTTTTTACCACCAACACCACAATTTCTACCAACTACCCAACCCAACCTAACCCAATCCAATCAAATCGACCAATCATACTAACCAACAAATATGATTCACTAATAATAAACTATAAATATTGTACAATATATATTATAAATATGTATGTATATAAAATTATAAATTTGTATAGATTAACTGTAATTATATGCTTGAATGATATTCGGAGAGTAACTAATGTTTCTCTCAGAGTCTCTGAAGTCATAAAAGTATTTATCTTTTTACTCTCAATATTGAGGCCCAACTATTTCTACTTACTACATTCCAACATACATAAATCTTATCGAAATTTACAATTGTCTGAAATGAACTTAAAGTGAGAACTAGACGCCAAAATGGCCCAGTTGATTTATTTCATTAAATTTATCAAGTATGTATAATACAATAACATAGGTTTTGGTAGAAGAACATAACACCACCAATATAAAGCTTTATTTACACTAGGCGAACGAACGCAAACGCACGAAAGCAAATGCATTCGTTTTCCTAGAGTTCACTCGGAAGGGGAAACGCACGAAATACACGCATTGAACGCATTCCTTCGATGTAATTTGGACAGCAAACTAAAGTTCGTTCGCTCTCGTGCGTTCACGTTCGTTCGTCTAATGTATATGTACATAGCTTAATTTGACTATTTATTTTAATAAAGATTAAAAAGTTTACAAAACGTTTTTAACTAAAAGAAATTAAGCACTGTTTACTGAGGACTTCGGAGCTTTAAGATGACTAAATGCGATTGAATTGAAAGCGGTTTGACTTAGAACAGTTTCTTATTTTTGATTTAAAAGGTAAAAAGTTCGCACTTTAGTCAAGAGAAATCATTTTAAGTTACCATCAAGTTATATGAATTTATGATTCCCACGGCTGAAATATCTATCAATCGACATTAACAGCCGGTCAAGAACAACTCGAGTAGATGCAGCGCCCTTGGTGTACCTAACTTAACAATGTTAACAACATTTTAAGACCGCTCTACTCTTCAAATGTAGGGTAGGGTAGTTTCGTCAAAATCAAATTATGAGGAAAGGAAAAGTGAATCTGTTCGCATGCAGGCGAAGCCACAAATTATACTCTTCTTTGTCCTTTAATGTTCTCATTCATGCATTATAAATATCAAACGTTAATTGATTCTTCTTAGTAAATACTCAAAAATTGTATAGAGCAAAATAAAATTTCATTTATGTGGTGAGACAAAGGTGCGACTACTTAGGGTGGGCCTTATTTGGGCAAGTTGCATTATCTCAAAAATATATATGTACATATATCCAACATGCGGGCAAGAAGAAGTACAAACATATTCATACATACGTACATACATATTTAGATGCTTGTTGGTGACGGTCTGCGGGCGAGCCGCCGATTGCAATTTACACTCAGTACAAAAGTATGACGAATAGTCATCATGCTAAAGAAAGTACTCACCACATTCATTCACACAAATACATTCTCAAAGCCCATATACATAGATACACAATGAATGTACGTACATTAGTGTGTATGCACTTAAATACACAGTTTCAGATCACCAAACTCAATGAATTATGAAAAAAAAAATAAAATATAGTATAGTATAGATTAAAATGTAAAGATCTTTTTTAAAATCGCATGTGATGAAGCAAATAATAATACAATGCGCATCTAGTATATACTACAGCAATATATACTTATAGATGTGTACATTCATACATTTATATGTACATTTATAGAAACAGAAACAGATAGATAGATAGATCGCTCTCAGTTGATCCGTTGCGGATTTCATTGGTGGTATCATGCTATTTGGTTGGTTGTATGGTATTAACAACAATAATAGGTAGTAAGTAATTCGCTCAAAATTTTAAAAGTAACTTTCCCAACCATTGGGGATTTTTATGCGATAATCTTCATGCATGAAAAGTTAGAGAGACCGGTTTTGTTGACAGCGGCTCCGGTTCGATCATTACGCTCGCTCACTCAGTCACAATTAAAAGAGACCGATACTCCGAGCGAGTGCAAAAAGAGTATGTATGGATGGATGTGTAAGAGAGAGGTAAGCAAGAAATCAAATCTATCAAACACATAAATTTGTAAGTAAGTAAGTATTCATCTTATAGTTTGCTCTTGTAAAGGGGCGGACGTAATAGTAGCTTTCATATACGAGTATACCTATGGATGTAGTATATGTATACATAGTATATTACACAAGCATTGTGAAAACAGTGTGCCCCTTTAAACCGGATCTTTGCTATGAAAGTACGTTCACTTTATACCGCAAATGCGACTCGACTCGACTCGCCTCGTTTGCAACAGCAACAGCAAAAGCAGCAGCAGCCATAGTCTTTTATTTTTTGCTTCTTTTCTCATTTCAAATAACTAATAGCAAAAAGAAAAAAGCTCTTGGCGGCGCGGCGACGGCCTTCCTAACAAGTTGGTCAAGACTAACGTAGTAGATACACACGTTAGTACTACATCTACAATACATCAGTATAGGCTGATCATCTGTCTATGTTTGAATGTATGTATGTATGCCGTTGCTAAGCGGCAGCAGTTGCACTGCGTACTGTATAAAAATGTCAAATACCAAAAATACAATAAAACAGGTTAAAACACAAATGTTGCGGCATTCAAAAAAGATAGATAGACACAGAGAGACAAACTTGTTTTCTTTATAGTGAAGCAAAGTAAAGAGCAGCGACGAGGGACCAAGTCAAGTCGAGTAGAGTAGAGTAAAGTAGAGTCAAGACAAACCGAACAGAAGCGACCGACCGACAACAGCAAAGATGACAGCGACGGCGACGACGACGTCGCCGACTCAATCAGATCCAATACCAGAAAATCAAATTGTCATGAACGTGAACATAGGCTTACGTCAAACAACGTCGTTGTCGTTGCCGTCGACGACCAATTACATGTACACACATGCACCTCTTCAACGACGAACGACATTGTGTGGATGTAAAATCCCCGCTCGTTGTCCATAGATGTTAATAGTAGAATAGAGCATAGTAAAGTGGAGTGGAGTGGATGTATAAAGAGAGAAGTATACTCATATAAGGAGAGAGAGAGAGAAATCATGAGAAGAGAAGGCATGCAGAAGTGACACGGTGAGAGCGTATCACAACCGGCAAAAGACCGGCAATGTGAATGTTAATTTGTAGTTTGTTTGCGAGTCAGAATTGTAGTTAAACCGCACAAAACACAAAAAAGCATATACCTACATATTGAAAAAAAGAGCCGAAGTTAGCACACACAAACACAGATGCATGCTCATTCATTTTGTATCTATGTGTACTATAAGCTCTTGGTTGTTGGTTGCTGGCTACTCTCTCCCTCTCTTAAGGTTTGAGTACTGCTGTTGCTGTAGCTGTTGCTTGTCAGTTCAGTCAGTCAGTCAGTGTATCTGTGTATCTGTGAGTGTGCCTTGTGCATTTGTGTGTGTGTTTGAAAATAATTTTCAAGTCGATCCAGGTTCGTTCGCATTCACAAGAATTTCACCGACATTTAGTATAGTACCGTTTTTGGCTGCAGTCACACTCCGGACATTCTAATTAAAGAAAAAGTTATTGTAAAAACAAAGTATCGGCACAAGAAGTCAAAAATCTTATAGGCAAAACGCAACAACAACCAATAAATTAATATAATTAAAACTAGCGAAAAAAAAATTGAATTGAAATTGAAACGAAAAACACTGATCTAATTAATTTTGTGTGTTTAAAGTGAATTTCAAAGAAAATAAATAAAAAAGCCAAATCAAAGATAATAATTTTATCTAGAAGTGTGCAAATTCTACGAAACAAACAACAAAATCAACAAATAAAATATACAAAAAAATTAATTAAATTAATAAATTAAAACAGTTTCTTTTGTATTTGTGTCTGTGTATCTAGCTAACTAACAATAGCTATTAGTCTATTCATCTATCTATCTATCTGTCTGCCTATCTATCTCTCTATATGCTCGTCATATAGTCAGTCAGTCAGTTAGTCTGTTAGTCTGCCAGCCAGTCAACCAGTCATCAAGCCGGGGCAGCAAAGCATGCAACAAGCAGCACAAGCAACAAAGCACATTCATTGAGCAACAAGCAGCAGCAGCAAGCAACAATGCCAAGTGAAAACGTTCTTCTCTGGAAGCAACAGGTTTTGTTCAAAGTAGCATGAAGACAATTGTTAAAGAAACACAAAATAAAAAGAAACCAACATCATTATTATCTTCATCATTATCGTCATCGTCATCATTATTATCGACGACGAATCCATTAAAAGTCAAGAAACCCGAAATAACGATTCTTATTGTAAAGTAGGTTATTTTATTGTGCAAAAGAATTTCAAACAAAAAGATACAAGTTAACCGACAAAAAAAAAATAAGAACAACCAAAAATACTAAATTCAATTAAAATTTGTTCTCCGTGCACATTTTAACATTTGTGAACTTCAAAAAATACATATACTTAATAATATAATAAACCAACCAATAAGAACAGCAACAAAATCACAATGGAGACATTTTATGATGGCGATCTTAAAGACATTTGGGACTCTGATTTGGATCCAGTAAGTTCAACCATTTTTCTTTCCTTTTCTTTTTTCATTTAAATTACAATATATAGTATTTGTACTTACTTAATATATGAGATGAAAAAATACAATATAATTAATATATAGAGTCCATATCCATAGTATATAGAGTATATCTGATACCCTAATGTGTTTTTGGCTTTTTTTTGTGTATTGTTTTCTTGTGTATTATGTAGTGTGTGAGTGCATGTTTTTAAGATAGTAAATTTGTCTGTTCAAAAAATAATTTACATGGTTTTCATTGTTGATAACACAAGCAACTATTTCTAGCGTAACTGAAATGTATTTTCCCTTAAAATGTGATAATGATAATTAGTTTCCAAGAAAGAAACACAGTAACAACAACAACAACAACCAAATCAAAAAAAGTACATAAAGTATTCTTTATTTTTCTATTCTATATTCTTTTTGTTATTGTTGTTGCTGTTTCTGGTTCTGGTTCTGGTTCTGTTGCTGTTGCTGTTTCTGTTTTTTTTTTCTTAATTTCAATACAACAAAATATTGTACTTATTTGAAGTGAATAACGTTGAAAATAAGTACTACATACTACAATATTTCTTATCGCTGCGGAAACACTAAAGTAAAGTGTGTCGTAGCGGGCGGAATATGAAGCAAATCAGTGACAGAGACAGAGAGAGAGATACACACACCCATATATAAATATATGTATGTATGTACATATATATTATATATACATTTAGTAAGTAGTAGATTTCTAATTTAATAGAATGCGTGTAATAAGTACAACCATACAAGAAACATACTTAGTAAATACTTACTTAATATTAAATTGTAGAAGAGAGACAAATTTTTAACATTGTTAAAATTGTTTATTTTTTATTGTACAACAACAACAACATAAAAAAAAAATTAGAAATTTTTTAAGATAATTGGACAATCAACCAACTTAGTCAACTTACTCTGTCAACTGATAATACCTATGTGTGTAGTATGAAAAATTTTAAAGAAACAACCTTGAAATGATGATAGCTCACAAACAAACTGTGCAGCTTCGAAAATTCTTTTAGATATCTACTAGAGTTAGTACTCGTACTTAACTAATATTCAATAGATCAACCTTTAATTTACTACTGATATGAAAGTAGTTTTCTTTCACATAAATACCGAGTTGTCAATTAGTAATAGATAACACTTCAATTCTTCAGATATACATATGTATTTTCTGATAGTATTCCAGTACATCTAGTTATCAATTCGGAAAAGATCACCGCTTAAATCAATCAACTTAATTTGCTTTGACAAAATTTGAAGAATTAAACTTGGAAAAATGATCTATTCTAACAAGTTAACAATGAAATGGATCGATCACCCAGAGATGATAAAGTGAAGTGCTTGTATCTATTCAAAATTTGAAGAAATAACCTTGAAGTGATGAAGATTGCCTTCAAAGAAGCCTTTCAGTTTCTCTGACTCTAATTTCCTGTACATAAAATTATCAAACCACAATCTCAAAAACAATGGAATATTCAATAAAGTATATTGGAATATTTTAAAGTGTAAAGTTTATAGATATATAAAATGTGTAACATATAACATACAATATTATTGCTCTTCGATCTATGTTAACTGATCCGATTCTAAGGTCGATAAAAGTACTGAATCTGGGAAATATTTTGTTGATTATTTCACTTTTCATAATGCCAAACCATCATCAAAGTGCAATAGATCATTTCTTAAAAAAAAATAGTAATATAATTATTATTTTTTTTCATTTCTAAAATCTGTTTATATAATAAAGATTTGATCTATTGACAAATATATTTATAAAAAATCAATAGGTTCACATATGAATGCTTCAATTGCCAAATCGATTAACTCCTTAAGCCAAAAAGTTGAGAAAAAAAAAATTATAAATTCAAATAAACAATGTAGACTGTATTACTGAAGATGTATCTTTTATGTAACGACATATTGAAATTATAATATGGAATGTATCTTTATTATTACTATAATTTTTATGTATTAGTGTTTTACCATTAACATTTAATAAAATTCGAAAAGTGGAGTTAATCGATTTGGCAATTAAGTCATTCAAATAAAAAAATAAAAAAAAAACATTTGGATATTGACAATATTATAAAAATCATTTGAGAAAAATCTATCTATGTATGTATGTCTGTTCCCTATGGACTCCGAAACTGCTGGATGAATCTCAGGGAAACTTTATTTAGTGTTCCTGCAAAGTTTGGTGCAAATCGGACTATTGGAAAAATGGGAATTGATCAAATTTTGCATGTAAAGCTTACAGATTTTGTTTTTTTTTTTAAATCAATTACAAAGTCTTTGTCAAAGATCTCTTTTTGAACTGTAAGTCGTCGACAAAATAAAATAAATATCATTCTTTCTATCATTTCCGTGCAAAGTTCAAAAGAGAAATTCATTACTGAGTTTATGAAAGTGGTTAGTTTTAGAAATTTCTTAGAACCATATCACTTAATTAAATTATTTAATCTATAAATCATTAATAAATATATGTATTTGAATAATGAATGATTAGTAAAAGACTAAACTTTCAAGCCAATTTCTTGTACTGAAACATTTAAGAAGTAAATTCATTATATTTCAAAAAAAATTCTAATCGTTATAAAATTGGATCCCCTGGAAAATCCAAAATAAACAATTTTGCTTACTTAAAAGTTAATTTATTGATGGCATTTCATTTAAACTGATTGGAACATGAAGTCTTTTATTTTTCTTTTATTTTTCTGTTTTGTTATCTCATTGATTTTATTTTATTTTAATAATAAATTATCATTCTCAATATGTTGTTATACATATATTATATATAGAAATATACACTAAGCAATACGAGTGTAAATAATGAACAGAAACTGTTCGTTATCAAAATGAAAATAAAAAATTGTTGTAAAGAAATTGTTCAAAAGATAACGAAAAAAAAACGAGACACTTCAATTTATTTTTAAGTTCATCTGATTGATTTCTTATTTCTCTTGCACATTTTCATTATTATTATATTTAAAAAAATTTAATTTTGATTAAATTTGAAAACTATACTATGTATATGTAGTATGTGTTGTTATATCTATACTTAGTTGCATAGATTAAGATATTCTTTTTAATTGTCAAATCGATTGTGTGAATTAATTTGCCTTTAGTTTAAAGAATTTGTCCAAGAAAAATACGAGTATGTATACAAAAAAAGACACACAAAGAAGATAACTATAAAGTGAGTGGCTGGCGGATGAAGATTGGAAGATGACTAAAAACAAATAAAAAAAATTAAATTTTTTTTTTAAACGTACATTACCTTGATAAAAATAAGATACAAAACCAACAACAACAAAACTATAAATGTATAAAGTAAAAGAGGCAAAAATGAAAAAATTAAAAAAAGAAAAAAAAAAAAAAACACACGCGTTGCCTTCACCAAAAAGTAATTTTCACAAACAAAAGTCAGCATTTTATCAAAGCCAATAAAATAAGAAAAAATAAATTAAAATAATGAAAGAAAAAAATTAAAAAAAAAAAAAAAACAGAAGTCAGCATTTAATATTTCAGTTAAAAAATAAATCGGAAAGGTGAAACAGTTTCATTTTAAGACATTTTTCTTGCCAATCTTAGCACAACAAACAAATCATCATAACAACATACATAAAACAGTTAGTGATGATGATGAATTCAATGGTGATGATGACGTTAATGAAGTTGGTGATTGTGATGATCATGATGGTGTTGTAGGAGATTATCATATATATATATATAGACCCCATACTAATCATGGACTTTTTTTTTAATTATATACGAATAAAATATCTGCATTGTTCAATGCATTTTCATTGGAAGAGTGTTCGAGATACGATAGAATTGTTGCTAAGTGCAGCATGCATAATTGAATTGTAATTCGAATTCGTCACATCTTCATAACACATTTCCACTTTATAATTTACTTATATAAATTCTTATTGGACGATAAACGTTCAAGAATGGAAAAACAAATAAAATTAAATACATATTTACCTACATAAAGAGGTATATGTATGCAAAGTACAATGAGTATGTATAATGGTTTAATATGATCGAGTGCAGAATACTAATAAAGAGTTTCTAGTAGACCGATTGACTGACCAATCAACCGACCAACCGACCGATTGATCATCAAGAGACCGTTTCAAAGTAACAGTAACGTTGTTACTATGCATTTTTTATGAGTCGCAAGTCACCTTTCTTGGCTTAAATATAAGAAAAACACAACAAAACAAAACGACTTTTGCCTCAGCACATTTAAATACAAAACTAGTTCATTAAATAACTTTAACTCTTGACATTTAAAATTCCGAAATCAGCTAATTTTAACTCTTATGCTCTTCGTGAATACATAAACCCATTAAAATGGATAGAGGGAGAGATTTTTCTTTTTATTAATTTTTTCTTTTTTTTTAAGTTTTGTTATTTTAAGTATTATTAACCTGAAAACTATTTGATGTATAGAGGATCCCAAATTAGTATACCTAAGTGTGCCTCTCTGCTATTAACAGGTGAAAATTCAAAGTTGTAGAGGTTAAAACTGGCGAATATGTTGGATTGAAACCGAATTAGTAGTAAAATTTGTTAATTTTGGCAATCGGTTTGCAACTAAGCTATGAGTCATTATAAAACTAAGTATGGTGCAAGTACAATATTTTGATATAATAGTTGGCAGTACAAAAACGTCCCTTGGGTACTTGTTCATCGACATCCATAAAAGACTTTGAATTTCTTTGTTCAAAAATATTTCTTATCGATATAGTATGCTCGTGAACATTCCAACACCAGACATCGTTGACTGATTAGTGTTATCAGTGAAACTCCCCAGGATCCGTTCCAAATTGTCCAATTGCTCAAGTGCGGAGCGGCATGGAAACTCAGATGCTTCTTTGAATAAATCATTAATTTGTATATGTGTATAAATTCTATTAAATCCGTTGTTTCTACAATTGCTAAACAAATTTCGACAATCAACATGATATTAGTCAAAGTTTCTACTTTTGCCATTAGTACAATATAAACCAAATCTCATTAGCAAAGTTATAAAATTATGATAAAACTCTAAAATTTTAATATTTTCAAGTAAAAATTTCTTAAGTTTTAGCAATATTTGTGATAGTTTTGTTGCATATATCTATAAATATTCTATAACAAAGTCCCCCGATGCGTCTGTCTGTCTAAACGCGATGAATTAAAAAATATCGAACGGATTTTCATATGGTATTCACCAATGAACCAAATGAAAAAAAAAACATCTAAAAAAAAATTGAAAAGAGTGAAGTGTGTAAATGAGATGCATATAAAGCTTAAATAAATATTTTAAAATCAAACAAGTCGCCTTTGACAAATATCTCATAAGGATCGCGTCAACCAATCAGTATTCATTAATTTATTGGGATGAAGAGGCAGGACAACGTCTATCTGGGCATCTATTTGATACATAACATGGAACTACTATAGAAATTTGATTTGGTCAAATTTGTGTCTCTTTAATAAATAAAAAATGTTAAAGTTCACCATAGATGAAACCTAAATTGAAAAGTCTATAAATAATTCTTTTGATTGCCATTCTAACTTATGTTTAATCAAATATACTATGTACAAGGAAAAATTAATCCAAATTTTAAGCTTCAAAGTCTTAACAACTAAGAAACTACTTATTGTATGAGTAATTGAGTATAATGACAATAATTAGATCGATTTGTTTCGTAGTATTCTTCACAAACTTTCGGACAAATTAAATGTACATTTCAGTTTCATATATCAAAAAGGTGAAAATTATAATACAATATAATTTTAAAAAGTTTTTGTTTTTTCATTACCAGACAGAAAAACAAAAACAAAAAAACTTTCGGTATTTAAGAAATGCGCTTTTTTTGCTCCTCTTGCATCAATTACGTGGGTCAAAGTCTAGCATATGGTTGAGAAGTTCATAATTAAATTTTACCAAGTTACAAACATATGGAAAGACTTTGGCGTCAACAATATCAAATACTATTTCATTCATATAAATCTCAACCCTCTGTTTGGCACAGCTGTCGCTTATATAGTATAAATATATCTATATATACCGTTGTAATAATACCACGCGGTGCGCATTGCAGGATGCGCAATGACATTTTATGAACTCTTACCATATGCGAATTACTCTTAAATTTGCAATTACTTGAGAGAGACTTCCTGCTCTTAAGGCGGCGACGGCGGCGACGGCGGCGACACCATGTTGTAGCACCCACAACATTTAAATGCCGCCTGCCCACCAGATTCATGTATTTTCATTGTCTTTGACGTCAACAAGTTGTCAATTCACATTTTGTCATTAGACTACAATACAATTGCTTTTTCCTTTCTTATTTTGGGTTCAAGAAAGTTAGTTAAACATCCACCCACCACCAATACCACCATAACCACCACCCCCACCTTAGACCACAAAAAAAATTATAAAATGTACTATGTGAACTGGGAATCCCCTCTTTTTGCAATGTGCTTTGTGTACTAACTACGCTTATGCCTTTGGCATTTTTGCTTTTGACGAGCTTACGAGTATTTTTAAAATGATAAACTTAACTGCGGAAAACACGTCATTACAACTGTTTCTTGTTCAATACAAAATTTTGCACTATTAAAAGGTTTACAAAAGCAGTGAACTGTGGTTAATATCTGATGAATGTATCTACATACATAGTGTAGTGTATATGTATTGTATTGTATTGTATTATATATACAAATAACAAAATATAAAACGATCGATGTATTTCGAATTTTTGCAAAATTTATGTTACCTCAAAAAGATACAAAAAAACAAAAGAGGAATGCAATCGAAAACTTTGGTTGCTCTTCAATAAAATTAAAAAAAAAAATAAAAAACATTGGACAATAAGCTTTCCATGGCAATTTAAACTTTGATTGGTAATTCGAGGCAACACTCCAAACAAACTTGTACTACCAACCCAACAATACTAACAACAGCAACAACAATAACGGTAACAACAAGAAACAGTAACAAATTACAAGCTTTAAATTGTGGGAGCACCTTTCACTTTATTCGAAAAAGAAAAAAAATTCGAACAAAAATTAAAATTAAAAATAATAAAAAAAAAAAAAGAAATAAAAAGAAAAGAAAAGATATAAAGACCAACTAAGAAATGCTGCATAAAAGTATAAAAGGAAAGCAAGAAAACGATAAATACATAGGTAGTTAAATAGATACATAGATATTAGATACATAGTTAGATAGATAGATGAATGAATGACTGATTGAATGAATGAATGGATGGATGGATGCATAGATGACTGTATTGGGATGGGATGGGATGAAATGGATGTTCAGATAGATACTACTTATAGTAATAGATGAATATTGTAGTTAGATGGATGGATGGATGGTTTGTTTGTTTGTTGGTTGGTTGGTTAGTATCTCATTGTCGTCGTATACATAAAACCAAAAAAATCATACCAACAGTACACACACACACACATACACACACACACAAACACACAATAGTATATAGTGTAATATGTAAAATATACTTGAATAAAAAATGTGAAAGGTTTTCGCTTGCAACATTATTTAATCAATTCAATTTGTGGAGCAAGCGATATTTTTTTTTCTCTGTTTTTGATTTTCGTTTTTATTTTTTATAAAATTAACAAAAAGGAAAAAAATTAACAACAACACAGCAGCAACTTTGTAACCAGTTTATATATAAGTATACATATATATATATATATATATATATATTTTTTTTTTTGAATATTTTGTTTTTGTTGTTTTCCCATTTTATTATTATGTATTTTGTATTTGTCGTGGAGGAATAAAAAATACCTTATTTGTTTTAACCAAAGTCAGATTTATAATGATTTGATTTGATATCTCAAAAAATTGGTTGTTCTTAGTTGATTTTAATATTAGAGACTCTCACACACGAGGGATAAAAAAATTAACTTAAAACTCATTAATATTCGAAAACCTGTTGTAAAGAAGATACTCGTACATTAAAACTCTCATGCAGCCAAACCGAGTAAACTCAGTCAGTCAGTAGGCACAACAACACTTTTTTTTTTTGGGGGGCCTATAAAAAACAAATTGTCTGATTAAAAAGAAAGAAATCAGAATCAAAAAAAAAAAAAAAAAAAAAAACTTGAAGCGCACATGGAAAAACACCTGAAAAGAATATCGAATCTACCACACTTTGTAATAAAGAAAACAAAGAATACCCCAAGCAACATCTAGCGACCATCCGCCATCGTTTTACGCCCTTTCTAAACTTACTCTCTTCTCTCCTTCTTCTGACAAGGCCCCAAGCCTCTAGCCAAGCCAAACCAAACCAAGCCAAAGCGAAGCAAAGCAAGCCAAGCTGATTCAAGCCATTTCTTTCTGTCTGTCTGTCTGACTATCTATCCGTCTTTCTTTCTTTTTGATTTTCTACACTAAAGAAACCTCTTCATTTTCGTAGTGTTTTTCAAGAATTGCTAATTCTTAACATTTTCAGAGTTCGTTCAACTTTAACGTTAAACACACACAAACACGCACACATACTTACAGTTGGATAGATATTTAAAATTGTATGCTTCTGTGTATTATGTGTCCAGACGATGAAGATGGTAGCGACGTAAAAGAATTGGTAGAATTGGTAATAACAAAATGGCAGAGATGGCAACTTATTTTAATGCGTACGCGAAAATCAAGTCAGCACAACAGTCTAAATAAACAATGGTTGTTGGTATGAGGTAGAACTGTGTGAAAGTATGGATGTATGCGACAATGTGTATAAGTATGCAATCATAAACATAAGTAAAATAATAAATACATAAGTCAGGTGCTAACAGAACTTGAACAACTTGAAAATTCTAAAATATGTCCCTTCTCTATTCAATTTTACAAAAACATTTACACATATATTGTACTACAGATATGTATAATATATAAATACATCGAAGGTATGTATGTCTGTCTGAATGTAGCTGGCTGGGTGTGTGTGTGTGTGTTTATCTGTGTAATAAATAAATTTTTGCACAGATTCGGGTTTTTTTTTTGAGTTGCTCGTGTCGTGGGCACTAAAGCTAAAATTTACTTTTTTCATTTTCTTTTTATTTTGAATATGGGTCAGAAACCTCGACACAACTTAACAAAACAACAACAAAAATTTGTATATCATACATACGCACACAGAAGTGTGTGTGTGTGTGTGTGTGTGTCTCTGTTGGTATAAGTACGCTGTGCATGGATTACATCATCAGGCCAATATAGAAATGGTTGGTTGTTAGCACATTCTTCTAACCATTTTACACAGTGAAAACATTTCCATTTGTCAAACTTCAAATCTCAAACAAGATATTTTTTAATACAAACCTAACAAAACTTGAACTAGTAAGTGGTCTATCACTGATATGATTATGCACTATATACTCAATATCATATTTTGTCATACACATTTTGAATATGATTTTCATTCAAATTATAATGGTATACAACATGCATATACTTATATACAATACAATATATGTATTTAGTATATGCACGTGTGTATCTGCTAAATCTGAATAGAAATCGAAAACCTGTTGTTGCATATTTTCAAGGTTGTTTCTAAGTCCGCATCATACTTACTGCTTATCACTCTCAAGCGAATTGCAAAAATAATATACTTACGATTAGCTACTGCAGCCTCATAAAATGTGTGTCTATCGTATACTAAAATATTAAATAATCATTATTATTATTTTAGTGATTACACTTATTTTTTGTTTGTATTTTTCAACTTATCAGTTTTAAGTCTTAAATTTGAAAATCAATTTCAAATTTTTCTTCACAGATATTATTATACCTTTTATACAACCATAGGGTGTGTGTTGAGTTGTAAACCTGTTTACTTACACTCGTACGTATGAGAAGAGATTTCATAGTGTCAACAAATCAATCTTAGAATGTCTGTTTCCTGTGAATTTATTTCTAAACTTCTAAAAATACGTCTTCTGTTCAAACTGGTTAGAACTTTTGAACAATGATCAAGAATAGATAATTTTACAAGAGATCATTAGCTTCCATTGAAATTGCTTGAATTAAGTTGACTTATTCTATATGTGCATATGTATGTAGATTTTATAAATTCTTAAGCTGAAAACTTTGTCAAATTTTGTCAATTTTTTAGAAGATTAAAAAATAAAGTAAAATATATACTCGTATGTACATACTCGTATAACTATAACAAACTACTCTGTAACAGAGAGAACTTTATAATGACGTAATTGATCAATCCCATCAGAATTTGTTAAACATTATTATCAAATCAGTAGAAAGACTATCGACTAAACTGGAAGATTCTGACTGGTTCTCATTCCAAACTTTGACTTGAATACAAAACATAAGACAATCATAAAACCAGTGTGGGCATATGAAATCCAACTTTAGGGCACAGCTGCAGAATCTAATACATATTGATGTCCTGCAAAGATTTCATTCCATGCTACTCAACAACACGGAAAAAAGAAATCGCTAGTTATAGTAAAAACTATATTAAACCATTGGAAATCATAATAAAGTACTAGCTATCAATCTGTTAGGCAATAGCAGCGATATTAGAAGTTTCAAACGATATCACCCACTTGAGTTAGGGTTTAGAATATAATAATTTATAGACTTAAGTAGTCTTATTAGCATTCCTGTACCAATGTAATTTTGTAGCATATATTCTCTCAGCAAATTTAGTGGATGTTAAAGAATTAAAGTAATAAAAATAAAAAAAAACATTTTATACAGGGTTTGCTTTAAATTTTGTAACATGATAGAGAAGCCAACGCCTGGATGGGTACAGTGATGACAAAAAAAAATAATAATAATCGGTAAATCGATTAATTGAAAAGAGAGGTAATTAATTTGAATTAATCGCCAATTAATCGGTTAATTAATAACCAAAAGAAAAAGATGCTCCTCTTTCCAACTCATCCAAAAGAAATTTTGTATTTTTTTTAAATAAAATTATATGCAAGAAATAAAGTCCTTCAGTGAATTTTCGATTAACCGATGTTTTCGATTAAGTCTAATAGTAATTTCTAACGAATTAACCGATGGATCGTACTTTTTCGATTAATATTCAGTCACTAGATGAGAAATTTCTTTGTATGCAAATTAAACATTCCTTTTTCGAAATCTTTTTTAAAAATTGTCTACAAAATTTTTTTAAATATTGGCGAAATAGTCAAGAATGGACCACTGAAAGAAATAGCCACCATATGTAAATTAATCTTTTAAATATAACTTATTTATTAGTTAAAGAGCTGATATTTGTAGAGACTTTTCTTTTTTGCATTAATCAGAACATGAGTTTCAATAGCGACGAACTGAGACTGACTTCTATAAGCACCAAATAAGATGTTGATCATTCAATCAATTTTTCTTTACACTTCCAACTTATTAACTTTATCAAACATATATATTTTTTATTGTTGCAAACTCATTAAAATATAAATATTTCTACTAAATATTTGGACACAAATTACCCTGTTTATGGGATGACAAAATTTTCTTTAACAGAAATTGGTGTAACTTACAATTGATACATGAATTGAATTTTACATTACCTACTTTATAGTCTTAGGACATATGGGTTCTGGTTTCTTACAATCTATGACAATGTTTTATATATGAAAACCTTTTAAGAAAAATATTCAGTCAAATAGCGAAGACCCAATTCAAATTAGATCAACAGAAAATCGAGAATATACACACATACATACATATACGAGTATACGAGTATACGGGTAAAACAGATATAAAAACATCCTTATGGGTGATATTATTTTAAATCTAATTTCACTACATATTGGTTTAAAATGTCTATAAAATTTAAATTAAACTTTAAATTTAAATTTCATTTTTATTATGTGAAATCGTGTGACTTGGCCCTTAAAAATTGTTTTAATATAATATTTTATCAGTAATGGAAAAAACAGCACGAAAAATACGTAAAGCAAAAACGTTTCAGATAAGATTGTCAATAATAACAAAAAACAAAGTGAACTAATAAAATAAAAAATAAAAACAAGAAAAAAAAGAAAAAGAAAAGAAACAAAACCAAACCAATTCAACTCATACACACCTTCTTCTCTCTAAACATATTATAGTAGTATATAGTTACTACCAACTACAAAAACTAGGTACTTTTATATACAATATTTGTTGTGTATGACAAAGTAAAATCAAATTTATAGTGTCTGCTGTTCGTCATTTAATGCCATTTGAACCAATATCAAATCAACGTAATCCAAACAGTCAAAATTCACTTTACATCATTTCATTTTGGTTACATAATAGCGTATAAATGAATATTCAATTATTTTTTATTGAACTCTAGTCATATAATCAATTTTTTATATCTTTTTATCTTGAAAAGTACTTGACAGTCAATAAATGAATAGTTAAATCCTTTCTTTAATGAATCAATTGATAATCGAAAAATAATAATAATTATAATCTATTTGTTTTGTGTTTCTTGTATTTGCAGACTGAATCTTTAAAAATATCAGCCGATCATGATATGAACGATTGGTTTCTAGAGCGTGATGTTAAAGAATCCGCCGTTATACTTAATGACAGACTTATTTCGGATGCATTGCTTAATGGAACATTTCCCATTAAAACGGAACATTCCTATAGTCTCAACAGCGATGGTGATTCTATACCAGACTCACCAAGAAGCCTGCAGACAAAAATGGATGGTAAGTTTGTCTTCTATAATACTATTTTTTGCTTATTCAAATGTGTTAAGCCCTAAGCTAAAGAACATACATATACACATAAGATACTATACATACATATTATATTGTACATACATTTACGTATCTACTCATATTAAGTAGATACAAATGAATTTATTCTTGACTTTATTATGATTATGAGTGAGTATTTTTTTTTTTTTTTGTTGAATAGACCAACAGACAAAGTGTACTACTTACTGAAAGAGCAAGAGTTTATTTTTTATTTTATGTATAAACAGTTGTTGGGGGTTTTTAAATGGAGCAAACACACTCCACTATGATAGAGTTTCATTTTGTTCTTATTGCTGTTGTTGTTGTTGTTGTTGTTGTTGTGGCGTTGGTAACAGCATTAACAATTTATCGCAGAACTCGTGCATGAAGTACTACAACTACAACTACAACTACTGACTGCTATTGTTGTTGACGAAATCAATTTTTTAGTTATTATTCCTTATAATTATTCTAGTCATTTTTTTTATAAAATGAGTTACAAAACAAAAAATATTGGAATTTCTCATTAATTAAATGCTCTACATACAATATTAATTTATAGTAACATTACCATAATTTGTAGTAGTCTGAGAACCCAAAAAGTTTTCCTTTATACTATGTATTAGGGTTCTAACAGACGGTTAACGGAACCTCCGCATCCGCCTCTGGATGTTTTTAACGGATGTGTATTGAAAATTAAAGATTCTATTTGCCAGCAAACATAATATTGTATATATTCTTTGTTGTGTCTTAATAAAATAGTGGCAATACTGACTCCTTTTGAAGAAATAACATAGAATCTAAGTGATACAAATGTATTGACGGAAACATAGCAGATAGGAAAAGGTAAATCTAATTATAAAAAAACTAATTGAAGAAATTAATTTGAAAATTTGTGACTTTCCAAGAAATTTTTCTTTAAAAACCCACCTCCGCCTCCGTTAACCTCCATTGCAACCCTACTTTATATAGAAATAATAAGCGTGATGAGACGAATCAATCAAACATTTAACTGAGTTCTTTGATTACTAGAAGAGGTAGTCCCCACAAAAAAATATACAACACAATTAAATTCAATTGTTTTTAAAACCAAATTAAATGAAGACCAAATTTAACATTTTCCTTAACAATTGTCACAACATCTATCTATCTTCTATACCTATTATGAAACATGTGTCTGTCTGTCCGAATGCGATGAACTCAAAAACTATCGAAAAGATTGAGTGATTCATGAGGAAGGTTTATGGTTAGAATAAAGTTCGAAAAACCCCAAAGGAATGGCCGAAAAATCTTTAAAAAAATCGACAAGTGTGAGGTTTGTAAGTTAGATGCATATAAAGCTTAAAGGAATATTTTATAATCAATCAAGTCGCCTTTGACAAATATTCTCATCGGGATCGGTTCAGCCAATTAGTATCCATTAATTTTTTGGGAAGGAGAGGCATAATTGGAAATTGGAAATCTAATAAATATTCTAAACAGCTATGGATTTTCTAAGATATTCAAATGAAACTTTACAAATCTCTCTGAAAAACAATTAAAACAATGAATTGATGGAAAAACTGTAGGTATAAGGTATATAAGCTTCGGTGAACCCAAGTCCTATTTGATTTAATTTTCATTGTGTATAGGATTGGTCTTAAGTGATTATCAGAGATCATTTTAACTTAAATTTTAATCGGATATTGAATTATAAAAATTTGAAAACGAAATGAAAAAATTGGCTGGTTATCTTAAAGAATTATTATTATTAACTTATTGAAATATAATAAGTATTTAGTTATTATTGTGGAGTTGACATTTATTTTGAGTGTTTTATTGTTAGCCACCAATAACAACAACAACAGAAATAACAAACATATTGTAAAATTGTTAAAAAGGGCACAGCAACCATCAGCACCACAATACTGTTGTATGAGATACAAATGAGTATAGAAAAATGGAAAAAAAATTAATTGGTTTAGCGACGCTTGTCGCTTGTTTTAATTTACTTTTATTGGTAATTTTATTTTATTTTTTTTTTTTTTTTTTTAATTGGAAACTGTACAACAACTGAATAAATAATAAAAAAAAATATATAAAAATAATAATGATAATACAAAATAAAAATAAACTTATATAAATACAAATACAAATGATATACAATAAATACTCGTACATTGGAGTTCTGATGGATATGGCGGCGATATGACGATGATGATGATGATGAAGCCTGTTTATCTGATTTTGCCTTAAAATATAAAGAGTGTTTGTATTTTATTTTTTAATCGTCTACACATGTAGTATTGAATTTATTCACATTGAATTGTATTTGTATAATACTGGTATACGTATATCTACCATATATTCAAGTACAGTACAGTACAGTATAGTATAGAATGATGGTTGAAATAAATTACCTTTGTCAATGAATAAATGTTATTATTATTTGTAATACAATATTATTGTATGTATATCTGGTATATAATCTTGAGTATCTGTTTCTGTATCATTACCTGTAATGCATATTTACCCTAAAAAGTGAAAACAATCAAATCAAAAAAACAGACATTTAACATTAAACTTGATTTTTTCTATTTTTTTTTTTTTTTAATTGATAGATATTGATGATGAATGCTATCCTGCCATTTCTCTCAAAACGGCCACAAATAATTTGCGTAGCTCTTCGTCATGCAATGCCACAATCGATCCAAAGTGCCTCACTTTGCATTCGCCCGCAACTTTAAACTGCACACTGGCAGTTGGCGCAAATCGTGTCTCAAATTCTCTACTTACACCCGCTACAACAATTGGCCACCAACATCAGACCACAAGTTTCGGTAGTCTCAGCAATGGCAATTTCACACTTAACCTGCGTAGCCTTGAGCAACAACATGGTATTGATAGTGCTGCAAAGCTATCTATGGATCATAAATCGAACCAGCAAAACCATCATCAACAGCAGCACCACCAACTGCAGCAGCACCACCACCAACATCAACAACAACATTTACCTCAAAAGTTTTCAATAATGTTTGAGAACGATTGCAGTTCATCGATATCGACGCGTGAGGGCAGCATTTCTCCGGATATTTGTTCCGATATTGAAATTGATGAATCTTGCATTAAAGATGAGCCATTATCGCCCAATTCCAGCTGTCCGGCAAGCCCGAATTCTGAGAATTCCAATGCAAGTGCACCATCACTTCACTTCACAGCTGATGATTTTCTCAAATGCAAAGTGAGTTTATTTTATTTACTCGTAGTTATTTAATTGATTGTAAATTTTGTTATTCATTTTGTAACTTCAGAATGGAGGCCTTCAATTAAGCAACTCTCAACAACAACATTACTTTTTGGGTTCTTCACAGACAACAACAACAACAACAACAAACAATAACCCAAATAGTGTGTTGATGCCAAAAATAAATATAAAATGTGAGAAACAGTCACATCCTGCATCTACAACAACTTCAACAGCAGCAACAGCAACAACAACCCCGCCTAAAAATACACAAAATGCCTATGGCATACCACTTACCCCGCCCTCATCATTGCCAAGTGATGAATCTGAAGGCAATTTAACGCCGGAACATTTATTTTCACCATTGTCCCCGAACAGTTCCGTTTCAATGACAATGGCAAACGGCAATGGTTCGCTTCTCAATCCATCTGGCGAAACAATGTCTCGACGCATCAATATAAATAATGCCGGAGCATCATCAAATGGTGGACGTGCCACTAGTGCAACTTCAACAAGGCAACCAATCCATACACCACTAATCAGTACACAACCGGTAAAATATATTGTACATATATTGAGAGCTCAACTTTTAATTAATTAAAATCTTCAAATTTGTAGAAGGGTTCAACTGGTAACCTCATTCTAACTGAGGAAGAGAAACGTACTTTGTTAGCCGAAGGTTATCCCATACCACAAAAGTTGCCACTAACCAAGGCAGAAGAGAAATCGCTCAAAAAGATACGCAGGAAAATTAAAAATAAAGTAAGTTTTCTTTATCAAGTGTTAGGCAATCTGGTAAATGTACCACTAGGCTCTTTTTGTCGATACTACAGGTTGGTTCCAAAGACCATCTTATGACAACACCTTACATTCAGGCGTAAGCCCACTAGATAAACATGTTCTTTGTGACGAGTGACCTACATATCTACTGTCCTATTCAAAGTTCTATACATTTTATTCAAAACTAGCAGTCCCGACGCGCGTTAATACTCCCCGCCAAAATTTGATTAAAATCGGCTTTGTATGGAAATGATAAAAAGAATGATATTTATTTTATTTTAACGTGATTCACAATTCAAAAAGAGATTTTTAATAATATTAACATACTTATCTGAGATGCTTGACAAAGACTACTTGAATGTTTTGAAAATTTGTCTCTAAGCTGTATATGAAAAATGTAATACATCAAATCCTCCCTTTACTCAAACACTCTCTAGACTATGATAGTTGTTTTAACTATAATAATTAGACATACTAATGTATTATCAATAGTTTTCGCAGCGCACTTCAAAAAATGATTTTTATACTCAATTTTTTAATATCTCGGCATACATAATTGTAATTTTCGTATAGATTTCCAATGTTTTTTTGATAATAAAAAAAAGCCCATGTTACTCGCAGATAATGTAGCTTTCTATGAGTGAAAGAATTTTCAAAATCATTTAAGTAGTTTTTGAGTTTATCCATTACAAACAAACAAAAAAACACAAAAAGTTTTTTTTGGCCTTATAATATTAATATAGACTAAAAGTTCAACTTTTCTTTCTTCTTTTCAGATATCCGCTCAGGAAAGTCGACGTAAGAAAAAGGAATATATGGATCAATTAGAACGACGTGTCGAAATATTAGTCAGTGAAAATAATGACTTTAAGAAACGTGTTGAGTCACTGGAAGATACTAATGCAAGTCTACTTAGTCAACTGCATACCCTACAGGCTTTAGTTAATAAGCAGCAAAATATCAAAAAGGCTTAAAGCTTTCCTACCACATTCGATATTATAATACAAGACGGGGCCGGACTGAACTGGACGGGACGGGACCGGACGAATAAAGAATTTATAAGGATAAAAAGATAAACAAACTATCCAAAAATCATACAAAAATCATAGAAGAGAAAATAAAACTGTTTTAATATTTTATTTTTATACTATAGTACGACGATGATGATGATCATACAGAGATATAAATCAATACCATATATGTTAAATTATTCCCAAATATTTGCAAAAAAAAAAAAAACACACAAATACTATACTTTATTATTGTACATTCCCAAAATATGGTAGATAGTTTATCGTATCAGGTATAGTTAGTATGTTAAGAATTTACTATCTTTATTTATTATTAATAATACAAGTGATTCCATTAAAGAAATTTTTTAATTTAAAATTATGAAAAAGAAAGAAGAAAAGAAAAAAAGAGAGTTTAATACAAAACAAAACAAACAGGCGCGCATTTTTCAATTTCAGTTTGTCCATGGACAAATGATTCTATCAAAATAAATCGGTAATACTTAGAAAAACCAATATCAAGAAAAGGAAAAATTATACAAAAAAAAAAAAAAAACAGAGAAGAAACATTATGTTCTAATAATGCGAAATGTCTGACTGGACTAAATAATAAATATGTACTACATATTATTTATATTTATCCATTGTTTGACATTTACTTATCTACACATAAGTCTAACTAACTAATACACTACTTTTGTTCCTTTAAACGATATTTCTCAATTGCTTATTTACCATATTTGCAATCCCATAATATAATAATGTGTAAAATTGAAAAACTCTTAAAGATTTTTTTTGTTTTGTTTTTTTTTTTTCAATTTTTTTGTTGTATTTGAAAGAATGCGAAAACTTTTCCGAGCCACTAGTTTTTAAATACAAGACTAGTACAATAGTTGTTTTATTAGTTTATTATTGATAAATTACTACAATATAAAATATTAACAAGTATCTATGTAGTATGTACTTATAACATATAAGTTCAGTCACAATAAAACAATATTTAATGATTAGTAGAGTATTGTTCAGTAGATATGTGGGGGAGGAAGGCTTTATTCGTTCCCATTCACTTAGTTAAAATACAATATGAATGCATGATTTGAATAATTAAGTTCCGGGAAATTATTATACATTATATATTGTATGGTATATGCAGCAATTTGCATGATTTGTCTTTAATTTTGGATACATACAAGTTAATATTCATTAAATTTCTATTTAGTTTATTGTATAACATTTTTTGTTAGATCCCTTTAAGTAGTAGGATATTGTTTTTCTTTCAAATATTAAAAAAAAAAATATTATACTTTCCAATCAATGAAGTTTGCTATTCATTTGTTTGTTTGCCTTTAAAATATCATAAAGAAGAAAAGCTATATAAAATAATTATTATCTATGAGAGTCATTTAAACTATAAGATTAGTTGAATTTACTTTACTTTACTTTACTTTACTTTACTTTACTTTACTTAACTAAATTATAAGTTGGTAATCTTTACACAAATTCGCTTATGCTTTTATCTACTATCCATTGATCCTTGGATCTATTACACAATCATAAATGCTTATCGATATTTCTTATAAATAAATCTATATATTATATTATATAATATGATATTTTTTAATAGGCTTTTTGTTAAATGCATAAATTTAATCAAAGAAATGAAAAAAAAAAATTTATTAAAATGTATAATTAAAATAAATTTTTAGGAAAATGTGCAATTTTAGGAAAATTTTGTTCAGAATTTTTGAATCCATTTGTAGTACAATTGTCTAAATCGGTCAATCGATCCTTGTTAAAGTTTTTTATTTTTATTTTAATTATTATTATTATTTTTTTTTTTGTTTTATATACGAAAAAAAGGCACAGTTGTTATAAAATTTATATACATTTGTATGCATATAAAATTCAAATACAAAAGAAATAAATATACATACATATATGAATAGTTAATAAATACATAAAAATTATATTTAATGAAATATTTTGAAAAAAAAAAAAATTAAAAAAGTGACAAAAAAAATTGTAAAGAGCTTAAAATCGATATTTTGGATTGGTTTTGTAAATGAAACTAACTAATAAAAGTGCAATTCTAAATAAAATTATTATTATCGATACCAAAAAAGCAATTACATTTCTTTGAATTTCTAACTATAGTATACCCGGACCGGCTCCGCCCGGATTGCTTCCAACCGAAATTTTATGATGATTTTTTTGAGTAGCAGAAAATTTAAGTTGTTTTAAACACTTTTTTGTAGTATAATTTTAGGAATTATTTTTATATCCCAGATCTTGGGAACGGGGACAAATTTCGGGACCAAAACTATTATATGTTCAATCCGGGAACCAACCTTGCAAATTCACAAATATCAATGCAATCAGATGATTGGTATGGCAGCGTATAACGTACGAACAAACAAAACACTAATTATTGTATTAAATATTATCTTTGTATCATTAGTTTGATGAAAGTTTCCACTCACAGTGGAACGAAAACAGCTATCGAGCTTTTGGCAAATGCGAACTTATTATAGCATTTGAAAGATGAAATCAAGAAGAAACTTCCGCATTTGCCGAAAAAAAAAGTTTTGTTTCATTAAGACAATTCACCAGTTCACTTAACTGTTATCGCGATGACTAAAATCATCCAGTTAAAGTTATAATTGGTTCCCCACTTATCCCAATCGCTAGATTTAGTGCCCTTGGATTATTTTCTGTTTCCGAACTGGAAGAAATTGCTTGGTAGTAAAAGATTTGTATGCAATAAAAAGGTAGAGTCTGCGATTTTATCTATTTTGAGGAACTCAACGAATCTCAGTAAAAACAGGATATCGAAGCTATTAAACGCATTAAAGAGTATCGAGCTATAAAGCAGACTATGTTGTAAAAAAAATATATTTACCAATTTTTTTTTTGTAAGTTCTTCGTTAGTTGGGTCTAAATACACTGCGTTTTATATGACATATACTTTCATTAATGTAAAATACACTTACTATATTGATCCTATCAGGATCCAATGTATGTCTTTTGATAAGATCATCAAATAGAACTATTGAAACTATCTAAATTACAATCAAAAGGGCTAAATTTTCATTCAACCAAAAATTGTGCATGAGTCACATTGGTCATCAAGAAATTCAATACTTACAGAGAACCGGAGCAACCAATTACCGGATTTTATTATCATATATTGTTGTAATCAATCAGCAAAGAAATAAATTAATTTGATATATCGACAAGTCCTTTTTATGATCCAAAAGTTTGATACGATAGAAATATCAAAATAATAAGATAAACATCATTTCTGTAAAGTTTCAGACCTTGACTTCAAATTTTGTGCCCTAGTTATGCTGATCAATTTTATACACACTTTATGATTATAAATCTCCCCTGATAATATCACTCACACTTCACGTATGTATGATATGTGTAAAAGGTATAAAAACATAATTGTTCCAATAAAATAATAAATTTATCAAAATCACATTTCCAATCAATTTATTATCAGCAAAGCTTATAGTATACAATTTAAGTTAAATGGTTTTGACACCTGCTAAAATCATATGAGACTATGAATAAATAACCATTTCTTTATTAAATTATTAGGAGTATAATAATTACATAGGCTCTGTTCTCTATATTTCTCCCATCATGGGAATTTCAAAGGTTTGTAAATAGAAATGACATAAGTATGATTATTATTATTGAACATGTCAGTATATGTAAATAATTTTATCAGTCATTCGGAGACATCTTCATTGATTCAACATAACTCAAAGTTCATCGTAGCGAATCCCATAATATCTTTATTTTCATCAGTTATCTATATCTAGAATTAAACATACATATGTATATTCACAATGAACGCATTCAATGGAAAATTAAAGGATATACAAATAACTACAGCGAACTACTCCCTAAGTATTAATTTAAAAAAAATCTACTGGTATTATTACTCTTCAAGAAACACCCATTTTTAACACAACATTTAATAGTATTCCTATACCCATAAACATCACTATAATTAAAAACAAAGCATCAAATAGGTTAGGTGGTACACACACATGAAATAATTATTAACAGCAATTTAGATGCGCTAGCTATCGAAATTCACTCAAAACAAAAAATAGATAGCATGTATCCTGCCCAATAAAACTTTATCCTTAAACAACTTAGAAAATTACTTTACAACACAAAACCCTAACTCACCGTTGGTCATCTTGGGTGAGTTTAACAGCTGGCAACACAGCTGGGGCACACCACAAGGCAATAGAAGCAAAATACATTTAATTATCCAATCTAACCCTTTTCAAGGATATGTCACTAACACAGTACTTCACTCATCACACCTTTACTCATATACTCGTAGAATTATCACTTTGTTCCGGAATTTGAACAGTTCTATAAGTTTCAAATTTCAGATTAAAGTGGTAACACACTTTCAATAAAAATTTTGTGAAATGTATAAAAATACTTTAAATTACTATTCCACAGATTCTTTAAAGATAAGAAACAATTCTTTGAAATATTTAAGTTATGTTACGATAAAGTACATAGAGATAAGAAATTTCGACCAAATTCTGCAGTGTTTATAGCAATTACATTATATTAGATTACAATATTTGTGTTGCAGATCATTTAAGAGATTTTTCATAGGAATATGTATACTTCATATAAATCTGAATCTAATTACAAACTTATGATCAATGTTCTAATCATTTTTAATACTGCGTCATTTTGATTTTAAATTCTTGTGTCTCATTCTCTTCCTTTAAAGGTTTAAATATTCCCCAAAGCTAATTAAAAATTCCGGAATAATAAGTACATAAGTATGTAGAATATTGTATATTATAAAATCCCATGATCTAAAGTGTATCACCCTCTTATCTGCATTGTTTTTTGAGAAATCTGTTGTTTTTTTTTTTTTTTTTTTTTTTTGATATACTATAATTGTAATCTTTATTTAAATACAATTTGTCTTACGAGAATGAATGAATGTTATTGTAATATGAAACAATATTTTCTTATTTAATCCCACGTGGGTGGGAGTTACCGATTGTTAAAATATTAAGTTCAGTTTATTTGGGAGCAATTTTTTAAAACTTTTGAAAACACTTTATACTTCATGCGAATGTATTTTCACTTCAGTCTATTACTAATAACAATTCGAAGGAAATGTTAGAAAGATATGTATTTTATATTTATATTGGCATGATCAGCATCGTTAGAAGAAATGATTCATTTATATCAATCATCTATGCTCAGATTATTAGTCATATTCACAATAATATATATTTAGACATCATTAAAGAAAACTTTTATATACGAATTCATTCAAAGAACTTACGTTACGGTTTAAGCGGGGATTACAAAAAGTAAGAAAAAGTTAAATGTTTTCCGTAATAAATTATTGTATTTTGATTGTTCTTATTTCAAGAAATATTTAATTAACTTTCAATGAAGTTTGAAATACATAGCTCCCATTAAGTGTAAGAGATACAACGAGACACTTTATATGTGTCCAAGCTTTTATACCAAACTATTTTTTTTTTTTTTTTTTTTTAATGTGATTATACTAAACCCAAAGAATTTTATTTAAATTATTAATTTAAAAAAAGAATTTGGTATAAAAAGAAGTGAAAGATAATTTTCTTGAATTGATAATAATATTGTAGAAAATAATTAAGCTTTTGGTATATTAAAATTTTATATTTTTATTACACCTTTCACACGTAGCGTAGATATAATCAATTTGTCGTGATGTTTTTAACGTATAGAGACATGCAACGGAGACCCTATAGTTATCTGTCTGTCTGCTTCTATTTAAATTGGTCAATTTCAGAAATTTACATGTTTCATAGAAATAATATGTAAATAATAGGTAAACTTTATGCAAAAATCAAATGAACCTTAGTTTTTTGTACTTTAATTTCGCTTTACCTTGAAATGACAATCAACATCTACATCAAAGCCCAAAGTGGGCTATAATGCCGCTTACCGAGGTTTAGTAGAAGGCTCAAAGAAAATTGGGGCCTTAAGATAATCCAGAAATTTTTTAAAGCTCATAGTGGGTGGTGGTGAAAATAAATTTCGGAACCTGTGATCTACATAGTTCAGATGTTATGATATGATAGGATTTTGTCTTAGTCTTAACATATTTACGTACTTCTTTGTATAAACGAATCATAATAAACTTATCAACACATTGAACCAAACTACCCGATATTAGATATTATAGCAGTCTAACAAATAGAATAGTTTTTGGTGTGTAAAGGGTATAAAAGTTTCGGTGAAACTGAGGTATATTTTTTGTCTAACTTATTTGCATGCATTTGTAAGCTTATTTGCTAAAACTTAAACTTATATTGAATGCAAATTGCTTGTTGGGTAAATTATCAGAGATCTGAGCACAAAATTCTAGCAATTGACATGCAAGCTTAACTAATGGAGGCGCTTTGGGTCCAAAGCTTTTATCAACAGCGCAGTCGCATTGTCGCCGTTGAACGCCGTTGATCGATTTTTGTTAATTCAAAACAATACAAAATGAAAAATCGCGTGTTTTTTGTTGCTTTTATTTATTCATTAAAAATTAATTTTGAAACTTTAAACTTTGATTTACGATTAATTTCTTCATTTGACTTTGGATTACAACTATCTAAACCAACACACAAATGATCTCACAAAATGATCGATAACCAGTCGTCGTCGTCGTCACCGCCGTCATCATAAAGTGCAACTCCCAGACTCACAACATTCTACAAATTGTATACTCGTAATAAGTAGAATACAAAACAAATAGTAGTTAGTGCGAAATCTTAGAATTTTGATCGTGGGTGGATAAGTCTCAGATGCTGTCAGTGGCACAAAAAAAAAAAAATGAAAATAAAATTATAAGCACATACTCGTACAAATTTGTTCTTCGCACCGACGCGCAGTAACGCATATTTAATAATAAAAATTAGAAAAAAAATGCCATTAAATGCCATTTATGAAAATAAGATTGAAAATAAACACGAAAATAGACACAATTGAATGCATTTGGAATTTACAAACATGACCAACCACTAGCAACACCATTTATTCCATCCACTCACAAATTCACCCAGTCACTCACTCACTCATTCAGTCAGTGAACGACGCACGAGTGCATTAGTGATGTAAGCAGATTTAATTTTATTGTGGATTCTTTAAGAATAAAAATAAATCAAAGTTCAGTTTTCAAATCTGAATGCATCAAAGGTAAATTCTCAAATAATCAAATTGAAATATCCAAATTATGTAGACATCATCATCATCATCATCATTTCCTCAAAAAATAAAAACGCTTGAAGATTGAATTCAATAGGCGGGCGGCATAATTTCTATTGACCTAATTTTTGTATTTTCTTGGTCAAAAGAGACTGATAGGGAAGTATTGTAGTACATACATATATTCCTAGAGAGAAAGACAGAACCAAAATTGTTCATTTATCAATTTTCATGCACAAACAAAGTTAAAAAAACGCACAATCATAAAACATTCCTCGCTTGATCTAAATTTAGATCTTTCGATCAAATTTCTTTTCTACAAAGAAGTAGTTCGTTTTTCTATGTTCCAAATTAAGAATAATTTCACATCATCATAATATGTATGAGATTGCCAACCAACCCAAAGAGGGCGCTATTTATTGACTCTCTTACATTGACAACTGACGATGACAACCATCCATAGAAAGATCTTCTCTTTTTGAAAACAAAAAGGTTCTGACACCCACAAAAAGTATCCTATGACAAGAAGTATATGATAGCATGCATCTCCATGTCAATTTAGATGATGATAAAGAATTTTCTATACGGGAAATCATTAAAGTAAATATTTCTTTAAACAAACTTATTAATGGGAGTATTTTTTTTTTTTTTTTTTTATATAAAAAAAGAGGTCGAAACAGCAACAACCAATTTGAGAGCGCATTTCTACGCATGAAGACAATATCAAGCAAGAATAAAAATACGTAAAATCCAAGATATCTGGCTGTTTATTGCCCTACACTATTCTGAGATATACTAGTACATAATAAAGAAAATCCTTTGTCAATACGAGATGAAACAAAATTTTGCTGATGTCTAAGGTTTCTCTAAATGGATTATCGATTCCATGAAGCCTTAGAAAATCTATTTAATATCTATACATATTATATAACAAACTCCCCGCCACGTATGTCGTATCAGGCTGACCCTGATCGCGATAAACTCAAAAACTACCGAACCGATTTTCATACAGTTATTACCAAAGGGCGGAGTGTTTTATGTGGAAGGTTTAGGAAACACCAAAGGAACAGCAAAAAAATAGAAAAAAGTAATTTCATAAGGTCAACCAAACACTAATTTTTTGAGAAGAAGAGGTAGAACAACGTCTGCCCATGTTTCTAGTACATAGTTTATATAAGAGATCCACAAATATTGGATTATCAAAAACAACTTATATTAATAGAATTCTCAGTTTACAGAGTGCAATGGTAAATTTTAAGCAATTACAAATGTAACTTCTTGTAGTCAAAATAATGTTCTTATGTTTTTTTTTCATAATATAGTGTATTTATGAATGTGTCTAGAACTGAAGTGTGAGTGTTGAACCGAAATATTTTTACCCCCAAACATTAAGAGTGTGTTGCACTAAAACACGGAGTAGTATAGGCAACAAGTTGAATTTTTCTAAAAATGAAAATACGAAACCAAATCGTCTTTGGCGATAATACGCGATCTTCAATATATGCTCATATATATAAGTATATATGCACACATGTATAAACTTATATAGAGATCTATCTACACCACCACGAACGCCCTAACAACATTCGTCGAATAGAACAGAAGAACTGAAAGAAAAAAAACGCGTGTGACTTAATGCCCACAATTTCACGCGGGCGAGGTCCATCTAAGGTGGATTTTCAAAAATAATTTTAGTTACGTTTTGGATGTCATTATATTCGCGTAAATTGCTTAACTCAGACAAAAAAAAAAAAAAAAAACAAAAAAAAAGGTTCAAGAAATGACCAAATTTTGCAAATGAATAATTATGCCAAATGAACAAACGTGCAACGGTAATGAAAAAAAAAAATTAAAAAAAGAAACCCAAATAAAAAACCATAAATGCAAAATAATTTAAAAGAAAAATTATTGAAATGCCATAAAATTAAAAATAAAAAATGAGAAAAATAAGAAATCATAAGTGAATGGATACAAGAAACAAAACAAAAAACAAAAAAAAAAAACAAAAAATAAGTGTGTCATTAATAATTAAACTTGTTTTGAACAATGGAATAATTTTAATGGAATTTATTTTTGTAAAATAGAAAATCAATTATGAAAAAATGAAACTGCACAAAAAGACAAAAGTGAATAATAATAAAATAATTAAAGCCTTTTATGGTCATTTCTGTATAAAGGGAGTCGTATTTCACACACTGAAAATCAAATATTCAAAGCAAAAATATACCACATTAGCAGAGCTTTCCGAATGAATCTCTTCTTCAGAGAAGATCTCTGAGAAATTGCGTATAATGATTGTGAAGAAGAGCATTGATACCGGTAATGGAGCATTTCTCTTCTCATTCTTTTATTTTTTTCATTTACGTTACTACATAGACCAAAACATGCTTACAATACAATATTGTACGTGATGAAGAACATTTTTTCATTTCAATTTAGAAAAACAAGAAACAAAATACATATTTTGATACGAGTATTCAAATTGAACAATTTATTTTTTTTTTTTTTTTAAATAAAATTCTTACTAAAATATATTGTACGTATATACAAACAATTGAAATGGTATGTCGTCGTGATGCTTGAAAAGTATCACAGAATCCAAGAAAATGAACAACATTACAAGGGTAAATCGAATTGGTTATATTCACCTATATTTGTGCTCAATAGACAGTTTGGTGTTTAAGATATTATAGATAATTGGCATACAATATGTTTTAGTAGAGTAAGTTCTCAATTACTAAAAGTGATTATCAAACCTCTTATAAAATATATAGAGCTACAACTTTATGTTGTTACTCTAAAACTTCTACATCTTTTGAATTAAGAATATTTTATTAAACCAATCGAACCAATACACCACTTTAAATATGTAACTCCTTCATATCTTCAGGAAGGTATTAAAAATTCTATCTATTATAATTCCACATACACGTTTTTATTTAATTCCATTGGGTTGGCAAGGCAGTTTGTATTGGTTAACACATATAACAATAACATTTGTTGTGTTATTCTTCGATAAATGTTATAATTTTTCATTTAAAATTTGGTAAATGACACTTTTAGGTTTCTTGGATTTTTTTGTTTACAACTCTTATATTTATACTCTTGACGCAGTGAATAGAAAGTTTGTTATGAAGTTTGTAACACACAGAAAGAGGAAACCTCATAAAGTATATATATTCTAGATCAACGTACTTTATATTTTATTTTTTTTTTTTTTTTTGTACTATCGACTTAAAATTTGAACACTATAAGTTTCCGACACATATCAACCAACTATGTAAATCACCTATGATACAAAAAATTAACTTAGAACGTTTATCAGTAGATACTCGTATAAAAGGCCCGTACAGAATATTACAACTTCGGCATAGCCAAAGTTAATCATCTTTTTACTGGTTTAATATGAAAATGAATGTCTGGTTTTTCTTTGGAAACTAAGATGTAACAACTATATTACAATTGAATGGATACTAAGGCTCAAAGTGCAAAAAAAAAAACAGAATATCTGTCCAAGCTAGTTATTGCATGATGAATCGAAAAAGTGTGATTAATCGATTAATTTGCTGAAAATTACGATTGAAATTAATCGAAAATCCTCTCTCGATTAATCAAGTAAATCGGTTAATTCGTTTCGCTTTTTTAAATCGGTTAACTTGTCAATGATTAATTGCAATTACATTCATTTTGTTTTTGTCTAGTCCAAGCCTGATGCTAAGGAGCCCTCTCAGCCTCTTTTGTAGGCTAACCAAAATCTACCTAACGGAAGTTGTGAGAAAATGGTAATATAAAAAGCCACAGCTGCCAAAGGCTAGCCAACCTATATAGGAAATTTCGAAAAACTACCTCAATTCTCTCAATCAGGGATCATCCCTTCATCGGAACCATCTTAAGAAACTAGGTCTATCGGACTCTAAGAACAGTACACCTAAATCTCTGCAAAACGATTGCGTTCTGCAATTGCCAAGAAAATACAATCATTTTAAGGGGAGGTTACTCTGGCTTCATCCAGAATATGAAACAAACAAATCTTATTGAGTGCTTAAATTTATTAAAAACTTCTGCATTAAGGCGATAAACTCAATTACAATAGGTTTCCATAGATCGCAATGCAGTCATGAACCATGAATTAGACATCCAAAGTGCGAAAAAGAAACATGATTATGAAGATGTCTCCTTTAAGGATGGATGATCAAAGTTGTTAATTAAATCGAGTCGTCATAAGAGATTGTCTAAAATTTTAATTGAAAATCATAGAAGATATCATTGACTTGTTGAGGACTGAATTTAGGTGTGTGGGCCCTACTTTTCTGAGTGGTGAGCCTTCAATGTTTGGGGTAGGTGCCGTAAATTCGGCCCTGGAATTGTAATATATTGAAATGGCTTTCTTGCCAACCCACCCTTTATATAAAATTCAGATAATCTGCAATACAATATAATTATTAATATAACATGAAGGCAACATTCAAAGGTTTTTCATCTACTTATAATAAATTGACTATAAGTAGAATATTGAATCATCGGTTAAGCCGAAGTTATTATTAAATTTTTAACTCTTTCTTATAATAAAATATATTCTTTTCCTTCTATTTTTCTCTATGTAGTTGATAGCATGCAAGCAATTTGCCATAACAGTTTAAATCATATAAGCAAAGGCCATGAAGACATCAAGGTAGTCATAGATATGTGCGGTGGTGTTGGTGGTATTGGAACAAGTGAACACATTTTTATATCACAACCATCAAGTCCAATGGATAAAAATCATACCGATGCAACAGTAAATTGTTTTAATGTCCCAACAAACTCAGCAATTGATCTATTTCCAACACATTCGACAACTTGGCAACAACATCCAATGAATTCTCAAGAACATGCCCACTTACGCTTAGATCTTAATACAACCAGTAAATTATTACTACAAGGATCCGATGATCCACTTATTTGTTGTGGTGCTAATGATGATGTACACGATGAAGATCATCCATTGGAGTTTAAAACCGTAATTGCAAAGAAACATCATCAGCAACAACAAGAGAAACAGCAAAAGCAACATAGATTTATGGTACAACCGGAACAACTTAAGAATCCAAATAAACCTCATACATCCGGTGGCTGTAGTTCTTTGACCAAGCAACAATTGAAGGTTAAAGCTAATCTTATGAGCGCACAAAACAAACATCAAAACAATAAAAATGCTAATGCTATTGTCAATCAAACAAAATCAATACCGGAGACAACCATTAATCCCACGAAATTACAACAAAAGGGCGCCATAAAGTTACGTTTCCATCACCAAGCATTACCGCCGGTCTATTTAAATCATTACGAAAATACCAATCGACAAAATAATCTCCCACGAAATGGCAGCACTAGTTCTGGTCCCAAGAAATCTACAAATAATCAAAAGTCTTCAACCAAAAGACTGCCATCGAAAAATGCTCAAGAAAACGTACGAAGTTGGTTGCAAAAGATTGCCGACATCCAACGTGCGGCGGAGCAAAACAAAAGACAACAAAACTGTGATGTCAATAATAATGTGAGCAACTACAAAAATCCAGAAGTTCCACAAAATACTACCAAGGCTAGTGTAACGTCGTCGAAATCCTTAGCAAGCAGGCAGGTAACGAAGAATATCCAACAGAAGGAGTCGATTAAAACTGAAGTTAAATACTCAAATTTACCTTATATGGGTGAGATTACTTTAAACAATTCAAAGCCACGACGAGGTCGCAAACCCAAAAAAGCTGATATTTGCCATTTGATATATAAAAACTATGGAACTATTGTTCCTGGTACATCAATCAATGATGAAATAATACGAAATTCCCTTAACGCTTCAACAGTACAAACAACTTTCAAGAAATATGAGACTTGCGATGAACCACTTAATCTTTGCCTACGGGATCAATCCTCTTCCGATAGTTTTTCGATTTCAAGTAGTGAAGAGAGTCCAAACATTTTGAAAACTGAAACTGCAGCAAAAAATGATTTTCTAAACATAAATCAAAAGGATACTATAGAAAATCATGTTCCAAATACAACAAATACTCCAGCAGACACAACTTCAAATCTTATTCAACACTCTATCAGTATGTACTATCACAAGTTACTAGAATCGGGTATATTTTTAAACGAAGATGGTAAAACTGTGCGAATCCCAATAGAGACTATTGAAAAGGACAATCAACTTGCTCTAAAAATTCCCATACCAAGTGGTCTTTTCCCATTGACAACTACTACGATCGATAAGCAGAGAGTGAGTCCTACAAGTACAACCAGAGATTTTTCCCCAACAATATCTATCCTTCCTTTGAAAACTGATAGCACAGAGACTATTGCTTCCATAACTCCGACAAATGAATCAAATATACAAATCCAATTAGTAACGCCCAAAAGAAAACGTTCGGCTATTTTTATACCACCAATGCCTGCAGAGAACTCAACGACACCACCAACTGAGGTTAGTATTTGTAAATTCAAATTCACCGGAGGTGCAAAACCATCATTGCAAGAGAAAAAAATGCTTTCGGTCGATTCCGATGGCAATTATCGTTTCTATAATGGAAGTGCAGAAAAAGTGCCCTATGAATGTCTAAGTCGAGATCAACAATCTCAGTCTCAGGGTCAGTCTCAAATCAATGCCACCTTTAATGGTTCAAGTGAAAAGATTTTTCTCGATATAACCCCACCATCATCGGATCTAAGTCATGAATTACTACAATTACCACCTCCAGAATCTTCGCCGACATCAGTGTTACTTCAACCCATGTGTACCATGTTGGTACCCGATTCAAATTCTAATCGATCGTATACTAATAACCTGCCACCACCCCATCATCATAATCCAAAGTCTGCCAAAGTAAACTTCATTAATTCAACAATGATCGAATCGATCGATCTACACAATTTGGATAAAAAGGAAGCTAATGAAAGAAAAAGGAAATTACGTCGATCAACTCAACGGGAAAATTTTGAAAAAAACTTCAGTGAAAATGGTTTCTTAATACAAACACAACAACTGCAATCTGCCGAAGGATCTACATACTGTAAATTTAGGCAATTGAAAAAATTTACACGCTATTTATTTCGTAATTGGAAAGACTACTTGCCATCAAGTACTAATTGTAGCACTACCACTGCTACAAATACATCTGAAACCAATAAAAATCTCATGCAAAGTAACGAACCAAAAACCAAAATTATAAAAAATTATAATCAAATGTGTCTAGATACTTCTACATCATCATCATCATACAACAATACTTATAATGAAAGTTAATACATACATTTCAGCTTAATTGGGACTGAAAATACTAGACTAATAATACGAAAAATATAAATAATACTTTCTTAGAGAAAAGAAATTTATACATAACTGCCAAAGAGTAAATAAATTAATTCTAATTTAATTCTAATTGTAAAATTTTATAAAACTAAACATTTTAAGAACACTGTCATAGCCGAATAGACCCAACTATCAAATGCCCTATGCCATGAAAAATAATAATAAAAAATCAGCCAAGTGTGAGTCGGACTCGCATACGGAGGGTTCCGTACCATCGTACAAGATTTTTTGCTTAAAATATAGAATTATGTTTATATTTAATAGCCTAGAAGTAAACTACAATTAACAGCTCAAAGTATACTACAAAAAACAAAAAATTGTTAAACAAAAGGTTAAATTAAAGAACAATGCTTCTAAAAATGTATATTTTTAGTATTCTACACACAAGTGAATTACACACTTTGTGAAAATTTCAACTCTCTACCTATTACGGTTCATGAGATAGAGCAGGAGACGGACGGACGGACATTGTAAGCTTAGTAATATTGTCCCGTTAGTTCCCTATGGGTACGGAACCCTAAAAAATGGAGAACAAAAGTTTATTCAAAAACCAGTAAAAAGAAGATTAACTTTGGCTATGCCGAAGTTGTAATACTCTTTACGCACCTTTTATATCTTCTGATTATTGTTCTAAGTTAATTTTTTATATGGGAAGTACCCCTCCGAGTTGGTGAATATGGGTCAGATACCTACAGTGTCCAAATTTAAGTTCCATAGTACAAAAAAACAAACCAGTAAAAAAAAACTAACTTTGGCTATGCATAGTGGTCCGAAGGTCTTGAAATTTAGTTGAAGGATGGGTCTGTCCAAATTTCAAAACAAGAATACAAAAAACAAAAAAGTTTTGCTAATAAGAATTTCAATTTGGATCCGATTCGCATGATTCCAAAAAATGTACTGCGTATGGTGAAAATAAAGCTGCTTGCAGACAGACGGACATGGCTAGATCAACTCGTGTATGGGGTCTCCGATGTCTCCTTCTGTGTTACAAACTTCATGAAAAACTTTTAATATTATTCACTGCGTGAAGAGTATAATAATCTCAGTCTCTATGGGATAAACAACACTTGCGCAAGTTGTTGATATGTCATGTTCCTTGATCTTGTGGGTACTCTGATCAGCAATACATTCAAAGGAAGTATGGGTAATTTTATATATATCTGTATATTCTTCCGACCTTATAAATTACATACCATCACCATGGTTTCAGAAAAAAGCAGCGCACTACCTCGGCCCTGCGCAATCTTATTACACACATTGACTAAGGGTTCAACCATGCGAGGCCATGCGAAAGGACATTTATGACAAGATTAGAGCTGGCGAAAGCCTTTCATACTGTCATTCATGTAGTTTTACTGCAAGATCTTTTTGAAACCCCACTGATTGAAAAAAACAAACTCTGACTAAAAAACTACCTATATGGTAGAAAGGCATTCGTTGAGTTCAGAGGGATGAGGTCAAGTTTTTGAATGCTTTTTAATCTATACATGTCTTAGATGTCATTACCACCTCCAGGCATAAAGCTAGTAACTTCTGCAGACAATTGCAATATTTTTCTCCGGGTGTGGGTGTAAACGAAGTTTGCTGCCTAATAAGGAACTATCTCAGGAACGTCCCTGACTTCTTCTGCAGCCGCAACTTTAAGCTCTCACAGTCCAAATCAACATCTCCCATTTTTACCTCGGAGTACAAGGGGTTAAGAATGTAATCTGTCCTCTTCTATTCTCCAAATATCAGGTTGTCTTAATACTTATAAACATGCAATAATATAATCTGTCATTGGGGTGTAGACAAGACAAGATTAAGAAGTGATAAACTTATTTCCCTCCTTCTGAATATAACCTATAAAACTTAATAATTAGTCTTAATACTTAACACTGTTTGTGTATAGGGTTTTTAATATTCTATATAATATTAAATTAATAATAATATTTCCGTCCAAAATTGACCAATCAGACTTATTTGTGTGTAATAACTTTTACTTAATACAATACAATACAATACAATATATAAAAAATATATGGACGTTTTATAATACTCGTATGTAAGTCTAAGAAAAAAGAATAATAAAAAATAAGATTTATATAAAAAAATATGTTTTTGTTTTTTTTTTTTTTTAAATACTTTATTGTAACAAAACATTAAATTATGTAAATACAATATAATAATGAAAAGAAAGAAAAGTTAGTAAGTGTAAGAGTTAATCAATTGATTAACAAAGAATAAAAAAAGAAAAAAAATGTCGATACAGAATTTTTCAGAATAATTCTTATGTTAAGATAGATAGATAAACTATTGACTATATTTTCACTCATCCTGAATGAATAACAAAACAAAATTTTAGTTTAATTTATTGTATATAAATTAAATGTTGTTAAACAAAAATATAGCAAAAATTCAAATTGTTTATTATGACCTCTTTTCACTTAGAGTTAAGTTACATTATAATTATATATTAAATTTTTTCCAATAAAAAAAATTTTCTATAAACAAACAAGAATTTCTATAATCTGAGCGTTCATTCATTTTATGATTGATTTTTCAATTCATTTATTCGGGTAATCACCCGACGATTTGGCAGTTCAAGGTAAATTTCAATTGATATACGTATGATAGATATAAGTAAGTAGGCTAAGGATCGGATAAATTGTTACAAAAATATTCCAAAAGAGAGAGGTTTAGGCTTAAATCTATAAAGATGATGATTTAATGTTATAAAATATTTATTGTCTTTTATCATGAATGAAAAATGAATTTTGATGATGGAAGACAAATTTTAAAAAATTTTAATTTAATTTTGGATAGGAAAAAAAAAGAAGTGGAGTGGAAAGGAAGGGATTTGAGGATAAGCTTAAAAATTAGTAAGTATTATATACTGAAAATATACTGTAAAGGTTTTATTTAAGGTCAATGAAGAAAAAAAAATATAAAATTCAATTAAAATAAAATAAAATACAATTTATTTTAACAATTAAAAAATATAATAAAATACATAAATTGTATGTAGTTCATATGCATTTCATTCCTTGCTTTCAATCATGCTTTTTGTATACTATAGTATAAAAATTGTATATTTTTTTTTTTGTCATATACTTACGCGATTATACTGAATATGGATTAGAATAGTAGTAGTTATATGATTATTATTCCTTGTTAAACGTGGTGATTAATTATAATTGTAAAAAATGCCAATATGCCTCTTTTGAGTGTCTGTAGATTGGTATAACATTTTTTTCGGATTTCCTTTTTTCGTTAATATTTTCTATTTCATTTCTTTCGTAACTTTAAAGTAAATCGCTTGATTTTCTTATTTCTAATTGTTCATTAAAAGTCTCAGCAAGTGCAAATGCTGATGAATTTGTCATTGGACAAACATAGTCAGTCCAATCAATGTCCATTGTTCCCTTATGACTTTTGCGTCGTTTTAATGAAAATTGTGATTTTTTCGGTGGTTTAATTTTAGCTGTTATAGTTAATGGTTGATAGCCAGGTTGAGCTTCAGCATTGCGTTTATTTTGTATAGCATCTCGCCCTAAAAGTTCTTTGAAATGAGTCGCAATGTGACGACGCAACAAAGACTTGCTTGGCGGTATCGATAGTAAATCTGCTAAGAGTTCAGCATTAAAGCGTTGATCGTAAATCATAAGAGCACCATGTACACCGGCTCCACGTAGATTTGGTGCATATTCCGATAGGTCAGCAACACGCAACCATTCCATTACACGATGTGTTGTCCACAATATTATACAATCTAAATTATTTTCCTCAATTCTATTTAGTTCCTCAGTGGATTTTTTTACATTTGATGATAATGGTTTTGTTGAATTCATTGATCGACGTATTAAGCACTCAGATTTCCATAAATTATCTCGCATACAACGTATAGCACAACGCAATGAAGCGATATGTAGGCACGAACTTACACGCATTTGTGCCAAATCTTCTAAAGTCAGACGATGCAACATGCGCCCATCAACTTTCGCTTGAATGAAATTATCCTTATACTGCGGCAATCCAATGTCATCTAACCAACGCAATACCCAACTGGTATCCAGTTTACCGGCTTTCAAAGCCAACTGATCAATTTCTTTTCCAGTGAGCTCATCAATAGCTAACATGATTTTCTTGCGATGCAATGGCATCTTCATATGAAGTTCCTTTTCAATATCAACTGGTGACACATTAAAAAAGGAAACACTCGGATTTGTTTTAAGCCATTTTCTGTGGATTAGAACAACATCAAGTTCTCTTGTAATAAATGACTGTTGGGCAATTGTTAAGGTGCATAAACTTAATGAGTGAAAATTCTATTGAAAATGTTATTTCATTTGGCATTACTACTTGTTATACTCTTCACGCAGTGAACAGTTTGTCATGACGATTGTAACATATAGAAAAAGGCATAGGAGACTCCCTAAATATATTCTTGATCAGCGCGATGAGACGAGTTGATTTAGCCAAGTCTGTCTGTATGCAAATTAGACCCTTAGTTTTTCAGTCCCTCAGAGAGCTTATTTTCACCATAAGTAATATATTTGTCGGAATTAGCCGGATCGGACCCCATACAAACCCAGATTCAAATTCATCTTCTTATTAGAAAAACTTTTTTGTTGAAATTTGGACTCTATAAGAATCTGTTCCATATCCACCAAACAAGTAAATTTCAAGATCCTCGGACCAATAGAAGAAATACCTCCCATACAAACGCATATTCAAATATGAAATTGAAATTTGGACACTATATGTATCTGACCCATATCCACCAATTTCAAGACCCTCGGACCACTACAAAACATGAACATAGAACAATAATGAGAAGATATAAGTGAGTGAAGAGTATTGATCTTCTTTTTACTGGTTTTAATTTACTATGTATTTGAAGGAAATTAATAGATAGTTAAATCGAGCGATTTACGAATCTTTGTAATAAAATGCATGTGTATGCATTTATTTATTTTTATATTTAAAAAGATTTAGATATAAAACTCAAATCGATGATAAGATATTTGATATTGACAATAAACAAGAAGGGAAGTGCTAAAGGGGTTTGGTATGAAGATCAATTGAAAACCTTACCGAAAGCACTTATTAACAAAGAAACAACATGTGACACAATTGATTTTGTAAATTGACATAATCCTTTTTGTGCTTTATATCAAAAAATGTATATATCAACTTGAAGGAAATGTTACTTACTTGCAAGTATCCTCATAGCAGCCCAAACCAAGGTCAACAAGCCAATTACAAACTTCTTGTGGGGTCCATTCTCTGTAATCTTTTGAGAAGTTTGACATTCGTGGCATATGTCTCTCACTGGTCCACTCGATTCGACCACCTGCAGTCGCACGAGAGAAACCACCGCGTTTAAATTCGCCTTCTGATTCCTCAAGGCCAACCATCTCCATATTCCCACTATTGCTGCGTCGCAATTTACCAAAAAAATTTCGAATTCCTCGTGCAGAACGTTCACGGAGACTTGGTGATGGCGATAAGCTGCCTTTTGACATGCAACTTGTCGTTGATTCATCAATGACAGTATTCTCATTTAGAGCAAATGCAACATTACGATGTTTGCCACTGTTTGCATTAGCATCAAGAGCCGAATTATTGTTGTTATTGCAATTGGCATTAGTTTTGTTAATAGCATGTGAACGTGGCAAACTGTGAAATTGTGGTTTAATCTGATGGCGTGATGTAGCTGGAGGAGTTTTACAAACAGATTGATTTATGGCCCATTTACGTGGACTTAGACTGCCTAAGCTGCCAAATGGCAAAGTGCTTTCATCATTTGTGCTGCCACTATTATCGAATTCCATGTTCTCTCGTTCTAGAGCGGCACGATGCAATTTAAGTTCACTTAAGGCAGTCATTAGCTCCAACTTTTGTGTTTCCAAAGCTGACTGTGATATCATTTGTCGTTGCAATTGGTCTTCTTTTGTGCACAATTCCTGATTTTTCTCCGTAAGCAAACCCTCAAGCTCAATGATTTTGTCTGCTTGTTCGGAAACTCGTTCTGCAAGCATTTGATACTGTAGAGCTAACGATTCTTTGTCACGTTGCAATCGACGCAAACGTTCATCGGAATCTTGTCTCGGTATTGGTATATTATCGAGCCAATCACTTATAATAGCAGCAGTAACAGGATCTGGAGCAGGTGCAGCAACTCCAACCTACAAATATAAATTTTATTGAATTTGCTTTCTAAATTTACCATTAATTTGATTACTCACCTGTTGCAGCGCCAAAGCCAATGTCTTTGCTGTTGATATAACATTGTTGGCCGATATAAGATTGCGTTCACTTAAAGTTAATGCGGGCGCTTGCCCATTGCCACTTGTGCTCGATATAATACCGTCCATTTGTTGTAATGCTTCTTCAAGCATTTTGCTTGCCTCTGTTGTTCCAACACTTCTTACATTAAACATTTTAATCAAGTCTCATTCACTTAATATAGTAAGTAGTACATATGTAAGTCCCGTTACTTGATTGCCGTGAATGAATTTCATTTGCTCATGGGTCAAGTTTTTTGTCTTTATTCTCTTCAAAATGCTAACTAATATTTTTTTTATTTAAATATAAGTTAATTTTATGCTAGATAAAATATATACAAAATTAAAAATATCTAATATTTGTGCAAAGTGAATAAATAATAAACAAAAAGAAACAATTTGTAGGAAATTATAAAGAAAAAGAAATAAGTGACCAATGTCGCGAATATTCACATAAATACAGTCATTCAATCATCTTTAGTACATTTTGTGGAGAGCATACATACCAGGGATGCATAAGAAAGTAATACCTTGAATGAAGAATTTCATGATTTTAACTATTGCATTGTATTTAATATTATTTTATTTTGTAATAATCTAATAAGATTTTTAATAATAATATAATAATAATAAAATAATAAAAAATATTAACGGCAGCTTTAAGTGTAATTCTATTTTTATTAGAATGGTTACTCTTCGAAGGATTTTTATAATCAGCTGTGCTTGCTGAGTTGTTTTTATAATTTTTTGTTTTGTAGTAAATAGAAAAAATACTATACAATATACATATTTACTATAATGGACCGATTTGAATACGTAGAGGCGCGTTTAAGCTCAAATGAAACTTTTGTTAGCCGCGATAGAAATGTGAAAATTTATGATGGTGACCAAAAGGTTAATAAATTTCTTGGTTAATCAACCTTGATGATATGATGAAGTCATAGAGTTAAGGTAAAACGGTTTTTTCTTTGTAGACTGAATTCGAGGAAGGAGAAGTAGTTTTAACTACGCATCGTCTATTTTGGGGGCGCCCAGGTGAAATTGCACGTGCTGCCACTACACTCTGTTTGCCCTTGCAATATGTCATTTCAATTGGGGAGGAAATAGCGAGCTCCAATTTCTTTGGGCGGAAAACTCGAGTTATCCTACACCTGCGTCCACCAGCACAGAATAAAGGGCCTGGACCGTATTCAAATGCCAATGCCACACACATAAAACTTTCAGGAAAAAATGGACTTAATATAGAATTCCACAATGCACTCCGAGAGACAATAAACGCTCGTGTTTGGGAAGTCACAATGGATCAGGTGACCATTATACGCAATCCCACGGAGGACAATCGAAACTATGGAAAACCACGCATCATACGAACCGGAATTGGCGGCATCGAACGTTCAATTGAAGCAAAAGCAAAGGAAACTGATGAAAATATTGCATTAGCCTTTCAAGATTTAAATGGTTCGTTCGATTAATAACACAATTGATAAATTTTGAAACTTGTTTTTTTTTTTCAAAATTATTAATATGTAAATTGAAAATCCTTTTATCAGTTTTAATGGCAATGGCAAAGGATATGGTCTCAATTTCAAAAACGATTAGTAATAAAATTCGTGAACAAAAAGGTGCCATTTCTGATGACGAAACTGTACGCTTTAAATCGTATCTTTTAAGTCTTGGCATAGATGATCCTGTGACGCGTGAAAATTTCACTAGCAATACAGAATACTATCGAAGTTTGGCACAACAGATTTGTGAATTACTGTTAGATCCCATTGATGTAAGAGTAATCTATTCTATTACCTATTATTTTCAAATATTAATAATTTTGAATTTAGGAATCTGGTGGCATGATGTCTTTGGCTGATGTCTATTGCCGTGTTAATCGTGCTCGGGGCTTAGAACTTTTATCACCTGAAGATCTCTTAAATGCATGCAGACAATTAAATGGACCCATTAAACTGCGTACATTTCCTAGTGGTGCAATGGTCTTACAACTTGAGTCACAAGATGACGAATTTATAGCACATGAAACACTTGAAAAGATTGAGGAAGCACAATCAATGGCTGTAGAAGAACTTGCCAATCTCCTTAACATATCCTTATTGTTGGCAAAAGAACGTTTATTGACAGCCGAACGATTGGGAAAATTATGCCGTGATGAATCTGTTGAAGGTCTACGTTTCTATCCAAATCGTTTATTAAATTCTTAGATTCAAATAAATTGTTACATATTTTCCACTTCACTTTTCACAAAGGCAACGAATCATTTTTATTGTAAGTTAGGTGGGTGGGTTATACTTAGTTTTCTCATTGAATTTGGATTCCTTATTACTCTCAATATCAGCAGATTGATCTTCTTTGTTATTGATGTTGCTAGGAGTCGTTATGCTTTTCATTCTTGACTAATATTGAAGTTGTTGTTATATCGTTTTTTTTCATCATCTACTTCTCCTTCCTCGTCTTTATCATGTTTATTATGGTGGTGGTAGATGCTAATGCAGATTTACAACTTCGTTTTGTTGGAGATGGTTTCTTGCTGTTGTTTTCTGCATAGTTCTTCGCATTTTGTTGTGTTGATCCTTGACAGATCTTTTCTTACCATCATCATCGTCGGCCAACATATTCGTTGTCAATCTTGTTGAGTAAAATATAAAGAATATGGATATGAAAATTGGTAGATAAAGGTTTATTTTTATGGAAAAGAAATCTAATTTTTAAATTAAAAAAGACAATATGAATTGGCTCAATTAATTAATTATTAAATTAATGGAAGATGTTATTCACTTTCAAAGGGAAGCAAATTGTCGTTTAATATTATAGATGTACTCATTCAGTCAATTTAGATTTTTTAATAATTTCTAAATTAAGTAAAAACACAACATTAAATTAATAAGAACAATGTAAATCTATCAAAAGTCCAAATAAATATGTCTATCTATATAAATAAAACTAGGAAAAAATAGAAGTCAAAGCCTTTTCAGACAGCTATCCACCTAAACAAATTCTACTGGGCAGATGCCGAAATAGCAGAAACAGAGGGAGACCTAAACTTAGATGGATAGATGGAGTGGACCATGACGCTGAAACTCTGGGACTTCGATGCTGGAGAACTCAAGCGAAGGACAAAATTAACTGAAGGCACAAATTACAGCAAGCGAAGACCCGCACGGGGTTGTTGAGATGATGATGATGATGATGATAGCGCTTTCAAACCATGAGCATCAATTAGTAAGTTTGAGTTGCAATATTTCCACATTTATTTCATAAATATCAATTAGACTGGGATTTTAATTATAAAATATTACCTGAAGGCTTGACGTGTTTTTCAAATTTTTCAAATTCGGGTACTGAAAATCGTTGAAGGATATGATAATAGTGAAATGTAGACACTGAATAACTTTGGAAAACCATTTATTCCAAACATCATAAGAAAATAAATTTGCAATAAAATAGCAGGTCAGGTCTGAAAGGAATAATCGATATGAGTATACATATTGTTTTTTTCGTTATAATTTTGAATACGCCAATCAAATACTAAAGTATGTGTGAGAAATACGAGGTTTGTTCAAAAAGTATCGCGATTTTTGAATTTCCGCGAGGTACGTATATTCGATTTTCTTGTGGCGCTATATTGGAACTAATGTCGCTCACTTATGCTGACAAGGTCGGCCATTTGGAATGTTTGGTTAATTTTTGACAGCTCTTTTGCTTGCACGTGTTTTGGCTCGTCTTCGATTTTTGCCTATTCCAAAAAATGGAACAAAGAATCTGTATTAAATTATGTGAGAAAAACAAGTGCGCGTACGCATTCCGAATGTTGACTGTGGCATATGATGAAGTTACCTTAGATCGAAGCAACGTTTTTCGGTGGTACAAAATGTTCTCAGGGGGCCGAGAAGACAACAGACGAAAACATAGATAAAGTGAAGAAAATAGTTTTGACCAATCGTTAGAGAAGTTGCTGAGAACCTAAACATGTCGATTGGTTCGTGCCATTCGATTTTATCCAAAAACAGCAACGCGTTAACATTACTCAGGAGTTGTTGGATTCGGTCCGCGACGACCCAAATTTGATAGTTGGTGGCCATGAGTTTATGGTTATGAAGTGGAAAAGTGGAAGCTGTCGGATGAGCCAAAACCGAAAAGAGCGCGCCAAGTTAAGTCGAATGTAAAGGTTTTGATCACAGTTTTCTTGATTGCAAGGGCGTAGTGCATCATGAGTTCTTGCCACAGGGTAGTACGGCCAATAAGAAACATTACCTACAACTTATGCCCAATTTGCGCGAAGCAATCTGTCAGAAACGCACAGATTTGTGGAAGAACAAAAATTGGCTTTTGCACATCGTTGCTTGTGCGCGAAATTGGCCAAAAACAACACACTAATGATGCCGCAGCCACCGAATTCCCCCGACCTGGCCCCCTGCTACTTTTTCCTGTTCCCAAAATTAAAGACGCTCATGAATGGACGACGCTTCGCCATGATTGAGGCGATAAAGACGGTTCGATGCCGAGGAGCTGAACAAGATTACAAAAATGAGGTCCATTAAAAACCGAACAGGACAGAGTATCGACCACAAGTCACTTCGGTACTGAACTACTGGAGTTAGTAGACATGCAATACACATTATTTGACTACTATACGGCTACAGACCTAACGTTATCAGCCATTTATACTAATCATCCTGCACTATGAAGATATTTAAATAAATAAATTAAGTTAAACAGTTAATACAATACTATGTGTTAAAGAGAGTTCAGAGATTAGATTTTAACTGATCGGAAAAAATAGAATTACATAGAAGGTCATAGTATAGATTGTATGATTGAGATAAAACACGAAAAGGATTATGCTGCAAATAAGTAGTCTTACATGTACCAACAAGTATAGGAGAATAATTCCTTGTAACCCTAGAAGGAACATTAAAATGTATACTACCAAGCAAGGATGGGGAAAAGATGCTGCCTACAATTAGATTGTGCAAGAATGTGACACCAAGAGTCGTTCCACGACTGGATAATTTCGGGAGGCGGATTAATTTAAGACAGCTTTGTTAAGATGGAAGGTTTATATTAGGATCCCAGTGTAAGTTACGCAGTGCAAAAAGCAAGAATTGCTTTTGAACGGACTCAATACTATCACTATACTTTTTAAACTGTGAATCCCATACACACGATGCGTATTCAAGAATTAGTCTAACCAAAGAAGTGAATAATAATTTAGTGATGTAAGGATCATTAAACTCTTTAGACCAACGACACGTTCTAGAGTGTAATCATTATTGTGGTACCTTTTTACAATAAAATTTGTACGGTAAAAGTACAGAATTTTACATTTGTCACAATTAAGCGATAGAAAATTCTTGTCGCACCACTGAGATAAGGAATTTAAGATCTTCTTGAAGAAACATTTGTTGGACCAGAGATAAAATAGATAAGCATAACTTATCATCAGCGTACATTAAGACGTTAGAATGTTTTATGGCAGATTTCAGATGGCAAATCGTTTATAAAAATATTGAATAATAATGGGCCAAGGTGGCTACCATGAGGGACACCAGAAGTTACACGAATAGTCTTAGATATAGCTGTTTTAAAAATAACTCTTTGGGTTCTGGAAATTAGATAGGATGTAATCCAACTAAATAAATTGGGAGGAAAATCAAAGGTATTCAATTTATTGAGGAGTACGAATTGACAAACACTGTCAAAAGCTTTACTGAAATCTGTGCAAATGACATCCATTTGATGTTGTTGTGAAAAATTGCAATTGACCAACGAAGTAAATTCTAATAAGTTGGTTGTAGTTAAACGCTTCTTGGTGAAACCGTGTTGTGAAATACTTAATAAAGGAAGAATGAATTGCTGCTACATTAATTTAGGAGATTTTAAATATTGTAAAACTGTATCACAATCAATAACTGGCATATTAAATTGAGGTATATGATATGGGTATGGACTATCACAATCATTATTGAAATTCGTGTAAGTGCTTTTGAAAAAGTTCGAGAAAAGTTTGGAAATTTCTCCATCGCTACATCATTCAACACCATTTAATTTCATACAGGATGGGAATACATTCAACCTGCGCTTCGTATTAATTTAAGACATAATATTTTTTAGGATCTCTTTTAAATATCCTCTTTAACATGTGTCAGGTATGTCTGATAGCAGTAATTTTTTGAAAATTGAAGTGTTGAATATTATAGATGCTGGAAGTTACCGGTACATTTCAAAATTTAACTAAAATCGATACCTGTTGAGGTGAGCAGGGTTTCTAAGCAATCCTGTTTTCATTTAGCTGTTAATTTTTTGATATATTCTTCAGTGTACCAGGACGCATCACTGGTTGATAGCACTTTGTCTTTGTCTTTTGACACGTTTGTGTTCATAGTATACATATGGAACTATGAAATCTTGAATTAATGTAAACAACAAAATAATAACAGAGAAAAATAATTATTTAATTTTTTGCATTGTTTAATATTTTAATATAGATAATTCTCATTCGAAGACTATACCCTATAGCTCAGGTATTTGATAAGCAGTTACCATGCGATCATTATTCATATTTTTGTTTTGTTTTCTTTTGTTATTTTACTGTTTTGTTAATAAAGTCATCAGCATAAAATTTATACATATATATATTTTTTTTTCTTTTACTTAGCACAATCATTTTTATCATTTACAATTTTTGTTTTGTTTTTTGTTTTTTTGTTTTTTTTTTTTTGTTGACTATGAATTTTGTAATATCATATCATTAATTATTTTATGTTTTGTTTTGTTTTGTTTTTTTATTACTTTTTATATGCATGCAAATTCGATTGTATTTGCTTTTTATACATGCTACACATGATTCTGTTGTCTTTTCTGTCTGTGTATAGTTTAGTTTTAATACCATATAAATTTATATATATATATATATATATATATACATATACATATACATATGCATGCATGTATGTATGCTTTTTTATATATACATAAATATGCCAAAATCATAAATGAAATCAATAAAAAAAAAATTTTTAGGTAAAAACACAGAATTTCTAAATTTTTGTATTAAGGATTAAGTAATAAGAGCGGGAGGGAGAGGGGTAAGGTAAAGTTAATGTTTAAAATTGAAGGGATCCAATCATTGGTTAATGATTTAATTAATTTGAATTTTTGATTTGTCTTTTTTTTTTTTTTTTAATAAAAAAAAGCAGCAATTTTTTGCAATTTACATTTTACACATTCTTATAATTTAGATATGGCATTAATTTAAAAACAAATTAATTTATATATAACTTTATTATGTTTCATCATATTCTTATATATATAAATTTATAATTATTTAATTTTAAATTATTTTTTTTTTTCATTGTATTTTCTTACATGCGTAATGGTATTTGTTTTTCAAATCACATTCATTTTATTTATATATTTTTTATTTTTGTTTTATTTTATTTATATTATTTATACAATATTTTTAAAGTTGATATTTTTTAAAAATATACAAAGAATTCTTTCTTTCTTTTGCTTTCTGATTTTTTTTTTTATTATTTATAATTATGAATTAATAATCTTCTTAATTTTTATTTTAATTTATTTTTTTTTTTTTTTTTTTTTAATAAATAATTTGTTACTAATATATAAATTGCTCTAGTAAAATTAGGAAAAAATCAATAATAATTTCTTTTATTTTTAAATTTATATTTGATTTTGTGTTTATCGTCGATCGATCTATGTATTAAATTCCAAGAACAATTGTATAATAATAATAATAGTTTGTTACAAGATTAATGCGTGCAGAGAGAAAAAGAGACTAGTAAATCTATAAAAAAATTATTTAATTTAACATATTCAATATATAAAAAATTCAAAATTTCAATTTCTTTTTTTATGTTTCCATTCAATTTTTCTCTCATCTTAAAACTTATTTATAAATTTACTTAAAGGACATTAATCAAAATTAAATAATAATTATTTATTTATTTATACAAGGCTTTAATTACAATTATAAAAATTAATAATGATTTTTTTTTTTCAATTTATCAAATGAATATATTTGATTACTGATCTTTTTTTTTGTATTGCTTGCAAAATATTCTCTTCTATTTAACAAAAAAAAAAAAAAAATTAATTAAATAAATAAAAAAATTTCAAAATAGAATTTGGAAAATTTGAATTGATTTTAATAAATAAATTAAATAAGTGAATATTAAATAAAATAATAACTGGCCAATAATTTGAATGGTTTTCTTTTTACTAACGTATATTATTATTCTATACTTACAATTTGCTTTGTTCTTTATACACACTGAGACACACTGTAATTTTAACAACATAAAAGGTGTGAGGATAAGAAAAAGAAAAAGAGAGAGCAAAGAGTGTAATAAACAATAAAGTTACGTTTGTAATGAGGAGAATTGATTTTTCTTTAACATTTTCTTTTTTAACACTTAATTTTTAATCCTTTTTCTTTGTTTTTTTTTCTTCACTTTTTTGTTTAAAACAATAATAGTATGTAGTAGTATTTTTTTTTCTTCTCCTCCTCCTTTTCCATTCCATTATTGTTTTATTTTCACATAATTTTAAATTTTTGTTTTCCAAATTTTTGTCTTTTTTTATGAAACATTATTTTTTTTTTTTAGTTTATTATAATAATAATAATAATATGTTTTTACACACTTTATGCTTAACTCCTTTTTTTCATTTTTCTCCTAATTTTTACATAGAAATTTTCTTAATTATATATAAATATATAATATCATTTAACCATTCAAATAAAATTGAAAAAGGAAAAAATAAATAAATTGAAAAATAAATCAATAATAATTATAATCATCATCATCATCAATAATAATTATGATGATGAAATTAAACTTAGATTTAATTTAATATATTGTTTTTTGTAAGACTGGCCTTATTATTTAGTAGCATCAGTTGTTGATCTTCGCCTATTGACAGCTGATTGCTGATGTTGTTTCGCCGCTGCGATAGCAGTAAGAGTTCGTTGGCTTAAATTACTAGTGGTAGTATTGGCACCACCGCTTACCGCTGTTCGTCCAGTTGCTTGCAAAAGTTGCTGTTGCTGTTGTTGCTGGACTTGTTGTGCTGTTGTCGTCTGTGATGCTGCAGAAGCGGTCGTTTGATTTAGAATCCTATGCTGTTGAATGGTTGTTGGTGGTTTGATTGTTTTCAATTGAACTTTTTGTGCTGACATCACAATTGGAGCATTTGACAAATTCGATGTGCTTGTTATGGCAGTTGAATTGGCAGCTGCAAATAATGATAAAATAATATATGTATATAAATTTAGATAGTATATCAAATTTATAAATCACGCAACCCACCATTTATGGATGTTCCAGTTATCTTGAGTGTTGAAGCGCCGATTTGACGTTGATTGGTTGTTATAATCTGACGATGGTTTCCGGGTGTCAATTGCTTGGTGCCAACCACTTGAATATTGCGCGGTCTTTGTTGAAGGGTTCCTAGCAATTGTATTGCTGAACTATTGTTACCGCCACCTGCACCAGTGTTATTACTATTGATTGTTATGCCACCAGTTTGGTTCTGTTGCAATTGTTGTTGCTGCTGCTGTACAACTACATTACCTGCACCTGTAACAACACCACCACCACCACCACCAACAACACTACCAACAATACCTGAAGTACGAACTGTTTGAGGATTTAGTTTATGAACCCCTGCACCGACTAATTGAGCTGGAAACAGAAAAGGGTAAGACGAGGGTGTCGTTTTCTTTCGTTATAATGATTTGTTTTTTTTTTTTTTTTCTTTGTGTTAATTAATTAACAACAATTTTAATAATATTTATTAATTTCTTTTCATTTCAAAAAAAAAAATTGTGTAAAATTTTAATTACAAATCTTTCTTCGTGTTTTAAACTAAAAAAAAAAATTGATTAAAAATTTAGAAAATTTATAAAAAAAAATCAAAATTTGGTGTATTGTTTTGTTTTTTTTAGTAGAGTTTGCATTGTTTTTTGTGGCATGAATTAAATGAATTAAAGGGAAGGGAGAAAAATAAATAAAAAGAAAAATAAAAATTAAGAATGAAATATATTTTTATAATAGAAAAAGAAACTTCATTGATTAGTGCAACACAAGCGACATGAAATCATCATCATTATCTATCTGCCGAATCAATTTTCATATAATTTTTCATCAAATAATCTAAAAAATTGTTTTGAAATTTACAACAATTTAATGATTTCATGCCTCTTCCATATCGAGGAGAGTGTTTGTTCGAATTTTTTTTTTTTTTTTTTTTTTGAGAGTAGCCAATAAAAATATTATTTTTTTATATTCGAATGTCCAAAAAGTATTGCAATTTGTTTCAACATGAAAACTGACATCCAAACTATAATAGTAGATCCCTGCACGAATCAACAATAAGCAAACGAATCATGTGCTACACGCAACATTATCAATAGACACTATGATAACAACTCGTGTTGTGTTGTGAATCAATGAACTAATTGAATTCGTTAACAAAGCCATCATAAGGTCGATTTTGTTAGACCTAATATCAAGGTGTCAAGCACAAGAATTAATGAACGTCAATCAACGTCCTTGGATATATACCCGCAGGTACCAAATTCGAGTCATACTTATTTTGGTCTTATGACCCACACCCCTTGGTCTGGAGTTGAGGCCTATCTAAAATCTACGCTGCTCTATGGGCCGCAGCACACGGTTGTACAACGCAACTCCATGCTGACCTAATACTCTACCCGCATCTGGGTAATAACCACAGCCACAACGATACTCAAAAAAAAAAAAGGGGGCCGTACCCGCGGTCCAGGACGTGCTCTTAACCACACATGGTACCAGAAGGTACTACCAAATTGAAATCCAAACAGTTCCTGGATTGGTGACCCGGTTTTTACCAGACAAAGTCTCTAGCCAGACTTTGTACTCGAAGGTAGTACCAAACTGTTTGGGTTAGTGACGCAAAACATTTTCACTTATACTTCGATGCATGGAAATCCAAATTATAGAGAACATCCAGGATCACGATAATGATAAGTAAAATAACAATCTTAGATAACAGTTTTAGGGGAAAAAACGCCATCACACTGTCGATTAATAGCAAAAGACATAGACAGAATGAGCTGAATGTCTCGTTGCTAGAGGACACATGAATCCTTTTCACAGTGTGATTGCCGTCTATTGACTGTTATAGTTAGTGAGCAGTTCTGAAGGGCTCTCATCCAAACAATCATTTTCAAAAATGTCTGCTGATACTCTCTACTAGATAGAGTTGACTGTAGGATTCAAATTATCCTGTTGAATTGGTTTAATAGTTCAAATGAATACCAATTTCATGTTGAGGCGAATTTCTCGTGCGTAAGACGAAACCAAATTTTGATTAAAATTTATAATTTTTCTTTCTTTAAGCAAACAGTCGCCCTCCTCCGTCTTCTCATTTGAATTATATTAGAATTGAGAGTTTGCAACTTACCAATGGGCAAGGAAAGCAATGTTGTAGCACCACCTGCATTTGGATTTGAACTAGTAGGATTTGTTGTAGTGGTTGAATTAGCATTTGTTCCACTATTTGTTATGACAACAGTTTGAGTTCCTGCACCACCACCGCTGCCTGATGCCATACTAACAATTGTACCGGGAGGTGGTGTCTGTTGTTGTTGTTGGTGTTGTTGGTGTGCCTGTGCTTGAAGCGTTATCGTATGTGTTTGGTGTTGGTGTTGTTGCTGCTGCTGCTGCTGCTGTCCAACAGCATTCGCAGGAACAGATACAAGTAGACTTCGTTGCTGAGGTTGAGTTTGTTGCACTAGAGTAGCACCACCACTACCACCACCACCATTATTACCGTTGCCACCATTACCAGACAACAATGACATTGTTGCTGTACTATTTTGTTGAGAATTCTGTTGTTGTTGTTGTTGCTGCTGCTGTTGTTGTTGTTGTTGCACGGCAGCTTGCAAACTACTACCAGAAAATTGCAGAGAAATTGGTTGAGTGAAACCAGGAATTTGCACTTGAACATTTTGTAAACCAGGAAAATTTGCCATTGCTCCTTGCAGTGATGAAAGATTTATACTTTGCAGATTCAAAGTTGCAGTTGTTTGCTGCTGTTGTTGTTGGTGTTGGTGAGGTGATGCTGACGGTTGTGGATGTGGACTAGACATTGGCGAATGTATCGACGAGGTAGCCGGCGAGTGTACCAAAGTCTTGCCTATAAATTGTGTTGGTGGCGTTTGTTGTTGTTGAGGTGACATGTTCGGAATGGCAACAGCTGACACTGTGGACGACACATTATTGAGTCGGTCCAACAAGGCTTGATTCTGATTTGTCGATGACTGCGAATGATCAGAACCAGAAGGTGATGGAGTAGCGGAATTAGCGAGAAATGATGTTAGATTTGTGTTATTCGTTGCACTTGTAGCTTGTGGCACTGCAAAGCCACTCGCATTCGACGCATTTGAATCACTGCCAGGCGATGGTACAGCCATGCCCACAACTATAGCATTAGGTGGTGGTCCACCCGACGAATTGCTACCCAAAACATCTCCTCTCCTCAGAGCATTGGCAAGCATTCGTTGTTGTTGAACACCAGAATTTAATATTTTTACACTGCCACCAGCATTGCCTGTTGAAACAGTATATGATCCATAACTGGTAGCATTCGTCATGATCGCTGGGGGTGATGCTAATTGATTTGCTAAGGCAGACATTGAAACGCGTACAGACTGGGCATGTTCCATCGATTGTTGTTGTTGCTGCTGTTGTTGTTGATTTAGATTAACTGCTATTAGATTAGGATTTGCTCTGATTGTAGTCGCTCCACTTGTACCAACAATATTTATTTTGCGATTTGTATTCAACAAATTCTGTAGTACTTCACTTTGTTGTTTCCGTGATGTTACTATCGTTTGTCCTTGTGTCGTCGTTGTCGAAGATGTCAATTGAGCATTGTGAGCCGCCCCCGGATGTTGAATCAATGTAACTGGATGCTGTTGCTGTTGCTGCTGCTGTTGTTGCTGTTGATTTGTCGAAGCAGTAAATGTACCACTGGCAACTGGTGTGGATGTCATAGCCGCTGGAGCACTATTCAATAGGCTTAGTATGGAAGCATTATTTGAATGCTTTAATGTTGTTGTTGTTGTTAAAGAAGGACCATTATTATTACTATTATTGGTTGTGGCGATGCTGCTATTAGTGGAACCAATGGAATTATTATTGGCAGCATTGTTTGCTAAAAAACACAAAAATTCAAATAGAATAAATCACAAAAATTTCTTAAATTAGAAATAGAAAATAATTACAGCTTTTTTGTTGTTGTTGTTGCCATTGATTTGCCGTATTCATGATACTTGTTACAATGGCATTTATAGCAGCATTTGGATGCACATTGGTATTGTTAGTGAGATTACTATTATTGCCAATCGATTGTTGTTGTTGTTGTTGATGCTGCTGTTGCAGTTGTTGTGGTTGCTTTTGTAAAAATTGTTGTTGCAACGACGACGGAAGTGTTGAAGCCTTAATTTGTGCTTGCTATAAATATAATAACAAGAATAATCAAATGAAAGTTTGATTGTCACAAATTTCATGAATTTTACTTACCAAAATAGGTACATTTGAGCTCAACTGCGCACGTAATGCTGAATTTGTTGCTCCAGCAGCAGAACTTAATTGTGAATTTGTTATTATTTGTTGTTGTTGTTGTTGTTTCTGTTGCAGCTGCTGTTGCAGATTAGCAGGTTGAATTGTGATGCCAGTGTGTTGTATAGTATTTGTTTGTTGCTGTTGGTGTTGGTGCTGCTGTTGTTGTTGTTGTTGTTGTTGTTGGTGGGCTAATATTTGATGCGGTGATGATGCATGCTGTTGGACAAACACAAGTTGACCATTACTTAAATTCACCTGATGCGTTGCTGCTGTATTCGATGGAACATTTGAAGTAACACCAATTTGTTGCAATTGTATATGTTGAGTTGGCTGCTGCTGCTGCTGCTGATGTTGCTGAATTTGTGTGTTAATGACTGTTGCTGTATTAACTCCTTGTTGTTGTTGTTGTTGTTGTATCTGCATAGTTGTTCCATTGGCATCAATAAAATTATCCTGACCTTGTGCTTGTTGTCGGAAAGTTTGCGCTATGGCGGCAATTGAATTATTGCCGTCATTGCTTAAGCTTAAACCTTTTCCACAGATTGTTATTGTTTGAGCCGTTTGATTTGTTTGTTGATTTGTTGAATTTGCTATGTGATGTACAGTAGCTGGCAGTATCTGAGGTTGCTGTTGTTGTTGTTGTTGCTGCAGATGATGTTGTTGAAGTTGCTGATTACTAGTACCAACAACAACCACTTGTTGAGTTTGTTGCTGGTTTTGCTGCTGTTGTTGTTGTTGGGTTGAGAAATTTGTTTGCTGCTGTTGTTGTTGATGTTGTCGTTGCTGTTGCTGTTGCAATATTAATGCCTGACGCTGCTCATGTGTTAATCCTGTATGTGTAACAGTTGGCAAATGTCCCGGCACTATGTGCGTGATTTTAACAGCTTTACGACCTTCTTCAGTAAATATTTCTCGAAATTGTTGTATATAACGATTGGCATGCACACGTGTCCCCAATGAAAATCGACATGATTCTCCATTTCGTTCACCTTCACAATAATCCCGATCTACATATAATTCACCCAAATATTCCGAATCCGAGGGTCGTTGAAATATCGACAGTTTTATGTGATATATCACACGACGACCTTCATGATCCTCACGTTCTGTTTCCAGCACATAATCTTCAATTAGTTGCGGTTGGAAATTGTGACGACAATTCGTATGACAACCATCCTTACAACTTTCACTGAATTCATTCAAACGTTCATAGGCTTTGGCATATTTCTCTACATTTATAAGATTTTCCGGCATCTTTAGGTTGGCAGGGTATTCTAGACGAGGTGGGCGTATAGGTCGTATAACATCACGTGGCCGACGCGGTACTTTCGATGAAAATGATGTTAGCATAGCGCCTACGAGAGGATTATTGCTTGGCGCCGTTGCAGGAGTGGCATTAACATTATTTGTTGTATTTGTTGTACGAGATCGTGAACGCAAACGTGCCAAATAATCGCACAATTCCAAACCGTAATTATGCGTGAACTGATCAAGTTTCCTTTTACGATTAATGGAGATTTGCGTGAATTTCTTCATTTGATGTCGCATCTGATGAGTGTTGAAAAGTTGCCGTTCATGCTGAGAATTGATTGCCATGCGTCCGATATTTGGATCTGGATCCAAACACAACGGCTCGGCTGTTGCCAATACCAATTGACTTTCGAGGGCAAGCTTATCTTCATAGGTTGGATGAGATGCTGACATTTGATGCACATCTGAATAAATTGTAGCGTTGGTGGGGCGCAGCAAAATATGCTTTGTATCACAGATATTTGTAGATGTGGCGAAAGTTTGACGATAGTCGCGTATCTGTGCAATGACACAGCCAGCATAGAACACGTTTGGTTTAGCATAAATACGCGGCGGATCGCTACTGTCCGTTGCTGAGTTAAGGGAAACAGTGACAGCATTGAGTATATCCATTATGAAGTCTGGCACTATTTCTCGATCAATACACTGTAATAATAAATCATTTTCATATGGCCAACGTAGAACTTCCACCAAACTATATTCATTGCCAAATGTTGATGGTGGCGTCGTTGTTGACGATGTTCCTGATGTTGATGTTGAATCATCATTTTCTATACTCTCAGATATTTTTGATGATGATGACTTCATTCTTATGTGCGCTGTTTGTGCGGCGGCATTGGCATTGGCACTGGCACTGGCACTCGTATCCCCACCACCACCACCATCCCCAATTAAGTGTTTATTCCGACTAGTTATATTTTTATGTATAACCGCCGTGTTATGATGAGAACTTGATGTACCATCATTAGTAGTAGCATTTGTACCGATACCGTAATTATAGCTGTCCGAAGAACTCCAGTCGTTATTATGATGCTGATGGTTGTTTTGGTTTGGATTCAACATTTGGCGATCATCATAAGGTAGTGCTAAGGAGTACCCTTTATTGCCAGGATAAAGATTTACAACAATTGTATTCAGTCTCTCGCGCTCTACCAAACGCTCAAGTATAAAAGAGCGTGTGCGATGTTTGAGCTATTCATCAAATAAAAAAAAAATAAAAAATACAATCGTCAATTTATATTAAATTAAAGTTATAATCAATATATTATAAAGATGTCATGACGCCACTTACCCCAGTCTCAGCGAATTGATTCAGGTCATTTGTCAACAATTGTAAATATAATTCTCTAAGTTTTTCATGAATATTGAAAAATTTCGATGATGATGAGAAGGATGAGGAGGATGTCGCCGTCGCCGACGACGCCGCCGTCGGTGATGCTGTTCTATTAGATCCACCAGCAGCATAATTATTGGAATTTTCACGTTTCACATTCCCTGAACCACTTGATGTTGAACTACGACTTGACGTTGATGGTGAAGAAGTATTTCGACTAGAGGAACTGGATTCTTTAATCTTATTACGTTTATTAGGTGATGAAACCGACAAAGTTCCCAAAGCTACTGAATTAGATAAAAAATTGTTTCGGTTTGTTTGTTTGTTTGGATGATGATTAAATTGTTTATTACAATTACTGGTGTTTGATGACGATGATCGTTTTTCAGCTTTCACTTTCACCGGTGCTTGTTTTTCTTGCTGTTGTTGGTTTTGTTGTTGCTGTTGTTGTTGTAGTTGTAATTCTTGCAGGGTATTTGGGGTGTTAACTCGTTGGTGTTGAAGTTGATACAATGTTTGAGGAGATGCAGTTATTAGAATATTATTATTGTTATTATTGTTGTTGTTGTTGTTGTTGTTGTTATTATTATTATTAATATTTGTAGCACCACATGAATTAACACCTGGTGGTGTTGATAGCAGCAAATCAGGAACTACCGGTGAGGGAGATGTAATTGAATTGAAATTTGATAATGTTGTTGACGATGTTTGCGATGTTGTAGCGGCTGCCGTTGCTGTTGAAAGGCCAGTATGATCATTAAGTATAACAATATTGCCAATGCCTCCGACTCCGCTGCCACCCAGGCTACTACTTGATTGAGTATCATTTGGCGATTCATCATCATCGAATATACAAATTGGTGGTTGGGCAGGAATTTGAGAAATATTACAGTGAAGTAAGCTGGAATCCAACCGTGAGCTTTTACTCGGAAAATTCACAGTTACAGATGATAATCCTTGATGATTTGACACGGTTGATACTATTGAAGCCAATTCTGCTGTTGTTGCTTGTTGCAGCTGCTGTTGTTGTGTTGCAGTTAGCTGGGTGGGCGAGTTTGTTGGTAACGCAGCAGTGTGTATTTGATGATATTGTGGTTGCTGTTGTTGTTGTTGGTGGTGGTGGTGATGCTGCTGCTGCTGCGTTTGATATACAAAATGTGGTTGTGATGCTCCTCCAGCATTTCCCTGAATGCTATTAATAACTTGACTATTATCTCCTGTACGTGATACATTGATACTAACACCACTATTAGATCCCTTTAGTTTCTTTAAAGTATCATTTATTATGAACTAAAAGAAAAACATTAAACAGAAAGAAAGAAAGAAAAAATAACAATATTATCAGCATATTAAAAGCAATTAGCAATTAGATGATGATTAATTAAATTAATATAAAACTTACATCTGCTTCTTGGCATGACGAATCCAAGCTTTGCATTGTGTCAGATGATCCTTCCAACTACAGTGAAATTCAATTTCCGACGACATTCAAATTTAATTTTTGTTATTTAAGAGATTCGAAAGCAGCATTAATTTCATTTGTTTTGTTTTGTTAAATTTATGAGCAGAAGATTTTAAAACTAAATATCAAGCCTCTCTTCTCTTACAAAGGACATGCATGCAAGACATCAAATGAATCAAACGAAGAACAACAGCAGCATGCACAACAATTATTTTCGTTTGTTGTACTCTGCTTTGCTTTGCTCTGCTGTGTGTGTACTCTGCTTTGCTCTGCTGATAACTTCTTTTCAGCTGACCTATCCTTGGTCCTTATGTTTAACTGCTGCTGCTGTTGTTGCTGTTCTCGCTGTTGTTTTTAGACGAAAACTTATATATAAAAATATACGTATGAGAAGAAGCACAGCAGTTTTATATAGTATATAGTTGTTGTTGTTGTAGTCTTTAGATTATTATAAGGCTTTTATGTCTTTACTATAGTCATTGTCGTTGTTATTATAATCGTTATCATTTTTTTAATTTCATATTTCATTAAATACAATCATTTATTTATAATATCACTTCTCCTTTTATGTTAAATTTCCTTATTCCGCTTAATGTTGACTCGCTCGCTCGCTCACTCACTCGCTCGCTGCTGCTGCTGCTGCTACTCTCGATCTTCATGAATTTTATTTGACTCCTATAATTGTTCTAACAATAGTTCGAGTTTAAGGAGTTTCTCACATAACCAAACTGCATTTTATTCATGCATTTTATTGCACATTATTTGAGGTATATAAACAATTTCGAGTTTTATAAATTGTTTAATAATAACTTTGTTTTATTTTCACTCAAATATCGAAATCATAATCCTATGTAAATTTCTTTACTCTCCGTCTGCTTCTTCTTCGCGTGACATTTTCTCTTTACCCACCACACTACGACCGAGTTATTTTGCACACAATCACAAGCCTCAGCAGACACACGAGCGCATTATTATTTTTACAATTATTTATATTATGTATTTACAATCCGAATGGATTTAGTTTTCCAACATATTTCATTACTTTTCAAAATAAATTATTATTATTTATTAAACTGAATTGTGAATGAAAATGTTTTGCAATGTTTGACCCAGTGTTGCCAAATGCCTTATCGCCCCCTAATTACTCCTAATACTATACAACACTACACTATACTATTCTTAGAGTTACCATGTTACCATCATAACGTGAATGTAATTAGTTTGCAAAATATGGTGACTCTGCATCTAAATACTGATAGCTGGTAGATTTAAAAAGAAAAGCAAATTCAAAAATTAAAATTGTAATTAAATTTTTTTCATTGAAGTTAAATAATTACTGGTTCTTGTAATTTGATTTATAATTAAAATATTTATAATTACATATTTTGAAATTTTTAAATACTACTAGTGTTCAAAAGCTTCTAAAGCTGATGGCTACAAAACTTACTAATACTGAATATTCGAGGATGGATGTTTTAGCAAAAACTATTCAGGGTATTTTACAGTGCGAAAATGCAGCGTTTGCACAGTGAAGCAGTTTGGTGTTTATAGTGCCATTTTGCGCCTTGAACAGCTGTTTTTTGTTTTGGTTATAAACACAAAAAAAGCGTAGCGCTAATTGTGAGAAATTACAATGGAAATTTTGTGGAAAACATATGATTTATGGACCCCTTTTTTTTAATTGGTCATTATCATTGGATTTTTGTTGTTCACCCTCCTATTCGTTCTTCTCATCAACCAAACAAGTGATTGATGACTGTCAATTTGTCATTTGGTGTAAACCCTCCTTTACACTCTGTAATTTTAGTAATTGTCAAACATACACAGTCTGTACCAAACTCTGCGTCTCCGCAGCGTAAACACTTTATATAAAATATTTAAACTGGACAAATCACTTAACAAAAAAAGCAAGTCTGATGCAGATATTTAGGTTTGTGGGATGAATAAGTTCAATCGAACCAGCATTTTCACCCAAATGTATAATTAGAGATGTACTTCCGTAAATTTTTGACAAAGACGACTTGTAGAATTTTTAAAAAAAACCTCTTAGCATTACATATATATTTTGATCCACCAATTACGGCTTTTCTAAAGTATTTATTAAAAAAAAATGAATACGCAAAAACACGACCATATATTGGAGTGGTTTATGATAAATGAAAATTCGGAAAAGTGAGATGCGCGAATGATATACATTTAAAGCTTAGAGACATATTTTGAAATCAGTCAAATATTCTATGATTCTGTTCAGAGCTTGACCTAAAAGCTTCCAGACTACTGTAGCGTGTTTCAGGCCGAAATTTATGCGGCTACAAAAGCAGCAGAATTAGCAGCCAAGCTTACTCCTCTCAATTCTTAAATAAATATCTTCATCGACAGCCAAGCAGCTAGAAAGGCAATAGCGGCTGTGATGACAAACTCCAACTATGTTCAACAATGTAGAACCAAAATTGACGAACTCTATATCGACAGACGTGTCACCATCATTTGGGTACCGGGGCATAGAGGAATTGGAGGGAACGAGGAAGCAGACGCACTCGCCAAAGAAGGCGCTAGCCAACCTGAGGTAAGTACGTCATACATACGTTCCTCTCTGTCCATGCTAAAAGCGGAAATTGACACAGCAATGATTCAGGAAGCGAAGAGTATGTGGTATGGAACACTCTCTTGCAGAATCGCAAAAATCATGCTTCGCTCTTTTAATTACAAGATTACCAACTACATCTTAGCTCTCCCAAGGAATGATTGCAAGTTATTAGTCAGAATACTTACGGGACATTGTTTAACGCCTTCCTACGCAGCCAAATTGGGCTTGGTACAGAGTGATGCACGTACCACATGTAACGAGATAAATGCTAGGGGGACTTTAGGACACCTACATTGCCAATGTCCAGCACTCTACAAATCACGCTTTAGCTATCTTGGATCTGCGTCTTTCCTCTCATTGGAAAGCGTCGCGGATCAAAAGAGCAGCAAACTATTGAAACTCGCAAGAACAAAATCTGAAGTTTCCATGATTCTTCTTGGCAGCACTAAGGACCGCTATTGGTCTATGTGGGATCTTTTGAAAGCGCAATTTTATTTGGAACGAAGTTCATCAAGTCAACCAAATAGTATCCAACAATTTTTTGGGAAGGAGAGGCAGGACAAATTGAAAATAAAAGTTGATTGTTATTTGCGATCTCTGGTAATGATATAAATGTGATTGATTTATGAGTTTGTTCTTATTTAACATGAGAAGTTTGTTAATTGAATAATATGTAGTTTTAAAGTTTAAAATGAATGACATCGATAACTTTATAGTACAATACATACAATGGATCTGATTTAATGAAGTCTTTTATTTTAAATAGCATTTTGTGTCCTCCTTATTACCCATTTAATTTATATTTTCTTTTCCATTCGTAAGTATTACTTTTTCTGTCAATATCTGTCAAAATGTTGTGATCTTTGCACTTTGTTAACCCTTTATATCACAGTGTGACATTACTGTAACAAACCAAATAATTCATAGCATATTGCAATATGTACATTTTTTTCCATTTTAAATCAATGTAACATATGTAGTATCAGTAACAGATCTATCTATGGATTTAATGCAGTTCTTGAGAACTAGTTGACGTCATTTGTGTGAAATTCATTCATTCCAATTTATGACGTTACTTCGTGTGTGACGATTATATTTATTAATGTTACGAAATTCGAAAAAAAATACAAAAAATACGCTAAGTGAATTTCTGTGTTATAATTTCAGTAGGTTAGATTGCGAATTTTATGAATTTTTTTATTCTTTTAAGGCATTCCATACAACTTAGAGGAAGGGTTTAAGACAGTGTTACATTTCAGTCACACTGCCCTTTTTTTAAATTTTCAACCTTCATAAAATTAAAAATTATAATTAAAATTCATAATATTGATTTAAAAATAAAAATAAGATATTCTTTAGTATTCCAATAAAATATTAATTTACTTAAAATGAATTAATATAATAAAAACATAACCCTTCTTAACAGTCGAGTAAAAATGAAAGAAGTGTACTTAAAAATGGTACTGGTTAAAAATATGAATTTGAAAGTTTATATATTTAACCTACTAAGTTACTCTAATTACGTACAAGATTCTTAATTATAATATTTGATTAAGTTGCGTAAAAGATCTTGTTATGTTGAGAAAACCATTCCATGTACAGCACTACTTAAGATTGTATAATTTGGATCTCCGCGAAGAATACTAAATTTAATACCATTACAGACCATTTCGCATTCCCATAAGGGCGACATAATAGTATAAAAATTCTCGTTATTTATGCTAATATTATAGCTTTTATTGTGATAAATATAAATGGGTTTGTTGAATGTTAATTCGTAAATTGAATCATTGTTTTTTTTTATGGAACTAGTAGATGCAATTTCTGATCCTTCCATATTTTGTATACATGCGGAGATACCTTTAATATCGTTTATCTGATATTTTAATTTTATCTGAATACCCAACAAATAAATGTATGTATTAACTTTGAATGTTAGACTGGAATAATTTGAAAATATTCCGGAATATCCAGTACTATTGGGCCTTATACAGTAGCGCTCAAGCGCCTTATGGTTGTTTCCGCAACCATCACGTATACCTGATTCAGAAAATCATTCTGGCATTCCACAGACATCAATAGTTGGACTTACAAGCTCAATTAGTATAGAAATTGCTTTATTTTTCTTCAGTAATTTGGAGCGTGCAGGCCCCTCTGCAAATTGTTGTGGCGTCATTGTAACGAACCGAATCTTTTTGACAGCCTGTCGCAACATGTCCTCGTCCATTGTGTTGCACTGAGCATCTATTATATTAATTATATTTGCTGCCGATTCACTTGCATTTCCAGAAGCATAGGCATAGCAATCAGTAACATTGGGTACATTGTCGCATATTCCAGCCGATGTAGAGGCTTCCGCTGTACTTGAAGCATAATTATCATCGTCGTCTATATGGATATGCATCATGGCCGCAACATCAGGATCCATATTAATTTCCTCCACTACAACATCACTTGAGTTCTGAGAACCAGCATCCGGTGTGTTATCGCTGTCACCATCATTTAATATGCCACGTTCATTTTTTGGACTTATATCAACCAACAAGAATTTTATTTTATGTTCGACCACATGTGGTAAAATATATTTCTTGGCCACATAATATAATTCGCATGCCTTATCAAAGGATGAAATTGTAATTTCGTCTGTATAGATGTAATCGAGCATGGCTTCAAATGCATCTGGCAGTACATCGGGTATAACAATTGGATCATTCATTTCTGGTAAGCTGCCATAGAACATACGTTCAAAAACAGGTGATGTTATGGCCAACAGCAGTCGGTGTCCGGCAATTAAAGATTGATTCGTGGATGTGCCTACGAGAAATCGGCAATCTGTATTTTTTTTCGATTTCGGTAAGTACTGACCACGGCCTTTTGATTTAGTAAGATTAATTTGCCAATTTGTTTCCATTTTAAGGTATGTTAAATTTACTTTTGGTGTTTTTTTTTTTATGCTGTTTTATAGTTTTGGATGTGACATAGTTGGTGTAGTTCACTCATTTATTAGTTCTTTATAGAAATTATGTCAAAGCGTCACATCGTCACCTATAAAGACAGGGATACCAACGCTTGATTGTAATTGAAAGGTCACTACATGCACGAGAGTCACTATACATTCAGCCAACCAATTTTGGTGATACCTTTAACAAAATTCATTCTTCAAAATATCTAACCGCACACAAGAGTCACACAAATCACTCACGAAAGATTGGTGAAGTCAAGAATGACACACTAGTCCGGCTGGAATGGCCAATTTATGTCCTTTTTTACGATCATGCGATTATTTAAGAGGACCAAATTTATACAAAAACAACACTTTTAATAAGAGCGATCGATTATTTAGTCACATATGCATCACTTCATTTTTGTAATTGATTTGACACTTCAACTTCACAGCAAAATACAAAACTACTCAAGTAAACTGGTGAAAAAATCTTTTGAGAATTATGTATATACATAGTCAACCAATAAAAATGGTGCTGTGAAGTGATTAATACAGTGCTGTGAGTCTGTTCCCCGTTTCACAACACACAACAGATGTGCAAAAAGCTTCAACTGGGAATCACCAGAGTAACTTTGGAGTGTCGTTTGCTTTTAATAGCGTTTCCACAGTGAGTAAAATTCTGAGTTCTGCAGAACTTAAGCAAAACACAGTGAACGAAATTTATTATTGTTGTAGTATAGAGAACTCTGTGTTTTGATTGACTTCTGTTTGTACTCAGCCAGAACTCAATTATAATGCCGGTCACAACGATTCATTTTTATGTTTAACCAAAATAAAAAAGCTGTTTTAATAAGCATAATCGCACTGTGAACACTTGCTTTGAATATACCACGGATGAAATATATTTTTCAATGTTAATGTGAGTGAATCACTCGATGGCATTGATATTAGTGTGGTTTTTTTTTTATACATATACAAAGAAGAATAAACGAAAACTGCAGTCCCAGTGGCGGTACGCGTAAATCCTATATTTTCAACACCAAAATCCAATGAAATTGTTATTGGAACTTTGGAATTTTGAGAGTGAACAACAACAATTTTGAGAATGTGAGTACGTATTCGGATAGACTTTAGTACAGGCAAAAACCATTGACATTTTTGTGAGTCGGTTTTTATCAAACACCATCGAATGTGTAATTTTTATCGAACACCCCTAAATTAAGAACGCAAATTGTCCAGTCTACACGTATAATTTCGTAATTTCTTTGCTACAGGTGTTCAAAGGCTACAAAAGCTGAATGCTACAAAACTAACTAATACAGAATGGTGCGTGCATAAATGTATGAGAAAAGAGTAAAAGAATTTGTTGTTGGAACTTTGAGAGAGTAAAAATATTGTTGTTCGAGTCTTGAGAGTAACAATTAAATGAACTGCCAACATGTTACACAAAATACAATATATTCATTTGCTATTCGGCGGGAAATTTTAAATTCAATCATTCGTTTTAAGTATATCATATTTTAAAATAATCAATAATAAAGAAATATCTATTAATTAATTTTTTTTTTATTGAATATATATTTATCTCTCAAGTAAATAAATAAAAAGTTAAACTTTTTTATACACATTTGTTTTTGATTTTTTTTTTTGAAAAGGTGCATGAAATAACCAAAATTTTAATGTCTCAGAACTAAAAAAAAATTAAGTAAATTTTATGTAAATTTTTATGTATTTTTCTTGCTTTTTAATGTTAGTGTTGTTACTATATACAAAAGTATTTTAAATTTAATAGGAATTCATCAATGAAAACTTAAAATAAGATCATAATTTATAATTTCAGATCGTTGATTTGTTGTTTCTTTTTTTTGCAAAGCAAATTTTTTATATTTATGTTTTGTTTGTTTTTTTAGTTAAAAAGCTTGTGTAAAAGCAGTGAAATTTATTTTGTAGGTAGTAGGTGTGTATGTAGTGTGCACATGATAACTAAAACTACTAACCAATACTAAAAATTTTAAAATAATATAAAATATTTTCTACCCAATTATAAAATTTTACACATATTTTTTTTTTCTGTTATTTTTTGTTTTATAAAGTTGAGATCTTGATATTCTTAATCAACCTTAATTTTGTTTTCAGTTATTAGTTATTAAATATTATTATTATTTATTGTATACTGTAGTAAGGCGAAAATCACACGTCTCTGCTCTGCTCAATTTTACTCTTCTGTTTGCCCAAAACCTTGTCTAATCGTAATGATTTCAGCTACGCTAATGCAAACGTTAACGCTATGGCCTGATAACGTTGTTTCCATATCTATCAAATATAAAATTTATACAAATTGTCTCTTGTCTTTGTAAGTTAGTGGAAGCGGGGAAAGGATTCATATTCATGGTGGGGGATAAAAGGTTACTTATACTCTAAGTTTTCCGGTAAAAAACCCTCCAACAATTATTACACAATTTTATTGTTAAATCCGCTTGTGCTATTTGTGCTCTTGTAATTTTTTCCAGGTATCGCCCAGCGCTTTAGCAAAATGATCATCGACTGAGGCCAGCACATTCGAAAGATCTGATGAAGCTGAGAAAGATGATGGAGACGAAGGTGGTGTATTTGCACTGTCAGATAGCCCAGGTTCAGACTTGATCGCAGGCGGCATTATTGTTGTAGGAGTTGCACTGTTAACTGTCGAAGGCGTAGGGGGATGTGATTGTGATACATCAATTTTTGCTAATGGCAACTCCACAATTGTATTATGAGGCGAAGATGATTGTGTTGGTGTTGGTGTTGGAGTTGGTGTCGGTGTTGTTGGCGTTGTTGGTACGGGTGTAGGTTCACGATGCAATGACAGTGGTTCATCTTGTGGTGGCGGCAATTCACAACAATTTGGTGATGAAGACGTTGATTTTGGTTGCACACATTTAGTTTCTACTATTTGTTTCAATACAACATGATTCACATTGTAATGTTGTTGTTGTTGTTGATGTTGATGAGCAGCAAGTGCAGTTTTTGCTGACAATGATATTGTTGGTGTTGATGATGTTGATGATATAGCAGCAGCTGCCGCTGCAGCAGCATAAGTAGGTAAGGCCGCTCCGATCATTGGCTGAGGTGATGGTGTCGAAGATGCTGAGTTATTAGGAGTCGGTGATTTCTTTCCAAAAACTACTGCATAATTTGCTCCAAGAGATCGCCTGAAGTGCTCATCTATAACATTTTCACACATTGAAATCGATTCTGGAAAATATTATATAATTATTATTACATACATAAAATTATCAATGTTGAAGAATTCTTTATTGCTTTTTTTTACCTGTTGCCAAATCATTTTTTTCACGTTTCGAGATCATTAGATTATCTTCAAGATCACGCTTACGTGGCGCCTGGGTTATGACACTGGGCCGTGTCGCTGCATAACAACTCGAACCTGGTAGCGGTTCTCGATAAGGTGGCGGTGATGATTTGTATCTAGATGAACTAGATGAAACCGACATATCGATGGGACTGTCCATTGTGCTGTCAGTTTGATTTAACGTTGTTCCGCTGTCATGTGCGCGATACTCTGCGATTAGTTGCCGGCGTTCACGCCGCCATTTTATGGTTGGTAGTTCTTTTGATGAATGACGTCCCTCTAAAAAAGAAATAAATAAATAAACTAAAATTTAACTAACTCGTTATGAAAACATCATTATTTTGCATATTATTTTCGATTAACATTTACTTTATTTGTATTTGTGGAACTCTGAAAATTATCGAAAAATGAAATTATGTCACGATGCCAAGCACAGTGTTTATTAACAGTTTCTTTTTGGAGTTGAGACCTTATTTATAACTTAACTGGTGTCAATGAGTCACATCATCCACTTGCCAGTCATCTAAGGCAACTTCACATATGCTAAAGAACTATACCCATACCCAATTTGGTGATAGTCACAACTGAAACTGTTTAAAAACCAGTAAAAAGATGATTAATTTTGGATATGCCGAAGTTATAATGCTCTTCACGCAACTTTTACACCATTTGATTATTGTTCTAAGCTCATATTTTTTGTATGATGGTTTTGAAATTTACTTAGTTGATGGATATGAGTATAAATTTCAGTTCCATAGTACAAAAAACAAAAAAGTTTCTCTTATAAGAAAATTAATTTGAATCTGGATTTGTAAGGGTAGGTACCCCTCCTAGGGTTCTGAGGGTCATGAAATTTACATGGCTGGTGGATATAGATCAGACACTTATAGCACTCTAATTTCAATTTCATAATACAAAAAACAAAGAAGTTAACATAAATTTGGATCTAGGTTTGTATGGGTGGTACCCCTCTTAGTGGTCCAATTCGGTTGATTACGAAAAATGTATTGCTTATGGTAAGAAGAAAGCTTTGTGCAAAATATCAGCATCTCTAGCAAAACAACAGAACTAATAATTTGTATACATACAATACAAACGGACATGGCTAAATAAACTCGTCTCGTCACGCTGAACAAGAATATATGTACATATAAATTTTTATAAGTTAATGATGATAAAGGACTATAATAATTGTTCTTCTAGTGATGGGAATGAATAATTAATGTGATCGTAAGTCATAATATACTATTATTTTGGGACGAATTTGGTAACTTACTTTCGAACAAATCAAACCAAATCTTTACGATCTTTTTGTGTGGATTTAGTATAAATATACACACATACATAAATATCTATATCGGTGTGAGAGTCTTCATTCAAGGCCTTATTATTATACAGTATATACATATTAACTCGATTACAAGCTACTGATAGAAATTAATATGCCATTCACTTTGTGAAAGGTTCTCAAAAACTTGTTTGCCAAAGGGGATTTTTTCTCTCTCCTATTTTTACTCTAAATCAGTTTTGGAAAAAAAATAAAGGCAAATTGATCGTTAAATTTGGTAATTATAATTTTTTATTTACAAAGAAGATTCTTATACATATGATAAAAATAATCAGTATACAGGTACTTTCATGAATTTGTAATAATTTCAATGAATCAATAAATGAAAAAAAAAAAATAAAAATCATTCGATTCATCTACATATGGAACATGAACAGCCGATATCGGAAGGTAATGTGATCTCGTCTCGTCTGGAATGATTCGACAAAGAGAACATCACGCCATTGTAATTGTTAATTGTAGCTTTGTTATGAAGTCTGTTTTTATTTAATTGCTTTATATTTTCTTAACATAAATAGTAATTTGATATCAAATAATAATACATAATATGAGGGTGTCCTTATTACTTTGACCATGTGTATATGTATCACATATTTAAAAGACAATTCATTATATAATCTTTAAAATGTATTAATTGTCGTTCTCCAGAAGAAAGTTTTATATTAAATCTTACGATTTCTCATCTTGAGTGATGATTATTTTTTTTTTCCTTCACACTAGTGTGAATATGTTGTATTATTTTGTCTTGCAGGCGACCCCATAAATTACATATAAGTACATACATATATGGTCAATGATCAATATGACAAAAGAAATCAAACGTTTTAAGATATAAATCTATAAATTGGTACAAAGAGAATATGACGAACTGAAAGATGTAGTTCCCTTTTCAAATTATAAACACTATTGTTCTCAAAAAGAACTTTTACATTAAACCTAACGATTTCTCATTTTAATTGTTGAAAATAGATTAATTTTAAACCTTTTATATTTGTGTGAATATTATTTATCATATTGTCTTGATGTTTTTCATAGAACCGTCCATCGTAGTCTTCAAAAATTATATCAGAGAGAATATGTTGGAACTGAGAGCTGAAAAGATATAGTTCTCATTTCAAATAGCATTTATTGTTGTTGAAGAAATCACTTTGCCTTGTTGTTTCAATAGTAGAACCGAGCATCACAAACCATATAAAGTATAAAGTATAAAAAAAGGATCAATCAATTTGTGTTATTAAACTGATAATTGATACACAGAAAGTAATATATGTATTCTAATAATATCACATTATGATGAACTGAAAAATTTCCCATTTCAAAAAGTATTCGATGTTCTCAAGAAGAACGTTTACATTAAACCTTACAATTTGTCATCTCTTCCGACCTGAAGAAGTCTTATTCCGCTATCATTAACAGGTGGAGGACAACATACTAACACAATACTATTCTGTGTGTGACTCTAAAGCTAAGATTATACGATTGACGCAAAAGCGTAATCCGATTTTATCCCCGGTTTACACGATTGACATAAAAATAAAAATACCCCTATGTTGGCAAGCCTAACACGAAATGATACGAGATCTGTCAAGAGCTCCAGGGTAAATCCTTTTATTGACGACTATGGTTGTCGTTCGAGACTCCAATCAGTTATTGACGACAATGAGCTGTCGATTGACGCTTGTTCAAACAAGGATCGTTTACACGATTGGCATAATCGCGTAAAATTTTATTGACATAAACTGGCGAAAATTTGTGTATCAAGTCGATTGAATACAAAAAAAAAGCGTAAATATTGACTCATAGCGTCAATCGTGACCCCTTAGCTTAATGCAACTTCCACTGCTATCCGATGTTAATCAAATCAAATAAGTCATACGAATCTAGGGGAAGGAACAATGCCCGTAATAGACCACCAGATATTGTTTAAAAAGTAACTCATTATGCGAACCGATAGTGTTATCTCGATTTCTGGTGTAGATGGTCAATATTGGACATGTGTAATCAACGAATTACTGTAGGAAGGGAGTTGTTTTCAGTAGAACTTGTTGTTGTCGTAACAGCAAGGGGGGCTGCAAGTAGGGGTACGCATGTAATTAAATAAAGATTGGGAAAGGCAGGGAAATCGGAAATTTGAGAAAAGAAAAAGAGGAAAAATAAAAGAATTAATATTTAAATTACGTTACTAAAAATTAGAATTAGTTAAAGGGTAGAGTTCTTAACATAAGCTGCAAATTCTGAAAAGGAAGCCACATCTATCGTCCTAAGTCTTAAGTCAATTAGAGTCAACTGGGTCGGTTTTATGGGACAGTTGAAAAGGTGAATCGTGTTGTGAGGAGAACCAATACACAGCAGTCAGGGATTATTGTCAGAAAGACCTATACGTTCCCTGTAGCACTAAAGGATAAGAGACAAGCCTGACCTTAGCTGAGTTAAGGTGGTCCGAGTACTACGAGGAAGTCGCATTTCACTATCATCAACAGGCCTCCTAAAACAACTTTATTCTGGTGTGACTCTAAAGCATTTTCAACTGTCCTTCGATGTAGTGGACAAGTTGCTGTTGGTATTGCATGACAATTCCAATCATTTGATCACCCAAATTTAGATTTTTCCTTGTTTAATTCTGCACAATAAATACAATTTCATAATATCCCCGGATTATTTATAGTTTTTTTTTTTTACATTGCAATTCTTAAGATTTTGAAACAATATTTCACAATCAAATTTAATGAATGACTTTGAAACTTAAAATATTGTATTATCCCCATGAATCCAAATCCATATTGAAATTAAAAAAAAAAAATTAATTGAATTTTAGACTTTAAATCATGAACCTTGATATAAGTCGAATGACTAAGAAAACTCATTTTTAAATCGATTTACCCAAAGTACTTAAAATGAACTTTGTTTTAAAAAAGAAAAAAAAAAGTACAAAGAAAGAAAGAAAAGTTTTTTTCTTTCTCAATTTTTTTTCGAATTTAAATAAAACTGCATTTAATAGTTTCACTTTTCCATTGCAGAAAAAAAGTTCATTGAAAACACGAACATCGAGCGAGCAAAACCTTCACCAAGTTCTCAGAATTTCATATACAAATCACACAAGCATACACACACATACACAGATACAGATGGATATATATATATATATATATATATATATGTGTGTGTGTGTGACCATTTTTCATGGTATTATTGAGTGACAATATTCAAATTAACAAGAAATTATGTGACAATTGTGTAAGTTTTAAATGAAAAAAAAAAAAAAAAAATATTGTTTATGAATGATAAAAGAAGAGGCAGGGAAAATGCTATAAGATGCAATGCAATCTAATAGCGGGGACGACAATGGTAGATACAAAGTTATTAGAAGAAAATCAGATTTTTGATTATTTCCTCGTCTGTTTCATCATTGCAATGTTATATGGTGTGATGTGAAATCAACAAACCTTTATGTTGCAACTGCTGTTGATGTCGTTGGTATAATTGGTGATGTATGGCTGCTGCTTGTTGGAGATCACGCCATGGTTGCCAAAGTAAACTGTTAACAACGCTAGAATCATTTTGTTGATTAAGATGATGATGGTGGTGATGATGATGGGGATGGAAGTTGGATGAAGATGGCGACGAAGAGGTAACAGCATCATGGAATTGTTGACGCTGCTGTGCAAGAAACTGTTGCTGTTGGTGCTGATAATGTTGTTGCTGTTGTTGTTGATGATTATGAATATTCTCATTTTGTTGCTGTTGCTGTTCTTGTTGCCTTTGCAATATTTGGAGATGATGGTGAGCGGCCGCCGCAAGGCTTGGCATCATACTATAAGAGCCGCTGCGCTCCTCACCGCCGCTACCAAAGGCTTTTCTATTCGACATGGTTCGGGCATTGGTTAAAACCGTAGGTGGTGTTGGTGTCAGTGGTGGCGGCTGGGGCAATGACGGCGGTGGAGGCGATGGCGTAGATACATTAAATTTTGTTTTTAGTAGTAGAGATGGCGCCGTTGCCGCTGGCACAGTAGGCGGATCATACATGTCGTTTAGCAAACTGCGATTTGTTTGCTTTGGGGATAATAATAATGCGGATGATGATGTTTTTAATAATGTTGGTAAAGCTGGCGCAGGTGCAGTTGCAGATGATGGTGTTGGTGGTGGTGGCGGCGTCGGTGTTTTTGTTTCACTAGTTGAATTGCGCTCAATTTGCGTGATTCTATTGTAGTAGGTTTGTTGATCAAAGGCATTTAGATTTTTTAGTATGCAAAGGTATTCCATTGTAATTCGAATGAAATTCAAAAAGAATTTTTTAAAACGCGCACATTACAAACACATGACGGCGACAACGATGACAACAATGACGACGACTTTTGCTATTTGTAATCATTTTTTATTATATTTTACTTTATATGTTTTTGTAAATTTATTTTATTATGCATTTTTAATTTTTTTTTTTTTATTATTATGATTTGTTTCACTCAACTTCTCACACAATCAAACATTTAAAATATTCATAATGCAATTTTTTTTATTAAATATATAAAATGAATATTTTAATTAGAATATTTTGTAGTCTTTTCCTTGTTAAAATTCAAATAAAATTTAAACTTCAGAAGCAGAAGTAGAAGAACAGAATGAACGAAGAACTTGTTTTGAACTTTTTTTAATTAAATATTGATTAAAAAAACAAAAGAAATAAAGAACACGCAACCACAAACACATAAATAAGGTAATGGGATAATTAAAAGTTCTATAACAAATAGAGTTTGATTTGTTTTATATAACAAATCAAATCAAAAGTAAATATAAGTAGAGCTGAGCTGAGAGCTGCCTGCTGACGACAAGCGGCACAAGCGGTGATGACGAACATCGTCAAAACTCATGTTTTTCTTTTTTTTTACTTTTCAAGCTTCTTTTGATTTTTTTTTTTTTACAATTCACGTTTATTTTTACTTTTTATACTTTATTTTTTGCTTATTTTTTTATATTTTTTTTTTTGTTTAGATACACACACAAACACACACTATTCATTCTCATTTGTATCTTGACGGCAATAACGATGGACGACAACGACGATGTCGAGATGACGACGATGGCAACGAAAACGACGACGACGAAAACAACAACAACACAAGATTCAGTTTGCAAATGGAAATATTGTTGTTGTTGTTGCGGCGCTTTAAGGTTCTAATGATTTCGTCGTCGATTGTTCGCTCAGCTCATGTTCATCGACATCGTCATCAGATTGTCCAATTGTCCGATTGTATGTACTGTGTTGTACCACCAATGGCAATAGCAAGAAGTAACACATTAAAACTCAAATAGCAAAGCGCAATTTCATATTGATAATTAATCGAAAACTTTAAAAACAGTTACAGCAAACACAACACAACACAACACAACACAACAAAACACAATACAATACAATACAATACAATACACAACAATCATAAATAAAATATCGCAATAAAAATGAATCAGAGAGAGAATCATAACATCGTTTTTTATTGTTTTTTTTTTTTTTTATATGTATTATTTTTAGTTATATTAAAAAAGCTTAAACAGATTGCAGACGGCGGACGGAAAGAAAGAAAGACAAAACCAAACTTAAACTTATAATAAAAATACCCAACACAACACAAGACAAGACAACACAGAATACAGACAGACACCGCACCAAGTGAGCGAATGATCGAGTGATCGAGCAACGTTCGCGCATTCACCATTCAACCAAAGTTATACAAGTTCTCGCGAAGGCTACCAGACTTAAACTAAACACAAATGGAAACATTCAACACAACACAACACAGCACAGCCCATGCAAAAGCACAGTACAACGAGGGACACCAACCACACCAATCGTGGCCTAACGATAGCTTCGGCAACCAACTACAACACTTTAGTGACTGACTAACAAACTGACTGACTGAGTGACTGTGATCGTCGTCGTATACGACAACAACACCGCAAGCACCGTCACCGACCGTGTACCGTCCATCGTCCGTGTTTGCAGTCTTTTTGTATCTGTATCTACATTTTCTTTTGCCTTCGTCTTTCGCCATTAAACACAAAAGAGAAGTACAAAAATCAACACATCATCGTTATATTGCGTGCTTCGTTCGCTCCATCCATGGTTCGGATCGGCTCGGCTTAGCTTAGCTCAGCTCAGCTCCACTGCCGCTCCATGCTCCATCATGCGCCACTCAACTCCACTTCACTTCACTCCACTACTACTACAATCGTTTGTAGCTTTTTCTTTTTTATATATATATATTTTTTTTAAATATATTTTTTTTTAAACTACTATTAACACTAAACTGACTAACGACAACAACAAACGAGCAACGAGACGAAACCATAGCACAATATTTATTTATTTCTTTTTTTGATATTTTTCTGTTTCATTTTATTTAAATTTTTGTTTTTCTTTCCTTTTATTCAAATTACTAACTAAATAAATATTGTCTGTGTGTATTTAATACATAAATATGAAAGTATTATGGATCGATTGAATGATCAGATCAGTAAGGATTTACCGAAACAGCGAATAACTACAACAACAACAACAACATAAAGAAGAGAAGAACTGCGTCGGCGGTTTTTAAGCCAAGTCTGTCTGTATCTGCAGCTTCTGTTTTGCTGTGCCTCCTCAGCGTACAAACAAACAGGCAAACAGACAAACGTACAAATAAATAAAAAAACTGGTTTTGTTTGCCCACTCACTATTCGTAACAATATTCACGGTAACAACTGCATAAACACAATCACACAGCACACATAGAAGGTACACTACTTATTGGACACAATATTATAAAGAAGAGAGAAGAACACGAGTTGGTTAGTTCATTGGTGGAAAAGTGGGGACCGAGTGACTTAAAAAAAAGCTGCTTTTTAGGTCTTGATTTAACCATTTCGACGACGACAACGATCATGATGATGATGATTATGATGACGGAAGGAGTATTTCATGAAAGTTTATTTCATGTTGTTGCTATTACTATTGATGGTGTTGGTGTTGTAGCCAGTCGTTAAAACAAGTTCCTGGTTTTGATTCAAGGCTCGTATTTCGAGCAGCTGTTCCGATCGAATTAGAACCAAAGTTATGAATGGTTTGAGCTTGAGTTAAATGCCCCTAAAAGCCGGTGCGCGTTGTATACCTGGCAGACAGATTTATTTCACCAATAAGGATACATACTACAATGTATCTACATACAATATACATACATATAAACGGTAATGGACCACAGCACCATCATTATCATGATCATGATGTATGTATACATAAAAGACCACTGCGGTTCTTGTAGATTTCGAAAAAAAAATAAAATATAAAAAGTTGTTTCTTTCTGGGAAGATGAATGATCTTCAATATATAAGAACAAGGAATTGTATCAATGATAGTTGCTTGAATGCGAAAATTTACTAAGAAAAACAGATTCATTTTATAGTTTTTATAATACACGTACATATTTTGAATTTTTATACTTATACTCGTATGTAAAATGAATTGTTGTTCAAGGATTTTTGTATTTGAGGACACATATGTTTTAAGTACAATACTTATAAACCCTAATTCGATTTCAGTTAAGTTCAAAAGCCTTTGTTTTTCTTATCTTAAACATATTAAAATATTTATTCTATTTATAGAAAAACTTTGCTGATGGAATGAGTAGAGTCGTGACCACACATAAAGTGTATGCAAAATTATGCAAAATGCTGGCGTTCTAAAATTTTGTAACAATTTTATTCGATGAGCAATATCAACAACAAATTATAACCCATTGGCAAATACGAAAAAAAAAACATATTCAGTAGATATTTTTATACATTAATACAAAGATAAATTTCAACAATATTATTGTATTAAAATCATTGCCTTTTTTTCTGTTTTCGTTTTTGTATTCAGCGGCTACTTATTAAGAGGGTTGATAAGAAAGTTTATAGCTGCCAATGCAATAAAAATTAGTAGCTCATGTTTGTCTAAATTGAATTGAGTTTTAGCAAAAAGTCATTGGTTTTGAATGGTCATCAAATCAGTTGAAGAGATACACTGAGATATACCTCTGCCTTACAAATGTACTGTTTGCATACTAACATTTGACCTGTACTAACAGTTTGAAACTCAGGTTCGTACGGCACTATGGAAATCAATAAGAATACATAATACGTTTGTCCAAGGAATGGATGGCAGTGCTATGGACAATTCCTATAGTGACCTGTCACGTAAATCTCTTGGTGACAATGATGCGGTACTGAAGCCTCTTAAAATAAACAAGTATGGAAAGTCATATCATTGATTAAATTTTGCATGCCATGCAAAAAAAAAAAATAAAATCTCACAGTTTATTATTTGTAATTGCAGGAAAAGAGATAATGATTACATTTGATGCCTAGCGTTCGATGCTTCAATTGTTTCTTGCTCTTAACTGGTGAATGGATCAATTCTACTATGCTGGCAACTTAATTTAACTTGAGACCAAAAAATTTGTCCGACAATAAGAGATGACCATCTAATTTAAGTGCTAGAATAAAAGGTGGCCCCCTTTTCATATTTTCCAATAGAAATAGAAATTTTCAATTCAATTTTTTTCTTTTTTATATTTTATTTTCTCACTATTCCTTTTAACAATAATCTACTCTGCTAATCTAGAGAATTAAAAATAAAGTAAATAAATAGTTTAGTAGATAATTTTTATTTAAATAATTTACAATCTTATTTATTAAAAATTGGCAATGTTTCTACAAATTGACATGCATATGTCGCTAGTGAATTAAACTCGATTTAGTCATATTTGCACGGGTTGCATCCAATCGCTGAACAAAGAACACATTCTGAATATTAAAAAATTAGTACTGTTTAGTTATTTTTTGTAGTATAGTTTTAGGGGTTGCTTGAATATCCCTGATCTCGGAAACGGGGACATACGTATATCGGGACCAAAACTATCCTATGTTCAAGCCGAGAACCAACCATACACATTCACAAAAATTTCAATGCAATCAGGTGAAAAGAATGGCAACGCATAACTTAGGAACAAACAAAATGCTAATTTTTATATTTTAGAAGAAGAAAATATATGAACTGATTTTTCAGGTTATTATTATTATTATTTTAAATAAATGCTAGAAGTTAAATGCTTGACATTTTTTCAAGCCACATTCATATGTATATATATTTAGAAGCATTAGACTAATTTAAAAATATCAAATTTTAATATGTATTTGAATAAATCACTCAATTCGAAACACACACACACATATGTATATTACAAGTTCCAAATGTATAACATTTCTTAACTAAATGGATGGAGACTTATGTACATCACTTTATTAATATTTATCTGCTTATCAACAACTAATTTTAAGAAAAGTGAAATGATTTACATATTATAAAAGATCTATGAAATCTAAGAAATCATTTTATTTACCTTCAATAACGAAACTTTTTCAACTGTCCCTCTCTATACAGACTCTGAAGAAGCAAATGACTTTTGTGTGTCGATGTATGATGTCTAAATTTGACCGCAATGAGTGAGTGTTTTGTAATTTAACAATGTTACAATAACAAGTAGAGTTGTTCGTTGTTCATTGTTCATTCATTACTCATTTAGCAATCAATATTACATTGGATTTAATTTTCAAAAAAACAAAAAAAAAAAAAAACAAAAAAAAAGTTAAAGTTGAATTATTTGGTAATAAACGTCATTACTATCAATGCGAATTATGAAAAAAATGTGCCCGATATGAGGTATGTTATTTATAATTGACATGCATTCATAAACTCATAATTTTGTACAATACACATTTGATGGGGTTCATATGATGTACAAACATCCCAAAAGCAGCCTTTAAATTTTGCACAAATTATGTACATGATGATGATAATGATGAATAATTTCCTAGCACTTAGCATTGGACATTTGTTGAAATCTCATAATTGGTAATATGTACTTACATATTTCATTCACAAAGGGTAATTATATCTATACTATACCCTTTTGTACCAATACATTATTAATATGTACATATGTTATTGTAAAACATGTAAAGTATAAACTGGGTTTAAAATACCTATGTACATACATTCAAACTAAGTGATAACAAAACACATTTTGTTTCTTCCATTCAGGAACAAAATGTTTGTCTGTGCGCTATAATCTCAAAAACTACCATACGGTTTCCATGAGGAAGGTTTTAGATGTATAATTCATAGAGGTTTTGCGGATATTGTCTAAAATTTCACAATTATTTATATGAAGATATGTGTCATATGTGTTATCATATCTCCAGGCTTGCCAACTTACTTCTGACTCTGAATTTTTATAATACTCCTAAGTACGTTGGGAAGCCTGCGCCTGTGCTTCAGTTTGTTTGAATTACTATTAATTAATTTGAAAGATTGTAAATAAAATACATTCAAAATACTCCAAGTTGCCACTACGACAGAAAAAAAAAACCGGGATGGGATTTCAGATAAAATTAAAATAAAAACAACTTTACAGCACATAACACTTGTGGTGTTTGTTTGATTTTGTTTTTTTTTTTAGTGAGAGCGTAGCAGTGCGCGCTTGGGAAGCAAGTATTTCATAAATTGTTGACTTTATAAAGTTTCAACTCTCTAACTTAAAAATGTGTAAGTTATATTTCCTACATAAAGAGAAAGAGCGTAGTAACTGACTCTTCCAGTATTAGACGAGCTTTAGTTCCAAAATATTATCTGTGCACAGTAATAAGATGTGTTTATACTAGAGCCTTGCAAAAGTGCACACTAAACAAATAGCTATCCTCACTTGGTCAAATGAATCATGTGTCACACGCAACACTATTAGTAGTCACACTGTCTGCACCATCACTTTCGCAAATAGTTGAATTTGTTAACAAAGCTAGTGTGATATCGGATCATATCAGAAGACAAGAGTCGCAGGAATCCGCAAAGCGAATAAAACAAAAATAATACATGTGAGTCATAACATAGTGTACACAGTGTGATTGCCGTCAGTTAACCCTACTTATTGTGTGCTTTTGCAGGTCTTTAGTTTATAACAAATAGTCGAATAGACGAAGTCTTCGAATCATGAATCTATGAGTTGCAAACAACAAGTTCTCCCTTTTTAGTTAATAAAAAGTTATCATTTTTCTACAAGTTTTCACTATATAACTTTACTGTGACAACTCGGGTCCAGTTTAGACTTACTGGTTCCAATGGCACCTACTTTAAATATTACCGCAGCCCCACCTTGAGCTCTTTCAATAGGCCAGATTGTATGAATTAAGTCAGAGCCTTTCAGTGTAAAGAAAAGACTTTGCATAGAAAAAAAGAGTTTCTGAGACAAGAAGTATGTCAATGAATCTTGTTTTTATAAAATTCTCACTATCCAGCTTGCGATAATTGAGTCCATTTGCTTTCCAAATACTAGCTAATTTCAAGCTTAATTGCTTAGCTTGGCTAGCAACAATGATAGAAGGTTTGAAATAGTACATAACATCGAAATGACAACAAATCAATAAAAAGGCACTTTGGCTAAACTGCCTCATTGGTTCTCATACAAAATACTCTTTTTTTACAAGGCAATCATAAAACCAGTGTGGACATTATAAATACAACTTTGGCCACAACATCCGAATCCAATATTGAAATCATGCATAGATTTCAGTCCATGCTACTTCGAAGACTTGTCTGAGCTCTACCAATAGTGAAAGATGAAATCGTAAGGTTTTTCGCTATTTGGATAATACATAATTATGATTAGTTTCTTTTTATCTAAGAAACACAGAGGTTTGTTTCTATATTCATTTATTTAATTTATGATTTGATTTTAATTAATCTAAATAAAAATAATCTAAACCAATAATAGTATTTGAATTCCTATTAAGCCCAGACTTATGCAGCTCAATAATTTAATCAATTTCATGATAAAAATGTATCAATAAGAGAAATTTAATAAAAATTAAATGCATTAGAGATAAAACAAAAGAAAATTAGAATCAAATTGTATTGATTTTGTTCTGAGCTAATTGAGGCTACCATTAGCGATAACAAAAGTTGGAATTCTAACAACAACAATAAATATTCATATTTTATAGCGGAATTTGTCTTATCGGGTTAACGTTTTATGTTTCTATATAAAAAACATCGCACACACACACACATATATATATATATATATATACACAATATTACATACCGTTTTTGTTGTCCTGGTTCTGTACCATATTCGCTCTTGATAAAATATCCAAGGCCGTTTCCATTGTAGGTCATCAATTGTTTAATATGAGTTGCATTGTTTATTTGTGTGTAGCATCATCATAAAATTACCTGAGAGAAAATCATTCACATTAGTGGTGGGTGGAAGTCAAATAAATACTATTTTGTAATTCAATTGTGATACCACATTTTTGTGTATCTTCTGTCCCCCGTAAATCAATTTCTTTAATAAATTTACGATAATTACTACATACAATTGAGTATGTATGTACATAAGTATGTGGGTTGGTAGTTTATTTTACGCACTTTTAGCAGAAGATTTAGAAGTCAAATATCCGTCAAACTATTTATCACCATATATTGCACTCTTTTTTGTATGAGTTTCTTGGATTTAAAGAGAATAACTTCTTGTTTTTTAAATGAATTTTAAATAAATTACAATTATAATCACCAATTATTAGCGCAGTCAGCCAGCCAACAAAACTAAATAGTATATGAATGCGTGTGATTGTATTTGTATGTCAAACATTCCAATGACCAGTGTTGGAAAATGTCAACTTTGCATCGAATTTCGACCTTCAATTTTTAATTATTAATTTTTTAATTCTACGCAAACGTGTAAATGCCTCGTATAAGTTTATGAGGGCATAAACTAACTAGTTGCTCCATACAAAATATAATTAATACTCGTTTATATAATTCGTACAATTCGACAATAGATATGAATCAAAAATGCGAAAACTGAGGGCAGGTGTCAACAATGTGAATTTATTGTGAATGGCAGCTCTGACCGATCTTATGGGTAAAATTAAAAAAAAAACAGAGGCAAGTGGTAAACTGGTTGTTTCATGAATTTAATTTAAATTACAATTGATGTACAGTATGAGCTCAGGTTGATGCAACTGGAATTAGAAAATAAAAAATTTGAATGGCTGAAGCGGAAGGAGATGCAAGAGTTGGAAGACAAATCCAACCTTCTGCAATTTGAACGGTAATAATGTTGATGGCATCATGAGAAGGAGCAGAAAGAATTGGACAACCAGTTCAAGCTTACACAAATGAAGTTGGAGAAAGATGAACGTTGCAAAGATTAGCAATCGAATTAAAATATAAGAAAAAATATGGAAATAATACTAATACATAAAAAAATTTTGCTTTCAGTGTTATACGTATTTAACTTAGCATTTAGTTTGTAAAAGAAAACTTAAAGTCCTCTTCTTGTTTCATTTTTTTAAATGTATTTTTATTTGCAATCTGTCTGTAATCAACAGTAAACTATTTTTTTTAGTAACAGGTTGCCTTAAGTAAAAGAAATAAAATTGGATTGAATTATAAAACAATAAATAAGAAATCGATCGCCTCATTACTACACCTTCCGAAGTAGGTATAACGTTATCATCATAAATTGGTGGACTAAAGTTAGTAGTTACAAGTCACATCGAAATCATCAATATTTTCTTTTCCAGATATTATTCAAAATCCAACAAACGTTTACCCAAACGCATGATCTGACAAGGGTTTTTGTCATTTTAAGGGTTCCATACCCAAAGGATGCAAAAGAGACCCAAAGAGACGCTTTCATAAATCGCCAGAACCGACCATTTTCCGGAATCTATTGCCGTCCAAGTTTCCTAAATTGTTCGATATGAGTGTTGCATATGTGGAGTAGCATACCAGCAACCCGAAGCAACCGCTACTGTAAATAAATAACGTGAATGAAGATATTTATATTATTATATTAGATCGTACCATCGATCTCACCAAAAATTTCGACATTTTAAATTGTTTGTTTACATTCAATTGGCAGTTGTGTATACGAGAACAGCTGATTTTCGCAAACAAACAAAATGGGGCGTTCACGATATTGAGTGCATAAGCTTACGAAAATACGAGTACACATAATATTTGTAAATATTATTATTTATTTTATTTATTTATTTAAATATATTTCTTTTAAAAACATATTTAATGTGTATGGCAATCTTATATGTATTAAACAATTTTCACCAATACCAATCATTCGGCACTTGTCAACACTTATTTAGCGGTATGTGTTTTTGAGCACTGCTTTTGCTCTCATTTGAAAAAAAAAGTGCAGCGGATTTTTGGCATTTGACTTCTGGAATTTGCAAAAATTCAATAATATATTTTTTGAATTTATTTCAATTAAAATCGTGTCTCATGTGAGTGTCATAAAGGGAAAGGAACTTGAAACTAACAAAGCTTTTGTGCTTTTGTGAATGTGAAAAAAAGCAGCAGAAGTAGCAGCAGCAGCAAGTGAAAGTGTGTGTGTCGTTAAACATTGTAACAAAAGATTCAATTGGGCGAGAGAAATGGCAATCAGCTTTGTGAAACACCGGGTGGATATTTTGAGTGTGTGGAAGGATGTTGTCGATGAGAAAAGTAACACCAATTGGTAAAATTGTATGATCTATAAGTAAAAATCATATTCATTCATATTTGTTCCATACAAGGGCACTTTTTGGCTACGAGGGGCAAACTTATGAACTCAAAGTTGTTGGAAGTGGTGAAGGAGGGCTGGAGGAATTATGCGAAGAGCTTAACAGTGGGAAAATTATGTATGCTTTTCTGCGTATCGAAGATCCAAAAACTGGGCTAAATAAATTTCTTTTAATAAATTGGCAGGTAAGAAAATTATTCATATTATTATGAGTCACATGCAGTCTTATCTGTTTATGCTTATATATGAATATGTGTGTATAAAATTATCCATATACATATGTATGTATTATCAAAGGGTGAAGGTGCGCCTGTGCTGCGAAAGGGGACTTGTGCCAATCATGTTCATGACGTTGCCAAGCTTCTTTCTGGGGCACACTTGACCATGAATGCACGTAATGAAGACGATATTGATTTGGAACGTTTATTGAAAAAATTGAGTGCTGTAAGCTCTGCGTACAGCTTTAAAGCACCGAGGGGAGGAGCAGAAGTGCAGAAAACACCTGTTGGAACGAATTACTCACGAGTTATACCAACAAAGGAATTGAATACAAATGAAATGCAAAGTTTCTGGAAAAAAGAGGAAGCTGAAGAAAGACAACGCATTGAAGCTGAAAAAGAAGCGAAAAAGCAAGAATTGCAAAAGTTAGAACAAGAACAACGTTCAAGAGAGGAGAAAGAGCATCAGCAGCGTGAAAAGCAACTAATTAGTAGCACAAAGCTTCAGTCTGCTCATGTCCCTGTCAAGACGTAACATATATTTATGCTCACTCTAAAAACAAATGCAAATTGATTTTTAATTTTTTTAGGTCACCACAACCGTTGAGTCCCGAAAAGGCTGCCCCCAGTTTCCCAAGTGGTCTGACAGAAGCAGAGCGCATGCGGCAAGCAAGAAATCAAGAAGCACGCGAACTTATTGGCTCTCGAGTGGGAGCTGCAAAGGCCATTTTTACCAAAAATACCAGTGAAAGCCAATTGCTATCAAAGTAAGAGATTTTTTGATTAAAAAATGATTTATTACAATGTTTATATTGTTATGTTTTAGGTTAAATACTGCACCGCCCGCAAAACCGGCACGGAATTCCATTGCACAACGCATCAACGCATTTAATCAAGCTCCAGAAACAGAGGCCGAAGTTATACGTTCGCAAATTGTAACTAAAACGGAATTGCCTAAAATAAATGATGCTTCACAGAAGAGAACAAATGACATGGTGGAAAGCACAACAAAACCAACTAAGGAAATATCAGTGGAACATGAAGCACCTGTTACTGCCGAAGTAACTGGAAATGCCAATATCGACGATGACATTCCTCAAGCAGAAGACTTCCCAATTGAACCTGAGACTGATCAATTTTCAACAATTAAAAGATCCCCCCACAGCAAGTCCAACTCTCTTCATTCGCCTGATGAGACTTCCTCATCAAATACAACTGATACAGCAGAAGAAGTACGCACAAAAGTCTCTGTAACTGTGCAGCAACCACAATCGGCCAAAAATGGTACTATCAACACTTTGGGATCGAGTGATTGTACGTAAAATGCGTAATTCAATTAAATTGATTTAATACTTTTAATTTACAGTACCTGATTTGGTGAATGAGGATGACTTTATATGCCAAGACAGTTTAGGTGATTTAGGTTTGCGGGCACGAGCCCTTTACGATTACCAAGCTGCAGATGAATCGGAAATAACATTTGATCCTGGCGATATTATTACGCATATTGATCAAATCGATGAGGGCTGGTGGCAAGGACTTAGTCCTGATGGAACTTATGGACTGTTTCCTGCCAATTATGTCGAAATAATAAACTAAATAATAATCAATCACTATTGGCCAAGCCTAGAATTTTTTTATAAAATCATAAGCTTAACTTGACACATCTCTTACTTAACACACACACACACATACCCAATAACTTTTTTACGAATTTTACGATGAACAAAAAATGTAATTTAAAAAAATCCATTTAATGCAACTATGTAATATTTTTAATAAATGCTCTTAAATGTTTGTCTAAATAATTTGGAGCATTTTATCTTTTTATATGCTTTGAACATACATAAGTATGGTAGATTATTGGTATGAGCGGTCCGCCCTGGTCCCGCAACTTAGTAGCCAACTATTGGAGCATCTACCCGAACAATAAAATAATAAAAATTTCGCGAGCATTGAGAGGTGGTTTCATCAGACAATAGAGGGAATTTCATAAAATTAGTTAATCTATTGTCGAAATATGACCCAATGCTAAAAGGACATATGCTAAAAATTGAACGTACAGAAAGGAAACGGGTAGATTCATATTTGTCCAAGGACATACAAAATAACTTCATAAATCTTTTGGGGAAAGAGGTTTAAAATAACATTGTGGACGACATAAAAAAGCTAAATATTTCGGATTTCTTTTTGATAGGACTCCAGACATATCACATGTTGATTAGATGAGTTATGTCATCATTTCTAGGTTTTATCCTGCATTCGAACTTTCTGAAAATATCCTTACGCAGCTGGAGAGTAATAGCTTCGACATACATCTATGTCCTGCTCAAGGATATGATAACTCTGGAACCATGGCAGGAGTTCATGGTGGTATACAAGCCAAAAATCAAAGAACAAAGCATTGTTAATGCCTTGTGATAATCATTCGATAAATCTATGTGGAGTGCACTCTTTCGGAAGTGTTGTCAGTAGAGAGAGTTTACATGTTATTTTGGTCATCCACACATCGAAGGGAAGTTCTAATGAAAACTGAAGGCGTGTTGGTCAAGAGAAGCAGCATCCAAACTCTTACCAGGTTTGAGTGACATCAGTTTTTGATGCTACCTTTCTTTTTGGTGTGAAGTCCGAGAAGAAGTTAACCAGATACAAACATCTGGGCCATCTCTGACAAAGTGTGTCATAAATATCAAAGCCCTACATTTTTTTTTTCTTGAAAACCAACGTATCCAAATGTAAGGACTTGAATATTTCGATTGAAAAAAAAGAAAGGAGGAGATTCGAAAAACGTCTGCCAGGAGAACTGGCCCAAGATGCTGGACTAACATTGCCAGAAGAGTTGCAGAATGAGCTATGTTAGGATATCTTGACAGATTTTATGGAGAACTAGACCATCGTTACAGGGCAATGGATCACATTCTCAAAACATTTGGTGTTGCTCAGCCTAAAACTCTGCTTACATCTACAGATTTTTTTTTTTTTTAATATTTAAATTATTTTAATGTTTATCGCAGTTGTTCTGCATGTCACATTTTGATGGTTGTATAAGTAAATAATGAAATGACTTAGAGCCTTTACGTGGTACTAAATTATAATTATTAGATTCATCTTAGAGCTGGATGAAGTCTTTTTAACCTTCTCCTTATAGTTGGGCTTCGGGATAAGGCAGAAAGCAAATGGGTTATGGTGAGTCTGAAAATTTGTAAAGTGACGACTGCTATAGAGCTGTATTGTCTCTAACTGTGTTGGGATTTTTAGGTCATTGTGTAGCGTAGTGTTTCTGGCAAACCACGGGGCGTCCGTGATTCTTCTCAGTGCCTTGTTCTGACATACCTGTAGTCTGGAGATGTTCGAGTTAGCCATGGTGCCCCAGATTTAAATTGCATACCGCCATATTGGTGCCACTATTTGAAGGTAGATGGAGCCTTTTATTGCCTAGTGACAGTTTGATTGAGGGCCGGAGGGGCCAGTCTGTGATGTCTGTGGAATGATGCTTGCATTATATTTAATAGCCGGACAGACACCTTTTCTCAAGGTGAAAGTGCAATTAGTGGACTTGGCAAAGTTGATCATTATATTCCAGCGCTTGGCCCAGGCGTGAAATCTTATTAAGTAATATCGTCGGTACATGTAGCAATGATTGCTTGATCATGGCTTCCTGGACTCGCTTTACTGCCAACACTCTACTTAGAAATATTCTTTCAAATATTTTGGAGAACGTTGGCTGCAGGCTCATCGGTCTGTATGTCGTGACATGACTCTCAGGCTTTCCGGATTTTGGGATCATGGTGATCCCACTGTGTGGGGAAATGTGCAGATCCGCAGCGTACAGTTATAAATTAGTGTCAGTAACAACACTGCCTTCCAAGAGAGTGTTTTCACCACTTTGTTGTCAATTCGGTCGTATCCAGGACTCTTCTTAGACTTCAACCTCCGGATCTGAGTCGCAACTCTTCTGGTGAGATGTGCTTCATTGGATTCTGATCCAGATCATTCCTCGATAGGGCCTCAACTGTTTCCCTCAACTCCTCAGGATCATCTAGATTGAATGGTGTGAAGCGGCTATCCAGCTCACCCGCGAACGTTTCAACTTTTTCCGACTCTGTGCGCAACCATTGATTTTGGAGACCACGAATTGGGGCGAGCCTATGTGGCTGATGTTTCACGCACTTGGTAGCTCGCCACAGGTTAAATCCCGACTTTTCAGTATACTTCGAAATCTGAAACAATTTGTATTTAATTTTCCGTAGAGGACATTATTTTGGAGATTTTTCGACTGAGGCGCCACTTGGATACCGCAGTGGACTACCTTGGAGCTTTTGATACTCATAATACAATTTCAATTTCTCAAAATTAAAATTGATAAAGTCTTCCTTATGATCCACATGGAGCGAAGTGCGCCTTTCCAGTCTTTCCGTGTTGTCCATAGAAAAGGACAGGAAAGTTAATTTTTATAATGTGATCGAATATTTTGCAAAATAAAGTCTCGTAATCACGTTTAGTAATTGATTTGTTCTTTACCTATCAAAGGTGTGCTCAATAGAAAACCATCCCGGGTGCCAACACATGCTACGCCGCCATTGTATATTTGCTAATGATCCATCAATAAACAAATTCAGAGAAATTCAGAGAAAACTCATTTGTGTTCCGAATAAAGGGCAAACCAAAATTCTGAGAACAGTAAAGATAGAAGCTATGTCTGCATTGTTTACGGGCGGGTAATTAGAGACGCACACAAAGGGTTTTCTATTAACCTGACCAACATGGTAATGCAATAATCGTATAAATTGAAAACAAAATATTGAGATCAAACCAGTCACAAACAGATATTTGAAGTATCCAACCTACTATTATTTTAAAATAATATTTAAAAAAATAACAACCGTCATTTAAAATTAAAACAGAAAAATTTTAAAAAAATTCATAATAATGGAAATTAATCTTACAAATATAAAAGATCATAGCCAGTTCTTGCCGCAATCCGAAAAATTGGTAGACTGTCGGTTTCTCGTTGGCACACCGCCAGATCAATGTTTAATTTACGGACACCGATTGTTATTGACCATGGCATCGCCTGTTTTTATAAATATGTTCAGTGGTAGTTTTCCAGAAAAAGATGATCCCATCGTTATACCCGATGTACACCCAGATGCATTTAAAGCCATGATCGATTACATCTATACAGATCGCATTAATATTGCTTCCTTCGATATGGCAATCGAGTTATGTTATTTAGCCAAGAAATATATGCTACCACATCTGGTTGAACAATGTTCAAATTACTTGGTGGCTAATCTGAGTCCAAAGAATGCGTGTCGTGCATATGAGTTTGCGAAATTATATGAAGAGCCACACGTTATTGAAAGTAGTATAAAGGTAAATTGAAAATTGCAAATCTAGTAAACTTACAATAATTATAATATACTTATTTATATGATTTTCTCAGCAAATTGAGCTTAATACTCAGGAAGTTATAACAGATCCATCATTCATGGATATTAATTTTTCCACATTGATGTTCATTTTCGATCTGCAACAACTAAACATTAATTCAGAATTGGACTTGTTCCATTGTTTAGTAAAATTCGCAAACGAGCGAGGAATTTGGACTGATGAAGATGTTGCTGAGAAAATATTTAATTTGCAGCTTGATGATTCGAATTTAACGACCGCCTCTACAACGGTTCGAACATGGAGTAGTGTACCCAATATAATGGATGTCCAGCGCAACAAAGTAGATTTGGCTATGTTGCGCGAAGCTGTCAAAAAGATTCGCTTTCTCACAATGACGCCACAACAATTTGCGGAGGGACCAGCACGCTCTATATTACTGCAGAAAAGTGAAGCAATGCAGATACTTTTCAAAATTTCAAGTCCAAATATTAATGACTCTCCAATGCCAGAAGGATTCTGTCTATCTGAACGTGATCGTCACGATATTTACCATAAGAAGCTTAAGATCTTAACCATTAGCGCATTCTGTGAATATAGAGGATTTGAACGTATTACAAAATTCCGTCAACCATTCGAAGTTAACACAAATATTTATTTGTTAGGTATACAGATAAAATTGTGTTATAAAAATCAGGGTAATATTGATAATTGTATTTCCGCGTGCATAAAAAACAAGAACTTTTCAAAAATTGCATGTACCAGTTCAGTACAAAAGATGCTAGGTGCCATAGGAAATGAATATAAATTGTACGAATTGCCGTTTAACCATGCTGTTCGTATACAAAAGAATGAGGAATACCATATAGAAATATATAACCAAAAAGGTAATCGTATTTCTGTATGGCTATGGGACCGCGAAATTATGTGCGACGGTATAAAATTTACATTTAGAAAGTATAAGGATGATAGTCCCATAAGTGGTATCGTATTCACAACAGTGCAAGATCCTTAGCACAAATCTTTAAGAAAGGAAACAACCCTTGCGAAGTACTTATCTATTAGTAATTAACTTAGAATATTGTACGTATAATATCTAATTTTTTATATGCAACAATAAAATATAACTAAAACATCTAAACTATTTTATTTTTATTTATTTATTTAATATTATTAATTATTATGCCTATAAAAAAATTATAATATAATAAGTAATGCAAACAAAATATAGAGTGCTAGCTGCTGGGGCTTCGACTCGATATTTAAACAATTTATAAGCGGTTTAAGAGTTTTTCGTTCATTAAGAATTCCAATATTTTAATTGTGTTATCAGGTGTGATGTTGGCGATTGCGAATGACGGAGTGGATTGACCAAATGTATCAGCTCTTATCGGTTGATTGTCGTCGAGTAGGTGTTTAATGGAAAAGTTATCTCCACAGTACAGGCAGTTGGGCTTACTTTCCTCTTTGAGAAGATGCTTGTACGTTAGGTCGCTGTGTCCTGTTCTAAGACGAGTTAAAATCTTGCAGTGCGTACGGTTATACGAAGGTGGGTATTGTATTGGTATCTTATTGGGGTTGAACCATTTATACCAATGGTTGAAGGAACGCCATTCCTCAATCTCTGAGGACTTAAGTACGTCACGTATGTGCCACCAGATATCCTTCGGTACTCTCGGTATGGTGGTAATACAAGGAGATTGGGCTGCTAACTTTGCAGCGTTGTCAGCGTGCTCGTTCCCGATTATATCAATGTGCCCAGGTATCCAGAGAAGCCTTATTTTGTTTTGGTGTTTAATGCAGTAATGACGGGTTTCACGTAGTAAATTATTGTTGTTGTAGAAGTTCCGTACGCCGTGTAAGGTGGATAAGCTGTCACTGCATATGATGTGTTTATCTTTGTGATCGAGGTCAAACTTAATAGCTTTAAAGATGACTATCGCTTCAGTTGAGGAAACAGAGAAGTACTGGGGAAGCATGCCTTTTGAACCAACGGAACCGACTTGATCAACACCAGCGTTCGCCTGGTGTGAGCATAGCTTTACGAAATCTAAAATATACCAAGAAGAGATAGGAAAAGAGATCAACAACGCAACCGTTACCAAGAATAAAAATAATCATATACAAAAAATTATAAATTCTAAGAAATTTATTAAAAAAATCACTTATACCGGGAAAGAAATTTTAAAATTAAATTACGAGAAAATCGAAAATTCTAATATAAAATGATAGAATTAATTTTTTTTTTTTTTAAATAATAAATAATAAGCCTAAAAATTACTAAACAAATTTTATATAAATATAACAAATAACAATATGGTTAAAACCCTGAATGGGACGTTCCTTATTATAGTAAATAATATTACGGTACAATAGTTTGAAAAAACAAAACATTTAGCTCATACAAAATTTTTAAAATAAATAACTTGCCGCGCTCCAACTTTGTAGATATATTATTCCTACGACGAGTTTATTAAGTCCAGCAGATTCATTACTTTTGGTATATGGACCACTATTATTATCTTGATTTTAAACTTTTCCCTAAACAGAAATTATCATACAAAACTCCACACCCCCTCAAATACCGATCCAATAAGTTTGAAGATAGTGAAGTCTAAACAACATACAGACCTCCTTTCGAAGGGATGAGTTAAGAACATTCTTTACTAAAATTTCCCACAATAAAAATGCCCAGATTATTTACCTGATGATACCCCAAGAAGAACCAAATAAAAGTAAACACAATCTGAGACTGAAAACAAACAAAAAATTTACAATTTTGTTTTCTTTACTTATATGTACATACAGTAGCGAACAAACATGCTCGTTACTTTTACACATTTTGGTTTTGAGGAGGAAAGTTTAGCCTTGTTCAACCCGCAGCCCAAGTCAAGTATGAAATAAACCAAGATGCTACCCAAGTGGCAAACACATAGATGGAAAGAGAGTAGAAATCTCGTTCGTTTTTTGCTCGCCACTCTGCACACACAACGCCTTCTTCCAATGCGGTCCATGGAATCACTGGAGTGGACCGGACAACATTGCCTTAGTATGCTAATAGGTCCCCAAATTCACTTCAACAAAAAAAAAATAGATGGGAGAGATAGAAAAAATATAAAAACTAGGGCTATATGCATTTATTCAATTACGCACGATTTGCTGAACATGAGCTAATTTCTTTTTTTCTTTAATTTGGGTCCAGTAAAGATTCTCAGGCATATTTTCTCCTATTAATTGTGAACATGGGTGCTGGGTGAATGCGGTACACCAACCCATAAAACAAAACCACACAACTTCTATATTATACATATTATAAATAGGATATGATAATACTACATACTATGGATATGTTGTTAGAATTATGACTCATGATGATTTGTGAAATTATTTACATTGCTAAGCCATTTGCATTCTTAAAACTTTGAATAGAAAGTAGAAAAAACAGTGTATAAGATTGTCGGGACCACCATACTATTGTGCTTTTCTTATTTAGGTCAATATGAATAATTCTTGTAGCAACAGGTAGAATCCTTCAACAGTTATACATAAAAAAAAACAACTTTCAACTAATGGAAACGATGGAAACGTTTAATCGATGCGATTAGTTTCATAAACAACTTGGTGAAAATTCTACTAAATATTATTGTTGAATTTTGTATTTTTTGTTTTCTATAAAAAATCAACATGAAAAAATTGTTTTTAAAGACCAAACTGAAAAATGTGGAATTAAATAAAAAAAATTGCTTAAAATAAGGGAGGAGAGTCAATACATAAAGTCAAAATCAAGTAAATGAAAGTGTATTTTTAGTATCCGAAAATGGGAAATACAGAAAGTAATGTTACTAGTGGTGTCAAAAAACAGGCAGGCGTTTCAACCCAAGCACTTTACAAATTCGTAAATTTAAAGGTTTGTACATATTAAACTCATGATTTTAATATGTGAAAAAGAAGTATTAATATAATATAAAATTTAGGGAGGGGGCTTACTAGTTGATATGATGAAACGTGCTTGTCAGACAAAACAGTTTGCTGAAATTGATCATGCCATTAAAACAAAAGTAGAACCATTTCTTTACAATAAAGGAAAAGGACGATACTTTCCAATCTCAAAATTAGTATTACTTAGAAATAGAGATCGTCCACGTACCAGGCAGTTACCCGAAATAAGGGCTTTGGATAATCCTGATGATGATTTCAATATACATGATTATTGTCCAGAAGTTTCTGAAGCTGAATATATATCTAATCCAAGCCTTTATCGCTTTGTTTGCTGGAATTTAAATGTAAGTTAATTAATTATAGTTACATCTGGTATATCATCTTTGAAAGAGGATCATATTTTTTATTTGTATAAAGATGCGTGGTGCTGTAGGTGAAACCATATTACATTTATGCTTGCTCAATGCTTCGGCTCTCCATGCAGATCTTGCCAAGCGCTTGCTAAAATTCTATCCAAAACTTATACTTGATATATACATGAGTGATGAATATTATGGTGAAAGTGTCCTACATATTGCCATTGTCAATGAAGACCCGGCAATGGTTAAATTTCTATTGGATGCCAGTGCTGATGTCCAAGAAAGGTATGTACAACTACAATGCTAATAAGAAATCTACAAATTTCTATATATTTTTTTTTTTTAGATGCTGTGGTGCTTTTATGAGCTCAGAAGATCAGAAATTTTCACGTTACGATTCTCCTGACCATGAATATGTTGGTGTTACACCAATAACCAATTATGATGGTTATGTTTACTGGGGCGAATATCCTTTGAGCTTCGCCGCATGTTTATCGCAAGAGGAATGTTTTCGATTAGTTCTTGCTCGAGGAGCTGATCCAGATTCACAAGATACAAATGGAAATTCTATTCTTCATATGCTTGTCATTTATGAGAAAATTGAAATGTTTGATGTAGCCTATGAAGTTGGCTCTAATATTCATGTGCGTAATGTCCAGAATTTGACACCACTTACATTGGCAGCAAAGTTGGGAAGAGTTGAAATGTTTTTTCATGTGATGAGTATTGAACGAGAGATTTATTGGCAATTAGGTAGTATTACTTGTGCTGCATATCCTTTGCTAATGATAGACACCATAGATGTTCAAACCGGTAACATAAATAAAGATTCCGTTTTGAATTTTGTTGTTTTCGGGGTAAGTACTTATAATACTATATATATTGTATAATAACTATGTATCATATATAGTATCTTCTTCAATCTAATTGATTGTATTATCTCTATAGGATAAACTGGAACATTTAGAATTGTTGGATGGTGTGGTTATTGATCTCTTAAAAACAAAATGGGATACATTCGTCAAGTCTCGTTTCTATAAACAGTTTTATATGTTTGCCTTTTATTTTTTATTTTCTCTGGTAAGTTTTATTCTACGTCCAGGTCCACAGGAAAAAGTCGAAAATGATATCGATGATAAAGGAAACACCATAAATACAACTACAATACAACTAACGAAACTAATTAATGATAGTAAAATGAATATGGGTATGACTACATATAGTAAGTAATCGTAATACTCTAGGGTTATGGTATATAATATACTTACTTATGTATATATGCCAATGAATATTTGTCTTGTAGAGACTTTTTGGTTAAATGTAACCGAATACTATGATTCGGATGAAGTTGAGGTACTCCCTACTTGGTGGGAAAGTTATGCAGAGTGCCCATTAATGGATATGACGACAGATATAGCAAAAATTAGAATTATTGCCGAATTGATTATATTTATTGGATCCATACTTTATCTTTTGGTAGCATTACGTGAAGCCAGATTCTTAGGTTATAAAATGTTTATTGAAAATTTGGTAAGCACAATATATGTAATAGATAGAAAGAAATTATTTGAAATAAATATATTGAAAGTGTATGTATAATATTTTCTCATTTATAGATGACAGCACCTTCCCGGGTCATGTTCTTGTTCTCCTGTTGCCTTATGATGGTCAGTTATCATAATCCAAGCAAATTTAAATTGACATCTTTTCAATTTTCATGTTTCATTTACTACATTTTAGACAATTCCCTGGCTGCGACTCTCTTGTTTAACCGAGATCGATGACCATGTTGGCGTATTTATAATGCTTACCACAGCACCATATTTCTTGTTCTTTTGTAGGTCAGTATAATTGTAGTTTATTTCGACTATTGTGGAAGTATATTTTCTTTTGTTTTAGAGGATTCAAAACAGTTGGTCCCTTCGTAGTGATGATATATCGTATGGTAATGGGTGATCTCTTGAGATTCGTCTCCATTTACCTTGTGTTTGTTATGGGCTTCTCACAAGCTTTCTATATAATATTCCTCACATTTGATGAACATGCCGCTGCAGAAGATGGTGAAACCGAATCGAATCCAATGCCTTCACCAATGGAATCAATTGTTGCTATGTTTTTGATGTCATTAACCAATTTTGGTGACTACTATAGTGCAATGGTATCAACACAACATGAGTATGAGGCAAAAATCTTGTTCTTTTTGTTCATGGTCATTGTGGCTATACTTTTGGTCAACATGTTGATTGCCATGATGGGTAACACATATCAGGTAATTGCTGAAATCCGCAATGAGTGGCAACGCCAATGGGCACGGATTGTACTTGTGGTCGAACGAAGTTGTCCACCTGAAGAACGCTTAAAGAATTTTATGCAATACAGTCAACCGATGGCAGATGGTAGGAGAGCCCTGGTTCTACGTTTAAATCAGAGCGTAAGTTGGCATATATCTTTATAAATTATTCCGTAAATTTTAATTTGATATATTTTATAGGATGATGATAAAGAAGAAATGAAAGAAGTTCAGGAAATGAAACGAATCCATCAACGTTTTTCGAAAAAACGTCAACAAGAACGTGAGGCACGTGCTCAAAAACGTCGGGAGGAATATGAGAAGTTCTTTGGTGCGGCTAGACAAGATAATGAGAATAATAATGATCTCATCAATTAGTTAATTAAACAATAATAAATGCAAAGAAATGAGGATTTACAATAGAAAGCAATAAGAATTTAGTATATTCGGTTAAATCGAAGGTTATAACTTTTCACACAAATAGAAACATTTAGGGAATGTTTAATACAAATACAAATGTTATGATATGAAGACTGTTACAACATTCTTAGGGTAATATCATGAGAATGTGCTTTTTCAGCCTACGACTTGTTGAGCGGAGCCAGTGAGTTGGGATGCGTCTGAAGCTTTGTGAAGTAATGACTGGTGAATACATTCATCACCTCCATTTTAGCCGGCATCTTAATGTCTCTGTGCAACGTGGTACATATTTCTGACGATATTATTATTAATAATAATTCCCCTACTAGTGAAGATTCGATTCATTACCTTAATAAATGTGTGAAGTGTTATGAAACCATATTTTTCCAACAATTAAGAAACTGCCAAGAAAATCAAAATCTCTGTTATAACTATCTCAATTATTATAAAAGCAAGCTGCCAGCACATTGATTCAGTAAGTAAGAGAAGGATTAGTTCGTATGATTCATAATTATCAAAAGACTCCCATGTCTTCTTCATTGCTTTCCAAACACATTTGGGTTTGGTAAAGTAATGAAATCATTATGTGGTTCATGCCGAAGAAAGGAAATGCTATTGATCTGATCGATCCTGTGATTGTTCGCATTATTTAAGAAACTTTAACTGATTCCGACAAATTTATTGCGTATTATTGAAAAGAAAGCTTCATGCTCTATAGTTGAAAAACTGAGGGACTAATGTACATACACACGGACGAACAGAGAGATAGATGGACGAAATCAACTCGTCTCGTCGCGCTTCTATATATATATAGACTTATATATATTTTTATATACTTTATGGGATCTCCGATATCTCCTTCTGTGAGTTACAAACTTTCTGACAAAATTTATAATACTTTTCAATGCGTGAAGAGTACAGAAAGCAAATTCCATCAGAGGGGGATAAGTTTGTATGACTAGATGAAACTATCATGTTATTTTCATCATTTCCTTTTATAAAGGGTTTTATGGCAAAGTTATGAGACTATTAAAACAATTGTATGCTAGAAAAGTATATTTATTAAGTACAAGCAGTTCCGGAAAGCGTTGCTACTCCCCGGCAAAATGTCATCCAAATCGGATTTGTACGGAAAGAAAGAAATTAATGTATCTAAACTTTATATGCAAATTTTGATCTATCAATTCCTACCTTTTCCGGTGGTCCGATCCGTACCAAAGTTTACTCAAACACCCTTCAGACTAAGCTATAGTTTCCCCTGAAAATTTCATCAAAATAAGTAAAGCAGTTTCAGAGTCCATAAGGAGCATACAGATAAACATAGTTCCATTTTTATATAAACAGATTATATAAAGAAAAACACTATAAATTTATGTTTGTTGAATAAACAAAAACTAATTTTATTAGCTGGGTGTTGGTACTTCTTAAATACAATAACTTGTCCATTGTGAGTTATGAAACACTAAGCGATAGCATAAATATTTTTAAGGTGTTTACACATTTGAAGATCATCGTCATTGTCATCATGACCAATCATGATAAACTCTCATATATGTATGTATGTATGTATTATAAAAATGACTTAGTATTAGTTGGATATCAACAATAAAGTAATAATTTTTATCATATTAATGGACCTAAAAAAATTTTGGGTTCCATGATGCCCCATAGAAGAAATACACGCTTGGTTTACATATATATATATGTTATATACCATATATATATAAAAAAAAGCATCTTGTTGATTTTATAAATAATTTTCAATAATTTTTTTTTAAGGTTTTTCTTTTAAAAATCTTTTATATATTTTTGTTAGTGAGTGAGGTACTGTTACATGCTTCATTGTATTCATCTTTTTTTTCTTTTCAGATTTTTTCTTTTTTTTTTCTTTAACAAATTCACAAAGTTTCGTTGTTGTCACAGGCACAATCATTTATGAAAGGTATGACGGTTGTATATAAACTACTCCCTCCCTCTTTTGGGTTAATATTTTTGACAAAATATTTAATCTGTTTCACTGTTGATTTGATGAATTTTTAATTGGCGCATGATGAGAATTTTTTAAAGCTTTTTAAGTACATTTTTCGTTTTTGTTTTTGTTTTATGTTTTATGTTTTTTGTGTTAAATTTTAGTTTGTAATTTTCTACAAAATATTTTCAAATTTGCTAAATTCTAATCATCATGAATCATTATTATGAATATTATTTGTTGTATTACTTTCCAAATAATCAAAGATTAGTGTGAGCTGTTGTTGGTGGTTGTTGTTGTTGTTGTTGTTGTTATTGCTGCTGTTGTATTAGTAGTTTCCATTGTTTTTTGTTTATAATTTGGTTTATGATTCAGATTTATTAGACGTTTCTGCGGCTGCTGCTGTGTTTTCCTCTGCTGGAATCGTTGCGTTTCCTTCGATTGGTTTTGCATTATCTTCGTTGTTAGTTTCTCCTTGCTTAGTTGCTGCTTCAGTGCCTTGTGTTTGTTGTTCGTTAGTTGGTGGTGGCGGCAAGGGAATCGGTTCTTGGTTTTTGCCAGAACCAGTAGCTTCTGTTGGTGCTTCCGAGGCCTCAGGATTCGCAGACTTTGTCTCACTTTCATTTACATTTTCAGTTTTGGTAGTAGATGCACCACCATCACCACTTTGTTTTTTCTTATTTTCCTCAGCTTTTGCTTCCAAGACATTGATCGATGCTTGAATGCATTTAATTGCCTCTTTTCTGGCTAAACGAATGCTTTCCTTGCCATTTGTATCGATAGTATCAAGTTTAAGTAGATTACGTGTTAGCATTTCATCAAGATAAACATATTCTTTGTCCTGGCGGGTGCCAGTAAATTGCTCCACCTTGGTCATTAAATCAAGAACATCACGTTGGATATCTTGAATTTTATTTATAGAGTCCATAGTGTGGGGCGTTTGTGGTGGCATTGAAGCATTCTGTTGTTGTTGTGATTCATTTGGTCTTTGCTGAGTATTAATAGGCGTTGGACGTTGTTGCTGTGGATGCTGATGCTGCTGTGGTTGTTGTTGGTTTGGCGTAAATGAACGAGCATTTGCTGAAGCTGCAGCACTGGTTGCATTTTGATTTGGTATCTCCTTATGAGAGTTAATTATTGGATCAGAGCGGCCCTCAACGAAAATGGGTATGGTACGAATATAAGTGCCACCAGGTGTTTGCGGTGGTGGCGGAGTTGGTTGCTTTTGCTGTGGATGAGCTTGTTGATGAGGAGCATAATATGTTCTATGGCCCTGAACTGGCGGAGTAGTCTGTGTACCAAATTGTTGTTGATGGCCTGCTGCCGATGTAGGTGGAATAAACTGTTGCTGCTGTTGCTGTTCTGGTGGTGGCGCCGATTGTGATCTTGCACCAGGTGCATCAGTTTCAATTGATGACTTAACACCCATGTCCATTGTGTTTCGTAAGCCATGTTGATTTAGAGTATCAGCATGTCCTGGATTAGAATTACTTCTATCCACCTCAGAGCGGCCATCTGGCTCATCTGTTTGTATGGCAGCATCGCAAAGTTTCTTTGAGGGTGATTGCGGTCCATGATTATCATGGGGGGCTGCGGCAGATGGTGGTGCGTATCCTTGTTGATAGTATTGCTGCTGTTGAGGTACTTCACCACCATGTGGATGAGGATTTTGGGTATACTGTTGTGGTGGCACATTGTTAGTGCTGCCACCGCGACGAGTTCCAAAACCTTCTGGTATATATTGACGGAATTCTGATGGCAAACGATTGAAGAAATCATCATTACCCATATGATCATTATTGCCACCAGCTGCACGTCTTCGGCCCATGGATCCAAATTGAGGAAAACCAAAATCTAAATAAAACAAATTATTGTTTAATAATTTCAATGATTAAGGATATAGTATGTATAACTTACGGGAACCACCGAAATTGGCAAAAGGATCATGATGCACATTGCGACTCAAACGACTACGAGGAAACATGTCCATATCAATATCCAAATCTGGTTCAAAACCAAACCCCTGCTGCTGAAAGAAATCAAAATCAAAATAACGCACAAAATAAGTAAATAAATTGTTTTTATTAATTCAAATCAAATCATTCAATGAAGATTGATGAGTGTGTGTGAGTGTATCTATATAAGTATGTATGAATGTATATACATATACCCAAAATTTGCCTTATTTAATTCGCATCTCATAGATGCTGCTGCTGCTGATTCTAATGATGACGATGATGATGATATTGTGAAACTTAAATAATAACACTGAGACAAACAAATAAATAAATAAAAATATCTATGACTCATCATCATTCATCGGCCGACGGTCGTTGTGATTGTGTACGTAAAAGTCGAAAATTGCAATAATCACAACTCATTCAAAGCGACAACAAACAACACCAACTGATTTTTTATAGTATTTATAGTATAAACCTACATACATACATACTTATGTATAAACAACAAAAAATCAAACAACTCAAAACTCAACACGTGACGTAAATGATGAAAAATAGAAGCAAATTACAATAAAAGTATCTACATAAGTACATGTATGTAGTAATAAGAATTAAAAAGCAAATGAGAATTGAAATCAATGATTAAAATACAATAAAATCGGAAATTAAATTAAATGCATTTGTTTTTTAGTTTATCAATTGGTCACGCTTTCTTAGCCTTGTTTATTTTTATTAACTTAAATTTAGACAAAGCAAAGGGAAACTAAAAACACAGAACAATTTATTTAATAAAACAATTACTAAGGCAATTTTTTTTATTTATTTTTTTATTGATTTTCCCTGTCAGTCAGTAAGTCAGTCAATATTAAACAAAAAAGTGGCATATCATTGCAAATTGTTAATACACTACACTTTACTGATCAGAATAGTGTTATCATTTTAAATGTGATGTTTGTTAAGCATAAGAACATACATCATAGTTCTCATCACTACTACTATTGATAAGATCAGCAGCGATGACATGAGAAGAATCTTCTTTTACTGAGCCCAAAATTGTCTGTTTATCTTTCTGTCCTCATTTCACCAGTTTTTTTTTTTTTTTTTTTCAAACTGTTTCCATATAGTTTTTCATTTTGATTGATACAATGCAATGCTAGACATAATCAGCAATCATATTTTACAATATAAAGTTTTTTTTCACATTTTTATAGATATTATCACTTCTAAATTTACTTAAGGAGACAATGGGACTTGTTCACAGTTCTTAAACTGTGCTTCACCAAGTGAATCTAAGTTCGTTAAGAAAAACTTGTTAAACTTATGCCACAGGGTCGAGTTCACTTCAAAAGCCTGACAGACAGTCCATTGTATGATAAATGGTGAGGCAAAGTATACAGAATACAAATACAAAATAAATATGTAGTTCTTCAAATTTTTATGTTTCAAAAGTGTTTTGCAATGAAAACAAAAAAGATTAAGAAATTATACATTTGTGACATTTTAGTTAAATATTTAGGAAATAGGCTCTTCTTTCCATCAGATGCTGCCTCTTTAAGAGCTCCAGATCATTCTTGTTCTAAGTGTTGTCTATCCTTTTTTTTTAAGATTATGATTCACTTCTGTTCTTAGTTATTTCTACATTTATTTCAATTCATTGAATAAGATTAAGAGTAGATTAAGTTAGATAGATTTGTGGTTCTGTGGCATCATAATAGACCTAATATGACCTAAGTGAGCTGATTCCCATATAGGCCAACACATCGCCTATCTAATCTAACCTAAGATAGACCTAAAAATGGTTATAATAAAGACTGTAAATTCTGTAAAACCAGAGACAATTGTTGTATAATAGTATTTTATCTACTTAACTATTTTGTATTGTTTTTGTTAAAGCATTTATTTCCTGAATGGCAGCTGAAGAATCTGCATCAAAATGAATCAATTGTAAATATGTATGACTGATCGAACTAGGTAAAAAGAACCTTCGTTCAGAAAAAGTTATATGATTTTATTTGAATCACAGGAAGTCATCATCATCATCATAATGATAACAAAACATTACACGAATCCAATTCAACAAGACCAAAGCAAAAGTATCTTTGTAGTTAAAAGTAAAGTGTATTTAAACTTTAGTGAGACCAAAAAAAGTAAAGGAAAATCATTCAAATCATTGAACGATTTGAACAGAACAACAAAAAGTCATCGCGACCCACGCATTTTCTTTCTAATTACTTCAACAATGTTGGATGGCTGGGCCTCTGCCGTATAGAGGAGAATTATTGACACATGCAAATCAACAAGCAGAAAACAAACACCTACACACAACACCGCCGCAGTGTGATTTCTTAACACATTCACACACACACACACACACACGCGCATAGATACACCAACCAAATGATGCTGCTCGAAGAAACATTCGTCATCAACACCCTATTAGACCAAAAAGATACAAAAAACTTAATAAATAAATTAAATAAGAAAACAAAATTGAATAATGCGAATCTCCATGTTTTTTTTTTTTTTTTGTTGCCTTTTTAAAAAATTTGAAATGGAACTTCTAGAAATTGTATTTGTATTTAATTTTTGAATATACAAATTGCAATATTTCAAGAGAATTCATACTAAATAAATATACTTATAATGTAATATAGAATAGAAGAGAATAAAATTGCATTATGGGAAAGAATATTGAGTGAGTGTTGTTACCTGAAAATGTGCTGGAATCTGTTGATGCGGCTGTGGTTGCGTCGGTGGATACTGATGGCGTATATTATGAGTTTTTGGTGATCCAAAGTTATTGTCATCTACAAATGGCGCAGCATTGTGGAAATGCGTTTGATTGTGGTGATGTGGTGAATTACTGGGACCACCTCCACCACCGTTGGTGTATTCGCGGTTAATGGGAATACTAATTCCATTGCCACCAACGCCACCACCGCCGGTGGTGTTATTAGCATCATTTGCTATCACAGTTGGCTTCATTTCATCAAATTTTTAGTAAAATTCCTTTGTGTTAACACGATTTTCACAAAATTTATTGTTGTTCTTCGTACTCCTCTTCCTTCTTGTTCTTTGTCAAGTAATTCAGAATTTTTACAATTATTAATAGCCGCCTTCGTTTGCTATGCTTGCTGCTGCTACAATACTTAGTTCTCGGCGCAACAATTGGTCAAAGTGAAACAGAATTTTCCACACTCGAGATACAATTTTCTTGTAGTCTATGAAAATTCTTTGAAATATGAATTTTCTCACTTTTGTTGTGCTCTATTCTATTCTGTTTTGTTCTGTTTTTGTTGTTTTATACTTCTTTATTCGTTGTGAAAAGAAAGAGTCTGTTTCGGCCTGGTTTTTGCTATAAAATATCTTATGTTTTTAATGGGTTGTTTTTTCTTTTTAGATATGTACATCAAATATATTGTTTTTTTTTTGCGTTTTTATTGCTTGATTTTCTGCTACTATTTCTCCTGCTGCTGCATTTGGTGGCGGCGTTTGTTGTTGTTGATTTTTTGCGCAGTGTAAAGTATCTAGATACTATTTTGTTGTTGTTGCTGTGAATTTTGAAAATATATTTCTGCGTAACCTCAAATTTTGTTCAATAATCAGGAAACTTGTTTCAATATTTCGTTTTTGTTTTTACATAAATTTCAATTGAATTTTTATTATTTGTTCTTGTTATCCTTTAATCAAAATGTATAAAAAAAAAACTTTAAATTTTGGTTTAAATTTATATTGTCGCTTGCAATTTTATTTCATTCCACAAAACTCATTTCATTTCACGTCATAATGAGCAGCCGCGTTCACCTTGAAGTGATTTTGCTGTTTGCTGTTGTTACTTTTTTGTTCTAGTGACGTTCGATTTCTCGTATATTCTCTGACTTTCCACAGATTTCTTGCCGTTTCTGTCTCTGCTGCTGCTACTTTTGTTAGTGTTGCTATTGTATTTGTTGTTACTTATTATTGGTTTTTAGTATAATTTAGTATTATTAAGCACTTTTAAGTCTTTTTTAATTTTTTTTATTTTATTATTGTATTATGTCGGAACTAAATGTATGCTGCGTGACGTCATGAATATATTTTGCAAATCAATTAAAAATGCGTTTCGTTGCGTTGAGTTACGACGTTACGCGTTTCGTTACTTTCAATCAAATATCACTTTCTAGTTTTAGTGCATAAATATGTACGTAATTATATTTTTTGCTTTATTTTGCACGGACGGTGCACTGATGATAATAATTATAATGATGATGATAACTTTACTTTGTTGTTATTTCACTCTTTCTTTCTAATATTGATTCATTCACTCTTTAGGAATTTTGTCGACGACTATCGAAATCTGCCGCACTACTCACACCTACTTAGTGCCAATTTAATTACGTATAGAAATGTATCTATATAAGTATATATAAGTATGTACATATACGTACAAGTGTATTTTTATATTTAATTTAAAATATATATATATATATATATGTATTAAATTTTTCACTTCTTGTCATCTTCTTTCACTCAATTCACGCGAATACAACAACCGTTCAGCTCATTGACTAAATTCCAATTCAATTCAATAGTTTCTGTTTTCTCTACTACATATTTTCCATTATATTGTGACTAAAATTGTCAGGGTGACCAGCTCGAATATTTTGAGAAATACATTATACATTTTTTTTATTTATTAAAATTAATACATTTTACAAATAATAATAACTAATTATTAACATTAGCTACTAGGTTTTCGACTCTAAGCGATTATTATAATATTAGATTGAAATAAAGAGGTCATAAGTTTTTCGAAAGAAGAATATCTTATCCTAAATTGGCTTTTGAAACAATAATAAGCAACGATCAGGGTTTTCTGATACTTTGAAGAGAAGGCTTTCGTCCAAAAGGTGCATCGTACTTTCGCATGATCGCATAGGGGCATGTGTCCCCATTGAGTAAATAAGTGTGGGTGCTGGCGTTGCGACTTATTCGAAGAGCAGTAAAGAGCTGTTAACAACATCATTTTTGTATTCATTGTTTTTGTCGTATTTATCGCTACCTTTAACTATTGGTGCATGGATCATACAATAAGATCAGATGAACGTGTAACTGTTGTTGTATCCTGTGTAAAAAAAGTTTTCGCACTCAAGCTTGCGTGACAGCGACAGGTGCTGTTACCCGTTCGTAAAAGTTCATTGTTAGAAAAGGATATACGTACGTGTATAGAGGTGTTTTTGTACGAAGAAGAATAGAGAATTGATAATTGATAGTGACGAGAAATTGCGAAAGTGGTGTTGTTTGATTTTTGTGATATTTTAAAGGTTGGTAATAAAAAGTTAAGAGAAATAAATTCACGTAGAAGGAAAATTGCGCGAAAAGAAGCAAAGACATCGCTTTGGATTAGCGATTCAATAAAATGTTTGTGATAGCTGCAAGCAACATGCACGCTTATATATATTTCATAGAGGAAATTTATATTAATATTTGTAAAACATGATGCAGATCAAACGACACATAAAACTGTATCTATACTTCGGCAGACACTTAAAGGGGGGTTGAGTGGTCGCGTACATAATAAGCCCGCTTTGAATAAAGGTCGTGCGAGGAAGGGAGTTGTAACGTGATATGAATGGTGCAGAACCCCCAGCAGGGAGATTTTGATTTTTTTTTGTTGAGAGTTTAAGTGAATTATAATTTTTTTTTTTTATGACAAAAGTTAGTAAAATAACGAAAAATAAAGAAAGCGAAAATCGAAGTGTTTTGTTATCATTTTACGCTAATTTTTGATTTTAAAGAGCTTTTCTGGTCTCCTTTCCCCAACAGAGTTTGTTAACAACCTCTCTCTGTTGTTCAAATTGAATCTCAGTGGCAATTGATTAAAAGATAAAGAATTAAGTTGAGGGAGGTCCGGGTATTCAATGTTCAAATTTTATTGAAATTGATTTTTTGGGTTGAGATATGTGAGTAAAAATAATAATAAAATCTTGATTTAGTATGTTGTTGCCGAATTTTTGGAATGATGTGCACTGATTAAATATATGTGTTTAATATGCAATGCAATGTTATATGGTAGATTGATCTTTAAATAAATGTTCTTATATTTGTTCATATTTCATATTATGATATAATAATACTAATCTGGTCACTCTATTCAAAATGAAATGAAATAAAAGCTTTGGAAATCGAAAAGCTCATTTACTCTAAGAATGAAATTTTTATGTCTCAAAAATCAAGTGTATAAATATATTTTCTATAGAAATGTTAAAAGCAATGAAAGTGGGTAGCTAGTTGGTAGTAAGTATTATAAGCCAAGAGAGAGTATTGTCATAGGCACAAATGTAAAGAAATTAAATGAAACGAAATGGAAATGAAACAATTGAGGTGAGCGAAAAAAAAACGCGCGTATTACTTTCGATGAGTGGTTGAATGTGTTTATATGGTTGAGTTAAAAAAATTACACAGTAAAAACAGGTGAAATGAACAAAATTCAAGAAATAGGAATAGCAAATATACTTAAATTTCGATGAAAGAATTTTTGTGAAAAATAATTTTGATTTGTACATACATAAGTATGTAGATTTCAAACAAAATATTTATGAAAATTTATGAGAAAAAAAAAAAAATTATCACAAAAAATTAAATATTTTTTAAATTTAAAAATATGGCGGGAAAAATATTGTAATAACATGTTTCAAAAAGAAGGAAGATAAGGTGGTGGCAAAAACGTGTAGATGATTCTCATATTTTTTTTTGTTGATAAATTACTCTTGTCTCTCAAAATGCTTTGTTTTCTTATCACCATCACAATCATATTCACAACCAAAATAAAAATGCCGTTATGCGCATGCTAAAAAATTTGTGAAAAACCCCAACAAAAAAAAAATTCATTCATTCATATTTTCGCTCGTATGGAAACGGACAAAATGAGTGAAATTTACTCAATTTTCAGCTTCAACATTTCGAGCAGAAATCGTGTCCCTTTAGTCCGTTTGATCCTTTGGCTCAGTTCGCTTGTTTTGAAAAATGTGTTGACAATTTCATTTTCCAATTTTCTTGTAAATTATTGCGTTTTTTTTCTTCTTTCAAAATCAATTAAATTTGTTCGTAGTGTAACCATGTAAATTTTATATACAAAACAAACAACATAAAAAGTTGTAAGTAAGTGAGTTAAAGAGTTGCAAAAGGTGCAAAAGGTGCAAATCATCACACATCAAATCAAATATACATATGTACATAGTAAATGACGTGTGTCATTGTCACTGAATATTTATTATTATAGTATTTTATTCATTAAATCAAAAATCGAATATTTTTAAATCAAAAACAAAATTGATGAGTTTACTTACATTGTTTTGTTGTTTGTTTGGTTGTTTGTTTGTGAATAAACAAACAAAATAAATCCTGGCATTGTTTTCAACAACAGCAACAACAACAATAACAAGAACTACTAGAACAAGAACAACAAAGAAATACATGCTCACGGTGATATAACAGCTCAGCTCAACAAATCAAGAAGTGTGTGTGTTTGTGTCGCATTCGGGGGCAGGATATAATAGTCGTTTATACAAACGGTTTTATCCTTGGAGCCGCCAACACAGCAGAAGAAGAAGCAGCAGCAGCAGAAACGTAAACGAACGAACAACGAACCTCAACAAAATGTTTATTTGCCACTAAAAAAGGAAACCACGAGTAAATCATGAACATGAACTACACTCATCCACTCAGTCACCCACTCAGTCATCCACTAACTCACTCAGTAACCCTCAAATACTTACTACACACATGTACAAGAAAAAGTGACTTTTGTTTAAAATTTATAATTTATTATGGACACAGTCCTCTTTTTAATTATTCCTACTATACTCAATGCCTGTTACATACATATGTACTATATGTGTGTTATGTGATTGGGTAAATATGCGTGGGAGTTTATAATCAGACGTGTGTTTATAAGTAGTACTATGTCAATGTATGCAAAAACCAATTTAAATTTTAAGTTACTTTTACATACTTAATGAAAATGAAAATCAACTTCCGCCAATTTAGAAATTATTTAATAATTGAAAAGATTTCGAAATTTATTCAATTCTATGCAGGACCAGTGCCAAGTGAAATCAAAGCAAACAGCAAGCAGCCAGTAGTAGCAAGCAGCAAGCAGCAAACAGCAGGAAACATGTAAAAGCAACTGACAATAATGAATTTGTAAAGAAAAGGAACTGAATGAACTACTACATGTAATTGGCAAAAAGCCGATAAAAATGTCTTCAGGGCTTTTGGAACAATGATTAGAATAAGGATACACAACCATGCATACTAATCACCAATGAGGATTTCTTTTCTTTTTTTGTTCTAAAATAAAACAAAAGAAAAGAATGAACGAACGAATTGAAAAAGAAAGAAATCCTTCTTTGTTTTAGTTTCTTATAAAAAGTACTTAAAGCAATAATTTGCTAAGTTGCAACTTGATGTGTGATTATCATCATCATCGCATCGTCGTCATCAGCAGCAGTCTCTCTGACCTCATCCTAAGCCAGGCACAATGTCAAGTTTGCTGCCTCCCAACTCATTATTGTTAGGCTATGAATAATGACATGATTAACTTTTCACCTCTTTGTTTTTTTATACCTTTCACACATTCATACACTTACACAAATACATATTACACATATACACAAACATACATTATGTGAATGGGTATTATTCGTTTGTCATGAAGTTTGTAACGCATGGAATTGTTCAGCGGAAATCCCCCTAAAGTTAACATGGAAATACATACATACCAATGACAAGGAGAATTAAATGACTTTACATTTGTCAGTTTCTAAATAAGTATGTATGTTGACTAAATTAACTTAGTATTTCAACTATAGAAGTTTCCTGATTATTGGAATTTGTAGGTTGGATCCATACAAAGCGCTAAAAGATTCCTCATTTTTTTCAGTTAGTAAATACATACTATATATCGATATCTGATTTTAATTAACAATTATCCCAAAATATATATTAATTTTTATATACTGAAGTATAATGTGGGAATATAGATAAAACTTATTATAAAGATTCTCCATTATTTTTGAAATAATTTACCCTAAATTTGCCTTAATTAAACTAAGATTTTTTATTTTTAAACTATTTTTTTTTTTCTTAAGTACAATACTATGTAATATAAATCATATATCAATTTCTTTCTAAGATGTTTCTGATCTTCCACAGTTTCTCGAAGTAAAGATGTCACATTTAAACCCCTCGAACTCCATGGTTAACTGATATAATTTTCCAATTCCGGTTACCTGTTTTATATTAAAGATGATAGTAAACGTGGGTATCGGATTATTTTTCTTCTTTACTTTCTGTTTGGTTGCAGTAATCAGGTTGCTTCAGGAAGATGAGGGATTTGTCCATGTTCCCTGTTCCAATTGGGGACTGCTACCTTGTGAATGGGTGCTGCAATTCGGATCTGCTTTAATATGTCCAAAAGTTAAACCGATCTAACCATTATACTTTACTATGATAAAGTTATTGCAGAGAAATGAGACTACTGTTTTGTCTAACAATCATTTACATGTCTTAAGTAATAGAAATGGAACTTTTCAGAAAGATGTTCAATCTCTTTTGACTTCATATTATTGTATATGTACATCCAAAAATTAAATCAATTCGATATATATAGTTCCTGTATACTTTTCTTTAATGGCAAACTTTTGCAGTAATACACAAGTTAAACCTTTCGAAAGCCATAATATGTCCAAAAAAAAAAAGACGCGATTACAATAAAATTTGTTAAACCTTGGGTAGGAAAATAAATATTTGTATGAAAATATAAATACAGAATATTTTAATATATCCAATAAATCACCTGATTGATTCAATGTTTATCGTCTGTATCCTTTATGAGCGACATATCACCTGTAAGATTGGTTCCATTGAAACTGCCTTTAAAATTATTTTTATTTCTCTAGGGACAAGAACTTTATATCCTCATCTAGGATATGAATGGTATCTAAATTTCGGTAGAACGGAAGTTAATGTATAGTTTTATTTTGTTTTGTTTTTTTTTTTTCTTTGTATATAAATTTTTCTGTCATTTGTGTCACAAAACTAAAAAGAAAAGCATTGCTATGCATAAATGACTCTTGTAGTAGTCCTTATTAGCTACTCATTCACACAAAAACATACACACACTAACAAACACATGGATACAAACAAATTTGGCGCCCTTGTATATAGCATCAATCCTTTAGATATTCACTCACACTCACTCATTCACTGACTCGCCCCGTTGTGTGTAGTGTGAATAATTGAATAGAAATTCTTTGCATTTTGTGTACATGAATGAATGATTGTGTGAGAGTGTTAAAGTGTGAGTGAATGAATGAGGATGTGTGTGTAAAGGATTGATGCGATGAATGAGTGAATAAGTGAGCATCCATTAACGTTATTTTTGTGTTCTTTCTATTGCAGATTCTACGCCCGATTAGCTTTATTGTGCATGACTAAACATTGATTTGAAATTTACTGGACTTTAGTCAGTTTATTTTTGTAGTACTCGAGATACTTACTGACTGTCATTACCAAAAAGGTGGTAGTGGTAATACAGACATACCGACCGACAAACATACTGCACTTATAAACCCCAATTACATACAAACATATTTGGATAATTTACGTTTTATAAAGATATGCTGCATTTCAATCTGATTTTTACAATGTATTAAGTACTAAACTATACTAATCTAAAGAGTGTAACTGGATCAAAGGATTTATAAATGAAGCAACATGGGAAATGGCATGAACAAGGTATGTAAGATACTTATGTCAGATTTACAAATCAATTTAAATATTAAATGAGCTTCGTGATACTCATACTTACATTCGTATAATTTAATATTAAAAGGAAAATGTTTTTTTACATGTCCAAGGTAGTATTTATTACGAGTACCGACGAGTTATTTAATGTGTATAATTTGCAAATTATTATAGTTCTAATTTGCATTTTCTTTTAAGGTTTTACCTGGTCTCTATGTTGGCAATTATCGAGACTCCAAAGACTCTATTCAACTAGAGAAATTCCAAATCACGCACATAATTGCAATTCATGATAGTCCCAGACGTTTATTGCCGGTAATTAAACATTTCTTGTTTAATTTTTTTCGAAAATTTCAATGGAAAAACAAAATTCTTTATTTCCAGGACAAACATTATTTGTGTGTCATGGCCTCGGATACACCAGATCAAAACCTATCCCAATATATTTCCGTATGCAATGATTTCATTCATGCGGCCCGCTTGCGTGAAGGCAACGTTCTGATTCATTGTTTAGCCGGAATGTCGAGATCTGTTACGATGGCTGTTGCCTACATTATGACAGCTACAAATTTGAACTTTCGTGAGGCTTTGAAAGTTGTGCGAGCTGGTCGTGCCATTGCCAATCCAAATGTTGGTTTTCAGACGCAATTACAAGAATTCGAGGCCTATCGACTGGTGGAGGAGCGAAAACGTTTACGTGAGCGTTTCCCATCTTCGGCTCTGGAGAAATTAGATTTAGACAAATGCCGCATGGCACTGGACAACTATCAGCAGATGCTACAGAATAAAAATATTTGCGAGGGCAATTGCTCACGAGGTGAAAAGTGTCCCACAGGTGAGGACCAAGGCAATAATGATTCTTCCTCCACTGGAAGAAAGCATTCGATCACTTATACCTTGTTGTTTGCTGTTGAGAAATGGAAAAATGTTGTAGATCTTAAGAAGACCGAAGAGGGCTTTCTTAAAAGTTCTACTTCAAAGCAAGAATTAATGCCCAATGTGATCTACTATCGTCCCCATGCGACAGGTGGTGGTCATTTTGTTAACAATTTAGATGATACTGATGAATTGTTTACCAAAAGCGATTATGATCTAATGGATAATTAAGATTTTGATCAAAATTAAAAGTTATTTTTTCTGAAATTATATAAATTTGTTTTTATTTTTTTCGTTTTGCATTTATTAATAATTTTTTAGGAGTTCCTTCTTTCTATCTATCAGTTACATAATATACTCGTATGTAAACATTTAATATTATGTTTATAGGAGTTTGCAATGTGGATCCCGCAAAGGGACTCTTTCGACGAAGACCTTCGACAGCCTCTACACGTTCACGTTTACGTGCACAATCTTCTGCATCGGGATCAACTTCTGGCTCGTGCATGACTATTGGTGTTGGCACCAATGCTGGCGGATCATGCCCAGCTTCTCCGAAACATTCTCCCATCTCCCGCCGTTCTATTGGTGGAGAACGGATACCAGAAGATGAGGAAACTTTTACGCCGACTACATCTTCAGAAGCTGCACAATATGCGGCTGCCATAGAAGACGCTAAGCGAGAACGAGAACAACAACAACAACGCAATCAACAAAAATCACCAACAAGAAGTGGCGTAGTCAAGAAATCACCACGAGTTAGTAGTGCCGGCAGTCGTCTTATGAGTCACGAAGAGAGTAGTTCCGTGAACCGTGAAGAGCAATGTCAAAAATTTGATACGAAAAAGGAAGTTAATGTTGCTGCAGTTGGCAATTGTGGCCTACAACGGAGTGCAAGTACAATAAGTGGTTTGTCTGTACGACCACGCAGTAGTCCAGCTGGTCTACATTCTTACACAGGTAAATTTGATAATCCATTTGCCACACGTCAATTTTGATGTAAATTTCTTGTAAGCAGCAGGTTCTGTGCCATCATCTGTGAGTGCTTCACGTGTGGACTTAAGAGACACCGATAAAGGTTCTGCTATCTATTTGGGTTGCTCAGCACCACGAGCCTCAACACTTTCGTTGTCCAGTCGTGGTTCGTCGTGTGGTTCAGCACCACCTTCACCATCACGAACATCACCGGTTGCTAGCCCCAGACATGGCATCAAGCGGTATGTTATACTTAGTTCATTGAAAATTTCAATAGTTTTGCTTTTCGGTGTTTGTTTTGGGATTTCTAGATGTCTTGAAAAGTTTAAGGAAATTTTGTATCTCCTAATATACTTATTTAGTTCTAACAAACTGGTTTAGACTCTTACATAGTACAATATATTATAATTTACCCTTCCTACATGTGGAAGAAGGGGTTGCATTTTACTACGGGCCTCTAACTTAAAAAGAGTTTCTTGTATGAACAAGGGCTCTGGCTAGTGGATTAACGTAGTGCTCAAGTTTATCCTTATAGTTACGTTTTCGCTTTGAATATTAATTTTTTACCTGCAGTACATTAAGATCTTTGTAGATTGAGCTCTTTGAATAATCGCAACATTATTCGAGCTTGCTGTACCCTATAATTCTGAAACGTATATCCAAATTGGTTTAATGATGGAGTTATACAGAAGAACCTTGTACTCGAGTAGCAGCCCAGACGTTGAGTTGAGCCGGTGGAGACTGTGCTCCGAGTTTCATTTGAATTTTTTGACTCGATGTGCTTTCGCCAAGTGAGACGCCTAGGTGAATGCCAAAATAGATTACATCCTGAGTTTGAGGAATTGTAGCACCATTCATGTATACTAGATCCACTCTTGAATTATTTTAAGATGATTACCCAGGTCTGATGCAGCTTTGTCTGAGCAGTGATTACGGTTGATTATAGCTATGTCAATTGCGTACAGTACAGTAATTTCTTAATATACATTAGTTTTTCTTTTCAATTTGGTCTCTAGGTAGTTAAGACTTTTCTTAGTGATTTTTTTTTTAATTAAACTTTGAATAGAACATTTCGAAGTTCCAGTAAATAGACGATGATTTGAAAGTAATACATTTCGCAGATAAAATATCAAAATCAAAGGATATCAAAAAAACAGTTTTAAATTATTGGAAAATCATAGATTTTGGGATTTCAGTGATAGTACATACTCTATTCAAACGAGATTATAGGTTTCTAGAACACGAATCTTAATAATATCAATATTTTAATTGACTAATTTGTGTCTCTTTCAGAAATGCATATATCTCATTGATAAATATTGAATCTCTTTAATTATAGATCGTCAAGCCTCATCAAGAAGTCAAGCTGAGATTTTGATAAATCAATACGAAAAAGTATTGTTACATTTTTTAAACATTTGTTTGTTGGTACTCTAGAGTCTTGCATTTTGAGCAAAGGCGGCAAACCAACTTTGGGACCGTCTACGATATTGCTGACAATTTGATTTAATCTTAAAACAAAGATAAGATAAAAATTTAGAAAAAACAAAAAACGATTAACAAAACAAAACAAAAAAAAAAAACAATTTTCAACCACACAATAATGTATCTCTTCCTAAACTATTGTAACTCTAATGGTAGCTCTACATTGTAAACTAATATTCCTATTAACTATTGTACTATCTTAAGAGATTAATAATGTATCGTATAAAAAGTAAAGTTCGTTAAATTTGAAGTAGGGGCAAATCTAATACTAAGATTACTTAACTTAAGTACCTCGAAGATTCCGCCAACACCATCGCTTAAAGATACCTTTAAAACACCACTCTCACTCACACGAACATATCTCAACGTACAGAAATTGCAAATATGTTAATTAATACAATATATAAAAAAAAAAAATTAAAAAAAGAAAATTGTTATATTTAGAAGAAGAACAAACAGATTGATGAAGATGGAGTGAATCGATTAGTTTTAGTAAATTTGTTAACTTATTTTTATATAGAGAAAAATACAATATAAGAAGTACCAAAAAAGCTTTCATTATAAAACGAAGCAAAACAGTTTATATATTTTGAATGATATTGAAAAAAAGTTGCATGGCTTTATGACTTATGATATGTTAAAATAGTATAATAAATTTTTATATATGCATATATGACAAATGATGATGATGATGGTTACTTATTTAGTAAAATTGTTAATTGTTACCTTTGGTAGATTTGTTATTTGTTAAGTTTGTTAACAAACTTTTTGTATTTAAAAAACAACAACAATTGATGCATAAAACGCAACAAACATTTATAGTTGTTTATAAACAAAATAAATTTGCATTAAATAAAAAAAAATAATACAAAATAATTATTAATAATAATAATAATGATAAAAAGAAAAACCAAAAGCAATAAAATTTTTTATAGAAAAATACGCAATTGAAGTGTGCTTAAAGCTTTTCAGCTTAAAAAATTAACCAATTAAAAAAATAAATAAAATTAATTATAAAAAAGAAAAGAAAATATTTTTAATATAATGAAAGAAGAAAAAAATCAAATAAGAAATTAAAGAAGCAATCAAAGAAAATATTTATTTAATTTATAAAATTAGTAAAACAAAAAAAAAAAAAAATTTACCAAAACTGCACAAGTTGCAACAATGAATCCCTCGTATAAGAAAAGTAAACCAACCACACACACATTTTTTGACTATATAGAATGTTGACTTTTATTTTAAAAACACATTAAAATAAAATATACTATATTAAAATAAAAAAAAAAAACAAAAAAAAAAAACAAAGCAATCTTTATTATAATAAATTATATTTATTTGGAATGGACAATAAATGTTTCGCTTAAAAATTATCTAAGGTTGATGATGACAAAAGAATCCTATTGATAATGATAAATCTAAAAAAATCTAAAGCCTTTTTAATTCTTTATAATAAATAACACAAACGACTAGAATTTGTAATCACGTTAATCAACTATAATACTTTAAATTGAAATCCTCCATTTACCACTATCTGGAGTTTCTTTCCACTCTTATGATAATAAAAAATACGCATATAATATAATCAGATACTTCAAAAAACAAAAGAATCCTATGGAATTTGTAATCAAAAAAGAGAGAATTCGTCATAATTCCTGTAAATTGTTCTTATTGTAGTTGCCTTCAATGGGAAACCCCTTCTTCTATTCAGACTTCTATATGATTTATAAGCAACGGAGTATTTGCCGTTGGAAATGAAGCTGGACGTGATGGTGGTGGTGGTGGCAGTTGCGGTGCCTCAAAGCGTGAATGAGTTGAACTGCCTGATGAACGTCTTAAATCTGTATAACAATCGGATATAACCTCCAGCAAAGCTTCATCACTACAAACAAAACAGAACAAGAAAAGCAATTAAGATGAAATTTGATCCAAAATTCACACAAGAAATGATTATTGAATAACTAGAGCAACCGGCCCGGCTTTGTACCGGAATGATAGAAAGAACGATAGAAATAATTTAGTATTGTTGTATAATTACTATTGATGGCACGATTAATCGAAAAAAGTACGATTAATTGCAATTAATAATCGATCGTTTCAATTAATCGATCAATAATTTTTTTTTAATCGGTCAATTTGTCAACGGTTAATTTCAATTAATAAACACTAGTTTCATTTAATAGATTAACCGATTAATTAATTTTTGTTGGCATCACTAGTCATGGTTTTTTTTTTAAGTTTACGGATTTTGCCAACACACCCAGGAAACCATTCAAAACTTAAAGGACTAATTAGACTGCTGAATCAACAAACTGTATACATTATGAATCGATGCGATTTCTATCAAAATTACTTATTGCTTGCGTAAATTTGAGGACACCCTGTATTCATTTTACCTATGATAACGATGATGTTCAAGTAAAGTTCCCGTAGCAAAACGTAATTTCTTTGGTGACTCCAAACTTGACGATCTCGTTAGGGAATTCCTTGGCATGTTACATTTATTTTTCAATGATGAACGTATTGCGCAATTGCCATTAATGGGTTGCAGGGTTTGTTTTATTGTTCCCTGTATGAATTTATTAAGGGCGCGTGAACCCCTTCGCTGTGAGCGTTCATAACTACGTTTGATGCGTGCCTCTTCGTCTTCTCCTAGTAGCCAGTAAGTGCGTTGATCACCTTTACCTTTCATTGTTATGAGACCACGTTCGTGATAATGATAGCCACCTAATTTATCTAGCAGATCTTTGCATTGAGAACTACAATGGATCTTAAGTGGTACACCACTAGATTCCATGCGTGACGCTGTATTAACAGTGTCACCAAATAGACAATAACGCGGCATTTTGAGGCCAACTACGCCAGCGCAAACTGGACCCGTGTGTATGCCAATGCGTAGAAGTAAACGATTTAATGGTCTATGACGGATTTTGAATTCAGAAACGGCACTCAGCAAATGAAGTGACATTGTTGCAATTTCAGCAGCATGTAAGTCACCATTACGTATGGGTAAACCGGAAACAACCATATAAGCGTCACCGATAGTCTCTACTTTGTAAACATCATAATGACCGATGATGGAATCAAAGCAAGTGTATAAATCATTTAAAAAGTCAACCACTTGCAATGGGGTACTCTCCGCTGACATCGCTGTAAAACCGACTATATCACTGAAATAGATGGTGACATGTTCATAGTTTTCCGGATCGACTTTGTGACCTTTTTTAAGGGATTCAGCAACTGGACGTGGCAGCATTTCTAATAGTAATGCATCTGTTTTCTTTTTCTCCTCTTGCAATTGATCGGTACGTTCATCAACGAGAGCTTCTAGGTTATTTGCATATTTCTCCATCATAGCCATCATATTGTCAAAGATATTGGGCTTCATGCCCTTCCGAAGAGGGCGCAATTTAGTACGTATTGTCTTGAAATCTGGACGGTCTTCGGGTCTCTCCGACCAACATTCACGCATTACTTCATTGACGCAATCAAACGAGGTCTCAAGCGGTTGTAGTGATGGTCGGAATGGATACATATGATCTTGGACTAATAAGATTTTTTGCAAGCATTGTCTCGCCGTTAAACCAGTTTCTCCAAATGGTCCACGACGAACATGGATTTCATATAAAACTATAGCAAACGAGTAGGAATCACCCTTTTGTGAACCCAAAACCAAAGAGGCAGGTCCTTGACGCAGTAGTTCTGGTGCACGATAAAGCAGTTCTAAATGACGGCAGAAGAAAAAGAATAAAAAAAAAAAATATTTTTCTTGTAGTAAATTTAATAGTATGTTGTATACATACTTTGTATATTAATGGAATTCTCCTCACTGCCACGCTTAAAGGCAAATAATCCAAAGTCAGTGAGTTTAACAACCCAGCGGGAATCAATGAGACAGTTCGATGTGCACAGCGAGCCATGAAAACGAATTGGAGATTCATGTAAGAAAATTACACCCTGGAAAGCATTTCATCATTTCATATAATAATCACAGTACACAGAACTTTCTATTTTTGTACATGTAAAATCATCCTCAATCATCTCATATGTTAGTGTGAGTTGTTGATGCCATTTTTACTTACTCGTATTATATCCGCAACCATTGACGCAATAAACATATTGTCCAATTTGACGTCTTCGTTTTCGAGTATATCCTAGGAGATTAAACAGCTATAAATAGTACAGATGTGTGTTACACACAAACTAACGAGATGGCACAGATTTACCTTTAAACTGCCCCGAGTACAATACTCGGTTATAACACAAATATTTGGAGGATCTGTGCAAGCGCCAATAAATGCGCATATATTATCATGGCGTGTATCACGAAGCTATTTCAAAATATTGTACAGCAGAAATTTTGATTTGTTACATCATCACTTAACTACACTCACATCACATGCATATCTAAGTACATAGTAGGAATTTTCATTGCCCGGTTGGTTCAATGTCGATACTTACAAGTTTGAGTTCCTTTTTCATTTCACGGGTTATGTCAATACTTTTCTTTTTCACTTTCTTTATAGCATAAAGTTGTCCCTTGTAGAGTCCAATCGGTGTAAATATAGTTGTATAACGAAAATCTGCATCCGGATTTGAGCTTAAACTGACCTGACTTGTCCGTATAAGTGGGTGGGTAGACTAAATCAACAGAAACCATTAATAGGAATATACTTAGAATTTTCAATAGATTTGTATGTACTATATATGAGATTAAACTTACGCGAGTTTGTTTTTGATTATGTGAATCCTTTTCATTTTCGTGCATCTGCACATCGCGAAAATCTATTTTCCATAAAATTTTTTCTAATTCTTGTTCGTAACGCCAATTCCTATACAAGACCAGAGAAACTATAACAAGAAGCAACAAGGCGCCACCCGCAATCCCCGCAGATATCTCACCCGTATGACCTTAACAAAAACAAAGAAAAACATTAAAAAGTTTGACAAATTGTATTTTTAAGTGGTTATAAAATTTGGGTCTTCCTTATTCCGAAAACAAATACATTGAATAATTGTCAATGCAAAATTGTACTTATTTAAATGGTTTTTGCCATTAATATTGAAAGGGTCAAATCAAACCATCCCATTTCTATCTTTGCGTACGTGGGTCGATCACAATTTACATGAATATTTGGACATGAAAAAGCTATCCGTGCGATGGCTGACGCGATTGCTCAACACTCGACCGTAAGCACAACCATGTGACCACTTTAAAGGAGTGTACCGTGGACGAAACATCCTTAACAATAGGCCAAATACCAAGGAACAAGCAATGCAATGGACTTCTCCGGGAAAACATGCACCAAAGAAGGCCAAGAGGGTCATTCATAGCAATTACCTTGAATAAGGTAAAACCATCATCGGAGAATATATATATATTTTACATATTTGGAAAGGATAAAAAAATTGGAAAAAATGCATCGAGCTAAAAGAAGATTATATTGAAAAATAAAAAGAAAATTACGGAAAAACACTGTTTTTATATTTTTTTCTGAGGACTTATTAATCGACCCACGTGACATACAAATTCCTTTTTCTATGTTTTGTAAATGCTCGAAGTGTTTTACATAATATTAATGTTAGGCTTTAATAGTTAAATTTAATTAAAAATGTAATCCCTTGGAATCCTAAGGTCTGTAACTTTTTAATGATTGAAACTCCTTAATTCTCTTCCTAAGGACAATTCATGTCAAATTGGGAATGCTTTATACATTAAAATATGTACTTAAAGGAAGATATATAATATTGTTCATATTTATGTAAACTGTTCATCACGAACAAAGGACATTAACAAATATTGATTTCCATCCATAACTATGACTATGAATTGGTTCCTTGATCTTGACCAAGTTTATTTTTTATACATAAAATGTCAATAGTTCATCACAAACAAAAAGGTGTCATCGTTATTGATTTCTATTTCTGATTTGTTTGAACTGAGCCAAGTTTGTTTTTTCATATAAATTAACAACATAAAAATAACTGTTTCTATAAAGCTGCACCAATACAATTACAATTATTATTACAATTATTTTTAATTTAAGATAATGGACCTGGAGCAGCACTATGTGCTTTTGTAAGTCTCTATTAAAGATTAGCTTATCATTGTCATTTTCGAATATCAACTAGCTTAGCTCGTCAATCGAACATGTTTGACGTTCGATGAGCGGTCATAATGACTTAAAGAGTAATATGCTGCTACATCCGTTAACGTAAGGGGGGGGATAATTCCCTACAGTATTTTGAAATGTTATGTTAACTTATATAACTGTCTATCACGAAAAAAATGCGCCAACAAATATTGGTCTTGAAAGTTCCAAGTTACTTTGGCTATCAAGATTTCTATGGTACAAGATATCAAAGAAAACTTTGATCATTAAATCCAGGAAATGACTGAATGGTGAAAGAGACAGGAACCACTACAAAGAAAGCCATTACAGTTCCATCTGTGGATTTATTGATCTTTCTATATTCCTTCCCAAAAGTTTAAATCTTTGGCATCAGCTAAGAACTGTTCTGGACTTCGAATATCTCGGATAGCAAATCTTTTTTTTTTTTTTTATACTGACCTTCTTTCATCTGACCAGCATAAAAGCTTTTAATATAGGACTATCAACTTACAATTCAAAGATTAATTTACATAAAAATTGTTCTTTAAACCCAAGTACAATTCGACTGGCCATTACTATTCTAATAATGTAAAATATCAAAAGTATAAGAAAATCGAGTTACAATATGTATGAATTACTTACTAATACATTTCTCTCCCGCAAAACCACATCTTGGCTCGGCAGCAGGACGTCCTTTTCCAACCCATTCAATGTCTTTGAATAAATTAAGGTCCTGGAAAAATTTAAATAAAAAAAATATTTGTATTTCATGCTCATTTAGGTGCCTTTAAATTTGAAACAATAATAAATGCTATAAGCCAAGAAGCAGGAGGCTCTTACCTGCTACAAAAAGGACATACAATTGTTGCACGTGCAAGTAATCAACGTAACAGACACGTACACGTTTAAAATTGCCCAGCGGCCATCATTAAAACGCAACAAATAATTTATTTTTATAATAAAGAAAATCAACATATTTTTAATTGCGCTGCACTACATCAAATGATCAAATGATGAATGATACTTACTGGTAAATTATCACCTTCATTTTGCTTGAAGGCACCCACCGGCAGCAAACCCAGAATGGTAGCGTTTCGCTTGGTTTTCGTGTAACCACGGGCGACCACTGAATAGTTACCAGAAGCATCACCATTTTCATCTATGTTTACATTGTAACTGGAGAATCAATTTATTTTCTTAATTAAAGTATCAAAATTGGGTTCACATCCATCTATCGATACTCACCCCATTGCGCTCATATAATTTGCTCCTTTCATGGCAGCTATGATGGCAGTTCCATTTCTTGGATCTTCCCCATTATCTAGAACTGTCATTAAAGCATTTGCATATAAATGTACGGCATCATAGAGGTAAGCCGCCTCAGCTCTTATCTATTTAAGATTAATTTTTTATTGTAATGATGAAATAAATATCTAAACTTATCTAAATATATCATTTTATTTTGTTTTTTGTACAAACCAATTTAGCAGCGCCAAATGCAGCCAATGGATTCGGAAAGTTAAATGGTGGCATTTCCAGATATTTGTTAACCTATGGAGAAAAATGAAATGAAAGGAAACAAAGAAAACAAATATTCAAATGACTAATTGCAGTAGTGAATTTGCTTTGAAAAGCCTTGAAAGCTTTTGTGCGTGAAAAACAATAAATTAAATGAGTCATCAATCAATGTGATAAAAGATAAATGTTTGTTTGGTGCGGTATGGTATGATTTGGTATGGTATGGTGTAGTATGGCATGGTATAGTAACGAACAAGGTGGTTTCAATTGTAAGGAGAGCGCATACTTCTTTAGAAAATGCTGCAAACGACACTGGAGCACTTGGATATACGCCTAAGTACGATTGAAAAGCTACTTCTGCTGTTTGTTCCACTTTACTAAGTAATAAGCCGCTTAAATACTTGGCAGGATTATCGGCATCATATTGCTCAATGTCCATGCCAACCACAAAGTACTCGCCGTTAGCTAATAAGCCCTTCTTCTCCATGCTAACCATAAGACCAACATGTTCATAGAAATGTCCAAGTATAACATAAACTAAGAATGGAAATTATTAATAAATCATAAAATACAATAAATTTCTTTAACCCACTGCTCACTACTACTTACTGCGAGTATTGGCAAAAGTCTCTTCAACAATAAAATCAAATGGATTTGTTACATAGCCATGATGATAGATGACATTCCACGTTTTAATATCACGTACTTTGATTTCAGCTTTACGGAAAGTATCTAAAATGGTTTCGGCCACAGGTTGGTAAAAACTATGAGCATCATCCAGATAGAGAAAGGTGACTTGAGTCCAGTTAAATGATAATAGCAGTGACACTACCGATTTTGATATTTGGGTATCTGGTGGCCGAGTACGGGCGAAAGTCGGGTACTCATATTTATTCGAAGTTTCCCGATTAGTACAGTACTTCATAAAAAAAGAATTCTCTATTTAGTATTATTATGTAGAATATGAAAACACAATTCTTAGTTACATAAGATATCATGGGTAAGTTAAATGCTGCAGCCATACGTCCCTCATGAACACAGGTTTCTTGTGGTCCTATATAGGCAGCAATATTTTTAGTCCATAATGTTGCCGTCTCTCGTATGCTAACCACTTCATCACCATAAGTTTCTGCGACAATGAATTCTAATGAGTGACCCATTGTACGCAGTCGACCATCGTTAACCTCATTTACAGCTAATGTTATAGCGCCCGATATAGTAAGACCTATAAATAAATTAAATAAAATTATATAAGCTTAAAACTTGGTTAAGTTTCACTCACCTGGTTGATCATAGTCCAAATTCCCAGGAGATTTCTTGGATCCTGTTAAATAGCCTAAAGTGAAGACTTCCGCTTGACTTTGGTGTAAAGTGAGGAGTAATAGCAAAGGGCTAAATATGTAATGCCACCCATTGAATGTCAACATCATGTGCTTTTTTTAAAATAAAAAAAGAAAAGAAAATTCAAACTTTAAATTCTAATAAAAAGAAATGCAGTATAGGTTAATTTCTAAATAAAAAACTTCTTGTGACAATTTGTAGTTTTATATTAGTTCAATGCCACTAATTTTATTAATATGTACAATAATCAACACTACTTCAATCAATCAATCAGTTTATCAATATGTAATAATAATATTGTAGGTAGGCGATAATGAACTATATATCAAATGATAAGATTATCGTATGTTTGGTCTGAAGAAATGTTCTATCTGAATGCCAATGGTAATGAAAATTCCTCTGCCAGTTTATAAATTGTGCTAAAATGTTTAAGTTCAAGTTTTTCATATTGGTCTTAATATTTTGTGAGTTTTTTTTAAAGAACATAAAGCACAAATTGAATTTCGGATAATACTAAAAACTCTCTTTACATTGGATTTAGGTCTCCAAGGAGCAAGATTAGAACAAAGTGATGCAAATGATTCTGCAAGTGTAAAATTCTACCTTCATACAGTGAGAAATATAAATGAATCGCAGCAAGTGATATCATTAAATGTAGAATCGATTATACGTAGTGGCTTTTATGCCCTTGACCCTACAGTGTAAGTGATTAAAGATTAAAAAAAATAAGATAATTAAGTTTTTTATTCTTTTAGAATTTCCATTCCTCGATGGCAAGGCTCATATGAAGCTCCGGAGAACAAAGTTGTTCTCGAAACACAATTAAGTCAAAAGAATTGTAATGTGATAATTATCGACTTAATGGAGTCAACTTCTATTTCCACAGCTGGTCAAGAAGTTTCAGAGTTCATTATCTTTTTATATCGACATTTTAACGTTGAAATGTCAAAAGTGCACATAGTTGGTTTTAGCGATGGTGCACACATTGCTGGAATGGTTGGTCAGTATATCCAGCAAGAAATCAATTTAAAACTACAACACATCACAGCACTTGACCCATCATCATCATCATCATCATCAATGAATGGATTTCCTTCAAGTGTCATACACAATGATAAGGAGTTTGATCAACATCATCTTTTGTCTCGTGATGATGCACAATTCATTGAAGTCATACACACAAATTCCGGACAATATGGTATAGCAACCCCTTGTGGTCATGTCGACTACTATCCCAATGGTGGGAGGCAACAGCCAAGATGCTTCGGTGATATCAATATATGTTCACATGAACGTTCCTATCAACTGGCACAGGAAATGTGGTCACAAAACAATGAATTCATTTCAGCCAGCTGTGGGTCAACCGAACAGATGAGCGCTACAAACTGTCGTTGGTTGACGCTTAAAATGGGTCAGAACAATGAGACACATGGTATTTTTTATCTAGAAACAAATGGAATGCCACCTTATGGTAAAGGAAGTACTCATATTACCTTTTTATAAACCAAAACAAATAAAAAGAATAATTGTTGTTAAATAAATATTAAATATAAACTTTTACAATATTAAAAGTTTTGGAGAATCATCAATTATAAATATATATACTCGTATATATACTAAAATAAAAGAATCTGACTGTCTGTCTGTTTGTTTGTTTGTGCTCGCATTACATAAAAACCACTCATTGGATTCAAAATAAAATTATTAAAACTTAAAAATCTTAATTATGAGTAACGTAGATATATTCTAAAATCAATCAAGTAGTCTTTGTCAGATATTTGACTTGATTTTTGAGTTAAATAAATATCGTTCCCATGCAAATCTGTGCTGGGTGCGCTAGTACTAAAATATTTATCATTGAAAATCTCCACATATGTATTATACTAATATCGAATACGAATACGTACCCTGTTTATCAGCATAACTTAAGAGCATTGACAGGGGAAATTATATATACTATGAATATGGAGATAAAAATTAAAACAGAAATTATTATATTAAGCGTCATGCACTTAATTAGCAAAATACGCAAAATTCTTATCATTTTCCATGTTTTTGCTCTTGTGGGACAAACAATACTTTAGGGTTAAAGGCTTGAGGGGCTCGTATCTAGTTAATATATATTTTTATTGTCGAAAGTAATTGTAAAGATATGCTAAACATTTTATTGCAAAAAGTATGAGGAAAATTTGCACTTCTATGCGAGAAGATTGAGTTGGTTTGGCGGGTCTTTTTGGTTCATCCCAATATATTATTGCTGGATTTTGAGAGGGTAAAGGATACATGCTACAATTACAAGTATTGTATTTCGAAAGTCTTTTGGTTAGAAAGAAGTAGTTAAATCAAGTATTCGACTTAATCAAGAATCTTTGTACAATTTCCTTTTTGGGACGTTACACCATTCTTCTGTTATTTACATAAATGTATTTACGACAATAGTATTCCTTCCTTTTGACCACATATTTATCTACATACTCGTATGTAGTAGGAGTATAGGATACGAAATTTAATAAAATTCTACTTTACCCATAAGCCACTTTAGCCTTCTATTGTATTTTTTCTTATCATCAAACACAAAGGGTGGGAATCTTGTATTTCTTAAAGGAACAAAATAATAAATTATATTTTAGGTTTTACTTTATTATTATATTTATGTACATGTGTATCTAGATAGTACTATTGTGTTTCTAATCGAAAAAAAATATGCGTTTGTATTAAATCAACTACATAGTATTGTATTGTAGTAGTAAGTATGCAAAAGTGCAAAAGTTTCAGGAAAAACAGAAACACATAAAAAACTCTACTCTACTACTTAGTATATTCTACTCTTCAATGTTACCAACTTGGAGTGTTTGGTTCAATGCCTCACAGCTTGCGTGTTACATAAATACACAAGTGAAGGAAGACAAGTCAGAATCATGTTTGAACCTAATACATTATCATCTGCGTATTCTCTTGACTTGTTTTATTCTTTTTTTTTTTTTTTTTGCATTTATTCTTGCTATTGTTGACAGGTTTCCGTTTGTTGTAGAAACTTTTAGTCTATTGAATATTTCGGTCACGTACTTTTACAGTTTACAATCATCCACTATTCTTCGTACTTCTAAACAATTTCAATTTTTCGAACTATTTAACTAATATAATACTATTCTATACTGTATGCATGCGTATATACGTACATACTGTATCTATTTACTTAGTATCATACATAATATATGCTAAAATTATATTATTAAATTAGATACAAAATATGTAAGTGCATGTTAATCATAGATATTATTTCTCAAGAAATAATTAACAAACAAAAATTAATTATAATAAACAAGAAAAAATATTTGTCTTAATTTAGTCAAAAAGAATATAAGGATCAACTTCAGTCATGTGCTTTGTACTTGGTCCTTATAGTATTGTATTAAAATGATTGATCATTGAAAATAATGTGAGTTTGGGGACAGAATTATTATGGTTCGAATTCATTACAAATGCAGATATTTTTGCTAAAATTTTCTTCTAATTAAAGGAGTTTGAAAGAACATGTGGGTGAATAATTTTGGATGCGGAGGGGGCAAAGAGGAAAGCTTAATGAAAAAATTTATTCAGCAAATACATGTCCTTCTATGCACAGATACTGACACACATACGGAAGGAAATAAACTCGGCGATTCATGCATACTAATCATTTGAAGATTACCTGGCGTATCAAGAAAATAAACACAAGACAGAACATTATGTACGGTTCACCGGAGCTTACATACATATTGTCCATACCCAAGTTAGCTATTTATACAGAAAATACAATTTTTAAGGCAGTTTATATGACGGCTATATCAATTATTTTATTGCTAAGCACCAAGGATACAGTTAATACTAATAACATAACTTACAATATACGTAAGTACATAAGTAGAGCTGGCTACAATGACCTTCGCTTATTTCTAGCTAAGTACATCAATTGTTTGTCCTTTTTGTGAAAAAAAATGTCTTTTAAAAACATTTTGTCAAAATTCGAAGCTTTAGTTTAAAAATTAGTGTCCGACCGAAACAGGATATCTCATAATAACCATATTTTTTCACCGAGAACGAACCTCCGGCCCTGGTCTAAGTTTCGGCCAAAACCGAAACTTATTTAGACATAGCGATTTAGACGTGAGCGAGTTGTCCATTCTACATATAAATATAAATATTTAATAGTCTTTGTACAAACTCAGCTGGCCACCACAAGCAAAGAACTTACCCGAACAAGTTAGTTGAACAACGGCTGACAATACGAACAGGGAGTTTTAGGGGGGCCGAAATATCGGTCGGTCTTCAATTTAGTACAATATAGTAAAATAGTTGATAATTGAGATTGTTTTGGTTTTTATGTAGGTACTTCTTCTTCCAGTACATAACATTTGTACGACAGATAGATAGCTGAAGAACTGCTGATCATTTCTATCTAAATGGCGGAATATCATAATCAATTCGAGAAAATCATCTAAGCCACAATGCTCGGTGCGGCGTTTTTCCATATATCATATCAAAGATCATTCCGAAAGTGGACCTTGTTCGGTACCTCGGTCTAATCCTGGACAAGCGCATCACCTGGCGACATCAACCAAGGCATGCTGCTATACAAAGTTGCGGAAATGGAGCTGACTGGTATGCCATATCAGTAAAACTTCCTTGTCAAAAAGAAAAAAATGATTCATTTACTGGTAAATAGTGGCCAGACTTATCTTTACGCCATACAAATTTGGGGTATCATTGCCGCGTACGACATAAGCAAAGTTCAGGATTGACAAAGCTAGGCTCTAAGACAACTCAATGGGGGTTCCCCGATGGTTTCTTCCCATCACTACCCTGCACGGAGATCTCAAGTTACTTAAAGTCGTTGATGAAATAAATGTACACAGCAGCCGTTACAATCGTCGGGATCTAAATGTACTTACGACAGTAATCACCCAAAATAAGACGCGACGCAGATTAAAGTACATAGATGCACTGAAAATATTTTCTCCAAAGAAGTAGGTAAGTTGCCAATGTAAATATCACCTACACATATAATAAAATCATTAACTTTTCTATGTTTGTTTGTGCGCGCATCACGCAAAATCCACTCATTGGATTCAAAATCGGAAATTGAAAGAAAAGAAGTTTTTTTGTGAGTAACATATAGATTTTATTTTATCAGAATCGACCTACAGAATCGGTCGAAATTGTTGGATCAAATTTTGATTATAAAGCTTAGAAACATGTGCAAAGCTGATTTTGACGAAATTTTGTCGAGGATTAGCAAAACGCGCCGGGATATCTAGTTAATCATAAAAATTCTCTAAGCTTTAGCTGCGAATTTTAAAAAAAGATTTTCATATAAATTAAGTTTTTGTCATCTTTGTGTTACAAACATCAAGACAAAGTGATAGTACTTATTCATACTAGTGTGTAAGGTATAAAAGCATATGGATTAATCTATTCATTTTGTGAAATTAATAGTAGCCATGTATGCTTTATGAAATCTCTTTCTCTCTCTCACACAATAAACTATTATAAGTAAAAAGATATTAATGTACTCGTATGTAGTACAATTGATTGACTGAACATTTAATCTCTAATGCTTATACGATTTTATCATTGTGATGTCATTTAGAAATCAAAAGCTATGAATTTAAGTTCTTTCCTATTTAAAATGGGATCAGTTTCAGTAAAAGCCTATATATGATACATAAGTGGTCTATTATTAATCCCATGTATTATATGGTTTAATCAAGTTCAAGTGTTCTTAGTGTGATATGATCCGATGTAGTTTCTTATTAAATTTACTATTATTGAAATCTAGTGATTGAAGTTTTCTATAGAAAAATACTGCAATTCTAAGTGTCAAAACATATTTATTGCATAGAACAATGGGAAGACATAAATTATTAACTGATTGAGTGGAATGTGGAAGTGGAATAGACATGACATTTGGACTCATAGACTTTCTGATGCCATTACAAACATTGTAAACAAAAGAAAAATAATGGCAAAATTTTTCACACTAGCAGCATGAAAGTGTGTCTTAAGCAATAATGACTTAAAGATTTATCTTTCGTCTCAAGAAAATACTTCAAACGAGGAAACATCATTCATTAAGATGCTTGAGTGCGTAAAGCATCCCCTTTTTCCTTATGATAAAACTGCAAACATTTTCATTTACTATTAGTATATATTCTGCATCTTTTTCTTTCTGCTAGTAATTCTGTTTCTATTTTATCTCGACATTGCCAGCAAAACACCACAATAAGGTCCATCATGAAAAGAAAGCAATGTATCTTCTATCATATAATATATACTACTATACTATACAGAAAGAAGGATGACATTGTGTTGTTCTTAATTCGCTGTTGTAGGCGCACTGTGTAGAAAATTGCTGTTTAATAGCTTTTCCTAACTGACACAACGACACAGACAACCCAAAAGAAAAAAAGAAGTCATTAGGTTTTATGGTTACGGACTTTATATTGGCCACATTTGTGTTCTTTTTACAATACACAATATACGAGTATATTTTCTATTGTAGCTTCTTTGTAGACTTTGAACAATCAGCAATAAAACAAAATGTTAACGTTCAAAATAATAAAGGCGTTGTTACTATTAAAAAGTGACAATCATCAAGTTTTTTACACAAATATCAATGTATAAAAAAATAAAATTAGGTCATTCAAAAGTATCTTCCTTCATTCTATTACCATAAAGATACACATATATATTGTACAAATATACAATTGTATTATATTTAAAGACCCGCTCTTTAACCACGAATTATAATTAAAAGTATGAGATGCCGGTACAGTATGCTTAATGCCCGACAAACTGGCAACTGACAAATCGTAACTGGCAATTGACAAAACCAATGAAATTTAAAATATAATACAAAAAAAGTATGCAAATTTCAAAAAAACATATAAAATTTACTTTGGTGCCTGCCATGATGTGATAAGGTTTTTGTCTGTTAACAGCTTAAAAAAGTCACTAAAGCACACATGGGTAAGAGGAGTTTTGTAACACACCCATTTTGAGTCAGTAACAAGTAAAAAAAGAATACATACTCGTACTCGAACTTATCTATGATAGTAGTATGTAGTATGATTCTATTGAAAAACAATTTGCCACATTTCCTTTTATACTTTTCGCACTAGTTTTAATGGGTATTATCATTTTGTCGTGATGTTTGTTTGGCATAGAATCATGCATGGCATGGCAGGCCCCTTGAAATATATGTATGTTATGTATGTGGCAATGTTCAAAGTAAAAAGATACCAAGCTTAAAAAAGTACAATATACTTCTTAGTGTCATACACAGAGAAAATGTCAAAACTGATTACTGAAAGTGATAGTCCCCATACAAAAATCAGTTTAAACAGCCTTCGTATATAAGTTGTATGTAGGCTTTGTTTGTTATGACCAAAATTAGCTTTTTCATATTTAAAAATTGAACTCATCAAATGAACATTTACTGGCACGTGAACTTAAACGTGGTACGCTACAGGAGCAACTATAGAAGATGAGCGGCGGTGCAGCATCCAAGAACAGCAAAGAAAATGGGAAACGTCTGGAATGCGGATGATAACGCGGAAACATGCTGACATGCATTTCCATATGATACTCAGTGGGCACGGTTCCTTTAAATTTTATCTACACCGGTAGACCCCTTTTGACCTGTCTTCTCTTCTACTGTCCTTGTTTTAGTGACGAGAGAAGACAGACAGAGGAGTGTTTTGGTGCATTGCCTACACTACCTTTCCTCCCGACGAAATATCTAGCGGCAGTTCCGGGGGTATAGTAGGACAACCGGCGGTAGATTTTAGCATGGTGCTTTCCTTCCGATTAACAAAAAAGAATAATTACTGTATATTTGAATATTTTTGTATTCTTCAGATATTGAAACGAATTTATTTTTTTAAATCCCAATTAAACTACAAATAAACGTACATAGAAAGGTATGTAAGATTCGGTGAACCAAAATTAATGTTTTGTCATGTGTTTTCAGTTTTATTTTTGAAAAACACTTAGGTGACCTGTTTCTTTGAGTCTTTTGTGCGAAAAATTTAATTAAGTTTAACCATTTTATCTTTATCACTTTGAATGCTTTTATTTATTCATTTTCCTATATAAAAAGATACACCTACATACATAGTACATACATATGTACTAAGAAAGTTGATAAGAACTTCATACATTATTTGTGTAAGTATTTTTGTTTGAGTTTAAGAGTGTCTCAGGAATTTGTTGGCTATCATCTTATGCAAATTTGTACTATATCCTCCGTTTGAGTCACAGGTGACTAAGGTTAAAGAAGTCATTTCATTTTTGGGCTCCAATTTATTTATTTATCTACTTCTTATTTGTCTAGTTAAATAATCTCTGGGTGACTGTGTGTTTTTTGCAGCTTATCGAAACCGTCATCATATAGTATATTGGAACCGTCATCAATCAACTGAAATTCAATTAAATCGATTCACTAACAAATTCGCATCAATTCATTTCTTTTTTTTTGTGTGTTTTTTTTTTTTTTTGAAAATAATTTATTTATTTTATTTTTTAAATTGTGTGTGGTCAGTGTCAACAACGCGTTGCTGCAATGTAAACGAAGAATACGCGACTTTAAACAAATAACGCGATAATACCATATATTTTTTCCTCTTTTTTATTTTTTGCGTAAAGTCATCGCTTGAATTACTGTAAAGCTATCGGCAGCCACCACGACTATGCCAACCAACGAATACGAGGGTTGATTAATAATATCCTGTGTTTGTGCACTATTGCGAAACAATTTTAGATTAAACTTTATATGCGGAATCATAGAATAATTTTTGAATGACAACCATTGAATAAAATATTGAATATCGAACAGTGATAAGATACTAATGACAAATGATATGAATAAAAACAGAGGCTTATCGAAGTTTACCGACTTGTCATTCATAATACATATATTGAATAGTTGAATTCAAACGTGGCGATAAAAGTTTGAAGTTGGCCAAAGTCGTTCAAATGGAAATTACCTCTTTAGAAATGTTTGCAAATGTCCAAAATATCGTAATAAATGATAGCAGAGTAAAAGTAAAAGTATAAGTATAAAGTTTTCAGTTTTACATAAACAATTGGATATGAAAAGAGAGGTTATCGGTATCTCCTTACTGTAGGTCATAGCCAGAACTGCAGGAAGATTTCAAGCGAATGTTTGTTTATAAATGATTTAAAGTATTTCAGATGGATTTTTGAAACATAAACGAAAAAGGTATTCTGTACAAAGAATGTGATTACCACAAAGTCAGTTGGAAGAGTGATGGCCAAAGATTTCTAGGACAAAGTGTATAATTCATATTGATTAGCTTCTGTCAAAGTAAACGATCATTGGCGACCTGATTAGAATGTTTCAACTATATTCTAAAAAAAAAAAATATTACACGCATTCAAACATCTTCAACACTGTTTGCCTTAATTAAAATAGTAAATTTTGATAAAAAAAACCATTACCCATTCAGCATATTAGCAAGATTGAACTTTATGTTTCGACTGAAATTAACTGTTAAAGAAGAGATTATATAATATTATGAAAGCAAGAGAATGTGAAAAACATGAGTTGTCACTCCAAAAATGGATGTTTGCTGATAGACCCTCGCACATTGTGTGTGTACATAAGTTGCGTGCCAGCAACAAACATCAAATTCCTGCACATAGTAAAGAAAACAAGCAAAAAATGGCAAAAAAAAAAAAAAATAAATAAAAGAAAAAAAGAGTCAACACGCATGGAAACTACAATACAATACTAGTGACGATGTTGCATTTAGAAAAATGCCACTAGGCGAACATTAGCGATAGAGATACTACTACTATGACTATGCCCCAAAGGCAATGGTGCTTAAAGCTTTAAATGAGCAAATGGTTAGAGGGCAAAAAACTGAAGTATTGTAGTAACTAACTGAATGACTGCTTGACTAACTGACTGAGCTGACAGTGCTGACTGAGTCATGGGCTTTTTTGCAAAAGAGTAAAAAGTGCATCAGATACACAGAAAGAAAACTTATTTAGTACATAATACATAATACAAAATATCATTAATTGAATAATTAATTAATTTCATTTGTTTGTTGTCAACAGAATAATGTCAAGAATTTTAATTGTTAACAACATGTGCAGCAATAAACGCAAAAAAAAAAATAAAATAAATATTCATTTATTCTTATTTTGAATTCTATTTTCTGTGTATAAACTTACGCACTCTTCAACAAAAAATCATCATTGTGTGTGAGTATCTGAATTGGGAAAATATACATTAAATCTATAGTTATTGCAATTTGCAGTTGATCCGTGTAAGTTTGTGCATATGTACATATACATGAAATTATTTACATATTGCATAAGTTTCCCACATTTACTCAACCACACATACAATTCCACATATGTACTACGTATGTTTGCATGTATATAGATACACATTTATTTACATAGGCTTGCATTCTCAAAAGAGCACAGATTCACATATGTACAAATGTATGTAGATAGATAGATTGATAGATAGAAGTATGTGTACGTGTATGTGTATGTGATATGTAAACATTTAAACTGAAACTTCATCATTCAGTTGTTGTTGTTGTTGCTGTTGTTGTTATTCTTGTTGTTTTAACACTTGCAACAAATTGAAGTTGAAGTTGAAGTTAAAGTTGGGAAGTAGGTTATGGTTACGGTTACAAAGCAATTAAAATGCAATTAATATCCGATTTTTAATTGTTATTTGTATTATTTTTATATATTATTTAATTTTATGCCACTCACTTACTTTTGATGATATGTATGATGATTGTTTATACTTGATATATTAGTAGTAGACGACTACAGAAATCGAGTTGAATAGTAGAATAAAAACGTTTACTTATATGTGAATCGCACAATTTGTCATATCTGAATTAAATTAGACATTAGACATTTTTAGTTGTTTACTATAAAAATTTAATACATAGTTGATGGTGATGGTGATGTTGATGTTGATGGTGATGGTGATAATCATGATCGATGAATCAAAGTAAAAAGAAGCTAAACAAACTTTATGTTTTGTATGCTTTAAAGCCTTAATAAAAATATCAACAAAAATATATTGTAATTCTGTCACGTCTTGCGAAGACACTAAAAATCACACACGCACAAATTTTATTTTTATTTTCGTACTTTCTGTGTCACTGATTTTTTTTTATTTGACTTCTTATTTAGCATTGCTTGGAATTATGTTTTCCATTTGGTTTCATTTGATTTGCTTTGATTTCATTTATGTACTTTGCAAAAATAAAAACATTAAAAAAAAATTACACTTTTGAACAGAACAGTTAAACCCTTTCTTTCTTTTGATGTCTACAAATCCACTCTACTCCATTTCTAACTGTTAATTTAAAGTTCATAATCTAAACGGTAAATACATATGAACTTTGAAATGTACCGTTGCTTCAAAAATTCATAAACACACAATCTAATTTTAATGCAAGTTCAAATTATCAACATTTACAATTTACTTCGTCGATTTTCTTAATAATGTTTTAAAACTTTAATAAATAATTAATAAATAACTACAATATAATAATTGACACGAAAAGAATATTTAAAAAACCAAAAAAACGCGAGAAAAGAATTGGAAATTTGCAAACACCTGTTGAAATCAATTTAAATGCAACGACAATCCGACAACCCGACAACGACAACGCGAAACGATCCAAACAAGTGTGCGCAATCATCGAGTTAGGAAGCAAAAAAGAATTGTTTGATTTTGTGGTGAAAAAATAAGGGTCTTCACAATAACTCCAAAGACCATTAAGCATACGCGCGAAACACGTCTCAACCACACCAAAAACAAAAACAAATTGATTGCTGTGGAAAAGATACTTTTCTCAGAAACTCAGATACAATCAAATAATGCAAAATTAAAGCAAAGACAATAAATGGTTTATGTCTGTGCTTTAATACACAAAATCCGGTCAAAAGGGTTTAAGTCTTGAGTCTTTGGTTTAAGTCAAGGGTGCAAGGTGCATAAAGGAAAATAGAAAAATGTTAACTATATATATCTGTCTCACTCAAGTTCAAGTCTCGAATAATCAATCTGTCTCACACAACTTCAAGCCACATGTTAAATTAACATTGAGTTTGGAATTACATTTGAGAGAAAAACTACCAATCTGGCAACTCTACAATACATATGTGTAATTAGTCCATTAAACCCAGGGCACCAAGCTAAGCCCGTTTATTCTGTATACATATCTTGTTTAAAATAAATTTTGATTTGTCTGCTTATTAAATAAACGGCTGCCCGATTTTTGCATTTGAGTAGACTTTTATGATTACATGAATACTAATTCTTTTAAGGTATTGAAACATTCCTAGCTTCAATTTTGCATATAACAAAAATGAAGTTATTTTGTGTCTATACGAAATCACACAAACCTCACAAATTTGAAAAGAGGTGGCATTCACAATGCCCTCACTGATTTGTGCGATTAATAAGGAGAAACCAAAATTGGTGAAAGCGAATTTATAATTTTGTGAGTTTTTACGTTTGTAAGATTTGTGCGTTTATATTTGATTAATTTCTAGTGGGTCTTCGTTTATTCATATTTTGGTTACTCTTATTTGCATATTTAGTTGGTTTTCATTTTATTAATTTACTGAAAGCTGTCACCCTGATTTGTTCCATCCCCCTTCTACTGAGAGAGAACTATGAATGTATTTCTGTCTCAACTAATTTCAAGGCTACACATTTGATTGGTCAATAATAACTATTTTTTGTTGTTCTACCCACACAAGCTGTTTTTTGTTTTATTGTTGCGAGCAATTTCAATTTAGCAAGAGAGTATGTAATTGATTTTTTACTCTCAGCTCAACTACTTCGATGGTACACATTTCATTGGTTAATAAAGATTGGTGGTGCAAAACATTGAATTGAATTGTGAAATTAAATTCCAAAGCAAAAGACTGCTACTGAGAAAAAAGTTATCGTGTCGCACGATATATTGAGTTAGTTGGCAATAGTGGCAGCGTGAGCTAGTTTGGCAATCAGGAAAAATTAAAATATGTGTTTTCTTAATACTTACTACATATTTCAACAATATGTAAACAAATAATTAATTTTGTATATAACAATTAAGTACATATATTTTTGTAAATTTTTTGAATTCATTATTTTGAGCTATTTATGATTCAATCTATGAACTTGTTCATTTTGTTCATGGACTACCTTGTGAACGAGAATTCATGAGTTCATAAGCCGCTTAATTTTTTTTTTTTTTTGTGGTAGAAAATTTTGCAAACTAAATACAGAAAATACCATCATGGATTTAAATAATAAATTAAAAGAACAAGGCTGGCACTTGACCGAAGATGGTTTAAAAAAGTTGAAAACCACCACAAACTCTGAAGATATTAAAAAAATTATTGAGGCAGCATTAAATGTAAGCAGATGGCAAATTGATGATGATGATGATGAAAACACAAGCAAGACACTCATATTAATTTTGTATTGTTATTCAAATTTCAGACAGATTTTCGTGAAGTCGCTGGTGGAGCATTGCCAAATAAGCGCGATGACACAAAACTTTCTGGGCGTATAGTTTTACAAGTGCAAAAAGTTCGAAATATTGCAGCTCCGAAGTGCAATGAAGAATCAAAAGTGGCACCACGTTTATTGCAAATTGATCTAAGCGATGGACAGTCTTTCATACAAGCATTGGAATTGGAGCCAGTATCGTCATTGAGCTTAAATGTAGCACCGGGCACAAAGATTTATTTTCGGCCGAGTGAACTGAAATTGTCGCAAGGTTTTATTGTGTTGCGAAATGCAGATATTCAAGTTCTTGGTGGTCATGTAGACGCTTTGTATGATAAATGGGATTTGGCGCGAACAATGCAAAAATACGCACGTAGTGGTCGAAGAATGACTGGCACAGGATCTTCTGCACCACCACCATGGTTTGCTTTTGGTAAGAAAGTTGGTGACAACAGAAATTCAGATGTCAATGATCGAAACTTCAAGAGTTTGGTTGCTCAACAAGATAAGGAAAAAAAAGAGAATGATGATTTTAATGCCATGCGAAGTGAGGCAATTGCAGTCGCAGCTAAAGCTGGCGGAAAAAAAGTATTTGGCGGAGGTGGTCAGACTTTAATTGATCACAATGTTAAAAAAATCCTTGATAAAGGATATACTGAAGAAGAGGCAAAGTACGCTTTGCGTACAACTAACAATAACCTGGAACGGGCTCTGTTTAACTTGAAGCGACGTAGCGAAAAAAGGGCGGGAAGCGAATCATATGCTACAAATGAACGTGGTACTTCAGGACGAGGAGGTGGACATTTTGGTGGTAGACGTGGTATGGCTGGTAAGGAAGATCCAGAGGATTCGAAGCCTGCAGCTAATGTGTCTCTATTTGATTTTTTGACAAATAAACTCCCAACCACAGAAACAACCACCCCTGCACTACCGACTGCTACAGTCGCAAGCAAGCCCAGCCATTCGAATCCATTTCGACAGAACCCACAAACAGATGGTTCCAATCAACGCGCTAAGTTTGAGAATAATATTTCTTCAAGTTTTGCAGCGAATCGACCATCAAATTACTCATCCAGAGGTGGTACCACTAATGGACGTAGGCCACCGCGTCCCTATATTCAGACGCCAGTAAATAGATCAAATTACCATGATAGTAAATTCGATCCAAAAAGAAACACGTTTGACCGCAAAACCACTAGAGAAGGAACGAACACGAATACAAGCACACAAAATATTGAAAAGCGCAAGGAAGATTTTCGAGAGAATTCTAGAAGAAATGAAGGTGGTCAAAGACCGAAAGCGGGCTTCGAAAGTCGACGTGGAAACGAACGTCAAAATAATTACAATAGCCAACGTGTGGATGACAGACGAACGCAAGCAATAGGACGCGGTGGTGCAACATTACCAAATAATAATAATGCCAATAACAAGACGAGCGAGAATAATGCCAGAAGTTTTGAGAAATTGATAGAAAGCACCGCCAATCTTAAATTGGACTCAAAGCCAGAGGATCCGCGAGGAAGAAAACTAAAACCACAATCACACACCACACACTCAAATAATACAAATACAAACACAAACACACATACACAACAATACAAGAAACCCTATCAAGAATCTAATAATACACAACAAAAAACAATATCAAATCCGAGACACACTGAAACCCAACAACAACAACAACAGCAGCAACATCAACAAAAATACAATCAATCTTCTTCAGCTGTACAACCACAACAACAACAACAACAAAGCAATTCTCAACAGGCCAACGGAAACTTCTATAATCCAAATAAAATTATTGGATTCCAGAGTAAGGAAACAAATGAATTTGCATTGAACCTACTTAAAAGTCAAGGAGTTTCAGTGCCGGCAACAAGATCATCTTTACCAGCACAACAAGTCCACACACAACCTCCACAAACAACATCATATCCCGTACAAAGTTTGCCCATTCAAAATTCGCAGCCTTTGCTTCCAACACCACAACCATATGGTGGGTTTACAGGAAGAGATGCTTGGATGTGGAAAATAGGTGATTTGTGTCTTGCCAAATACTGGGATGATGGAAGGGTAAGTTAACAATTAGAACTTTTTCTGGATTATACAACAATTATTTTTTTTGTTTCTCTTTAATAGTATTACGAAGCAGAAATTACTGCAATATCGGAGAATACATGTGTTGTATTCTTTTTGGGCTATGGTAATCATGAAGAGGTCTTAAAATCAGATTGTTTGCCCATCACCGATGGAAATCATATGCCGATTAATAATCGGTACAATGCTAATACTCCATTGATACCAGGACAAGCTGCAGTACAAGGACATGAGCAGTCTGCTGGACCGAATTCCTATCATCGTGGTCATCATGATGGTGGTCATCATGATAGTAATCATGGTGGTGGTGGTGGTGGCATCGGCGGTTTTGGAGGAGGCCCTCAACGTTACCGTGGTGAAAGACAAATGTATGTGCCACCACACAAAAGGGATTCTTAAAAACCAAAAGCATTTAAATGTGTATTTATCTGAAAAAAAACCGTTTAATTGATTCATTCATTGATTGTAACTTAAATTCAAAATAAAATGTATTTATTCCAGTTATAATTGAAATACTTTTGGTCTCTTTTTTTTTTTTATTTCATTCCATATTAATTGGCAATAAATAGAGACACTCAGCCTTGAAAACAAAATACAGCTACTAAGTACATACATAAATCCATACTGAAGACCTTTTAAAACTATGGTATATAACTATACATACTCGTACATATATGCATAGAAATTTTACACTCATCAAGCTCACTGGTGCTCCTATAGACAATATAGACTGAGACCTGAGCCAACAAACATTGACGAAGAAAAATACATACATATGTACATATATACTTAATATAAGGCTCAGCTTATATAAATAGAGTTTTACTGTGAGACAGAATACAGTTAACATGATATTGAAAAATTTTATAAAATTTTATAATGAAGTATAAAAGTTGGAATCTTGGAAAATCTTGAATACAATTTAAGTCATTTTATTTTTATTTATTAAAATTAAATATAAACTATAACAAATTATGTATTAGTATTAGAGCACTAGGTGCCAAACCAGAAAGTTTCTGTTGTTGAGCTTTGAACACTTTATTTTTAGAATTTTTGGGTGTGAAGAAGAAGATAAGCCTATGAAATTTAATAGACTGAACAAATCGCTCACAAAAATGGAGCTCTTTTTCTTCTTTCAAATCTAGTGATAATAATAAAAATAAAAAACACACAATTTGTTGTTGGGTAATCTCGGGATACCCAAAAATTAGAGAACTCTCTCTTTGTAAACGATTAATTTCAAAGTTGTTGATAGAAGCAACTTTTAAGCCCTCAACAAAAAACAGTTCCATCGTAACATCCTTGGTCCAGGAGGTGAAAATGGAAAATGTTGGTTTAAACGGTGAGAGTTTAAGGTTGCAGCTGTAAAAAAAGTCATTGGCTTCTCTAAAATATTTAGTTTTTTATTTTGCATCCAAACCGGATTCGTTTTTTTTTTTTTGCATATTGGTCGATCGCTTTCCCGTTGGTTTGTGTGGTTTCTACTATTGTTGCATTACTGCAATGCGAAGTAAGAGGCAAACTATAATACTTGATCTACCATATATGCCAGAAAGTCAATTTGCGATGTTTTGTTGTTTAAATAATTAAAAGTTTGTAATGATTTGATATAAGTACATGTGTAAATAAATATTTTATTGGAATACTAAAGAATATCTTATTTTTAAATCAAATAAATATTAATGAATTTTAATTATACATTTTATTAAGATGTTTCTCAACAAATGTTTCGCGAAAAGATCACAACATTTTGACAGATACTGCAGAAAAAGTAATACTTACGAATGAAAAAGAAAATATAAATTAAATAGAGAGCACAACGTGCTATTCAAAATAAAAGATTAATTAAATCAGTACCAAGTTTATTGGATTATTTGTAAAGTTCACAACATGACTAGATCCATTATATTGTATGTATTGTACTATAAAGTCATCGATGAATGAAACATTAAAACTACATACTCGTATTTGACTACAAATCATTTCATTAACAAACTTCACATGTTAAATGAAAACAAACTCTTAAATCAATCATATTTATATCATTTCCAGGATCACAAATAACAATCAACTTTTATTTTCAATGTGATCTGCTCGGAGAAAGACTGACAAAATTAAAAAAAAACTCTCCCTCTCAGAGTATAATATTTCGTTTCGTTGTTTGCAACGTTTACGCAAATTCTCTTTAAACAACCTGTCTTTTTAAGAGAACATGAGAGTGATGACTTTTATTTGCAACCTCCGATCATTACTCTTCATTATAGAGCAGAGATTTAGCGATGTTTACACCATTGGTATAAAATCATCCATACATTTTGTTCAGAAAGGAACAGGTGATTTCTGATCAATTAATGTATCCACTTATTTAGTATTCCAATTAACACTAGAAGGTCTTACTTATATTTTATGCACTAAGGTCTTTCTTTGTCGAAACGACAACGGTCAGTTTCAGATGTCTACCGTTTGCCCCTTTTATACAAAAACATATAATTTTATGTCTTAATTTGTTATTTGATAAAATCTGTCTATCTATCTCTATAAATTTTTCTATCTATCTATACATATTATAAAAGAAAGTAGAAATCCCTTCTGATTTGTACAACTTCTACTTCTCCGTCATTTAGAGAATTTTTTGGAGAAGGATAATATGTACTAATTCTAATTAAGTCTTTTTATATTGGCTATATGGTGGTTTAGAGACAGTTTTTAAAATCAATCAAATCGTCTTTGTTAAACATCTACTTTTGTTCGTTTTTAGAATCAACTAGGTGTCCCTAAATTTCATCAAAATGTATGCAAAAGTTGATCCACCAATTTCGACCGATTTTGTTGGTCGATTTTGATGAAATAAATGCTATATGTTACTCACAATAAAGCTTCCAATCTTTCAGTAATTCGATTTCGAATTCAATGAGTGACTTTTACGTGTTGCGCGCACAAACTTATTATTACTAGATAATTTCGTCTATATTAAATCAATTTTATCTTAAAGTGCTACGAAATATGATAAAATTACGGGCAACATTTAACTAAAAAACATTTTAAAATCAGTTATGCTGAGAGGTCGTTAAAATATATGTCGTAGAACAAGAAATGCCAACAGACATCGTAGGCTTCAGAGTGATGAAGTCGGACGAAACTTTATTTTAGTACATTTATATACAATATAAATGGAACTTGCCTCGAAACCCGTTAATCCCTACGGAACTACCAAAGCATTACTTCGTACGGAGGGAAAATATAAATGGAACTATTTTTGTCTGTATGTATGTATGCTCCTTATGGACTCCGAAACCGCATTACCGATTTTGATGAGATTTTCAAGGAAACTCTAGCATATTCTGGAGAGTGTTTGAGTAAAGTTTAATGCGGATCTGACCACAAGAAAAGGAAGGAATCGATGGATCCAAATTTGCATATAAAGCTTAAAGATATATTAGCAATAGTCTTTGTCAAACATTAGCTGAAAGATAAAAATCTTTATTGTGAGTAACATATCAAAATTGGTCTATATACTATTATTTTTAATTGTTGTAAATATTTGCTGTTTTAAAATTTTATTTTGAGCTGGGATTTGTTTTTCGAACTTGTCCTTTTTAGCGCCGCTTGTCATCTGGCGCCTAGAGCGACCGCTCCACTCACTCTACCCAAGGACCGGTACTGTTTGTAACACTAAGCAAGTGTCTTTAAATATCGGAAAAATGAAGAAGGACTGAAATGAATGTAAGATCTCTTCGAGTTTCGGTGAGCAAGTTAAGTAATTAAAGTAAATTAAAACAGTAATGTAATCAAGTAAGAAAATAGTCAGGAAAAGTAGTACTGTACGCAAAGTGAAGTCCGATACAAATAAAGTTTCGTTCGCAAGCAAAGACATCGATCTCAAGTCATTGCTAGCGGCGAAAGCTTACATTCTATCGGTACATATTAACATGACGGCAGCAACAGTGCGAGAGGCGACTAGTAATTATGTGCCTGAACAATTGTAAATATCTGTTTTTAATAAATTTCATAATAAATCATCTTATGTCCGATTCAGACTGAGCAAAAGAAACCTTTTTTTTGTAAGCAGCTCAAAAAGTTGCTAAATTTCTACAACAACAATAAGCAAAATTTCAGGGTTGCTTTGGGTATTTTGATGTAACATTTTTTCTGAAAAGTGAAAGGAAAAATTGCAGTAGCCAAGGCTGGCAAAGTTTGAGTAGTGCTGCCAAGTTTTTGGTCATGTCCGCCTTTGTTTTGGTCATTCTCGACATGAAACAGCTGATCATAGCACAAAACAATTTGAAGAAAATTCTAAATTGTAAAGCAGGAATGAAAAAGGAAGTTGCAAGAATTTAATTATCACAATTAGCCACAACATTCCATTTGTATAACAATAACAAAAAAACAGCTGTTTTTTGAAGCGAAACCATTGTGTGAACGTTCGCTGGAAAAGCAACAATTTTGAAGCAGTGTGAATCGGGCATTACAAATATTTATAGTTCTAATACTATTATAGGTTGTGATTTCAAGCATATTTTGGTTATTTTTTTTTACTGGAAGTGGACACACAGAAGCTGATGGATCAGCTGATCAGCTCTCTCGCAAGCTCAGCTCTGTTTGATCGATCAGGGCTGCTTTGGTAAAATTTAAGCAATATCTTTCCGAATAATACTCTTCACGCCCCTCCTAGTGGTACGAGAGACTTGAAGCCAAATTGCAAGTCGATATTACAAAAAAAAAAAAAAGTTTTTCTAATAAGAAATGAATTTGGATCAATGGTTTATATGGGGGGTACCCGTCCTAGTGCTCTATGGCTCAAAATCTGAGGAACTAGTTTGCATACATACAGACAGACAGACGTACATGGCTAAATCAACTCGGCTCGTCGCGCTGATCAAGAATATATATACTTAATGGGGTCTCCGATGTCTCCTTCTGTATGTTACAAACTCCATGATAAACTTATAATACTTTTCACGGTGTGAAGAGTATAAAGAATGTGATGGCAAAATATTTTTTTCCAATTTGTTTTAGGTCAATTCTAATATTGGACGTGGTAGAAATTTAATGCATGAAGTAATAAAGAAAATATTTTGCAATTTTGCAGTTATTATTACCTATTTTGTTTTGAGCAACATTAGAGACCCGTTACTTCTCTAAATTTTTCTAAAAAAGCGATCTAACATTGCGCACAGTTTTGTCAAAATACTTCTTCAGAAGATTGAAGTTTTTAATCATTAAAAAAAGAATTTGATCGATTCAATCGAGATTAGGTTGTCATTCTAAAATACATATACCAATCCTTGTGATTTGTGAATCTAGTGCGGTTAGATAACTTTCAGAGTGAATTGTACTAAATGGTATCACAAGGATTTGATACCTGAATGTATTTTAGTGATATTCAACCAAGTCAAAAAACATTGGTGCACGTGTCCTTATAAGTGACTGTGACTTATAGAATGCTATATAGTATAGCTGAGTAAGCCTACTGTGACAATAAATCCATCAAATAATTTTCAAAAAAGAGAGAAAAAAAGAATCTTAAATTAAAGTTAAGAAATAAATATTATATAATATAATTCATAAAATGGAAAAGGATTGGCAAACGAATCTTACAAAAGTAAAAGATCGTTGTAAGTGCATATTGAAATCGGAAAAATTGGTAGATTGTCGGTTTCTTGTTGGCAAATCGCCAAATCAACAATTAATTCCCGGACATCGAGTGATATTAGCAATGGCATCGCCTGTATTTGAACGTATGTTCTATGGCAGTTTAGAAGAAAAGGATGATCCAATCGTTATACCTGATGTACCTCCAAATGCTTTTAAAGACATGTTCAATTATATCTATACAGACAAAATAAGAATTTCATCCTTTGATAATGCATGCGAGTTGTATTCTGTGGCCAATAAATATATGTTGTCACATGTGGTCGAACACTGTACAAATTTCTTGTTGGCTAATCTAAGTCCACAGAATGCATGTCGTGCATATGAGTTTGGCAAATTTTATGATGAGTCAAAGCTAATTGAATTTAGTATGGAGGTAAGTAAATTCAAATGTGAAATTCTAGTTAAATTGAAATAATTACAAAATATTTTATATGATTTTCTTAGCACATTGCAAACAATACTTTGGAAGTTATAACAGACTCGTCATTCATGGACATCGAAGCTTCAACATTGATGGCCATTCTTGAACAAACGACTTTAAATATTGATTCAGAATTAGACTTGTTTGATTGTCTGTTGGATTTAGCAAACGAACGTGGTATACTAAATGATTTAGACAGCGATGACACAACGGATGATGATTCTAAGAACGCGAGTAATGATGTATTGTGGGAAAATAATATGGACCCTGACGTTGCGGCCATGATGCGTATCCATTTAGACGACGATGATAAATATGTTTCGAGTCCAGTGGAAGCCTCTACATCAGCTGGAATATGCGCCAGTGCATCCAATGTTGCTGATGAAGTAATTGAGGTCGATATCGATGCCTGTGCTTCTGGAAATGCAGGTGAATCGGCAGCAAATATAATTAATGTAATGGATGCTCAGCACAACACAATTGACAAATACATGTTGCGACAGGCAATCAAAAAGATTCGCTTCCTCACATTGACGCCAGAAGAATTTCTCGATGGGCCAGCACGCTCTAAATTACTAAAGAAAAGTGAAGCACTTGCGATTGTAACTGAGCTTGAAAATCCGACTTATGATGATGGCGCAATGCCAGAAGGATTCTGTCTATCAGATCGTGAACGTTGCGTTATTGACCTTAGGAAGCTTAATCGCTTTATCTTAAGTCCCTTTAACCGTGGTGGATTTTATTTTTCTGGTTCCATTATGACATTTAAAGTTGATAGAGACATTTATTTGTTGCGTTTACAGATGGAATTGAAAGATTCAAAATCTAGAAATGGACTCTCCATATTCATAGAAAATATGCAAGGTACAGAAATTGCACGAACCAGTTCTATGGAAAATAAAATTGATACAATGGTCGAATTTACTTTCAACAGTCCCGTTCTTATTTTTCCCGATCAAACCTATAAGATTAATATAATTAACAAGGATAATGTTGACGTTTATGTGTCCGTATGGGATCCCGAAATGTGGTCCAACGGGGTTAAATTTATTATTAATGAGAGATTGTCGTCATTATGCAGTAATATAAGTGCGATCATTTTCTCAAAATAACACGATCTTTCACGCAACTTAATCAAAACAATTCAAAAGGGGTCTTCAAAAGACCTTTTGCAGAGCAAAACATACAAACATTCAGGTTATAAGTGTATTGTATATTGCTATAGTTAAATAGTTAAAAGAGTAATAATAACTTGTGAAGGAGAATTTGGCATAACATCTACTGCAAACAATAAGAGAATACAAATTAGATTATTAAATTTAGAAAAAATGTAATTTGTAAATAAAATTTATTCATGAAACATTAGAAATAAATATTTGTTTATATATAATTCATAATTTTATTTTATTTTTGTTTTATTTAAAAAACTCATTTTATGATTATTAAAAATATAATCCTAGCCATATTATTTAGTCTTCATTATAGAGCAAAGATTTAGCGATGTCATCCACAGATTTTGTTCCGAAAGGAGCAGATGAAATAAATACATAACACCATTTCTTTATTCAATTGATCTTGGCAACTTCTCCATTTATTTAATAATCCGATTAACCGTTTAAGGTATTTCTTATATTTTAAAAACCAAGGTCTTTCTTCGAAGAAATTACTAAGTTTGTCTCCCTTAAAAAAAAAAAAAAAAAAAAAACATCATTTCATTCATTCTTTAATTTATTTATTTAACTTAAAAATTTATATTAATACGTGCAACATTTAATTTTTATAGAGTTTAGTTTTTAAATTTTACCACTATACTAGTAAACAATAAGGAGACTATTGAATGGTTGACACAAGACAGATCGCAAAAAAAATAATAAATAAATAGACTAATCACTAATCACAGAATATAAGAAATTGAAGATTTGAATTGGTTTTGTCACAGTTTCATACAAAAATTAAACTTCTTGTGCTTGGCAGCACTTTTTTTTCTTCTAAAGAAGGATCTTATAAACGTTAAATATTGACTTCATAAATTATTTCATACTAAGCGAAATTGTTCACATTTCAACATGATACAACAACAGCAACAAAGCATTAACGACACAATCAAGGTCATAGGTCTTTGGTTAACGTTATCAATGCATAAAAACGAAAACAATAAAAAAATAGCAAAAATTTTCATTATAGTACGTACACTGTACGATGGTCAATTGGTTATCATGACATTTCAATATAAGTATTAAAATCAACAAAATACTGAAGCCCAGTTTATCTCGTGTATGGTGCCCTTTACTAACAGTTATAAATACCATTGGCAGCAAGAGCGAGCGTCATTTATAATCTGAAGCAGAGTCGGTTAACGTTATAGCAGTTTTAAAAAGAAGAGAAACGAGAAAAAGGCAAAACAATTCCGCAATAATTTAATTTGTTGTATTGAGTTCAGTTCGAGAATCTAATATTGCAAATATTATACAAATATTTTTGTGCTTGTGTATATAAATTAGATAAATAATACTAAAGGGCAACAAATTGAAATAAATAAAATAGAAATACGAATCGGAATTATCTTGACGCAACTACAGCAAAGTAGAGAGACAACAATTGGAAGTCGCGAGAACACTCGACTTCACTCTACTCAATTCGTCTGTAAAAAAAGAGAGATTGAGATCCGAAGAGAGAGAGAGAGAGAGAGAGAGAGCGAGCAAATTGCAAATTAAAGCCAATTGTAAGAACAACAAAATAGAAAAGAAAAAAATCACCTCATCATATTTTAAAATTTGTTGTCAAGAGAAAAACGAAAACAAAATAAGAAAGAAATTAACAAAAAAAAAAAAAAAAACAAGAAGACGAACAATTAAAGTGCATTTTATTATTGATAAATAATAATAAAAAAAATAAAATAAACGGTCACAAAAAATATTATATCTACACAAAACAAACGACCGATCGATCGAGCGAACAAACGAACGACCGAAAGAACTTTATTATCAAAGTGCATCGCATCATAATTTGCACGAAAAAAACAAAGAATATTCTAAGCGAGAAATTGAAGTGAATTCATACTATGAATCTATCATTTGCTGGCTGTGGATTCTTGGGCATTTACCATGTTGGAGTCGCCGTTTGCTTCAAGAAGTATGCACCACATCTGTTGTTGGAGAAAATTGGAGGCGCATCGGCGGGTTCACTGGCAGCGTGTTGTTTACTATGTGATTTGCCCTTAGGTAAGTTTTGTACTTCAATAGAAACTATGCATTCATAATACATTGCATCAAAGTAATTACTAGGAAAAAAAAGAGGGTCGTTTTTTTTAGTTGCTTAGCAGCTGCTGTTGTTGTTTGTGTTGTTCTGATTCCATTGGTTCATTTGTTTTTTGTTGTTGATCAGAAAAAGATTCTTTCTACGCAGTAATGAGTTCACTGACTGATATTTGTTGATATTTTTTTTTTTTTATTATTATTATTTTTATTATATGGTATTTTGCTATATTCAGCGATGACCGCGATGTCAAATTCGAATTCAAATGTATTTTATTTCATATTCATAATAAGACTCAGTCAGTCGCGCCCAAACGTTCTTCTTTGGGCTCAATGAATAACATTCTTAATGTTGTGTTGTTTTTCATCAATGTAAACAACATGTGATGTATACATATTTACACAGAGAGATATCCGTTTACCAAGTGAATGAGTGAGGGATTGGAGTGGAGTGAGTGACGTGAGTGAGTGAGTGAGTGAGTTCCAGTACCAGTCTGGTCTGCATGTCTCTCCGCTCTGCTAAGCTCAATGTGTTTACTTTGGGGGGCTCGTCTGTGTTACAAATAATTTGTGTAAAAAATCAGACGTACATTTTGTAAGTCATGAGGTGCGTAGTATCTACTTAGTAGTAGGCGTATTCTCTCTCTAAATGTATATCTTTTTGGATCTCTCAATATGTAGTTGCGTGGTATATATAGTACATATACATACATATACATACATACTTATATACGTGTATATAAAGTGCGTGTCTTATAATTAATTGATTGAAGGTTAGGTAAGGCAAGGCAATGCATAGCAAGGCAGGCTTTTGTTAAGATTTACTTACTATGTTGATGATGATGATGATTTTGGGTCACAAGTGTGCGACAAAATCGCTTTCAAGATTATTAGATATGTACAATGTAAAAATAGTTGTAGTTGGCACTTGAATATTCCGCAGTTTGTTTCCATTATCGCTAGGCATTGTGCATTCATTGTTCAAGAAAAACATGTCAATCAAAATTCTTGAAAAATAACAAAATGAAATAAAATTGTGCAGATGCGTTGCGTTTGTTCTTTGCATATTTCTTTATTCATCATCATTATATTTACAATCTAATAATTTTATTGTATGTTGAAAGTTCTTTATACATATGTACATACATACTTGCATACGTGTGTAAATACTGTTGAACGTTCATTTGATCGATATTGCTTATCAGCAATTGGACGACAACGGACAAGTATATAATGTAGAATTACAATCAATCATTGACCACCCTCGGTGGTTTATAATGTACGACGGCGATCTTGTGATGATGGGGTCGCTGCTTTATTAATTCATTTGTTTTTGAATTCATTTAATTAAATAAATTCATTATTTGTATTATTATTCTGATTTCTTCTCATTTCTTACCAATTTCAATTCCTTTGGTAAATTGAAATTTATTATTATGATGTCATCCGAAATTTTAACCTTTAAAATTGTGGGTGTTTTATAATCTTTTTATTGAATTTTGTTTTTCACTAAGTGCAACTAATAAAGATTAAAACTTTCTTGCTAACATGCTGCCGATTAATCACAATCTCATTATTATTATTATATACTTATATAGTTCGATTTCGTAAGTAATCGTAAGTTACTTGCTCTTTCTTTCTTTATATTCCATTTCCATTCAACAATATTTCTGCACGCTCAGAACTTAATAGCCCGAAAATTATCTATAGATAGATTTCTTTCCCCCGATTTTCGATTCTGTTTTATTTTTCAGTTTTTTTATTTTCTGATCTTTTTTGCTTTCATATTCGAAAAAACAAAGTCCAAAGCAAATTAGTAATTTATCTGGCTATAAAAGTCTTTTGTTGGCAATTATATTTTGTACTGCTTACGTAGATGTATTTATTATTATTATGACAAATTCATGAGCAAGCGTTATAATTAATGGCAGAGAGAAAGAGAGAGTGTATTATTCTTACTTTGTACAATGGGTCAAAAAAAACATGAATTTGTTTTATTTAATTCGAATGAATTTTCCCATTTTTAACTAACATTTTTTATCAAACCAACATCTCCTAAATTACACCGAGTATGGCAGGAGCATTTTTCTAATCTGTAAGATTATGAGAACGCACTATGCTTGACTTTTAAACTCAAAGTATATGTACATATATCAAGTTGGAGTTCATATTGGTAGAACGTTCGGGTACAAAGTCTGTCCCAAAGGCTGTGTCTGGTACCACGTGAGGTCCGGTGCTACGGAACTTGTTCCGTCCCTTTATGGGAGTATCGTGAAAGTTGCAGCTAGAGTACTAACCCGACATGGAGTTGCATTATATACAATCAGGTATTGTGACTCACTCATAGATTAGCTGAGGTTTAACATAGGCCTCAACTCCAGACCAAGGAGAGAATCATATGATCAAAAAATATATGACTCGAATTTGGTACCTGAGGATATATGTGGTATATCTATGGTGACGCTGAATTTAAGACTCCATGATAGACATTTACCTTAAATACATACATATCTCAAATTCACTTATCAAGTATCAAGTTGAATTTATATAACCTACTGAGTACTTAGGTTTCTATACCTACTACAATAACTTCAATAGTCTTTAACACTTGATTGTGCAATGCGTCGGAATTGTATCTGGAAATGGTCAGCGTGACGTGTTTAGGTTGGACCTAGAATGTCTTCTCAGTTATTGAGATATCGAGATGAAATTTGGTACAGGGAAGTCGTCCATCGTACACAGAATCATTTCTCGAAACCAGAGTTCTGCGAATACTAGATGAAAGATTTCTCTTACAAGAAACTTGGCTTCATCAATTTTATGTATAATATAGATCGATATGCATGGTTATGGTAAAAATAAAAAAATTCTTTTGAGCTTTATGTATGGAAAACATTTATCTCGATTCGCCTTTTGTGAGGCTATTAAATCAAATCTCTATCCAATTATGATTATGTACTTATGAAGATTATTATTATTTCTGTATGTAAGGAAACAGTTTTAACCTTCCAAGAATCAATGACTGATATGAAAAGTGGAGCCTTGCTTTCAATGCAAAAGATTATCCTTGACATATATAATACATAAAGAAAATTGTTCGCAATTCTTTATAATTTGCAAATAGAATAGAATTTTTAGTGTATCCACTTAGTTTGTTATATTATTTATCCCACATCTTATTTAAGTTAAGTAAAAGAAAGAAAACAAGTGTCCAACACAAAAAAAGATCTTTTTATAGAAAGTTGTCTCCCTCCCTCTCTCTCTCTCTCTCAGAGAAAGATGTTATGTATCTGGTGGTGATGACCTATAAAAACTTCTGCCGAAAATCACTTAACAATCAACAAAGTACAAAAATACTAAAAAAAGAAAATTCTAAAAATACATATCAATAACCGGTTTCATTGAACTCATCGATCGATCAATCAATCAATCAGCCCAGCCATAGGGTCGGTCGATCGGTCCATTGATGTTGATGTGTCGATGGAGATGATGTTAAAGTCAGTTGCCTTTGAGTTAGATTAGTAGGTTAAATGTGATAATAATTAGTAGTAATACAATTGGAAATAGAGCAATGTCTTTGTGTTTGTTTTTGAATCAAGCTTCATGCTACAACTGATAATTGCCAATTACAGATTCTTTGTCATATTTAAAACATCATCATCTCATCATTATCATCATCATTATAGTCTAATATCTGATAAGGAGGCAGCCAGGCAGGCAGCCATGCTGTGAATCTCTCTTTCTTTGGGTTAATAATCGAAAAATTTAAATATTTATATTAGTAATTAAAATTAATAAAGAAACTTTGCATGACTTTTTTGACGTCAATTGGCAAATACGTGTGTATTATTTTCAATGAAATAAATTTCCTAGTTGTGATAAGGTTCATTTCTTCAGTTCATTATTAAAAATTTAATCAAACAAAGCAATAAAAAATAAATATAAGTACTTAGAAATGTGACGATATTTGTTGCACAAACTCGTACACATAACATCGATCAGGTGATTTCAATAGTTTCATTGTCTGTGCTCTGTGTGCCTCTGCATCTGCAGAAGTCAAAACCATCAGAGGTGTGTCTGCGGTTCGTTGGCTCCAATTATGCGTGTGGAAAGCGAACAACGACTAACATAAATGGTATTTACTTGTGCTGCTGCTGCTGCTGTGGCAGTACCAGGGGCAACATAATAAATTAAGAAACTTGTTTTTTGTTGTAACGGTAAATGTACTTTTGGATCCCATCCATCGTTCGATTCAATACCATCCGATTGTTTCTTTTGTTTTGCCACTCTTGGGTTGGGTAAGAGCAGCGGCATCAGCATCAACACAAGCAGTCGCATTCAGCAGTTTCTCTTCTCTGCAAAAATATATTTTTAAACATCTTTTTCCCTCATAGCCTGCACAATAATGAGCAATGGACGAGCCTCTTACCAAAACCAAAATACATACCCACAAAACAACAACCACAAAAAAATCTTGTTTATTGCCTTCATAATACAACATACTCAGATACATTTGTAAAAATATCTGTACAAATATTTTTGTCTATCTGTCTGTTGTGTATACATATAGTATACATAATACATATTTTTATTTATATGTATTTGCATCAACAATGTGTTTGCACTTGACATTCATAAAGAAGAAAAATAAAAAAATATTTTGCATTGTTTTTAACTGATTTAACCTCGTTTTGTGGTTAAATAAATCATAAATAACAAGAAATTAATATTGACATCTGGAGAGATTTAAGCAAAACCGAAGTAATTAATACAATACTTATATTTCATCTGTAATAATAATAATCTGTTTACTTTTTCCAAGAGATATTGATTGAATATATAAAATATGTTTAGTTTTATATATAAAAGTCATGTTATTATTCACCAACTTCCCTTAAGTTTCATAATAAAATTAGGAATATTAATAGATTAAGACCAATTAAAATTTTATAGTTACATATTCATTTGTAACCTTTGGAAAATTTTTTAATTTTTATAATACATAATCTATAATATCATAATTTCTCATCTTTTAATTGTGGATTTCGTACCTGTTGTAAAAACATGATCAGTTCTTGGAGGGAAAACTTCATTTATGGAAGGAAAAAACAAAAGTTTTTCTTGTTTAAATGTACATTTACATAATTATATTGTAAAGTCTTTTTTTATGCACTTATAATTTAGGATAAGAATGTAACATTTTAAGCAATAAAATATGATTCGCTTTTACTAAATATTCCTTCAAGTAAAAAACCATTGACATTTGATCAATTGAAGACATTGCATTCGTAGCATCTATAATACATGACTGTAAAATAAATAGAATTCTCGCTACAAGAATGAGTTCAATCAGAAGTCTTATAGGCTATTGTGATGTCTAATGTGGATTGGATTGCTCTTAGATTTACTATTCGCCTTTGTCTCTACCGACTTGGAAAACCCTACCAAAAGCCAAGGCAGGCTTCATTTTCTGAGCCATTTTAACCGACTTTAAAAAAAGTAAGGTAATCTGTTTGATCCGTTTATATGTATGTTTGTTTGCGATTTTCTCAAAAACTACTGATTCCGATTTGTATAGGGATTTCGCTAAACAACTGCATATTTTTCTGGAAAGGTTTTAATGTATAAAACATTGTCCTAGATTATAAGATATTAGAGCTATATACTAAAACATAGAAGTATGTCAGTGAAATGTTTAATTGCTTTGATGTTGAATAAACTCTAATGATTTTGTATTGTTATTCGGACTTCATTAAAGTCTGTTAATTTTTCATAAAAAATTTATTACTACGACAAGTTGACAATCTAACAACGGAGAGGAAAACTGTCTGTTAATTATAAACATATAAAAAATCTATTAAATGATAAAGCAAAACTTATTTGAATTTAATGACTTTGGGATTGATAAAATTGATAAAAATTATCTTGATATTATAGTATAAGGAAGCAAAAATTACAAAAATTGTAAGTGGTTTCTCTAACTCGATTATATCGAAAATAATTTGTATTATTTAATCAAAGGAAATTGTAAAAATCAGCATCATAAGTTACGAGACACATCAATCATCTATTAACATATTGTTAATTAACTGAGATTTTCTTAAGACTTCTCAGATCAAACCCCTTTTATATGACAAACACTATTTCCAAATTAATATACCACTAAATTCTTTTAAAATCCTATAAATACTATTCTACCATAAAATATTAAGTAATTTTTTTTTTTTAAAACCACATGCGAACCAACATTATATACTTATAAATATACATAATAATAAATTCATAAATAAAATGACAAACATAATATGTTGTACGATCAATGTACCAGGTGATGTGGTTATGCGAATATTCTAAAACACACCCATTTTGTGGCTACGTCGACATCTTCATCTGAAGTAAATAAGTTTTTGTTTTTGTCATCGCATGTTGTTGTTTACTTATTTACTGAAAGTCGAATGTGTTTACACATTCATAACAAGTCAATATATTTATAGAGATAGTTTCAAGGGTATTTACTTTATGTTTTTATACTTTATACTTATATACAAGTAGTAGAGTATACATATGTATACATATATTAAAGAAGAATATTGAAGGTGATAGAGGGGGGCAATGAATTTATAGAAAATCGCATAGTGTGGCCTGTTCTGGTTTCGCGTCACAATATAAACTTGATCATTTGTCAATTGTGTTGTTTGCCTGTTGTTTGTAGGCCTTTGCATTGAAATTTAATCTCAAATTTCAAAACAAAATATTATTTGTTCTCTTCTTCTCTTCTCTCTCCACTCTATTTGAACAATGAATGAGTTGTTTTTAGTGTTTTTTTTATTTTTTTATTGTTGTCCCCTTATCAAAAATAGGAAGCGCTTTAATGCGCTCAAATAGTAAACCGCACACGAACTGAAAGATTATGTCGTACCCCATGGGTGTTTTTCACTATTTCTTATCAGTAAAACTTAAGCACAAGCACAAATAATAAGTACGTCATTTAAAATTATTACCCAATTGTTGTTTTTCGCAAACGCAAAATTTTGTTGTTGACCTTTCACCAGGCAGGCATATGCAGACTTATAAAAAAAAAAAAAAAAAAAAAAACAGAAAACAGATAAAACAGAGAAACATATTTATAACATACTAGTATAGTAATACATAATAATATCTTTGTATTGTTTATATGTTATTATTGATTGCAGGTAGCATGACATCAGATTTTTTCCGCGTTGTCAATGAAGCACGCCGTCATTCGCTTGGTCCATTCAGTCCATCGTTTAATATACAGACATGTTTACTGGAAGGTTTGCAAAAGCATCTGCCTGATGATGCCCATAAACGGGTTAATGGACGCCTGCATATTTCATTAACACGTGTCTACGATGGAAAGAATGTTATTATATCCGAATTCGAGTCACGCGAAGAAGTCTTGCAAGCACTGCTCTGTGCTTGCTTTATACCAGGCTTCTCGGGTATATTGCCACCACGATTTCGTGGTGTACGCTATATGGATGGAGCATTCTCGGATAATTTACCCATACTTGATGAGAATACAATTACAGTTAGTCCGTTCTGTGGTGAGAGTGACATTTGCCCAAGGGACCAAAGCTCACAGCTATTCCATTTGAATTGGGCCAATACAAGTATTGAGATCTCACGACAAAACATCAATCGTTTTGTACGAATTCTATTTCCACCAAGACCAGAATTTCTATCGAAATTCTGCCAACAAGGCTTCGATGATGCCTTGCAGTTCTTGCATCGAAACAATTTGATAAATTGCCGTCGCTGTGTGGCAGTACAATCAACATTTGTTGTCTCTGAGACTGTGGCACAACCCCAAGACTTTGATCCAGAATGTAGAGAATGTAAAAAGCATAGAAAGGTAAGCAATTATAACAAAATTTTTTGGATTTTAATAAAGAAAATATTTAACTAACTTTTATTTGCTGTTATAGGACGCTTTAAGCTCAAACATGCCACAAACTGTGCTTGATGTCATACAAGATTACATAGAACAAGCAAACAAAGGTTTGGCCAACTGGATATTCAAGCATCGTGGTATTAAATTATTGTCACTGCCAGCAACAGTTCCAATGGACTTCTTCCTTGCAACAGTATCAAAGTAAGTTTCAGAATTTTAATTTATCAATAATATGTCATCATCTAATATACATAAATAACATTGATTGTATTAACAGAATCACCACATTAACGCCAAAACTAACTAAACAAATGCGTCAATTAATCGAGGAATTATTGACACAACTTAATAATACAATGCAAGTTCGGCTTTTCAACAAATTAACAGTGAGTATTGCATTAAATTGTAATTATATTTGAAATTTAAAATGTTAATATCAATTTATTTTTCAGCTTTATGATCAACCCCATTTCGATACAGCAGGCTTAGATCTTTTACATTCAAGTCGTTTATATGGACCACGTGTCTCAATTTTGGTTGATGAATGGTTGGTAAACATTACGATTTACTTAAATGCTCATAATATTTATATTCTTATTTACTTTATTATAAATAGTGGAGCTGCACCACTTGAGGATGATGTCGATAACTTTGAACATGTTCTCAAAATGACAACGCATAATGACGCCCTTTATGCTTATTATTATACCGATGATAATACGAATAAAGTTAAAGTTACCGAAATATTTGACATGACCGAAAATGATACGCTGGCAACCGATCTGAAAGTCTACGAAGGTTCCGTTGAAGATCATCCAAACCCACATCAACATCATCATAATACAGTGATAGGCGAATGGAATGGTGTCGAATCTGGTAAGTAAATGAAGATTTTTTTATTGATTTATGCAACATTTCATGACTTAAACACATTGCACATTTTGATTTTGTTTATGCATCTGGAACTCTAAAACTTAACCATACATCAATTATTCGTTTATAAAAACAAATTTTTGGGTTTACTTTTTTTACAGTACAAATTATGCCCACGACACCTGAACTCCATGATGTTGCTTTTTAAAAAACACTTTATCATTTGCTTGTTATGCTCAATAAGACTAAATTTAAATTGCACAAAATACCAAAATACTCACATAAATTGAGTTCAAATTGAAAGAAAGAATTGGAGAAATTTGGATTTAAAAAAAAAAAAAAAAATAGACAATAATAAAAAATCTAAATGAAAAAATAAAAAAAAAAAATTAAAAAACAATAGAAGGTAAAGAGAAACATTATTGGCTTTTACACTTGTAGAGATTAGATTTTTGAAACATTTTCTGTTTACGCTTATATAGAAATACAATTCAATACAATACAATTTGTTTTGTGTCGTCTAATTATTTTATTTGTTTGTTTGTTTTGACTTTAATTCTTTCTATTGTTGCTTTCATTCATTATATTTCATTTCCTTTACTTACTACTACACATCACGATTTGTTAAACTATTATTATCAATGAAATTCCATTAAAAAATAATCTTAATCTTTTACAGTTCAAAAAATGGAAACAAATTCTGTTACTCATCCTGTTCAGCATTCCTTTTATAACATGGATGAACCAACATCTTTGCGCGATGAAGAAGATTTGGACGCAGGTGTATTTAGTGATACAGAAGTGGATCAAAATATAATGATGAATTCAACAACAAGCAACACCAACAATTCCCCGACTTATAATTCAATGCATTGCGATCGTAATAATTGTGCCTTAGTCATCGACATAGAATAATTATATATATTTGTAAACAATGTTTACATATACATATTTTATTATCTCATGATTTACGTATTTCTATTTTATTATACATAATATTTCATTTCACATTTCCTTTTCTTTTTATTATTAAACATCCAAAGTCCATAGTACATACGTATATACATCAATCAATCAATACATACATACATTATACATATATTTAAGCCAAGCTTTTTAAGATACATCAGATATAGATTAGAAGATTAGAAGCCGTCAAATGTGTCTAGTGTAAGATATAAAGAAAAGTACCTAACCTAAACTAAACTAAATGTATCTAAGTAGAATTGTTATAAGTGTTTCTTTTTTTTCTCTCACTCTCTATATATATTTATATACAAAAATAATACATATATGATGATGACGACGATATGCATAAATCTTACGATTAGTTTTTAAAAAAATAATCGTAACGCGGTTCACTTGTAACTTCTACGGCTGTGTCATTTCATTAAAATTTAAGTTTGTTAATACTTTTGAAATGAAATTTTCAAAATAAAAAAAAAAAAAACATTAAATAATAAAAAACTTATTTGTAAGCTTTGGATAAAATTAGACAAAAATTTAAAATATAATAAACATATAAAAAAAAACAAAAATAAGTAAAATGAACATTCATGATTGAGCAGTAAAATATGTATTACATTTCGATACAGTTATATCATCAACACACCCAATGCTTTTGCAATGGTTGCTTACATACGTATGTCGTTTGATCAAAGGAATCAAAAAATGTTAACTGTTCGCTCGCCTGCATAAAGAGGTAATCTGCTTTTGAAATACATAGTATTTGCTGCTATTACACATGAGCGAACATTCCAACAGTAATGGGCTTTGTTCGAACTTGTTGTAATATAAGATATTTCATTTCTGGTCGGTTTGTAACCAATTGCATCGGAGAAGGAAATATACTGTCAATAAGTGTCAGAATAAATAATTTATTTATTCATGACAAGTTACTATCAGCTTAAAAAATAAAATTATAATATTTAAAATTAGACTTAAAACTAAATAATTTAATTAAAAAATGAAAAAAAAAACTGGTCTCTGACCCGGTGGGGGAAATTTGTTTGATATGACCCTACTCACGGCCATGTGTGGTCAGTGGCATATAATAAACCCGAAGACAATGAAGGACGAGTACATTAAGCTCAGAGGTCGAGGTCTCAGTCGAGGGGACGTCATATGTATAACCTTCATGAAGTGCATACAACTCGGAAATGATCATGTAGGGCATAGTCTATTCATCTATTCAATTGTCGTACTAATCGAACTAAACTGAACCCTAATGCCTTGTGGTTGTGTCCTACAGTTGCTTCCTTAGCACTACACGTATGCTCCGCACTGCCGCTTATTTCTTCATATTTACGAAAAAAAAGTATATTTAAAGTAATACAAAATATATATATTAGAAAGTAATGCAACCTATAAAAATTACATCGCATGAGGGCAAAAGAAGGTACATATCTTGAAATAAGAAAATTTTGGTCTCAAATCACGTTCGAATTGTTCTTGATATGAGAGCAAAATATCTTGAAATGAGACAATTCTGGTCTCAAATGAAGTTCGAATTGTTCTTGATACGAGAACAAAATATCTTGAAATGAGACCATTCTGGTCTCAAATCAAGTTCGAATTGTTCTCGATATGAGAACAAAATATCTTAAAATGAGCCCATTCTTGTCTCAAATGGAGTTCGAATTGTTCTTGATATGAGAACAAACCATCTTGAAATGAGACCATTCTGGTCTCAAATCAAGGTCGAATTGTTCTTGATATGAGAACAAAATATCTTGAAATGAGACCATTTTGGTCTTAAATCAAGTTCGAATTGTTCTTGATATAAGAACAAAACATCTTAAAATGAGACCATTCTTGTCTCAAATGGAGTTCGAATTGTTCTTGATATGAGAACAAAACATCTTGAAATGAGACCATTTTGGTATCAAATCAAGTTCAAATTGTTCTTGATTTAAGAACAAAATATCTTGAAATAAGACCATTTCGGTCTCAAATCAAGAACGAATTGTTTTTGATATGAGAACAAAATATCTTAAAATAAGTTTGAATTGTTCTTCATATGAGAACAAAATATCTTGAAATGAGACCATTTTGGTCTTAATTCAAGTTCGAATTGTTCTTGATATGAGAACAAAACATCTTGAAATGAGACCATTCTGGTATCAAATCAAGTTCGAATTGTTCTTGATTTAAGAACAAAATATCTTGAAATAAGACCATTTCGGTCTCAAAACAAGAACGAATTGTTTTTGATATAAGAACAAAATATCTTAAAATAAGTTCGAATTGTTCTTGATATGGGAACAGAATATCTTGAAATGAGACCATTTTGGTCTTAATTCAAGTTCGAATTGTTCTTGATATGAGAACAAAACATCTTGAAATGAGACCATTCTGGTATCAATTCAAGTTCGAATTGTTCTTGATTTAAGAACAAAATATCTTGAAATAAGACCATTTCGGTCTCAAATCAAGAACGAATTATTTTTGATATGAGAACAAAATATCTTGAAATGAGACCATTCTGGCATCAAATCAAGTTCGAATTGTTCTTGATTTAAGAACAAAATATCTTGAAAGAAGACCATTTCGGTCTCAAATCAAGAACGAATTGTTTTTGATATGAGAACAAAATATATTAAAATAAGTTCGAATTGTTCTTGATATGAGAACAAAACATCTTGAAATGAGACCATTTTGGTCTCAAATCAAGTTCGAATTGTTCTTGAAATGAGAGCAAAATATTTTGAAATAAGACCATTTTGGTCTCAAATCAAGAACGAATTGTTTTTGATATGAGAACAAAATATCTTGAAATGAGACCATTCTGGTCTCAAATCAAGTTCCAATGGTTCTCGATATGAGAACAAAATCTCTTGAAATGAGACCATTCTTGTCTCAAATGGAGTTCGAATTGTTCTTGATATGAGAACAAAATATCTTGAAATGAGACCATTCTGGTCTCAAATCAAGGTTGAATTGTTCTTGATATGAGAAGAAAATATCTTGAAATGAGACCATTTTGGTCTTAAATCAAGTTCGAATTGTTCTTGATTTGAGAACAAAACATCTTGAAATGAGACCATTCTTGTCTCAAATGGAGTTCGAATTGTTCTTGATTTAAGAACAAAATATCTTGAAATAAGACCATTTCGGTCTCAAATCAAGAACAAATTGTTCTTGATATGAGAACAAAATATCTTGAAATGAGACCATTTTGGTCTTAAATCAAGTTCGATTTGTTCTTGATATAAGAACAAAATACTTAAAATGAGACCATTCTTGTCTCAAATGGAGTTCGAATTGTTCTTGATATGAGAACAAAACATCTTGAAATGAGACCATTCTGGTATCAAATCAAGTTCGAATTGTTCTTGATTTAAGAACAAAATATCTTGAAATAAGACCATTTCGGTCTCAAATCAAGAACGAATTGTTTTTGATATGAGAACAAAATATCTTAAAATAAGTTCGAACTGTTCTTGATATGAGAACAAAATATCTTGGTCTCAAATCAAGAACGAATTGTTTTTGATATGAGAACAAAATATCTTAAAATAAGTTCGAACTGTTCTTGATATGAGAACAAAATATCTTGGTCTCAAATCAAGTTCGAATTGTTCTTGATATGAGAACAAAATATCTTGAAATGAGACCATTTTGGTTTCAAATCAAGGTTAATTGTTCTTGATATGAGAACAAAATATCTTAAAATGAGACCATTCTGGCCTCAAATCAAGTTCGAATTGTTCTTGATATGAGAACAAAACATCTTGAAATGAGACCATTCTGGTCTCAAATCAAGGTTCTTGATATGAGAACAAAACATCTTGAAATGAGACCATTCTGGTATCAAATCAAGTTCGAATTGTTCTTGATTAAGAACAAAATATCTTAAAATGAGACCATTCTTGTCTCAAATGGAGTTCGAATTGTTCTTGATATGAGAACAAAACATCTTGAAATGAGACCATTTTGGTACCAAATCAAGTTCAAATTGTTCTTGATTTAAAAACAAAATATCTTGAAATAAGACCATTTCGGTCTCAATCAAGAACGAATTGTTTTTGATATGAGAACAAAATATCTTAAAATAAGTTCGAATTGTTCTTCATATGAGAACAAAATATCTTGAAATGAGACCATTTTGGTCTTAATTCAAGTTCGAATTGTTCTTGATATGAGAATAAAACATCTTGAAATGAGACCATTCTGGTATCAAATCAAGTTCGCATTGTTCTTGATATGAGAACAAAATATCTTGGTCTCAAATCAAGTTCGAATTGTTCTTGATATGAGAACAAAATATCTTGAAATGAGACCATTTTGATTTTAAATCAAGGTCAATTGTTCTTGATATGAGAACAAAATATCTTAAAATGAGACCATTCTGGCCTCAAATCAAGTTCGAATTGTTCTTGATATGAGAACAAAATATCTTGAAATGAGACCATTCTGGTATCAAATCAAGTTCGCATTGTTCTTGATTTAAGAACAAAATATCTTGAAATAAGACCATTTCGGTATCAAATCAAGATCGAATTGTTCTTGATACGACAACAAAATATCTTGAAATGAGACCATTCTTGTCTCAAATGGAGTTCGAATTGTTCTTGATATGAGAACAAAACATCTTGAAATTTGGCCATTCTGGTCTCAAATCAATTTCGAATTGTTCTTGATATGAGAACAAAATATCTTGAAATGAGACCATTTTGGTCTTAAATCAAGTTCGAATTGTTCTTGATATAAGAACAAACTATCTTAAAATGAGACCATTCTTGTCTCAAATGGAGTTCGAATTGTTCTTGATATGAGAACAAAACATCTTGAAATGAGACCATTCTGGTCTCAAATCATGTTCGAATTGTTCTTGATATGAGAACAAAATATCTTGAAATGAGACCATTTTGGTCTTAAATCAAGTTCGAATTGTTCTCGATATGAGAACAAAATATCTTGAAATGAGACCATTCTTGTCTCAAATGGAGTTCGAATTGTTCTTGATATGAGAACAAAACATCTTGAAATGAGACCATTTCGGTCTCAAATCAAGAACGAATTGTTTTTGATATGAGAACAAAATATCTTGAAATGAGACCATTCTGGTCTCAAATCAAGTTCGAATTGTTCTCGATATGAGAACAAAATATCTTGAAATGAGACCATTTTGGTCTCAAATCAAGTTTGAATTGTTCTTTAAAAATCGTGTAAGTTGGAAAATCTATATATATTTTCCCCAAAAACCGTGCATAAAAAGTATAAATGAATTCCATGTTATTTATAAAAGAAGAAATAATTCATTTTTGTTACAGAAAAAAAAAAAAAAAAAAATAAAATGTATCATATTAAAATTTAAATAAGAAATAAAAGTCGATTTCGCAACTATTCGTCGCTACTTGATAACAAGCGTGCTCGTGTATCTGATGATACATCAAATTCTTCCACAACTGTCGGGTTTGATTGAAATGAAGAATTTCTATTGTTATTAGAGGCCGTTGTTTTTTTGTTAGAAAGTTTGTTATTTGCAGCTGTTTTTCGGTTTTTTAAGTTCCTTATATAATTATTGATATCCAGCTACACAAAACTGAAGATTGCGTTTATAACAATGAATTAATATTAATATTGTTTATCGAACTTTTATATTACCAAATATTACCTTTATTTGTAATAAAAAATAATGAGCAATACAAATGTTGCTGCCTTCGAACTGAACATTTCAACACGAGATTCAATTTGAAGAACAACGAGATTAAGAAAAAGCTTATAAATCATTATTCGGGTATTCCCCTAATTGTTTTTTGTTTTCGTATAGATACATACATTCACGAATTTGCTTTAAAACACTGGAAAAAAACAGCATTAAAATTTTTTTTCTTTGAATTCGTGCAACATCAAAAATTCGTGTAAAAACATTTATTCGTCTAATTTGTAAACCGTGTTATTTCAAAATCGAGTAAAAAAAGTCCGTGTAAAAAGAGATTTGGGTGTATGTACCACCAATAATTTACTGGTGCTATAGAACTCCTAGACATCACATACGAGGTGAGGTGGCTATATATGATAAAGCTTCATGAGCTTACTACTTATTTAAAAAGTTTAAATAGATTCTTAAATATTATACATTGCAAAAATAATCTTATAAAATGTCCCAAAGTGCATAATGGAAATGTTATGCCTCTAGGTAACTCTGACACATTATACAACCATCAGATATATTGGCTGCGTAGTACTAAATCAGAGTTGAGTATAGAAAACAAAAGTTCTACTCTATAAAGTAATGTTAAAACCATTAAGGATATATGACATGCAACGTTAAGTCATTACAAATCAGCACTGCCCCATCACTTATCTTTTCCACCAGCGCCAAGGATTTAAAAAACATCTTTACTTAACAACTTCAAGGGAAAAAATTGATGGAATAAGCACAGTTTATCTGTCTACCTTCCAACTGAACCAGATGGGCATGCGGAACTTTCATCCGACCTTCTCGGATCACGCATCAACACCTCTTCAAAGGATCAGTTAGTCCACAATGCCATCTATGCGGGGCTGACCTCATCGCAGTCCATCTTCTGGTCTTCTGGCCATTAGGGTCTCCATTTTTGGTTACCATGTCTCATCCCTACTTTAAAAAACTCCCTCAAACTTATATATTTCTAACCTATATAATTACATTAAGAAATCCAATATAAATATTTCGACCAACGATGTCATTAAATTGTGAGGCGAGAAACCCAGCAGACATCAGCTGAAATTCTGCATCCGCACATCTCTGCTGCTTGGGACAGTGAACAGCCTTCTCCATTTTGGACAAAGGGAATCATCGTAAAGCTCCCTAAAAAGGGTGACTTGCGCGACTGTGGCAACTGGAGAGGTATAACCCTACTCAATGTCACCTACAAAATTCTAGCCATAATTATACAGAGTAGGCTCTAGTGGGTTGAAAATGCTTTAAGGGACGAACTAGCTGGATTTCGCTGTGTTGACCAAGCAAACACACTTCGCATCATCGTCAAACAATCCATTGAATGGCGCTCCCCACTATACATGCTGTTCGTCGACTTCAAGAAAGCATTCGACACACTTAAGCGCCATCTGGGAGTTCCCTTGAAGTTAATCCGCCTCACAATGGCGCTTTACGAGAATTCCGAGCTGGCGCTTCTGCACAATGGCAGTATTAGCGATTCATTCACCACCAACGCTGGAGTACGGCAAGGCTGCCCTATTTCCCCGCTCCTCTTCGCCATTGTGCTGGATGACGTCATGACCAGCCTTACCCAGCAGATGAGAACTGGCATAGTATGGAATCACACACGGCAGCTTGAGGACCTGGACTTTGCCGATGACATTTGTCTCCTTTCGCACAAATTCTCCGACATGCAAGCGAAGGCGAACAAACTAGTCGCGCTGTCACGCACGGTCGGACTTCAGATAAATATCGCAAAGACCAAAGCCATAAGAATCGATCATTCCAGTTCAAGCCATATAATACTTGACGTCTGTGCAATTTTTTTCTTCGAAAGCTTCTGGTACCTCGGTAGCATAATAACAACAAATGAAGGAGCTGAAGCAGAAGCCAACTGCAGATTGAGTAAAGCAAGGGCAGCATTCGGAAGGCTGATATCGGTATGGGCGAATTCACAAATCTCTAGACGCACGAAATTACGGATATTCCCCGCATGTGTGAAATCAACGCTACTATACGGAAGTGAAACATGGCTGATCTCGCACTCCATCACGCAGAGACTTCAAGCTTTCGTTAACAAGAGTTTGAGGATCATATGTAGAATATTCTGACCCATCACTATTTCCAACGAGGCACTATGGCGTCTAACAAATGAGGAGCCCATACTGAATCAACTCAAACGTAGGAAGTGGCGCTGGATTGGCCACACGCAACGTAAGCAGCCAGAAAGCATAACGCGAATGTCGGTAGACTGGAACCCGCAAGGAAGTAGAAGCCGTGGCCGGCCAAAGAATACTTGGAGAAGGTCAACCCTGCGGGAACTAGCGGATATTAACACCACAGCCCAGAACCGTGTTCGATGGAGAAGCCTTGTGGAGGCCCCATGCTCCAACTAGGACCTCAACATTCCTTGCATGAGGAAAGAACGTGTAACAAAGATTTATTTAGAAAGACCGTGTTGGCATGAAATTGGACTAGCTACAAACTCTTACAATATCAATGACACTGTCAGGCAATTGAAAAGAACCAAGACTTTTCAACTAAGAAAGTGTATATTTATCATATTAAGAAATAATATTTAAATAAATATTATTAAATAAATATAGCAACTAAAAATATATTATATTATTGAAAAAAGAAAATGGTTAAGGTTATTTGAAAAATAATTTGAATTTGTTTGATTGTACGAAAATAAAAAAACGTATGCTTGATTTTAAATGTCATGTGAAATTATTGTATGTATGTTGTGTATGGCAAGTCGGAACGATACTTTTTATGAGTATCAGTTCATCACTCACATTTAATCAACGAAATAGCTCGCACGAGGAAAAGTGCGAGAAAATAATATATAAAAAAATAAGAAACACAGAATTCTTACACAAAAATTCAAAATTCTAAATTTTTGTAATCACAACTATGTATCGCCTACCACAAATTGATCCTGCCGAAGAGCAGAAGCGTGTCGAATCGGAAGTTAGGGCCAGTTTCATAATCTTTGGCGTGATATGTGCAGCAATTCGTCTGGGTATGGAGAAATATATCTTATGTTGCTTAACCACAATATTCATTTGATTTTAATATATTCTTGTATTTTGATCTATTTTTGCAGCGCCCTATGTGATTAGAAAACTAAGTGCATAAAAAGCTGGACGAACTGACTATGTTTATTCATATTAATACCGGCACCTATTATAACCGATGGGCATTTTGGAGTTTGATAGCAATAAGTAAAAAAAAAAGTACAAGTGTATTTCTGGTAGATGATTAAATAGATGAGATAATAAAAAAAACCAAGTTGATTATGATGAATCTTGTATTCACTTAACGTAAATAATAAATGTAGTTTTTTTTAAAAAAAAGGAATACACAAAAAGCAGTAAAAGTTAATTTCCAGAAGAGCTGCCAACTTGAAAAATTAGTTTGGTTATCGATAATTTAGAGCATTTTGAGTGGCAGGCTGACCATTTTTCATATCATAAAATAAGTTCATTTGTCAATTTAATAATTCAATACAAATGCCAAAATGCCAATTGGATTATTGTTCTTGCGTGTATAAATTGATTTAATTTACGCATGATACTCAATAAAAATTTGAAAAAATATAATTTCAATTTGACAGATTGGAATTTTTTAGTACATTTTGTATATTGTAATAAAGTTCTTCTCTCATTTCACCCATTTGGTTACACTTATTAAGTTTCGAGAAGTTTCTACAACGCGGTGGAAAATTTTTCCCGGTGACAGAGAACGTGCTGGTAGCAGATTTATTGCAATAAGTGAATTATAAAGGTGTTTGCCAATATTAAAATACAAAATATAAATCAAAGTTCTTAATTTGTTGTGACAAAAATTGTAAAAAATTAAATTAATTGAAACAGTTCAGAAAAAACTGCTTTGTCATAAAATTCTTTTCTTGGTAACGCATGAGCGGCATTTTTACGAAATATTGAAGAAATTTTTATTGCAAAAAGAAAGAAAAAAAAAATGTGTATCTAACAAACAAAACATATAGATTATGTATTACTAATAAGTAGCAGTGCATGTTACTTAGAGAAAAGAAAACCTAACAATATAAATTTATAATTCTTTTTTCATTTTCATTTTGATTTTTTTTTTTTTTAGCTTTCTGGAAATTTGTTTTTTGACAGTCGGTACATATTGCATAAAAAAGAGAGCTAGAAAAATTGAACGTTAATTGAGAGACAAGTTCATAAAAGGAAAGAAAAAGAAAAAAAAAAAACAGTTGATAATGTCAGTCATCGGCATCGATTTTGGTAACGAGAGTTGCTACATTGCCGCTGCCAAGGCGGGTGGTATCGAAACTCTGGCCAATGATTACAGTCTACGCGCAACGCCGTAAGTATTTGCTATGCAATATATTTGATATGATTCGCTTCACTTATTCATATTTATTATTTTTTATATTTCTTATAGTATAAAAGTATTTGTATAAAAGCATTTTTAGCATAGAATCATAAAATTGTTTGGTTGGTTTGTTGAGGTTAGATGCGTTTATTGTTGTTGTCAAGGGGATTCAAGGGGTTGGGCTGAGCGACGGTGTAAGTTTTCTAGATTATTCTCGATATGAAACGTAAAACATATGCTTTAGGACTCACACAGCTCACTTAGTATATATTTACGTACAATGTTTGTAAACGCCTCTAATTCATAAATCGACAAAAAAATAAAAAATAAAAAAAAAAAAAAGAAATGTATATTTGATTGCTGGTAGAAATTCTTATTATGGGCATTACAAGTGTTCAAACGCGCTGCACATAAAAGTACATTTGATAAATTGAATTTGATGTGAAATCAATGAATGAGTAGGGTGACCTCTTAAGTTCAAGTACTTATTTCCATTTATCCAATCAGCAACCAGGTGTCCTCATCAAAAAGAACAGAACACTTTTGAAATTAAATTTATTTTTAATTGGAGAAATTCACACTTGTCGTCTGTCGTCTTCTTCATGTTTGTACAATATACAATACGCGTAGGTGTGATTATATTTTCAATTTTTATTTGGCAAAAAATCACGAAAAACCAAAATGAAAAAAAAAAAGAAAAAAGAAATGGTGTTAGTCACTTAAAAACAAAAACAGAAATGACGTGGTGTAGGCATTTGATTTCTAATACAATAAGAAACCTAGTTTCAAGTCATTCTCCCATAATTGCTGCTCAACATCATTAAAATTTGTGTTTTTTTTTTTAAATTTCAGATCATGTGTTGCTTTCGATGGCAAAAAGAGAATTATCGGTGTTGCCGCCAAGAACCAACAAGTAACAAACATGAAAAATACAGTTGGTGGCTTTAAGCGACTTCTTGGTAGGAAATTTAACGATGCCCATGTTCAACGTGAACTTAGTAGCATTCCAGCCCGGGTTGAGCAACGCCCAGACGGCACTATTGGTATAAAGGTGAATTATTTGGAACAAGAGCAATACTTCTCACCAGAACAGTTGACTGCCATGCTGTTTACCAAACTTAAAGAAACTTCAACCAATGCACTTCAAGCTCAGGTCAATGACTGTGTCATTGCATGCCCCATTTATTATACGAATGCGGAGCGCATTGCTTTACTTGAAGCAGCGAATATTGCAGGCTTTAATGTCTTGCGTCTGATGAACGAGACAACAGCAACGGCTCTCTCGTATGGCTTCTATAAGCAGGATTTACCGGACGACAAGCCACGCAATGTTGTGTTCGTTGATTGTGGCCACTCATCGCTGCAGGTCAGCATTTGCGCATTTACTAAAGGCAAATTGAAGATGATCGCTAGCGCTTGGGATCAAATTGGAGGACGTGACTTTGATCATGTTTTGGCTGAATACTTCTCAAAGGAGTTCAACGATCGTTACAAGATTAACGCTAAGACAAATGCTCGTGCATTCTTGCGTCTTATTACTGAAATCGAGAAGCTTAAAAAGCAAATGTCAGCTAACAGCACAAAGCTCCCATTAAACATTGAATGTTTCATGGAGGACGTTGATGTAACATCAAGTATGCAACGTGCTCAGTTTGAAGAGTTATGCGCTCCATTGCTTCAACGCGTCGAAGCTACTTTCAAGAAATTATTGGCTGATTCGAAAATGCCTTTAGATGAGATCCATTCAGTTGAAGTTGTTGGTGGCAGCACACGTATTCCGTCTGTAAAGCAACTTATCGAGCAGGTATGCAAACTTAATATATTTCACATCGTAAGTAAGTAATAGTAATGATATTTGCTTTATAAATTTTAGGTATTTTGCAAGCCGGCAAGCACTACACTTAATCAGGATGAAGCTGTTTCACGTGGTGCTGCTTTACAATGCGCCATCATGTCACCAGCTGTTCGTGTACGCGAATTTGGCGTTACTGACATTCAGAACTATGCTGTTAAAGTTAGCTGGGAAGGTGATGCTGCTTCATCTCCTGGGGAAATTGAAGTATTCCCAACTTTCCATGCGGCTCCATTTAGTCGTTTGTTAACGATTAATCGCAAAGAGCCATTCAGCATGACTGTTCAGTATGCACAGCCCGTGCCCCATCCAGACCAAATAATTGGTAAGTGGATCATCAAGGATGTTAAGCCAAACGAACGTGGAGAGCCACAAGAGGTGAAAGTAAAGGTACGCATTAATCAACATGGCATTGTTTTGATATCGGCTGCAACGCTTGTCGAAAAGAAAGATCCTGCTGAGCAGAATGCCGAGCAGGCTGATGAGAAATCTGGTGAAAATCAACAGCAAAACAGTGGTGGTGGCAATGAACCAATGGACATTACTCAAGAGGTAAGTGAACAAGATTTGACAAATTTTTTTGTTTATTTATTTTTTTCTTTTATTTTACATATTTGTTATTATTATTTATTATAATATAAAAGGAAATTCAAATGGTAGCAAAGTAGCACTTTTTATATAGGGAATGATTTCACATACATTTTTAAAAGAAATTAATACATTTATACACAAAATTACCTACTACTACAATCTCGGTTTTATTGTTGTTTATGATATGAAAGAGTTGTTCGTTGTTTGTTCCTTGTTTGATGAAACCCTTTATTTTTGTAGATTGAACACACTCTTCTTCTAACATAGAATTATAGTGATTATTAAATGTAGATAGATTAAGTCGTAAGTTGTTGAGTCTTTCTTTATGATATATGTACTACTTACTATATGAATGATGATGTACGTATGTATTTGATATGATTTACCACACTTACAACTACTTCTACTATTATTCTTCTTTATTATTATATATACTTTATGGTTCAAACGCATAGGCATGTTATGAAAATGAGGATAATTATAATACTTCGACAGCTTCATCACCTGGAGGACCAGGGTGGGCTCAGCGGGTCAAGGGATGGTTTGGTTCGGTATGTTTTTTTAAGATGGCAATTCATTCAAATAAACAAACAAACAAAAAAACAAAAATTAATAAAACATGGAAATTGGAAATTTCTTTTTGATATATAAAAATATAACTGAACCTAAATTGTTTTTTGATATATTGACACAAAGAAAAAAAAAAAAAAACAACAAAATCCAACAATTTCTGTTTTTAGTTTTTGATCAAGAAAATGAAAATAATGAAAAGAAAAATGTTAAAAATTAACTTCTCTTTGAATGAAACGAAAGATGAAGACCGCTCATAAGCCTACCCTATGTACTCCAATCAAAACAAAAAAAAAAAAAAAAAAAAAAAATCAAGAAAAACGCATAGAAAACTAACTTTTTTTTCTTTTTTTTTTGTGAAAATTTTCATTCATGCATATCAAATCATATAAACTTTTATACTCGTATACTATACTATATAAATAATAATATCTCTTTTTTTTATTATTATATTCTTGTCTGTATAATGTACTAAGCTTCATTATTAGACCAGATTAATTAGGAGCTTTGTCTTGCTACCACCACCAAAACTACTATTACTACTACCACTCTACCACCACTTTACTAAAATCTAATCATCATCTATCCACATCATTTATCCATTTTATATCAAGTCCACATACTGTAGGCTTTTGCTTGAGCTGTTTTTCCTCTTCGATTTGTTTATAAGAATCGTAAAATGTGCCGAGATATTTCCTTTTTCTTATAACTTAACCAACCAATCAAAATAATTTTGTCACTTAATGTGCTTACAGTACTTATTATATTTGCATTATCATTATTTTAGGGCAACGACAAGAAAAAGAAGAACTCGAAAGCTGTTGAGTTACCATTGGATTATGTAACTCACGGTTTATCGCCAGCTGATTTACAGAATTTGATTGAAAAGGAAAGTAAGATGATAGCCAATGATGCTAAAGAAACTGAACGTGTTGATGCCAGAAATGCATTGGAAGAATTTGTCTATGATCTTCGTAACAAATTACAGGTGATAACAATGAGTGCTTTCTTTGATTTTCTTTATATCAATATATATATAATAATACAAAAAATATATTCATTTTAGGGTGGTCCATTTGAACGTTATGTTGTTGAATCTGAACGCGATAACATTTGCTCGCAATTGAATGATATTGAGACTTGGCTGTATGAGGAAGGCGAAGATTGTGATCGCGACACTTATGTTCATAAACTTGATAGTTTACATAAACAAACCGATTCGATTAAGAGTCGTGCCACTGATTACGAATATTGTCCAAATGCTTTTGAAGAACTCAGGAATACCATACAATATGCTCGCCAAGCTGTCACTGAATTCAAGAAGGGCTCACCGAAATTCGATCATCTGACTGAAACTGAGTTCATAAATATTTCGGAATCAGCCGACAAGGCTCAAAAGTGGTTGGATGCCAATCTGGCGTCATTTACACAGTCGCCACGTACCAATAACAGCCCAGTGCAGATCTCTGCTATACGTCACGAAATACAAACTTTAAATTCTTGTGTAAACACTGTAATTAGTCGCCCAAAACCGAAGCCAGCTGCGAAACCAAGTCCCCCTAAAGATGCCGATGCCGAACAGAATGGTGAGAATGCCAATGCGGACAAAAAGGAGAATGACCACAATCCCAATAGTAGTGAAAATGATGCTACAATGGATGTAGAGTAACTTCACTAAGTAAATATATTCATCAACACGCGATTTCTTTCAACTCAACTCAACGCAACACAACACAACATAAGTTCAAAATTATAAATGGATGATGTAATCGTCGTCGTCTGTCGTCATGTTGTTTTTGCTTAACACAATACTAAACAACAAAACGAGAACAGTTAGAAGAGAAAAAGGAAGTTTAAGAAGAATAACAACAAAATTCAAGAAATGAAGAAAGATTTCATTAAAGAAACATAAAACAGGCTAAAGATTCAAAATTTGCTAAATGCATTTAACAAAAGAAAGAAAAGAAACGAAAAAAAAAAATACAATTTTTAATCATTTTGTTATCTTAATTTGTTTTGTTCGCAAACTCTACCTACTACACTTAATCGTTCAAGACAACATTTCCCTCTTCCCTCATCATTTCCCCAATAGAGTTATATTAATTAAGAAAGAAAAACACATCGATCGGATCGCACTTCCTAATTATTTAATATTTGCGCGTATTATATGAAATTACTTTATAAAGCAGCGGCGCTCTTTCCGAAATAAATGAATTTTATGTACTATTCTCCATATATGAATTTGTTGATGATTGTTTTATTTTGTATATATTTTTTTTTTTTCATTAATATTTTGGGGTTTAACAAGTTTTGTATTTAAATCACATTTTAAGTTTGCCAAGAAACATTCAGGTTGATGATTGTTAATGATTATGGTGGATGGAAAGAATGACGACGACATAAGCCCTTCCAAAAGAGTAATAGTGATGGCAGTTATGTTTTCCATGATTGCATACTACTATTTGTTGTGGTGGCGTTTATGATGATGGTTTTGCTTTTGTATATATACTTCCCAATCGCTACTTAAGCGATTGTACAGCATCATAGCAGCACGTGCATCTTCTACAGAATTGTGTTCACCTGTCTGGATTTCCTGGCCAAGTATGGCGAGAGTAAGCCGCTTAAGACTAGGTGTTCGTCCATTCGAAACGAGACGCGACAAAGGCTTGTAGCGTGACGTGTCTCGCATGTTTACATAAGGATGCTTAATGTGCAAAACAGCAAGATCATTTCTTAGAGCATGACCCACTAGAATTTTGCCTTGTAAAAGCTCAATCACTTCATCTTGCACTTTACTAAATTCTTCGGCGCCTTCTTCCAGATCCTGCGGTCTGATTCCGGACACACTTGTTCTATAATCTGTTATTGGTGCACGTGGCTTTACGAATTTGTCAAGCAGCACTTCACAATTTTTATTTACAATAGATACTCGTGCCAACATATCATCCATGCCGCCATGTCCAACACCAACCATTTCGCAATCCATTGCCAAATACCGATTCTGTAGTGCTTTACGCTTCTGACGCTGCCGTGCCGATTTTGTTAGTGGCGGTGGTTTACTTGTCGAGCTACTAGTGTCATCATCATTGACAACATTGTCATCTTTTGGCTCAGCTATCGTTTTGTTGGCAGTCGCATCTTGTGTTGTTATGTTTCGCAAAGCATCTTTCCAGTTCGCACCGGCAGCACGTCTATCTGCATTGGGTCGCACATGTTCATCATTCTGCAAAATCAAGTGTCAAAAGGTTAGCGAAACAATACAACAACAAGTACAGCACACAGCACTTCCTCAAGTTTGGTTGGTGCTGAAAACTACATTTATTTACATTCTCATTGCGCCCTGGCTTCGTCTCTCGTTTGGAACTTTTTGGTTGAGCCATTAAGAATCAAGGCTAAACAAAACGACATAAACACGTTGATGATTTTAGTAAAATACAACGATAATTTTAATAACAATAACAATATTACAATAAAAAAAATGTTGGTAAAAACCACTATATATAAATGAATTGCTTTATTCTTTTGATTTTCCAACACTGAACTGAAACTGTTTTGAAGCGCCTTTCAACACAGTTTTTATATTTTCAAATTTGACACCTTTCTACCAAAAGGTTTCCATTCATATACATATTTGACAAAATTAAATAGACAATATTTAAATACGATGGCGGGTCAATAAGTCCTTACAAAATCCAACAAATAGCGCGACTATTGCTGTAAACGGTCTGTTTTCATGCTGCATCACTACCGTCTAGGTATGCTGTGAAGTTTCAGCCAGATTGGTTGAGTTGTTGTGTGTTTCTCGTGCATTGAAGAAAAAACAATTTGTTTGTTTACAAAAATGGAGAAAATTGAGTTTAGATCTGTTATTAAACATTTTCATATAGAAGGCTTAACAGCAAAGGAAATAAAAAATGAGTTGGATTTAGTTCACGGCACAACTGCTCCTTCACTTGCTACTATTTATAACTGGTTAAATGAATTTAAACGTGGTCGTTCAACAACAAAGGATGAACCACGCTCAGAACGCCCTGTGGAGGTGACTACTCCAGAAATGATCAATAAAATCCATGATATGGTGTTAAGTGATCGAAGATTAAAGTTGAGTGAGATAGTTGAGATTACAGGGATATCAAAAGGTAGCGTCATTTCTATTTTACATGAAAAATTTGTATATGAAAAAGATTTCGGCAAGATGGGTGCCGCGTTTGCTCACAGTCGACAATAAACGCAATGGGGTAGTTGCCTCTAAAGCTCTGTTGTCGCTCATGCAACTTAATCCGAATGAGTTTTTTCGTCGGTTTGTGACTGTAGATGAAACATGGATTCACCACTACACTCCCGAAACGAAAGAACAATCAAAACAGTGCATTTTGAAAGGCGAACCATGTCCAAAGAAGGCGAAAACCGTAAAATCAGCTGGTAATGTTATGGCTACTGTTTTTTGGGATGCACGTTGAATTATTTTCGTTGACTATTTGGAAAAAGAAAAAACAATAACAGGGGAGTATTATGCATCTTTTTTGGACCAGCTAAGAGAAAAAATTGAAAAAACGGCCTCATTTGAACAGAAAAAAAATCCTCTTTCATCAGGACAATGCCCGAGTTCACACATGTTTACGATCAATGGCTAAAATTGAAGAATTAAATTACGAGTTGGTCGACCACCTACCGTATTCGCCAGATTTAGCTCCCAGTGACTTTTTCCTATTCCCAAACCTGAAAAAATTTCTCAGTGGACAACGTTTTTTTTCAAATGAAGAAGTCATCGATCAAACAAATGCTTATTTTGAGGACCTTCCAAAATCTTATTTTTCTGACGGGTTAAAAAAATTAGAGAAACGTCTAACTAAGTGTATAGAGCTCCAAGGAGATTATGTTGAAAAATAAAAAAAAAAATTTACGCACCTCTCCGTTTTCAAAGTATCAAAAATGCCCTCTTTCATAACTCCAAACACTGATAATTTCTTATGATTTGTTAAAAAGATAATACCGAAATGCTATTCTGCTTCCTAAAATTTTCTCACTTCATAGATTTAATCAAATTATACTTAATTATAACTTTATAGAGTCGAAGACCTAGCCTAGCATTTAGTGCTCTAAACATTTTTTTTTTACTTGATCTAATTTTTGTTTACTATACGTATTACGCATTTTTCTTTATTTAGCAATTCAATTGCAAAATTGCAAATATTGGTGGTCATTTAACATTATATTGTAATTATTATTTTGAATGAAATGTAATATGATATTCTGGAAACGTACTGAAACGTTTTCGAAGGATTCAATGTTTTCCATGTTTAAACGTTTATATAGTGAACCGCTTGATGCAAGTAACAGATATCCGCTTTCAGCCATACCAGTTGGGAACAGACTCCGATACGTTTTGGATTGCTTCTGTTTTCGATATTCTCCACGGACCTTATCGGCTTGAAAGGCCCTACCAGTAGTACGCTACCGACGGCATCGCTCTCTGAATCAGCGTATCTATCAGTCCCCTCATTGTACAAGATAGCAATAAAAAAAAATATGAGTATTTAAAAAAAAAAAAATTGAACGGGACTCCACCTTTCATCTTGATCATTAATAAAGGTCAAATAACTTCCATGACGGAAGAATTTCATCTCCTTAGCATACGAAATTCCCTAATTAAATGTAAAATTACATTTTTAGGGAAATAGCATTGCATTTTCGATGAAAAAAGTAATTCGCTGTATGGAAATCATAATTCACTACAAATGGAAGAAAAGCTGCGTATCGATCTTCGTTAAATAGATGTTCGTTATAGAGAAATACGACTGTAATTAATTAATTATAGACGCAAGCTGAAATATATAATATGTATTTCACATCTTCCATAATCGGATAAAAGTGTAAATAGTGAAATCATGTAGGAAAGTTTAGTTCAATAACTGAAAAGTATTTTGTTCTACACAATCGATACTTCTCATTACATACACAATCGATACTTCTCATTACATACACAATCGATACTTCTCTCGGATGTTTTGCACTTTTAGAGTAAAGGTATTAAAATGAGGGAAACAAATTATATTTGGCAAATGTTTTTGATGCATTTATTCAAATTATCAATATTCTTCCAAAATTCCAGTTACGTTATAAAGGCGGTTGAATACGAAACTTGAAGAGATTACCCAGCCAGATGATGACTCAAAGTATACTGGGAGTGGAACCCAAAGTTAGCTGTCAGAGTCACCAGTTCAGTTGACGGAATGCCCGGGCCAAATCACAAACCTAAATCCGGGCGAATATTTATGGTCATTAGAGAAGGGGAGGTTACCAAAATCCGATGGAGCAGCCACTATGGAAGATTAACTTTGGGGTAGAGTGCATCATAAATGGAATGAATTTTAAAGTACCCATATCTACATATTGATAGAAAATATACGTGGACATGTACATTGATACTTATAAAAAACAAGGAATTTTTGACCAAAATTAAAAAAAATTAAGAAATTAGTTTATATTAAACAAAATGTGCATAATTGTCCGTATGAGGTCCCTTCAGTTTTTTATTTACTTTTCCCTTAAAATAAAGTTTTTTATTGGTTTTTTTTTTATACTTTAGGATGTTTCCTATGCACCATTCTCAGCGTTACAAACTTTATGATAAAGTAATAATACCCCATGTACATATGTGCACTTGTGTGAAAGGTATAATGAAAGAAATAACTGTAGTTTTGTGCAAAAGCTTTTTGTGCATAAATTTATTACTTAAATTACTAATTAAACAGCAAAGTATATTGTTTATATTAAAATGATTCCAAGTTATTGTATGTGTTTGTGTTTCATGTAAGTAAATTTAAATTTATTAAAATTTGAAATGAATGAATATTTTTTTTGTGACTTAAATCAAATATATACTTATATACTTAAATTGATATAGTGAACATGTAATAGTATTGGATAATCTATTACTTATAAAATGTGTTAATTATGTTTTACAGTAGGCCAGGAAAACACATATCCTGTGGTTTTAGTACGCGATCGGTCAATACCCAAACGGAACCTTCGATACCAAAAAATATTTGTTGAACATTTTTTGAGGTCATGTATATTATTTCATTGCCTTCAGCTGTCAGATTTGCTATCTGAGCACAACGTACAACGCTTCCAAACTTTGGTACAATATAAAACAAGGCACCAAGGTGATCAGACATCATTCCCTTACTTGGTCCCAATAAACTACCCAGCAACGACAACTGAATACTGTCATTGTGGCCATCAATAATATTTCTATTAGACAAATTTAATGGTTCAATGGAACTGTATAGGCCACCATCACGATCGGATAGAAGAATCTGGCCATTTAGTCCGAAAGTGAAATCAATTGGTTTGATCGGAAAGGTTTGCGGTAAGGTTTCATACTTATCACACATTAGTTGGCGGCGCTGCCATGACTGCTCCAAAATATCATAGGCGAGTATATAAGGAAGATTCGGTTGAACGAAGTAAATGTGCCTTTCAATTTCGCAGCAAGAATGTTTCGGTCCTAATTTGACGACAAGGCCTTCGGTGGAATTTGTATTTATATGTTTACCACAATCAATTCGTAAGACCTATCATAAATAAGAAGAACATTTTCAATGTTGACAAGTTTATATTTTGAGAATATCTAATCTTACCTCGACATTATTGCGAATTAAATCGAATACCAACAGCTTTGGTGGACAAATAATTGTTCCACTTCGATCCATCCAACCCAAGTCCATAACCCACAAACGACTAAGACTATCTACTTGGGTCCAATGCGCTTGTTGCAAGCGTGTGCAATCATCATGTAATCCATTGGCATGCACATTGACATGTGGAAATATTGATGTTCTCATCGGTAAATAGGAAACTGGCCATTGTGCTTCTATAAGAGTTGCAAAACTCTTACTTTCAACCGAAATACTTAAGAAAACTCGTGAAAAATGAGTAGATAGATGACGTACGGTATATGACTCATTAAGTCCCACTTGGGCAAGTAGCCATCCATTTGTTATAGTTGCATATTTACAGAACAATTCAATTAGTATTGTAACAATAAATATATGTGCTAAGTGTCTTAATTTTTTCAAGTTCATGATCTCTTCTTGGTTCCACTTGGAAATGCTAACTGAATGTATTATTGTAGTTTTTCATGCGTTCAACTTGTTTGTTTTCGATATTACGGCATTCGTTACCGATGAAAAATGCTGATCTAAAGAATAATTCTTAAAGAGCTTTATTGCTTTATTGCAATCGTAGCCAAATGTGATATTTGTCTTTTGTAACTCATAGTGAATGAATTTCTTTTTATAATAAAGAGTCAATAACATTTAATATTCATATTCACATATTCAAACATGTGTACATACATACTACTATACTCGTATACTAAATCGGATTCAGTTTGTTATTGGATTTATAGAATTTTATTCATCAAAAGATTTTCATAAAGAATGCATCATAACAATAAATGATAGCAGCCGTGCCATGCCATCAGAAATGGAAACAGATATTTTATTTTGCATCCAAAATGAGTAATGAGGAACCACACAAATGGAATCATGTAATATAATATGTATAAGTTACACACTTGACGATTTAATTTGTTCTATTATAGAACCTTTAAATTTGGCAATATTAATCGACGGTAAACTGAATAATTTTAAGAAACAAACGTGAGTAATCTAAAATGATATTTCTTTCAATTTTTAATATTGTAAGATCATCACAATTCTTTATTTGACTAATTCACCAATATCTGGTTAAGGTTTCAACATTATAGAAGCTTGGACAAGAAATGCGAGGTTAGTTGTAGTTAAAATAAATAAACTGTTCTTCAAATATTTGGGGACTAAAGTACTGATAGACGTCCAGTTTCATATAAAATATACAACACTGTACATACATCATCCATCTGTCTTCTTATTATTATTATATATATGTAAAAGTGAAAATAAGTCTGTATACTTGTTCCCTATGGGCTCAGAAACCGCTGGATCGATTTTGATGAAATTTTCAGGGAATCTCTAGCAAGGTTTGGTGTAGATCATTTCCATAAGTTTCCAAAATCAAAACAGAGAACTATGTTAACCACATGACCAAATGTTAATCATATGACCACATGGTCGACTGTCTTCCTCTTTTTTTGTTGCAGGCCATTATTAAACAGCTGATCTTGTCACAAAACAATTTTAAGTAAATTCCTGTTTCTTTTTTTTTTTGTTACATTTTATTATCCCGATGAAATACAAAAGTTTCCTCAAGACATAAGAATCATACGTCAACAAACAAAAATTTAATCACTCAAATAATTTAAATTTGGGGATCGTCAAATATTGTGACAGTTGCGCCTACGATGGAGATCAGCTGTGTGAAGTCTCTTAAGACATCGACAAGTAAATTCCAAAGATCTCTAAATGCATGTGTGTTTTTTTTTTGAGCGAAGTCGTCAATGGTCCCCGAGTCAGTAACTACTTACAAACTGTTGGACAACAATTATTCTTGACATTAAATAAAATAATGATCTTTCTAAAAAATTAAATTTTAAAAGTATAAATCAGTTATAAATTTTCGAATTTCTCCATGCAATTGTACTATGTACTATATTCATGAATTGTTTTATTCATTGAGTCGATTTTCAAAAGTAATTTGATAGAAAAAAGAAAAAAAAAATACTTTTATTACTATATCAGTGGTTCTTCTAATTCGAATAATTTATACAGTAAGTTATCTTCTAACTGACGCGTGTTTTTTTATTTATTGCCCAATTATTGTAGTAAAAAAACCCATCGATATTCATAAGAGTTACGAGGGTAATTTATTAAGTAAGAATTTGGTGTATAAACTCAATTCTTTATTTGATTTTATAATATTATATTTCTATGCACTCTGCGATTGTGAAAAATTAGCAAGAGCTTTTTCCAAAGTTACTCAGTACTCCTTGAGGCCTAGAATTGAACTACATATTATGTAATGAAGATGGCAAAAATGGTCTCATCAGTTGTGAACATACTATTTTCTAAAAAGGAGGATCAACAGCAATCTTAAGATCTTCCGTGATGGACTGATCCAGGTCTTCTTGCTCTCATTAAATAATACTTCACTTGACAAATTTCTCGATAGATTTTAGTTGATCAAATTTTGTTTTGGATTCAAAAAAAACGGATCACTTACCTGAACTTCATAATCGACGGTATAAGCTGATTACTCTTATAACCATGATGACATTGTTATTGATGTAAAATATCTTCTGCACTTAATTAGTAGTGTAGATCTGTTTTAAGGGCTTCTAGGACAAATTCCTCAATTTGTTTCACTGGCAACAACTTTGTGAATAAACAAACTGATTCTGTCTTTAAAAATGACTCTATTTGTTAGTGATGAGCAACCTTTTTCATGTGTGTACATACTCATATGTTAATACATTTGCGATAATAAATACTTATCAGACTTCGAATGATGTCGATAATGACTAAAGCTTTTACACTTTTACCCGCACATATTGGATCGGCCCCGGCCTATACGATATGAGCCAATTATTCCCACTCAGTTTCTTTTTTTCTTTTCAAGTAAATGGAATTGTTTCGCAATTCGCGGGTAGAATTATTTTAAAAGATTTTTTTTTTCATTTATATAATATAACGACATATAATAATAAGATACGAAAATGTGCAACGCTCTGTGTGAATGTTTGAAGTGCCCCGGCAAGGTTGTTTGCTGGTAAGAATTGTAATACGCAACGATCATGCAAAACGCTTTCGAACAATATGATTTGGACGATAGTACTACATATATCGGTATTGCTAAACAAGTATTCTGAGTCACAAGTTCGCATTCGCATATTGATAAATTTATTAAAGGGGATTTCTTAAAAAACAAAATTTTTTCATTTTTTTTCTTTGAGTTAAAATATGGTTTGCTGTTCAAGTGCCTTTTTTTTTTTGCTGTAATTATTATTAATATTTTTATTTTATTTTTATGGTTTTAGCTGCTGTTCCTGCGCTTGCAAGATGCTGATGAGCATCTTATGTTCTGCAGTAGTTCTTTTGGTCATTATTGGTTTGATTGTATACTTTACCGTGTTTTATCACAAGGATAGTGGCAGCAGCAACACTAAATCAGCGTCTCCTGATCAAGTAACAGAAGCCGTTGAATTGGGACATAGAACATTCAAAACATTCTTTAAAAGCCTTAAACAAGATTAAAATTATAGTTATTAATCAGTATTGTAAATATTTCCTAGAACTATGTATATTAAAAGTAAATTTTTATACATTTGAATTTGTTGATTGGTTTTGTGGTTGTGTGCTTGACTCTAATCTAATCTAATATCAATGAGGGAAATTTATTTTGGTTATCATTATTTAATGATTCACTTGAATTGGTATTGATTTTTAATACTCATACAATATATTTTAAGAAGAGAATTGTTTAGGTTGAGTCATAAGCTGTGATAGGTTTAATAAAAAAAAAAAAAAACAATAATAGTTTTTATCTAAAAAAAAAGTTGTCAATACGCTAAGATCATCGATAGGAAAAAATACATACTATGTACTATGTAATGTACTATAAGTACAAAACAAAGAAATATTCGAGTACCTACTACAATTATGTATACAAATATCCTTTTGTAAAAGAGGGACAGCTATGTATATTTATCATACATTTAAGGAAAAACACGCAAATCGACCTATGTATGTATGTATGTATGTATGAGCGAGCATCAAGGACATACTGAGCTGCTACCTGACTTGGCAATGTAATAAACACATGATTTTTAGCCTCGTAAAAGAGGGTGAATTTTTCTTCTTAAATGCTGTCAAACAAGCATCAGATTATTTCAGTTCTGTTCAGTTTAGTTTAGTTTGGTTTGATTTTCGGCGTGAACACAATAAGTTTGAGAAATTTCTCTATATTATTTTTCAGTTTTGTGATTTGATATACTAAAAATTAAAATTACAATGTCTGCTAATAATTCTATACTAGAGACCAGCGCATTTTATTATACTGCTTTGGAAAGTATGATAGAAGAGTTCAATCAAGAGAGCACACCGGGATTTAAAGTATTCTCAAAATACGCCAGCCATAGCTCGAGTACACTTCGAGATGCAGCTGCTCCTAAACCAATTCAAAATGGTGCGGTAGGTGATGGTCCCACAGTAAGTGGTATGAATAACGAGAGGAACGTCCAGAACAATGTGATTGCCGAACCAGCAAGTTCTACACCAAGACGTCCTACAGGAATTATGCGCAAACATAACATCATCTCAGAGTATTTGTTAATGGCTATCGCTTCTAAGCCTCCGGCCCCAGTTGAGTTATCACCAAATTCCAAAGAACGCAAAAGGGCACTTGAGCGCGCCGAAAATGAGCGTCTGCTTAGAAAGAAAATTGAAGACAGTAAGAAATCAAAAAGAACTACTTTACGTGTTTGATGGCGGTTTTCAAATTGAAAAATACTTATACATACTAATCAAAATCTGGCGATTGCAATTAATGAAATAACTGACTGACTGATGATCTTCCAATCAATGTGCTTTATAAATTTACTTAATTCATTCGACTTAATTTTCTAGTTCTAAGCTCTATGTGAATACACAAACCAAAAGTTTAGAAAGCTTTTGCAAGCTTTTTATTAATAAATACACTTAAAGAAAAATATTTCAAAAGAAATTTATTATATTGTAAGACTATGAAAATGTAATAAAAATATATACAGTATATATAAAATTAAAAAAATTATATACAAAATTATTTACTTTGTAATACATAAGTAGTTTGAAAATCTTTATTGCAGATCGAATTTGTATTGCAATAAAGGAAGGCAACCTCTTAATTTGTAATTAGTGAAGATCATAAATCCCTGGAAACTTGTACAAATTACATTTGTTTGATTACCTCTCTCCATGTGCATATCGTAAATCGTTTTCTTTTCTATCAAATCACGTCAAAATATGACATGGCAAATGATAAAAGATTAGCATGCAATAACTCAATAAATTTCAATTATCAGTCTATATGAAGGTATACTATATAGTATAATTTACATTGTTGTAGTCCGATTAGGGTTATATTATTGTATTATTTCCGCCATAAACTTCTAAGAAAATTTCCCTTGCCTTGCTATATTTATAAATGCAATAAAACAAAATATGTCGAATATACTTTTCAAGGGGTCTTATGTTCAGGTCACAATTGCAGGTTAAAAACTCGGTAAACATCTTACATCATCTATTAAAATAAATCATTAAATACTTAGGATAGTATAAAGTTGGGTAGTATAGAATAGACAATCTTCTAGCCAAAGCGCGAATGCACCCATTGTTACTCTTAGCTTCAGTACTCGCCTTTGGTCTAATCAGCATGGGAGACCCTACCGATAGCCTAAGCTATCACCGGGATTGCTCTCAGGATCCTTACACTTTTTAAAAAGCGAGCTCACCCTTGCAAAGTGGAAAAATATTTATTTTTATTTATTCAACAATTTCTATTTTTTCCCCTTCAAAGTAATCCAGTGCTTTTTAAACTCCTCGAAGCACGTCTGAAAAGTGGTTTTTGGCAGGTCATCCAGTGATGCGATCATTATTTCCTTAATCGTTTTAAATCTCTTTCCTTTCAAGGTCTTTTTTAAGTTTTGGGTACAGAAAATAGTCATAGGGGCCAAGACCGGTGAATACGGTGGCTGATTCATGATTACGGTTCCGAATTTGCCCAAAAAATCACGAACAAACAATGACGTGTATTATTATGGCATAATATGGATTATAGGTGTTCACTTCACATTTGATCGAACTTGGCGTGATTTTTTCGGTCTTGGCTATTATAGCCGCTTCCATTTGACTTTGGTTTCGATACCATGGCCCATGACTGTTTTGAGCAAATCAGGATCGTCATTGATGTCATTTAACAGCTCCTGGGCGATGGTTCTTTTGCTCAACATTTAGAAATATTGGAACAAACTTTACTGTCAAACTTTTCATGCCAAAAACATCAGTGTTAACATATATTTGGGACATGTGTGAAATAAAAAAAATAAAAAAAAAAAAAAAAAAATCAAAACAAGTGGACCGAGAAAAATAAAAAGTCTTCTTACTTTTTGAACATACCTCGTATAGTTCAAGCATTCGACTTGATTAATCCGATAAATATTCGATTGAATAAGACCCTGTTGTTTTCGATACCTCATCCACAATATTACAAACGTCAGAGGAAACTTAATATACATGTAATTTCTTTAATCAAAATTATGTGCTACCATTTCAGGCCAATTGTTTTGATTAAAAATTGTCATCGATATCTCATTCACAGTACTTAATACTAAATATAGACCTAAATTCTTTAATTAAGATTAGTACTATCACAGTCCTATTAATATACAATATTATGAGTATTGGTTGTTTTGATTGAAATTTCATTTCAATGAAACTCATATTTATTAATAAATGGTGTAAGAGGTTATTAATGCGATTTGAACTCGAGATTCTAAGGTAGTATTTTTTGAATTTTGAATGCACTTCTGTTTATATGTAAATATAAAGCTACCATTCTATCATCTCATCTTTGTATTCTTTTCTGCGCAATAGTCTAATAATGATTATAAATATAAAGTTATGTATTGATAAGTTGCATATTTGTGAAAAGGTTAGTAACTTTTCCCCGACATGATCCTGGAATGACTTTATATTTTTCTGTGAATGTTTTTCACTAAATGTGGAATGTGTATTGTACAATAAATTTTGTGAATGACATTCATTTTTGATCCGTAATCACGTTCTAGGGTTTATTGTTTATTGGACGTTATCTACTCTTGAATAAACATGATTTGCAATTAATTTTCATTGATTAGACCAAACTAAAAGTAATTTTTGACCTTCCATTCCATATTTGTGCAACTTGTTTTCATTAAACTATATTAGTTGCGTACTACGATGTACGATGCGGCGTTGAGATACGGGAGGGGGTCAATTTGTATGACCAATTTTCATTGTCTAGGCTAAATTATTTCAGACGCACCACAATAAACATCTCAACATTTCCTAAAGCTTCACGGCTGAAGCTGATTATCGCATTGGTGTTTTGATATTATTGTCATTGTCTATGTATCTGTAGCGTCAACTTTATAAGTACATATGAATGTATATGGTTGATAGATACGCGCTCTCATCACATCATATTACGTACAATGTTTTGTACTCATAGAACTTGACACGGCTTCATTGAGGCATATTACAAAAATTTTTGAAAAAATTCTCACATCTCCCCCAATGTTCAGATTTGGATGAAATTTGGAAGTTAAATTCTAAATATAATCATCTACCAATAGTTCAAATTTGAAAAGAATCCCATTTATAGAACTTCGTCAATTTCAAATTTTCAACTGCTCTTGAAGAACCCAACCGATTTTTATGATTCATGAAAAATCTGATTCTAGATCCAAAACTGAGATGACTGCTCAATTTTGAAGTAATTTCAACAACGTTTTCATATAGAAAACAATTAATGAAAAAGATTTTAAATAAGTCAAATAGTTTGTAAACATTCGCATTTTCATTCGTCTAAATAAATCGCAGCGATACAAGTTTGCAATCAACAAGTTGTAGGTATATAGTATCATATCATATTGTGTATATATACATACATACATATGTTTGTATTAGTTCCACGCGGTCGGAACAACATAGTAAACGAACGGAGTGTTTTGCGTGAGACTCATACAATATTATCGGGGAGAACGAGTCGGGCAAAGTCAATTTACTATAACTGATAATAGACTGAGAACATATGTACGAGTATGTCTACGAGAACAAATAAATACAGTCAGACATATGGGTATTCAAATTTGTATTTTGATCTACTGTCACTATGTGTAATAAGTTATGCCTATCTTGATCCTTGGATTCAAATCTAATATTTCAGCTCAGATCAAATTAAGATCCCATGTTCCTTATTCTAATTTATGACAATTATGTATGTTAGTTGATCCATATCTTTTTCTGGTTTAAGGTTTTATTATTGATAGGGGTTATCTAAAGTTTTTCATCATAAAACTTTGGGTGTTCTAGTATACGAGTATATAATATTTTTACAATCTTTCCATAAATAAATAAATAGTACACATTGTGCATTTGATTCTCTCTTCTCTCGGAAGAACTTTCTTTTATCTTAAGAGGCCATTATTATTATTAAGACCTAACATGAAGGACGGCTAAATATAACTAATCAAAAATCAAATATGAAAACTCTTCTAATTGAAATCCTTGCAGTACTATAAAATACAGAGAAAGCATTGACATCGGTTCATCGAAACCACCATCTACCATTCAAATCACATTCTTGCATTCACTTGCATATAAAGAAATTATATGTCTTGATCAATTTATATGGCATCTAATAGTTCGATGGAAACCCGGGATATTTTGATCTTTGTATAAAGACAACATCTTCTAGTAATGAGGGAACTTTGGTTCCGCAAATAATCTGTGAACAACAAAGAAAATTCCTTCTTCGAAGATTTCAGATTTTGAATTCAATTTGAAAAAAGAAAGTAACAAATTTGAGTTAATAAAATCTTTAATTTCTTAATTATAATTAACATATTGCCAAATAATACAGTTTTGTAATATATAAAATGAGTTATTACTAAATTACTAAATATTCTAGATGACTCTAAGACTTCGGGTCCGCCACGTTGGCTTGAGTGTAATATTGTTTTTTAATGTCTATTTTACGACGACAAGAACCACCGGGTCAGCAGTAGAGACCTTGGCCCTCATTCTCCTTAATGTGGTGATGAAGATATTCAATCTGAGTTGGTGTTAGACCTAAGGTATGTTCTTCTGTTTTGAATTGATCAATGCCACCGACCCCAGCAATGTAACCATTTAGTTTTGTTGCAACATAAGAGGTTTGCAAATGTTTCTTGTCTAAATTGAGTGAGGCCGCCAGATCCTTGTGTCCTTGCAATCTGTATTTCTGATGATAACTATAAAGTACAGTTGAATGTCAGTAAATATAAATTTTTGATTAGAATCCTTCTTCAAATAACTCACTCTTCAGCTGGATAGAAGTTTTCTTTTTCAGCTATGACGGTTGTAATAATTTCCGGAGCGCGACGAACTTGTTCCTCTTCTTTTGATTCTTCTGCAATACGCTTTTGTTCTTCATCGTGATACAGAATGAGTGACATGTATTGGCGCTTAATGGGCGTAGTAAGGCCATATTCGTGATTGTTCCAAAAGAGATCCAAAAGTTCTTTGAAACTAATCACACTGGGATCATAGTCGATTTCTAGCACTTCTGTGTGGTCACCCCTGTGGGTTAGTATGCAGAAAGTTAAATGTTAATGTTAAAGTGATTGAAAGAACGTGTCACAGTTGGAAGACAACAAAGCAAGAAGATGGAAAGAAAGAATGGAAAATAATTTTAGAACATGTTTTGCAACGATTCTCTTACATTTTACGGTACGTTGGCAAATCCGAAGAGCCACCGGCATAACCGACAGTGGTGCGAACAATGCCCCTTTGAGCGCCATACAATGATTCAGCCCCCCAAAAGCAACCCATGCCAAACGTGGCTGTCTTCAATGGGATATCCAAACGATGAACCGGCGAAATATTCAATTCCTTTTGCTCATTACGAACAGTGCTCTAAAAGAGAATGAAAAAAAAAAAGAAGAAGATATGAGGTCAATGAACGCACGTTTCAATTATACTTATAAGAAGTAAGTAAGTATATTATGTGTTAAAAATATGTAATTGACTCAACCAGAAATAAAAATGAAAGCTGTAATAAATGCGGCGGAACTCCATTGCCACCACACATGGCACCATCACTACTCAATGCGTTCATTTTACAAATATAATATACTCTCTATTTGACGAGCAAATCGCAACTGAATGAATTTGATTTTGTTTAGAGTTTGGAACTAATATTTATTCTCTTCCATTATACGCCTCCTTTATTTTTAGTTTGTGTTACTTTCTTAACTTTTGGTAAAAACTTCTTTCCAAAATTCAAACAAGTTTTATGCCGAATTTGTGTGTGTTTTCCTACCAAAGTATACGACAAATTGAAACAGCTGTTGGATGGCATCATTCACCATTTAGTGCTCAGAGAAACACAAAGAAATGTTTAGCATAAAATCAAGGTCAGAGAGAAAACTAAAGTCTCACATAATAAGTACTATATATAATATAATATAATATGCAAGTGCATAGGAAAATCTATTTTAATTGATTGATTTTACTGCAAATTTCCAAGTTATCAATATTTAAAAAAATAAATGTTAAAAAATTAAAAATGCTAACTCACTCTAAAGCCACTGCCAAATAGACGCGAAAACATTTTCAATTTCTATTAATTTTCAATGAGAGACAACGCACGGAGGAACACAAACGACCGACCTCACTCAACAGAGTAAAAATATCAACTGCCTTAACGATTTTCCCCCAATGCGACTATTGTTCCGATATTGTACTATAATAATATCTACCGAGAGAGCGTTGCCATTGGCATCGAGTAAACGAAGGCAAAATAATAATTTAAAAAATACGCGGGCTTTAACTATTTAAAAAAAAATAAAAAAATGAAGATCAAATAAACGAAATTGATATGTGGCCTTGTTCATTTCTTAGGTTCAAAGAACCTCAACTACATTTTTTTTTTTGCAAATAAAATTAGATTAGATTACACAAACACAATTTTAAAATTTCTTTCTTTCTTTTTTTATACTTACGATGTCCTTCAATTCTGGAATGTAGGATGAAACTTCCTTTGTGATGGCAATCGACATTTTGATTTTATTTTAAAAAGAAAACTATTAGCTCTGATAATTCTTCTGAATCTTATGAATTATAATATTGAACTGATTGGGCTTAGAACGGGAGCCACTATTTATATCAGTCGTCGTTTATATGAAAATGCTTTCGTTCGTTATCTATTTAATATAAAATGGGAAAATAAACAATAGATGAGGCGGTGGTGCTCTCAGTTCTCTTTTTAAATTAATTGTGTAAATGTATTTGTATCTATACAACAATACACACAGCTATCAATGTGTGTGTGTAAGTCAATAGTATTTATAAAATTTTTAAACTTAAAGCTACAGGAGAACTAACACAAGTATGGTTCTTTTCATTCATTTAGTACTAGTATCTTGCATTCATACAAGGAAAATATGTTTTTATTAATTTCGTTTCGTTTCCATTGAAGTCTTGTCTTTGTTGATTCAAATCAGTCTTCATATTCCACAGATGGTTTTGGCTATTTATTCGGTTCATATTTCAGTCGACTTAATCGAAGAATAAAGTCCAGCAAATACATTTGCACTTTTATTTCTTTGGTATTCTGTGTCACATAGAAGCCTGCCACACCAGCCCGGTTTAGCGTCGATTGTTGATCATGAACCTATAATGTAAATACATACATATTAAATTAGCAAATTCCTTTCAATCAATTTTATAGTTACACATATAGTGTACGTATTAAAGATCATTTAACCAAAGACCAGACAATTTTCTCATTTCAGCAGAGGTGTTAAAGAGATGAAGCAATAAGATTGTATGTGTAAGCAATATACGAGTAGATATCTGTTATCTACTGTTCATATATACAAAGTACTTAACTCAGACTGCAATGCAACACATCACTATCGAGAACAAACCCAAATCAACTTGGCAAAACTCCTGGGTAATCTAAATTCAACCAACATTACAGCTTCTCGCCCATTGGTTGATCATAAAAACCTAATTATTTGATACGACTAAGATTAAAAGTTGCTAGATGAAATACTCGACTTGCCATATGGCAAACTAAATTCATTAAGTAGACACAGTGGGAAAAGAAAAAATTAACAATTATTATTTAGAAGACAAGCAAACTTCTGATCTTATTATGATAAATTCAAGCAATTATTATCCTCATTCTTTTCTCACACAAACTAAACAATATTAATCCATTTATAACACAGGAGAACACAGATTGCGTGGCATGGGTTTTATTAGTCAAATTACAGGTCAATTTTGTCTGCTGATTACGAAATTAATAATATTTTTGCTGAATTGACTCTACTTTTTGAGTAAATCTAATAGCGCTTTTTGTATTGATTCATACCTTTTACATTCATAGCACAAAAGTAGCAATCATCAAGGTGGTTTCTTGGCTCTGTCCTTGTCCCCTTTGGTCCTCCTGGACTCCAATATCGAAATGACATCACGAAAGTTATACAAACTTTATGTGCGTCTCAACTTTTGTCTTGTTGTCCAAGTTGTTTTCCAAAATATTCCCGATAATTTTGTTTTACAAAATCATTTATATTTCTTCGTTGCATTTCCTGACAAAATTTACCAAATACCTACTAACAGAAATGGACTGGGTTATTAACAAAATACTTGCAAGAATAACTTATACTCATAATATCAGAGTCAATTCAATAAAAATAATTTATGAGTACTTCAAAATCATATGCTATCTACAAAAATTGACTATATTAACTTATGTCTAAGTTATTTTTCAGTGTATTATATTCTTTATTAACTCCATCAAAAACTGGAAGTCAGCTATTGAAAGCTAGGGCTGTTAATAGTAGGTTAAGAACTTCATTGTTACCCAACTTGTTTAAATAAATAAAATCTACATAATGAAAAGGAATAGCTAAATGTATTCCTAAGCGTAAAACTTGAGAACGGCAGGACTAATTTTGATGATTTTTTGTTGGTGTATTAATGAGGTCACCTGGAGGTTTCTTAGTTACATTTGGAGCCTGTAAATAACGTAGTTGTGGAGATACAGAATTTTTTTAGTAGTAGTCTTTGTTGAACATCTCAGAATGTGTTGTGAATGAATTGTGAGTCACAACAAAATAAAATAAATACCATTCCATTATTCCCGTACAAAGACGATTTTGATAAAATTATGCTTAGAGCTAGCAACGCGCGACGGGACAGTTAGTAAATAATATAGATATAGAGATAACAGGGTATACAGTGAGATGTCTCTATAAGACTTTGATTTTATCATTATAAAGATGTTAATTGATTCAAAAAATGTTTCACAAACATCACTAAGCGGTTACTTAAATGTTCGCAGTACTTCTTCTAGCACTAGATGCATCTCTAAAAACGATGGGAATTTGACAAAATTTATGTGAATGAATATTAACATATAGAATGATTTTTAAAATTTTAAAAAATTACAGAGGAGTTAGTTTATATGAAAGAACATATTTATGTAATAAAAAAACATTGTTAAAAAGACAGTATTCGCTATATATAGATTCAAATATATGGAATAATTATAAAACAAGGCAGTGTCTTCAAAATGACTTCGTTACAGACAAACCTTTGCTATAGGGGAGTTTGTTATATAGGTATCCGACTGTATTAGGTATATGTAACACCTAAAGGCACACAGTGAGACTCCATTAAGAATTCTATATACTAATTCTTAATTCATGTTAGGTAATATTTCGATCTATCTATGTATGTGTCTATCTGTCCAGGCTCTCGTTTTTTAAAAACAATTAGAGCTACATGAATGACATTTGTCTTGTAGATTTGTTCAATTTATAATACGAATGAAGGTGCGTATAAACAGCTTTCCTTCCCTTGTTCCCAGAATATAAAAAAAACCATCTAAAACTTGGACAATATTCAGAGACGCTCGCAATGGCAAAACATAAATAGACCTTCGTTAAAACTTAATAAAAAAACATGCAGAAGTTGAAGCGGGGTACGATTTGTTGCGAATGTTTGGCAGTTTCGTAGGTGAGGTTCCGTTACAACACAACTTATTTTGTTTACCTTTTAACACACATAAATTAAATTTAAATTTTCTGCGCTTTCAAACAATATAAGAAAAATGAGAAGGTTTTTTGAAACAATGAAAACTAAAAAATTGTATAGAAGGTCGGAAATATGAAAAACATTTCAGCAAAATTGAGGAATCTGCAATTTATGAGAAAATTGTCCAGCTTATGATCCACGTACATACTTATATAGCCACTCAATCATACCTTTTGATCTAGTAACTCTATGATTTTCATATCTGTTTCACGTAACTTCTTTTTATGCTTGATTTGCATTAATGCTAAGATGTGTTCCAATTCCTCGGGATCTTTAATTTTACTAATCCATTCTTGTACTTCGATTTCATATTCATTTTCAACTTGACTACGTTGCTGTTGCAAGTGTTTTTCGGTAACATGTTGTAGTTCCATGAGGCCTTTAACAATTTCAAAAATCGTATTATTTAGCAGTGAATTTGCTAGTTCCGTTAGCAAGTCATATGATATTCGGATTTGGTAGTTTCTGGAACAAAGAACACAAGAACACATTCAATAAATCTTGAATTGTAGTGACTGACGCTTATCACATCACACTTACTCTGGCAATTTTGAATGCATTTGTTTCAATTGATCTACAAGAAAGTACAATTTACGCTGGAGGAATTCTGGTGAGGATTCTTCAGCATTTGATTCTTCAAGGAATGCGTTAGATGTTGCAGCTGCCTTCGATGTAGATGGCTGTGGGTCTGTGGCTTGATCCCATTCCATTTTAACACAAATATTAATAATTCAAATTATAATAAAGTTTAAATCTGTATTTTTCTAACTTATTTTTACTAATATGAATTTTTGCCGGCTGTAAACAATTTCTTTATTGAGTGCTAAGAGTCACAACACAATGTCAGCTGATTGAGTACCCTTGAAAAGTAGCGAGTACCCTTGATATTCATTTCGATAACCGATAACTTTTGAGAAAAATACAACCATATTTTGACATTTGTCTGACAGCCATGCGGTTGGGTACGAAGCCTCGAAAAACTGTTTTATCAGGCTGATGTAATAATCGTATGTATTTATTGTAGCGATAAATATGGAACAATAAATTGCAACAATAAAACAATTAATCGTAAATAATGGTAAAAATTGTAATTTATGATAAAAATAGTAATTAATGCTAATTAAGAGTATTACATTAAATCAATAATTGTTTTAAAATATGAAAAGTGTATGAAAACTTAGTAAAATTGACAATATCCTTGAGGAGAAAAATTTTATGATGAAACCAAACAAAATCCAGTCGGTTAATAATTTTTGTTATTTTCCTTGTTAATAACGCCACGAAGTTTGCCAAATCTTTGCTGATATACATACTTAGGTGGTGGCGGTGATAGAAATTCACTAAATAAAATAATGTCAATTGCCCAACTCGACAAAAATTAGGTCTACCGATCTAGATAATGATTGCAATTTTACAGAAACATCTTTTGGCCACATCATTAATGCCCTTGCTGTCTCATAGGGACTTCATTACGTCGGAATACACATAATCTGTCAATTCAGATGCTGAATGTTTGTTTGACTTCCGCTCCAATTTTGTCATTAAATATTTGACCCGAAGAATGCTCTTTATTTTGTATAGGCAGCCGGTATATACATAGATCCAAAGGGACACTCACATGTTTGAATAAAGCTAAAGTTAAACTGTCGAAAAAAATATGAATAAAAACACTTCACTTCACTTTTGATTTGATTAATTAACGTATTTATTTGGAATGCAGCTTTTAACAGATTAAAACTAGAACTTTTAGTTGATTAAAACTAGAATCTTAAAGATTTGCGTGCCTTCGATGACAATAGATCATTATCATATGGATTGCATCGAAGAAACTTTCTGCGTCGCTTCTTCATATCTTCCGAATAAAATTGTCCCGCGGAGTCTGGAGTTTCTGGAGCATCATTCTGATTTTCCACAATTTCCACACGTCGTGGACGTTCATTGGATCCAAAGTTATTGTTTATTCTGTCCTCTGCGATCTTTAAATCATTTAATTGTTGAATTAAATTTTTTGACATAGACATGTTTTTGATTAAAGTTGTTTGTTAAAACTACTGTGGTTACGAAAAGAAATTATGTATACGTTATTGCTTAATTTAATAATGAATACTGGTAAAATTATCCTAAAAATCTCACTTTTATACTGTGAAAACCTTAAATAACCAATTTATAAAGAAAAACAAAAAATCGCACTCACTCACTAATGAAGGCAATAAAATGTCTTAGTTCAGACCACCATTTCCTTTGTGAAAAGGTAGACAAATTTCCATTTAATTGATTTTAATTATTGCAGCAAAGTAATTCACTTGAATTTCTAATGACAGCCCGAACGATGGGTAAATGATGCTTAAGGTAATAAGGTAATGATAATAAAAATTTGTATTTCCGTATTTCATTTAAAAATGTCAAGTATTTTACAGCACCATAAAAGAACGATTGAATTTTTACAACACTTCTTTCTAATTGTTTGGTTTATTATTATCATGTGCTTGTTTGCCTGCTGTTTGGACTCTCTCAAATCTCTCAAAGAGAACAAGCAATAGTGGCGCCGAGTGGGGCAAGTGAACGAGCGAGTGAGCGAAGAGAGAGGGTTTTTGGAGAAAGAGAATAGGTGGCTATTTAGACAAACTCCATTGGCAATTCTCTGTCTGCTTAAGTCTTGGGGGTCTCAGTCTCTAGTCTTCCTCGTGCACTCAACATTAATTGACTCGACTTCTCGAATGATTCGAATCATTTCATCAGTTGAATTCAACACAAGAATTTCGGTTGTGTAACTACGAGCTAACTGCATAACAACATAATACTACTAGTAGTACAATACTATAATGAATCAATTTAAAACAATCTCGGTATTCTTGCCAAGTTTTTAAGAACATTGAATACTATCTACTTACTACGCGGATAAAAAGATAAATAGAAAGATAGATACTTAGATAGACCTTATGTATCAGTACAATTGCTGATGTTCGTTCTTTTTGTTTAACGTTTAAATTGAAAGTGCCTATAAGAATAACTAAAATGTACACAGTGTCCAAAGGTCCAAGTAAAATTGTTGCTAAAACACGAAGAGGTTAGTAATTATTCTTATTATCAAGTGTGAATATACGAAAAACAAATACAGAAGTGCAATAAACCTTTAATGTCATGGAGTATTACAAACGCACCGCAGAATTGAAGTGTTTTTTGAATTGTTATGTCACAGCTGGGCAACCAACCGCCAACCTCTTCACGCCACCCATACACATAGAGAACTTTTGCCGTTGCCGTCTCCGCTAGTACATAGTACATTACATACATATGTACATATCTCATTTGCTCTTTACGTTGTGAATTGTTCAAGTATAAAATATTCAAAAAAAAAAAAAAAAGGAAATAGAAAAAAGAGCAATTTAAGAGTGACCTCCCGGCAACATTGAAAGAGTGAAAGTGTTTGTTTTTCTTATACTCATAGCAATTTTGCCGGTTTTCATTGACAATTTCATAACAATAATTCAATATTTCATCATCATTCTAGGACTGGCACAAAATTATGAAAAATTTGGTACAATCAAGGAAAGCACTAAAAATTCTGGTGATCTGAATACACCCGAAGTAAATAAGTAAGTGAAGTGAATTATCAGAACAAAAAATGCATTTGAAAATTCTGTTATGCGGTTAAGTTTCACAAAGAAAATACCAGAAAACACATAACATAGATTCTTTTGATTTCTTACAAAAAGTATCGATCGTCTATTAAAGTGTTTGGTTGGTCCGGTTCAGATTCAGATTCAGATGTATGTGGGTCAAGAATTATCGCTCGGTCATGAAGTTCGTTGCATTCGAAACTGTGACGTAACATTGACAAGCGTCAAATTTGATGGAACAATAACACCAACTAAATGATGTCTCCTCCTCTTCCTCCTCCACCACCATCACCACCACCAACACCACCAATGAATTGAAAAATGCATTTCTTTTTGTTTCATGTAGTAAAATATTCTATAATATATTTTATTATTTCTATGATTATATATTTTTTTTAGCATACCTCGGCCAGTGTTTCAGACAACAAAAAGAGCAACACCAACGAATTTGATTAAAGAAGAAGAAGTCATAACACCTCAACATGAGGAAATTATAAGATATGTTTCTGACTGTAAGTTTCATTAGCATTACAATAGTTTATCTATCGATGAGATACTATATTCACTTAATACACATAACAAATAATATGATTGTATTGTTATTACTTTAGTCTGATATAACTGATAAAACTTAAGATTGTAAAGCATATTGTAGAAGAAACAAAATGTATTAATTTGTTATAAGTGGCTTTAGAGGGCGGTCTATATATGTATAAGAGTCCATTAGATCATTTGTTTCTACTTTAGTTTGCATTTTGTAAATTATAAAAGAAATTAGCGAAGAGAATAGAAAGTAATTTGTAAAAAAATACCGCTAGAGGGCGATCTCCTTAAGCTGATTAATTTTTATGTAAGCTGAAAACATACGTAGTTCCATTGTTATTAAGATATCACACTTAAATAAGTGGTAATCAAAGAATCTTAATATTTTTCTTTCTATCGAGATCAGAAACCAATCTTTCTACATTTGAAATTTAGCAAAACAAAATGATTAAATGAGTACATATGTACATAGTATGTACTTTTGGTATGACATCTATCGGCAAATCTTAGAAGCACTTAAATGACATTATATAACAAGTAACTGATATGCATAATAAGGGTCATTACACAATCGCACAAATCTCACAAACTTATAAACGCACCAAGATATAAGGTCGATTGCTTTCGTGAACGACACATAAATCGCACAAATCAGCTGTTCTCGTATACAGAACTGACAGTTGGATTTAAACAGACAATTGAAAATCCCCAAAAAAAAAAGTTAAAAAGTGAATTTCTTTTAAATAAATATACAAATTGCAATAATTTAAATTGGTAAATCATTTCACTTTTGAAAAGAGTTGCCAATCACAATAAATACACAGTGTTGGCAACGCTCACTTTTGTGAGGTTTGTATGGAATAACTGTCAGTTACTTTATGAGCGCACAAAGTTGAACGATTTGTGCGATTGCATGAAGACCCGGAATAAAACTAAGAAATTTTACTATGTACAACAATTTGTTCCATGCTACAAATTGATTATACTCAAATTCAAAGGTATTTAATAGCCTTTTCCACTACACTGAATCACAATGATGTATCTTGTCTTTTAGATTGTCAATTTTGAATCATGAAAAGCTGTTTTTTTGTTTTGGTTGTACATACAAATGGAACTTTATGTAGAAATCAAAATGGAAATTCTGTGAAAAATACATGATTATTCAGTGTAGAAGGTTTAGTAGATAATTTTAATTTTATGTTAATAGCAACATTGCTAATCATATAAAACTACAAATAAATGCAGATCAACTAGCAGATTGAAATGATGTTAAGATACTATCCTTTATAATATTTAAGGATTAACTAAGACAGATCCCGACTGAAAATTCATAGTAAAAATTTTGGATTATTCATTATTTGATTAAATTGTTTAGACTGATGTAAGAGGTTAAACGTTAACATTAAAATGAGGAAACAATCTAGTTTCTTTCTATTGTTTGCAAGCCAATAATACGAGTATATTTTGTTATTAAAATGCTATGGGATTATTGGATAAATGGAGTTTCGGAAATTCACTTTATACGATAACATGCACAATTATTCTGATAAAAGCATCGATGTGTAGTGAATTTTATTCAATTATTGTAATTGTAACAACTCACTATGACAAAATTAATTATAACCAATCTGAATTAATTACCAAAGATGTATGGAATCTTTAACTAGGACAAAACATTTTATAAATGTACAACATATCTTTTTAGATGTGAAGTGTATTTAGTGAATATCAATTAAAAACAAATTTATATTAATTTTCTCTTTTTGACTTTTAAGCTTGGAATATATTAGTGGCACAAAATCCCTATGATTCAACGAGTATAAATCATATAAAACCTATGCAGCAGGCTGATTCTAATAACAACACTAGTGTCATCGGTAAGCACACACAATGGAATATTCTTCGATTTTAATAATTCTAAATTTTTATAATATATACAAAAATTATAATTTTAGCAACATCTGCTTATCCATCGGCAACATCAGCAGCACCTTGCTATTGGGTAGAACCTCCCAGTCCTGTACTTAGTGACTTTAAACCATTTGATCTGGAATCGTGGTGGGGACGTCGTTTGTTTCACAATATCACAAAGAGTCTTTAGATATTAACTCGACCCCGCCCCAATTGATGATTGATAGCAGCAGGCAGCCATACGCAGCATATCCAGCACACCCAGCACAAATTAAATTCAAGTTACTCTAGGCGGCGCTAAGTGTTCATAAATTCATTTAAAATATTAAAACACAGCATAGATTTACTGATTTTATTTGTACAAAATATTTGTAAATAGTTTTTGCATGTTGCTACCAATCTTTGTACTACTATCTTTGGCATCTAAAATTTTTTAGTTTGTATCTCTATTTTTTTTTTGTTGTTATTAAAATTAAGATTAGCTTTGATATTGAAAAAAAAAAAAAAAAAAAAATACGCAATGTTTTTATGTTATATTGGAAACTAAGTATACATTAAGAACAGAATATTCAATCGAAATATCAAAGAATGATGAGACTAAGATCGCAATGAACTAAGAAATTTGGATCAAAGCGAATCATTTAAAAAACCAACGACCAACAACCATTGAACCTGGAGTATAAAGTGATTTATACAAAATTGGACAATGGCGGTTTTTGCTTGGGTTTACAATGCCTGAGCGCTGTTATAAAATACTCTAAATTTTGTTTAAATTCTTTATCCAAATTCTTGTCAACTCGCTGACAATCGTCCAATATATGTCGTGCATTGATTATGCAATCAGTGGCATAGCTAAGGGACTCTCTAAAGCAAAGTATCTATAAGAAAGAAATGGAAATGTGAAAATAATATTAATTGAATGTTATTAAACATGTCACAAGAAGATTAACTTTGGCTATGCCGAAATTGTAACACTCTTCACGCACCTTTTATATCTTCTGATTATTGTTCTAAGTTCATGTTTTGTATGGAGGGAGGGCCACTTCCTAGTGATCCAAGGGTCTTCAAATTTCCATGGTTGGTCGATATGGGTCAGACACTTATAGTATCCAGATTTCAGTTCCATAGAACAAAAAACAAAAAAGTTGTACTGATAAGAAGATGAAATTGAAACAGGGTTTGTATGGGAGTTACCCGTCCTAGTCGTTCGAGGGTCTTTACATGGTTGGTGGATATGGGTCAGACAGTTATACTGTCCAAATTCAAAAATAAAAAACAGACGGACATGGCTCGTCGAGCTGATTAAAAATATATGTATGTACTTTATGGGGTCACCGATGTCTCCTTCGGTTTGTTACAAATTTCATGACAAACATAATACTATTCACTGCGTGAAGAGTATAAAAACCTGATTGATTGTATGTATGTAGTTGTGGTCGTGGTTGACTTGGGTAAGCATACTTCTTGTTCTTTCTTGAATTGTAGCATAAGATATTTTCCACAAATATCTGTAAATCGTTTCTGTTCATTTCGATAGTTATCGAACAAATAATCGAATTTCGCTTGAAGTTCCTCGTGTTTACATTTCTCTAAAACAAGAAGTTTCTTTTTCTTTGCCAATTGGCGGTTTACTTTTTTATAGGAATCTGATAACTCGTCATATCTACAATATGGTAAGATATATGAATTTTTATGAATAAATATTTGGAAATATATCTGTAAGGTACTAAAGAAGAGTTGTTTTGTTACCTTTGTTGCATTAATAGAGGACTAATAGAGTTCAATGAGGTTTGCCATTTATTTATTTCTTCAGATTCATTCTCTGATATTTGTGAATTTTCATCGGCCCTTATAAGTTCAACAAGGCGTTTGTTACGTTGCTTTTCAGTATCCAGTGAAAAACGTAAGTCATTGACACATTCAGTTTGTCTTTCAAGTGCCATCTTTAGGTTAAATTCACGCTGTTGATCTTCATAGATTGTTGCCTCTAACTCGCCGACCTTTTGTTGAATTTGTTCGATAATATCATGCCAACGTGAGACATAACGTTCTGGTCCTCCTCCATTGATATTTTTGTTTAAATTTATTGAAGATTGTGAAAAATTGAAATAGTTAAACGTAGGATTTTTTAAGTTTCCTTCAAAGTTCAAAGAATGACTACCGTTGGTTTCGCTTATAATTGAACCTTCACCTTTGGGGGCTCCAAGGTGAACACTTTTTTTACTCGGTGAGAGTATTTTTCCTTTGAATCCTTTCTTTGCACGCTTACGAAGGCTTGAAAGAGTTACTGTATTGGCTATGGCTGCACTTATGGACATTTTTTTTTATAGGATGTGGTTTCTTTAATTTTTTACTCAATCGTGTATTAAATGTATCTGTCTGTATTCACTCTTCAATTGTGTTTATGAATCTATCCGTTTGAATAGAATAATGTGTATGTTTGTTTGTTTGTTATGTTGTGCGTATGTTTTATACTAAATTGATATTTATTTTGACATAAGATGGAAGGGATTTTCATTTCTAAAGTTCCCTACACGACGACAGTTTCTCATCTATTACATATTTTTAGCAGCGACTTTGACACACCCGGCAGTTGGGGTGGTATACGTATGTAAATCGGGTAATTTGACTATTCATTGAATCATATTTACAATAATAATCCAGTCTTGCTTTCTGTTGTTCGTCTATTTTGAACTATAAAATACAAAGAATTTGGATTAATTACACTGGTCTACAGCCAACATGCAACTGAGTGGTTATTGGTGTTTTATATTAATTCGTGTGTCTGTTTGTTTATTTGTGTGCGCATCAAGTAAAAGCCATTCATTGCATTCAAAATTGAATTACTGAAAGATAAGAAGTTTTATTGTGAGGAACATATAGCGATTATTTAAACAAAATCGACTTAAAGATTCGGTCGAAATTGATGGATCAAATTTTGCATATAAAGCTTTTGTTGAAAAACTCGTAATCTATACTTTATGGATTTTTTTAACTTTCTAATTCAAACTTAGGAATTATAAAAGATAACTATGCATCTATCGACTGATACTAGAAACAATATACTCGTAAAACATATAAATTTATACCATTTAAGATTGTTAGCAGTGGACATTGATTACTTACTAATAAATATTAGATAGATTATCAGGTATACCAATATCGATGCAGCTGAATCTGTATCTGTATCTGTATCTGTGTGCATGCCCCTATCGCTTTCGTAAGTTAAATTGACTAACTGTTTTTATTTGTTCGTGGTGTTGGTGGCATCAGACAGAACAAGATACTCAATTGAGTGAGTATATGAGACTCAGTAAGTCGTCGCTCGTTCTACTCACCAGTTCAGTGCCAACTTTTGTGATTTCTTTTCGTGGCATGGAATTATTGTACTACTATATTCGTTAAAGAATTGGATTTTTTGTTTCCTGAAATACAATAATTTCAAATGAGATAAAACTGATTTACTAGCTTTTTTGTACGTGCAAATGTCCCGATTTTTCAATGTTGCCAGGGGGCTTTTCCATAAGCACCCCTTTCTCACAAACAGTGCCGTCTATGGCAGCCTTTATGTGGCTGCCGAGTACTCGCAACAATATGTCACAAAGCGAGTACTAATGGTAAATAAGATTTCATTTTTTAAGATTAGTTAAGAAAATCTTTTGTTTATAATAAGTTGGTTTCTTTATTTACACGTGTAGATAGACGATGGAACTGTTAATGAGAAGCAGCAGGAAATCGATTATGCAACTGTAGGACGTTATGCTGTTATGGGCACGGCAGTTTACGCTCCTTCGCTATATGCTTGGTTTGTTGTTCCTATTGATTCATTATTCATTTTATAATTCAATCTTTATATCTCATATTTGCCTCTGCACAGCTGACGACGTAATGTAATCGTAATTGAAGCACAAATTCTTTAATTGAAGAGAATTTAATCATTTCATTTCATTTAATTTTAGTTTGTATCTTTTGGTTGTGTGCATAAATCTTTGTTTACCGTGATGGTTTCATTGCACGTGCCTGATAAATGAATATACATACATACATATGTACAGTGAAGCACTCATTTACTTTCTTTTCCTCTTTCTCATTCAGCCTCTCTTTGTGTCATTGTATTTCTCTTTATTTCTTTGCATGCTTTTGCTCTCTCATATAGCGCACTTGACCGACTAAAATGCTTTAATTTTTGATAAAGAAGCTTCCAGAGCTTTCCGTAGGGCTTTCAATGCCTTACATTGAATGAGGACAGCTACTTGGTTTCTAGCAAACGTAAGTGTGTAAGTAATGGGTCCAAGTCAACGAAATCTACAAATCTACACTTTTACACATTTATTAGATATTCGATAAGAATAATATAAAATTGTACCATATAATTACGATTATCTAAACATATTTACCCAAGCACATGCATCCACACTCAAACACTAACTTGAACAAATTATAGTCAATAACTCTTATGATATATTTAAATTTAGGTACAAATGGCTTGATCGAACATTCCCAGGGACTACTAAGCCCATTATACTCAAGAAACTTGTCTTAGATCAATTTTTATTGACACCATATTTACTCACTGTCTTCTATACGGGTGAGTTGAGAATGGAAATTGAAAAATATGAGAGCTTTACATATTAAAAATTTTATTTTGTTGCAGGCATGGCCTTGATGGAGGGTGCCGAAGATCCGCTAAAGGAATTGCGTGAAAAATTCATTCCAACATTTATGCGTTCCTGCCTTTTCTGGTTACCAGCACAAACATTCAACTTTTGGTTAATAGCGCCAAGATTTCGTGTTATGTACATGGGTGTTTGCGGTTTTATTTGGGTTAATATACTTTGTTGGATTAAGCGTCAGCAATTAGTAAATTCTGATCCACTCAAATGAAACTAAAATAAAGAGACCAATTGTGAGAACTGACTTTAAAGCAATAAATTCTATATTTTGTTTTTAAATTTCGCCCTTTTAACGAAATTACATGTTATGAAAAACTTTTATATTCGATTTAAAAAGTACCTACTCTAATATTTGTAGATTCAATTTCCTATGTAATATTCACAACTGTGTGGGGATTTGAACTCTAACAATGATCTGACTGCAAATATTTGTTGCGTAGGTACGAGAAAGTTAATGTTACATTGTTAGATTTCGATGATAAAAGATGAAATCGGAAGGGCTAATCGATACTGCTTACTTAATTAAAGATCGTCAAATCTGCTAGAATCTGGTAGCTTCACTCGACAACTTAATAGTAATCAACATTTTAACCTGGAATTGCAACCGGAATTATACGAAGCTGATACGGTTGATATTACCATATCGGATTCTGTTTGTTTGCAGTACTAGGTACAAACCGATCACTCGATCCATTAAAATATGTGTACAAAAGATCGGAAGGGGATGTCAAATGCAGAATAAAGAAAGTATTATGTAGTTTTACCAATCAAAACAGTTTATTAGAAATCATTTTTTTTAAGTTTCAATGTATCGCCTGCAATTATAGTATGTAGCAAGAATTATAATGACTCTCATTTGGTCACTTGACCTTACAATTAAACGTATGTAATTAAGAAGGTTGAAGTGGATGTATTTATAGTTGTATACCAACTGTTTGGCGTTTTATTTCGCCAAGGTGTTGGTAATCTTTTACAGATACTATTAATAGCCCGGGCTATTCGAATGCAGACTACTCATATAGACTTGTCACAATAGACCATCCATTGGCAATAAACTTGTCGATATCACTATTTGAGGAGCTTCAACATTGTTGGTATTTCATTAGCGACAAAATCTCATTACAGGGAAAAAGATGAACTTATAATTGTGGCACCACCACGTTCAATAATAGATGGCTCTGAAGATTGGGAAAGCCAACCTGAGGATATCCAATTTACCCAATTTTTGTTTGTCATGATCGGCTTTTTATACTGTTGTTTCTAGATATATATGTATGTATTAATGTTTAATGGAGCTATTTTAGAGGAGTCGAAGGTAAATGCGGAACTACCCAGAAGGTATAAGCCTTGTATGTTGGTTCGCATAAATTTGTACATAAAACTAAACTAAATGTAACCCTTCGAATCTACAGATATGGAGATTTAGTCGATATTATTTATTATATTTATTTATTGACTCAATCTATTTTTTAAAAGTTTTTATTTAACTTGCTTTGTATGTTTTTTAGCTTGGTAAGATCAAATCTTGCAAGCTGAATTACAACCACTTCTTGGCATCCAATTGAGTCAAATTTGGCAAATATCTTTAAATCTGATGACAATATGCAATACATTTTTTTTTGGAAAATCCACTGGAAAAGTCTTAATTGGTGGATCAAATTTTGTATATAAAGCTTAGAGATACATTTAAAAATTAATCAAGTCGTCTTTTTAAAAGCTCTTATATCATATACAATAATATAATTTATAGGGAAACTTATTGAGATTTATGTCAGTAGATTTAATGGAAACACCTAATAAATTTTTTAATATTAACAAAGTGGTTACAACTTTTACCATATATACGAGTACATACTATAATATAATTATTCCTTTCTATAAATTTGGTGAAGGAATTCATAGTAACTGGTTTGATGATTTTGGATTGAGCTATTTAGGAGTATAAGTTAAACTCAAAGCTGAGCCCTGATCTAGAGATCATTAGCTAATGAAGACTTTGGGCTATTTATTTTAGGTGTGTCTTTTTTGCATCTATGTGTTTCCGCCAGATGAGATGTCTGTCTAAGCGTGTTTTCATAAGTGTTTGTGTATGAACCCATTTGAAGATTCAATGGCGATAGTGTAAAATGAACATATCGCACATGTTTAACTAAAGTGTCACAACTCAAAATGTTTAATTTTTCAGCACAGGAAAAAACTGCTTTTATTCACAGTCAATGTATATGAAAAGAAAGAAAACCAATAGATTTTTTTTTGTTAAAGCGTAGAGGAAAAAATACTTTATTTTTACAGTTGTTAAGGATGATCATTGGGTATTGTTTTTTTAGGTAAACATGTGTGAACAAAAATCGTGTGATATGATTTGCTTGCATATTTATTTTTATTCTGCAGTTAAATTATTTTAAAATTATTTCCCAGATCTGATTCAGATATCTAGTGGTCAATGGGGGCGAAAACTTTTCATTTGTAAATGATGAAATTAATCGAAATAAAAAACTGAATAATTCTTCCATATTCGATGAATAGTCATCGGATTCACATTAAATCTTTACAACTTGATATGCTAAACATTGATTGTTTGGATAGGAATAATAAAGTTCTACACGATTACGAAACGAATGGCATGGCATATTGGTTCAACGTCATCTCCAATCCCCACCACTCAGTTAAATTAATGTGTGTGAGTTTGCCTAAATATTGTAAGTGTGTACATACACTGTGTGTGCGTGTTTGCGTGAGTGTGTAAATGTGTTTCATCAATATTGTAAGAAGTACATTAAATGTTTAGTGTTTCTGTTCGGTAAACTAATTAGTAATGTCTGTGAATTGTGTGTTATACGAGTATTTGTATTTAACTTATTGCTGTCTATTTAAATTGCAATTTGTCAATACATACATAAATAGAACTATAGAACACACACTTCGGCAGATATTTGTACATATGTAAAACCATTAATATATACTTAGTAGAAAAGACATTTTGACTTGACTTTGCATGGATCGGTCATTAACAGCAGTCAGCCGTTAGGCTTAACTAAGCTAAAACCAAACCAAACCAAACCAAACCAAACCAAACTAAGTCGAGCCGAGCCGAGCTGAAAGAAAGATAATGGTCCAGCAAAAGAAACTTATGGCCAGTTTTGTATTTTGAGTCTTTCCATATTCTTTATTCTTTTTCTCACACTTGACGAACGCATTTCTTAGACATCATCAGTCCTCAAGTCAGCATAGTCAGTCAGTCAGTCAGTACTATCTTCGTTCGTCGCCATTGAAGCTGGTATTTTTTTATTTACTTCCGCTTGTTTGTTCAAAGCGGAAAATTAATTCCATCTTGGCTTGTTTCCGTTTATCTTGTAAAAGTGTGTACTAAGTATATCGTTTTACCCGATTCCCGACTGCTCGCTTTGCCATTCATTTATTCACTCTGCTTGCTGCTTTTTTCTTTGCTTGCTGACTTGCTTCCTTCATATTCTTTCTATAGTAGTAGTAGTACTATAATACTTAAACTCCTCACTACTTTCGATTCTGACATGGCTTCCTTTTTTTATTCATTTCATTTGTTTGTGTTTTTGTTTTTGGTTGGTATTCCTAGCGTTATATGGTTTGTTTTTTTTCTCTCTTCCTTTCTTTTATACTATTGTACATCCATATATACATAGATGGAATGTTTGTTGATTATTGTGGGCGTCGGTTGTTCCTGTTGTACTTCAAGTGGCCCGGTGCTGGTTGGTTTATTATGTTGGCCATGTTTTTTTGGTTGTCAGTTGGTGTTCGCTTTCTTCACCTACACCTACGTTTGTTTGTTTGTTTGTTTGTTTGTTTGTTTGAAGGTCTTGTTTTATTGTGGGAGGAAGTTTGCTTAAATGGTGATTGCCATTCTAAAGACTTAAGCCACCAGCACTCAAATCTGATATAAACGCCCAACTCAGGGCCTCCCCCCACTACAATTTACGATGACTTTCGTGCACATTAAATTAAAAATTAATTTATAAAAATAAACACTGTTACACTAGATTTACTTAAACAAAAATCCCAAACCAAGGCCAATAGTATGTACTCAGTCTGTAGAAGTAGCAGTGCCATGTAGATGAAGGTGGCCAATGACTAAGCAAGTGCCAGTGCCAGTGCCAGTGTGGCCAAAAGATAGATAAAGCAAGAAGTTAATACTGCTACTACGCCATTTGATTCAATTACCGGAAGAATCTCTAGGCTACTCTTGACTTGTAATCGCGCTACTTGCGCTTGTTTATCTTCCGGACGCGTGAACGCAATACTCAATGGCAGACCTTCCCTGATTCTCCGTTTATTTCCTCTCTTGCCTTGCTTTGGTGTTTCTACTTCTGCTGTTGTTGTTTTTGCTTCTCTGGTTGTAATTACAAGCTAAGACAAATAGAGAATACCGTAAAAAACGAGAAATTAATCAATATTGCTGTGGCATCCATTGAGGAAAGAGGACCCGGGCGAAGGCGTTGACTATTTACACAGTAACTGATGACGACGATGCTGATGTAATGTAAAGCGCTTTGTAAATAAGCTAGTTTATTTAGTTTACTCACTATACCAATAGACCTCCAAGTGTAGATAGCGAGCGACCTAGCAACCAACTAAGTCAACAAACATAAGATTGTTGTTCTCAGTTGGTGGTTATTTGGTTTAGCCAGTGGTCAATGTCTTTTTCATTATTATGCACATGATCGTCAGTATTTGACATAGTACCAGGTTGTATTAAAAAAAAAAAAAACCCCTTCCTTCTTCATCATTCTATAAGTTTAAGCACGCAAAGAAGCCGCTCTATGTACATGTAATTGGGAATAAATGGCATATTAAAATTTCCAGTCAATAAGCTTAAACCATAATTAAGAGCAATAATATGCTCGCTACCCGACTCCCGATATTCATATAGTGACTGGTACATAATGTTGCTGTCTCTGCTGCTGCTTCTGCTGTTGTTACGCTGTCCTAGTTGGCATAACTTTTGTAAAAAGGTCAATTAAACTGCATTAAGTTTAATAACTTTCTGCGAGTAGAACAAAACGGTGAAGAGAGAGGAGTAGATGAGAAGAAAAAAGGAAACGATGTAGACTGAAGGTAAGAGTTTATAGGTGGGTAGAAGTTTGAAAGGATTACACAAAATATATGAAAGTTTGCGGCATGTTGCTCCATATTTTCCTTATGTGAGTGAGGTCATCTCTTTTGTTCGCTTGTCCCACTGCTGACACCTGTTTATGGTTATAACTGTCACGCATACGCCTTTATTTTCAGGTTTAAGGCACATGAGCACCCACTCTCCGATTTTGGGAATGGGGATGGGGATTTGTGAACAAAGTTTTCATAGTCAACTAATTTTTTTGCACGTCAAATGCACACAGGCGTTGCCAACAAAAAGCACGGGCACGACATCTTATGTGACCAAAAACTGAAGGTAAAGGTAAAGATGATAACGAGCGGCACCAGACCAAATAGGACAGTTGCCAGTTGGTTGCTCATCCATACGAATATCCTTGTTTGTTGTTGCTTTGCGTTCATTATGCGTTCGCATGCACGTGAAGGCAAAAGTCAAACACGGGCTCAGCTAAACTTTTCGCAGCGCTGCCAGCTCCTTGTGTACTGACTTTGTTCCCTGCCATTCTGTCAGCCTTCCTGCCTGCCTGACTGCCTGCCTGCCTCCCTGCCTGGATGTCTGGTTGCTGTCGTGATGTCCTTCACGTGCATATCCTGTTCTTAGAGTTAAGTCAAAGGCAGCATTAATGGTATGTTGTGCCTGGCAAAGATTGGCGTCGACGTCGTCGTCGTCTGTTTGCTTGTTTGTTTATTTTGTTTGTTACCGGTTTTCGTTATAAAGCGGACCCTACAAATGGCGGCCTAACAATATGCTACAAGGAGTTTTCCTTTAATGTTACTCCACACACACAAATATAAGGAAATATTTATGTTGGTACACATATAAACATATAAAATAATGTATGTATTTTTGCTTTCATTTTAGTTGTTTAATTACTTAAGCCAGTTTCGTTTGCTGCTTCGTTGTTACTTTGTTGCAAGGATATCCTTATAGGCAAGGAGCGGAAACAGTCAACAATCAACACAGACATACACTTGCCCATTAAGGAAAAGTGTTTATTGCCACTACGACTTTACCAAGTCCCTCCTCCATCCACCATTCTCCGTCCTACCGCCTCCATATTAATACCACACGCACGCTCACATTTCTGCCTCTGAAGGAAGGCATCAAAAAGATATTAGCAACAGCAGAAAACGAAGCAAAAAAAGAAGAAAAAGGGAAAAAAAGAAGGATGGAAGAAAGAAATAACTTGAGAATTTCCATATTGTGCATGGGAACTTAATGAGGATAAATGAGTTTGATTGCATTTTCTTGGTTTTTAATATGCTCGTGCGCACTCTGATGTGTGTTTTCTATTAAACGAGGTAGACTCGAAATGTTTCGATCTTAAATACAAATTGGACAAAGTATATAAGTATATAAACATGTATACATAATGTCCTTTAAGACTGGTTGGAGCGTTGGACCATAATAAAAGTAATGAAATTATTCTGATTATCAACAAGTTGTTTCGAATTATTCCAGTCAGAGTTTGAGTACGTTAAATTGACTTCTACGATGTGTCGCCAAAAGGGCTTTGGTTTGCAAAGGTTTTTAGAACCTTAAGAGGAATTTCATTCAGATATTGTTGTGATTTTTTCGCAAGGGATGGTCAAAACATCAGCTTTTCATGATAATGGCGATTAGGAGGTCGTTTGACTACTTCAGATAGTATTAATGGGAAATAATCTCCATTGTCATTACAAGTCTTAAATGGTGGTTGAACCATTTTATATTAAACTAGATAAACGGGCAGATGTTGTCAAAAAAAAAAAAAAAATAGATAAGGCGATTGATTTTATTCCTCTAAAATTTATACTTTTGGGGTTTTTCGAATTTTCTTTTTCCCTAAACCTTCCTCATTAACCACTCGGTCCATTTGTGAAAACAAACAGACGCAGCGGGGGACTTTGTTTTATAATATACTAGTAGTCCTGGCGCGTTTTTAATAATATTGACATATAGAATGTAATTATCTGAGATGCTTGACAAAGACTACTTGATTGATTTGAAAATGTGTCTCTAAGCTTTTTATTGAATTTTTTTACAACATTTCCGACCTTTCCTGTAGATTTTCCAGTTTACTTGGTTTTAATGAAAAAATAAAAAATAAAAGTGAGTGGTCAAATTAATCCAAAGCCATAAGAAAATCTATGAATATTGAATGATTAAAGAATCTACTTACATTTAACGCAATGCTGGTAATCATAAGATTGTTACATATCTGAATAAATGATATGAAATGCGTTTTCTTCTGATTATATCTTTTAAAAATATCCCTAAGTTGGCAAACCTGCGATACACAATGGGAATGGAATTTTGAGTTTGGTAAGACAATTCTTTTTGATTTATATAGAACTAAGATTATAATTACAAATTATAATTTAGTAATTACTATGAGAAATAGCGACAAAGGCCTTCAGTTCAGGGGGAAAGTTAGGAAGGATTGGAGGAAATTTGGTAAGAATAACTTTACTGGTTAATTCAAGAAAAACATAACTGACTTCTTACAGAAAGGTCAATTAATAAATTTTTTGATCAAAGTACTACTTAATTTTACTTACTCTATTTTAAATTCTTATTTTGACTCGAATCGGAATGATTAAAATATAGTAAATGTTAAAATGGGATCGAAAAAATTCAATGGACAAAAGTTTACATACATTCTTTGCTGTTTTCTGAATGAAATAAAATCCTGTAATATTTGTTTTATAAAAAATTTCAAAGAAGGCAAAGCACTTCGAATAATGAGAAAAATATTGAATGTGGCCTTCAACGATTCAGTTGAAAATAGGATTAGGATTTTACGACCAACGAATCTTTCTCGACGAGATGTTAGTTTTATCGTAAGACAAGTACACCAGATTCCAAAAGTAAGTGCCCCAAAACTATTGTCAATACTTTGAACAAACAAGTTTATCCAAAATCCGTGCAAGTGCGTTACTGAAGAGTGGGTATAGAGGCATAATTCCACGAAATAAGCCTTTAATAAGTGAAAAAAATAGGAAGCTTTGCAAAGAAATATTTCAGCCATGGCGTGCAATATTGGAAACAGTTCTTTTCACTGATGAATGCAAGTTCAATTTATTCGGAAGGAATGGGCGTACAAAAGTAAAAAACGGTGTAATGATGTCAGGAGCAATAGAGGTATCTGGTGTTTAAAGCCTTCTCTGGGTAGCTTGTGTCTTGGATTTTATTGGATCTTCCAACATGACAATGATCCCAAGAATACCGCATTTTCGGTGCAGTATTATGCTCCACGGTAGCTTTATTACCCTCCTTAATCACCAGACCTAATCCTCATTGAGTATGCTTGAAAGTTCTTGAAAAGAAAATAAGGGAATTCTGCAATAACTAGTAAGGATTTGCTAAAAGAAACCCTAACCAATGCCTGGCCAAAAATACCGCCTCACTGAAATAAACTGCATACCTTTAAATTTATTTAATTGTGAACATTCCTTTAACTACCGAATAGTTCCTATAATCTTCAGATACAAAAAATTCTTTAGTTTATCCATTGTGCAACTTATATCCTTGAGGTTAGGCAAGCGAAATTCTCTTTGGGCAAATACCTTTGCTAGTGAAAACCCGCAACTGCCCGTAAGGAATTGCAATTCCAACGAAAAAACTTTAACGGTTTACAATAGATTATAATTCACCTCTTCATGTTAATACTTCAAATTGGTGCTTATTTTACAAGCAAAATACTGAAACTTTTTTGACTCCTCTCGATTATGTTTGTGTGTATGCGTGTGTCTTTTGTATAAAACCCACACGCGTAAAACAGAAGCCTGCTTTGCGAATGCATCCAAAGTTTAGGATGAAAATTCATGCACATGCACACGAACTCATATCAAATTCACTTTTACGTCTGTGCTCTCCTCTCCTTGGTTGGTTGGTTATATAGTACATGTGGAGGGGTAGGAATAGTGGGGAGAAAGGGTAGCTACCCTTGCTTGACTTATTTTTGATGCGGTAATTGTTAAACTTAAAATAAAACGAAGCATTTGTGCTCAAGCGCCTACAATCGGTTGGATGTCGTTGGCGCTGTAGACGCTACCAAGCAACTTGGTGTCTAGTACCGCATACTCTTGGCTTTCCCACACAATCCATAATTCTGTTCTTCTCTTGGTTTCTTTTGTTTTGTTTTGTTTTGTTTTGTTGTTTTTGGTTATTTTGTGCAACTCTTTATTTGCACTCGAACGCATATTTCGAGCGCATAAATTCGTGGCGGTATTTCGTCGATTTCCGATTTCCGAATTTGATTTTGCTTTTGCGTTTTGTTATTGTTTTTCATGTATTGTTGCATTCAAGTTGAAAGCGTTTTATCGGCGGCAATGTATTTCGTACACCCCTTCGTTGGACCCCTTTAAATGGTAAGTCGAAAAATGTATTGGGGGCCTCTGTGCCCCCCATTTCCCATTGAAATTTCATCTGTGGTTGATTTTGATTGTGAAAGGATTTTGTAAATTGCTGTTGCTGTTACTTCGATGCGGCAAAAAATCAAAGGGATTTCGTTCGAACACACAAACATTTTAGATGTTTTTGGGAGCCCAAGAGTGCGTGCGGGTATATAGTAGTCGTCACTATACATGTGTGTTTGAGCCTCGTTTAACAAAAACTTTACTGGGGCTTTGTTTCAGTTTTTTGGCTTGGCTTGGCTTGGCTTGGCTTGGCTCACTTGTTAGTTGTTGGTTTGGCGTCTGCATTGCATTGGAACACTTTGTTTAACATCTCAAAAAGTTATTTAATTCTACATTTATTTTTTTTCTCTATAAATTCCTTTCCGTTCGGTTCGTTCGGTTTAACAATAATTTCACTCACATGAATTTCTCTTTTGTTCTATTTTCAATATTGTTGTTATTGGCTAAATTTGGAAAGTACTTGACTCGATTATTTTTATGCTATCCACCATGCACACTCACATTCATTTATGAGGTAAAAATTGAGGATATATTAAGTTTATAAAACTGTGGATTGTGTATAAAACATTCAGAAGTAGTGAAATAAACCTCAATTTAATTTGTAAAGAAATTTACGATTTAACTATTGTAAAATAACATTGAAATCCAATTGCTTGCTTTCCCTTGGGTTATAGTATTGTATTATTATTTTTTTTAATAGTAACAAGTCAATGTCCTTAAAATATAACAAGTATAAAGGGATGGAAAATAGATTCAGTTTTTGAATGCCTTGAAGTTGTATTTAGGTAAAAGAAAATCTCAGTTATTTTTTCTTTGTTTGTATCAATATATGTTCTTTGAAATTGTAGTCCAAGATACCTAAAAGAATTGATAAGAATTGAATAATAAACAAATAATACAAAAAAATGACACATCTTTTGAAGAAATCTAATAATTAGATATGTCTTTCGGCATATTATGAGTTCCCGAAATAAAGAAATAAATAAACAGTGGCCTAGAATTGTTAGGACTGTATATATTAGTTCCATTATTTAACAGAATTCAACATAAAAAATCTGTTGTATGTATGTAAGTATGTGATTTTCTCTACAGATCCGATTTGGATAGGGTTATTGTTTTTTGGTTGCATATTTTTCTGGGATGTTTTTAGTGTATAAAGCATTTTCCTAGACTATAAGAAACCTGAGCTATAGACTAAAACATAGGAGTATGTCAGTGAGATTTTGGCAACACATAGAGATCTTGATTTTGTATTATTATTCGTACTTCATCATTAAGTTTATATAATAGTATTGTGAATATGAAGAGTAGCTGTGATACTTAGTCGGTTAATTTTTCTTAAAAAAGTTATTGTTTATTTTTGTTGTAAAGTTTATATGAAAAAAAAAGGGAAAACATTTTATGAAAGCAGACAAAACATATAGTTGGCCGACCATTAATATCAGCATAGATCGGACCAATGTCAATAGACTCCGTTATCACATGCATATTACATATTTGTATTTTACCCAAGTAATGAGTGGAGATATTGATGAATGGTGATGGTTTCATACTCTGATAAAACTTTTGTGATTTCGGGAATGTTAGCCCCCATTCATTTTTACTCCCAAGATAATGTTTAAATAGTCATTCATGGTAAAATTTGGACTAAGGTGCATGTTGAAATTTGAATAAATAATAAATTCTTATTGGTAAAAATCGTAAATGTATTTGTTTTTGAAATTGATAAAATCCCTGAAGTATGAATCACTGGTCCAAAACTGGTTCGTGGCTAGTCTCTTTGGAACCAGCACTAGTTCAACTATATCCCCTTTTACGTGTATTCAACTGGTGAATTTAATATGATGATGTCTTTGGAAGGGCTCATTTACTACCGCCGTCTACCTTACCGTTCACCAGTCGCATGCATACGCAGAGATGTCTTAGTATGAAACAACATTGTTTATATAGTCTCATACTTCACCCTTCTTCATTTCTAAGAAAACAGTAATATGGAATAGGGTATTTATTGGTTGGACAGTCTCGGTCAACAGTTTTTTTTTCATTTGTTTCACTTATGCATGCATACTTAAATATTGGCTCCCAAGGCATTTTATGTAAACTAAAGCAATAAAGCACAAACAATATTTTCTTCTTTACAATCTCGGCATAGAATAAAGGATAATGTATGTACACAAAGCATAGAAAGAGTTGTGTTTGTTGAGGATCATAAAAACAGGGTTGATGTTGGGTTGGAGTTTAAACTGGAATTAAATAATAAGTGTTTAATATGGTTCTGCTTAGGAAAGATATGAGTATCTATCCATTGGATTAGTTTTGTTTTGGTTTGCAGTTTCACTCATATTTATCTTCGATATTATGTATTATTTCTCATACTACAATATGTAGTTAGTATTTACTTCGATGGTCGGTAGAATATTCCATTAGCAATGTGATATTGTCGATTTTTCGTTCGCAATTCTCCATGAAATATTTGTGCAAATGCATGCAATGCAGATGGGAAAGCTTTTACTCTTTAAAAATATGCATTGATGCAAAAGCAGTAAATTTTATGGGAATTTCTCTTGTTGCCCTTCACACCCGGGACACAGGGGGTTCATCTATTGTGTAGTATGTAGTACAGTTTGGACCGACCTCGACTCGGATAGGCATTGTAAATTCGTGTTTGTCCTTAATGGAAATTTGCATGCTTTTTTTACGTCTGATTAAAAATTATAGACTCAGTTTGGACGGATGGACAGATGGTTGGTCGGCGCCACCATAGCATCGCCATCGCCATTGCTATTGTGTAGGCCATAAATTTTAATAGTAACATCGAGCTATACGAATACGAATCTATTCTAATCGGTAGGCGGTGATGATGGCTATTATGGCTTTATGTGTTTTTATTTGAACATTGTTTCTTGTTTGCACCTTAATCTTGTGTTTATAGAGAGACACAAAGTTGGACAAACAGACAAACAGACAGACAGGCAAACAAACAGACAGACAGACAGATAGATAGATACATATATGAGTGCGTATTTATGTTCCAAATATGTCTATGAAATGGCTGGTTCAGTAAAATAATGACAATAATTAAGAAAATGCGTTTTGAACAATAATTTGTTATTGTTTACTTACCTAGTACTACTAAGTATATAGTTCGTATGTATGAGAACATACCAATATCACTAAGAGAAGGCAGCGAACTGTTAAATCTCCTATTATTCGGGTTATTATCCTTTAGTGCCAACGACTTATGGAATGTCGGCCGGAAAGCCAATGTAGTCGACACTGGTTTTAAATGGGCATTGGCCAAAGTACTTGGTCCAGGTGGTTGGATGGTTGATTCAATGGTTGAATAGGAACTGCGCACATATGAGCCTTTAATTGCATTTTAATGGTTGGTCATTTATTATCCAGCAGTCGGCAAGCCGCCATTGTCCATAGCAGACCAACTTGCGAGTAGTTAGTTTTTTCCCGGTCCATGGTCACTCACCGTCTTCACTACTGACCAAAAGGTATGTTATACGCGACTGTAAGGACAAATAATGTAAGAACTCTGTAATGGTTCGTCCAGCCATAAATAGTGGGCTCTTTCATTTTTAAAATTTTATCAGTCTTCTTGATGAATGTTGATGAAAAACTCATTTTTGGCTTTTATTCATTTTGACTTTTAAGTTGGCGCAGGACGGAAATACTGACTACCTTTTAAAGTCATTACAGCAAAAGCATGGCAGAGTTACGCTGATTTTGAAATTACGAAAGTCAATTTCATGCATATTTTATTTGAAATTTGTGTTTTGCGCGACATGAGCCACGCCTGCCGCCTGCCGTCTTCCGCCTTTCAGGACTTGACTGGCATGGAATTCAATGATATGATGACGATGATGATGATGCCCTAGGATAAGTAATATTATAGTATGATGCAGTATGCAGAAAAGAATAATCAACCGATTGCCGCCCTAATATCAGCGTGAATGAATGAATGAATGCTTCGCATCGAATGCTATATTAGATGTGAACAAAAGGCAAAAAACATACTTCCAAATTCAAATACACAGACGCAGAGATATATAGATATATAGTACAATATGTGTATGGAGAAAATTCAATTACATGCCAGATATTGTTTGTTTTTGGGTGCTGCACTTTGAATTGAAGTTTGTAAGAGAGAGGGACAATCGGATTGGGTCGGGTCGGGTCGGGTCGGTGAGATAGATAACTGAAGCTGCTGCTTTATTCAGTATTCATATTTATTTATTGCATGTGGGATGTGCGGAATTTTAAATTAGAATATTTACATTGCTAATTTTCAAATACACACACACCAACTCACACACAGACATACACACACACATATATATATCTATTTGCAAACAATATACTAACAAAGATATGTGTACACATAAAAAGGAATAAACGCGCTTTTGTAGTATTGCCAATGAATTCATTCGATTTTGGTTGGAATTGACGCTGACATTAGAGAGAACTAGAACAATAATTAATTGACAAGTTCATTTTGGATTTGAATGAAATTGTTTCAGATACACATACACACACACACACATATACATACACATATATACATATACGATTGAAATGTTAAATGTTCTGACTAAGCGTTTTTATACTACATACTCGTACATAGATAGACAAAATTCAATATTTCGATTTTGCCTTAAATAAAAGCATCGAATTTATCTCATTAAAATTGTTTATGACAAATAAAGTACTTAAAGCGCCAAAGCACATAGTAATGGATTCGTCTACAAACACTTTATCAGGATTTGTATGCATGCGTATACAAATATATATGAATTGGATGCCATCAGTGGGTTCTACTATCTCACTCACATGGCACAAGGCACAAGGCACATAGAACATGGCACATGGCACAAGGCACATGGCACATGGCACATGGTTTTCATTCAAATGTCTTTGAAGCCGCGCATAAAAATGGCCGAAAGCGAAATACTTTTATTTAGTGATGACGATGATGATGACGTGAAGTGAGTAAAGTGAACCCTTCTTATGCTTCCAGGACGATTATGTACGCACGATTTACGTCGATTCTTTCTTATGCTTTTGATTTTGATTTTGATTTTCACATGAAGCCAATGATGAGAAAATGGGTAGATGGATGTGTAGGTGGGTGGGTGGATGGTTGTTTAGATGGTTTGTTTGGTTGTTTCTTTAAGATACTTTGGCAAAACCGCAAGCAAAAGTGACATTCTTCAAGCCCACCTACATTTTACTTTTCATTTCCATACATACTCATTGATATATACCTACATAGTATATCTATTTCTTTCGCATGTTTGTATATTGTAAGGTATGATGATGATGATGAAGGAATTGGGCAAGGGATGTGAAAATCGTATTTTTCCAATGAAGGGATCAATCAACGTGTCAAATCGACTTGAAAAGGCGGCTTTAGCGCTGCTTTGTTGGCAATGAAAAACGAATAGGGACAGAGGTAGTGAGACAGAGAGAGAGAGAGAGAGAGAGAGAGAGAAAGAAGGAGAGAGTGGGCAGCGGAAGATCACGCCTGTCTTACCTTCAATTGACGCGCTATGATAAGCTAACTGGAGTCTGGATGGCTGAATGGATGGATGGATGAATGTGTGAATAGATAGATAAATGGGTGAATTGTTGAATGATATGATTTCTTGTTGTAAAGTTAGTCCATATATATTGTTGATTTGTCGTTGAAAGTGGAAGCAGGCAAGGGGATTTATTGAACTCCCCAGTACTCTTGAGTCGATTTTGTGCTTCTGATTTGTGCCAGAAATTCGTTCGTTGTTGGCGTCGTCAATTTGTTCTTGTCTCCTTGGCGCGTCACACTACGTGATATCCTGGCAAAATGTTTTAACAAATTACCAGCGGCATTGGGTTAACTTAACAAAACCAAAACAGGCCAGAATAAGCAGCCACAGGGTTACCGCCACAGACATCACCGCCACCGACACTACTACCTATGCCCCAACACACTTTATCTTTACGCCCGTGTGCTCCTCAGGTTACGCCAGTTACGTTAATAGAGCAAGCACTGACAGTTATTTCTGCTCTTTACACCTTTTGAAATATCCTTGTTTCTTTTTTTACTTAGTACTGCCGCACGCTCCTCTAGGGCATTCAAATGCTCCAGAGGTGTTACATAGTACATAGGTACTCGGCTTGACTTTGTTTGACGAAAGATTGTCACAAAAACCAAGTTGTAAAGCCTAATGCCATTGACTTCGCATTCGTCGTTGCTGTCACCATTGCTGGCGCCTTTGATGCCATCAATTTGCCTCAATACCAAAACGCCAAATGAAGTTAGGACTGAAAGAGACTTTGATTGGCATTTGATTGAAAATTACCTCAACGACCCATTAGCGCTTTCTGTTATCTTATTGTAGTATTCTTGTTGTTATTGTCGATTATGGTGTGAGAATCGAAAATTCACTTTTTGGATTATTTTAAACTTTTTAGTAAATTTCACAAAAATTCAGAGAAAGAAAATAGTGATTGAGTGAGATGTTTTATGAAATTGAATTTCAACTAATTTTCCTTCTTTTGAGGAAGTTTTGAAAATTTAATTCGTTAATCATAGAACGATGAAATGGTGGTGGTGGTGGTGGTGGGATAGATGAACTTGGGTTGCTTTGGGACATTGGGACGTTATTGAAACGAATGAACAAATGAAGGCACAAACTTTTGCTTTTGCTGGGTTCGGAGCGCATTGACGATGATGAATGAGACAGCAGTTTCCTGAATTGAAAATAATTGAAAAGGAATTGAGAGAAATCGGGTGCGATTGGAGGAGCTCAAAGGCAATATAAAGAATGAAGGATGAGGGAGAATATAATAATAAAAATAACATTGTCCGCAGTCAGCCAGCAACCAGCAGCCAAACATCCAACTGGCCTGACTGACTGACTGCCTCCCTCTTTAGTTAACGTCAACACCAGCCGGCTGACCAAAAATCCTTCAGTTCTTTAGTTATTGGGTTGCGAGTTGGGAGGCTCAAATGCAGTGGTCTCATCTCTTTGACTCATTGTAATAAAAACATAATTTTTCACAAAAATATAAAAAGAGGAAAAAATGCTAAAGCAAAGTGCGACGACGGGCATTATGCGAAAACAATGAAATTAACGAACCAAACACGAACTCTAGCTGAAGAAGATGTAGATGAAGAATAAAGAAGTAGAAGTGGAGTAAAAAACGAAAAAAAAACCAAAAACAAAAACACAACCATAGGAAGTTCTTAAAGGAAGGATGGAAGGAGAAAAGCAAATAATACGCGAGGAGCGATTGTAAATGCTCACAAGAGCGTAAAATCAAAGCGCCCTCTATTCGCACAGATGGTTCCATAATTAAATAAGCATCGGCATTGGCGGCGGTAGAGCAATGCTAATGCTAATGCCATCGCCATAGTCATAGTCATAGCCATCATCGTATCGTCATCTTCATCATCACCATAACCATCTTCATCGCCATAGCTGTCAGTATTGCTTGTGCCATTGCCATTGCCACAAGCGGCGGCATTATCGTCATCGTCACCACTACCAACGATATACAAGAGCACTTCATCATTGGAGAGTACCACAAGACATTACTCCTGAGCCTTACTTGGCTGCCTTATGGTGATGCTGGTGCTGGTGCCGGTACTGCTGCTGCTGCTGTTCGTCTTTTGTTGAGCAATATCTGCGTGGGCGTTACTGAGTAGCTGAGTGGCTGAGTGACTTGACTGCGATTGCGACTAGGATTGGGGCATGTGACACTGTCTCGTTTTATAATTTTCCTGATTGGTAATTTGCAAAAAAGTGAAATGAACTGAGAGCAAAGCATGGAATGCCGTGAAATACATAGAACACGCACTTAACAATTGTAGAACAATTGGTATGCCTGATTATCCAAACGCTTATCTGCTGTAGTGTTCTATTCTGAGTATTCAAGGTGTCGTTTGGTCTAAAAATATCTTTGTGCATACCAAAGAACCCTTGAATTCTCGTCTGTCCTTTTTCTTTAATTTTTCCTTCTTTCCTTCTTTCATTCTTTTTTGTTTTTTTGCATTTTGTCAAGAGTCTTGTTTGTGGATGATGGCGTACGCAGCAGTCAGTCAGTCTCAAGTGCGTTATTCGTTTTGCTTGCTCCTTGACAGGAAGTGAAGCAATTCGCCGCACTAGTACTTTGAGGCCAATTCGTTAGCTTCAAGTATTCAAGGTATTGAAGGAGTGGGTGAGTGAGAGTGAGTTGGTTCTGATGTATAGTCCAAGAATGTTAATAAGAAAATCTCGCGATCCAATCCAAAAAATAAATATTTGAAAAACGTACACAGTGCGCGCACTTTCTGGCACATTCAGTGCCACCCCTAACCACCATCTGTAGGTTATGTTGATTTAAGATGGGGGCATTTTGGGGAGTGGGGTTTTGGTTGGGTGGGGTGGGGTGGGGTGGTGTGGTGTGGTGCAAGATGGAAGGTGGAAGTTGTTCGGTTGTAGTTGGAGATGTTTAAAATAACAAATGCGATTTTGAATTTGAGGCCGCGAGGCACAGATGGACGCATTAATGTTAGCGGGTTGGAGATGGAGGAGTGAGCTAGTAGTAAGTCACTTTGCTACTGTTTTAAATTCGGTGTCAAAATCGTTTTATTTGCCAATATTTCATTGTATGCCCTCCTCCTGCTGCTGCTATCCTGTAAGACCAGTCGTTCGTTCGTTCATTCATTCATTCATTCATTTAGTTAGTCAGTCATCCAGTGAGTCAGTCAATGTTATAGAGAAGGGGAGCAGGCAGGTCCGGCTGTCGATTGAGTACTCTCTGTTTTGTTTACATCACATTTCTTCTTCTCATCGTAGACTAGAAGTAGTGAGTGGTAGAAGTTTATTAATGGTGTTGGTTTTCGGATTATTTAACGGTGTATTATTTTATTATTTATTTTTGCATTAATTTTTGATGAGAATTTCTTCTGAAATTGACGAAACTTTGGCTCAATGGCTCGATGGCTCACTGGCTGGCTGGGCATCGACAACGCCCGCCCGCATCAAAGTTGTGGCGATTTATTTAATTTCTGATTATTTATAACCCAATCGTGGCGCATCTTCTTTGGCGTTTTGACATTATTTGCTTTCCTTGTAATTTAGTAGAATGTATCTATATCTTCTAGTTGCTGTTGTTGTTGTTTTTGTTTGCTTGCGTTCTTTGCGCTTCAACAATTTACTTTAACTAATGATTACTTTATTTTTGTACTATACTCGTATATTTATTTAGCTTTGCTCGCTCTAAAAGAAATGGGATGAGAATTTAGTATCCAAATTTTTTTATACTATATATCTTCTTCTATGTACAATACACATATGTACATATGTAGTAGATACTTTAAATGAAAGTGTCTTTTTTTATATGGTTGGTACCTACAAATGTATGCCTATTCACATAGTAGAAATATTAAAAATGAACCCAATTTTTTTGCTGTCGTCTTATCATTTTATCGGCAGAATTGTGTCATGACTTGGTGTGGAATTGTGTAGTGTGGTATGGGATGGGATGGGATGATGGTTTGGTTGTTTCCTAGGTTGGTTGGTTGGTTGGTAGACTTGTTGGTTGAATGTTTAAATGGATGGCGGCGGATGGTGGAGGTCTCTTTGTGAATGTTTTAGGGTGTTGATGATGATGATGCTATGCTGTTATGTTGTATGGGGTTAAAAAAGTTGATCAAAGCTCAAAGCCAAAAGCAAATGTATGTAGGAGTATGCATGTTTTCATTCATTCACCAGCAGACACGCAGACACGTCACGTTTACATTTAAAAATATTTCCTTGCCATTTTGTTGCAAGTCGTCTTTGTGTTTGTCTACTATGTTCATATGTATCTTCTATGATGGTTTTGCCTGGGTATCTATGAATTTAAATATGAGTTTGGGTTGAATGGGTGTTGGAGTGTTCTATGCTCCAATATGGATGCGCTCTTGTTTACATAAATACACGATGAGTATATAGACGGGATCTCTCTATGGATGGATGTATGTACTATGTTTATGTAAGTATGTGCGGGTTGTTCAAACACTTTTTGCCAATTTAGACACACTTTGCAAATTTGATTAAAATCTTGTAACTTTCTAAATTTTTGCTTCTAATTTGCGCTTTTTGAAAAATTTCTTGAGCGTACCAAATTTGACGCAATAAAAAAAGAAGGAAAAAAGAGTATATTTTGCGTAATGGAGTGAGTAAATTAAAGGAGTATGAGATGTATGTACGTTCCTCTGTATCTCTTTGTTCTTTTTATTTTATTTCTGTTGTATGGCAATCAAAATTTCAAGATTCTCCTTTGCTTTTGCCTGCCTTTGAGGTTGCCAACTTCAATTTGCAAAAATTTGCTACAATTTCAATTTGTCGCAGCAAAATTTATTCATTTATTGTGAGACAAAAACGACTCAGAATTGTACTCGTACAATAAAAAACAACAATAGCCAAAACATTCAGATATTTTTCATTCATATTTCTTGCTGTTCTTCTTGTTATTGTGTTGTGCTACTTATGAAATCCATTGAGGAGAAAAGTTGAAAATTTTATTATATAAAATTGCAACAATAAGCTATGCACAGGAAGGCAAGGCAAGACAAGGCAAGAGAAGGCAAAGTAAAATAAAATAGAGTTGAGTTGGATTGGATTTGCTTTGGTTTGGTTTGGTTTGGTTTGAGTCAAGTGAAGGAAGTCAAGTCAAGTCGATTGTAATCGTTTCCTTCTCCCTCCCATTTTGAATATTTGAATTTCACAGACACAGTAACCACAAAATATTGTCAGTTTGCTGCGTTGCCATAGAAATCTCCTGGTATAGCCAAAGCTTCAAAGTGATCTCACTACCTTCGGGTTCTCTGTTCCGGCACTTTGTACAATCTAATGTTGGTGACTACGATAAGATGAGTTTTTCATTGGAAGATGTTTGCTTACACACATTGCCTATTTGGTACTATTGTACGAGTACATGCTTTAGTCAGTTTCTTAAGCTGAAATTATCGTATATGGTGGTAGTATAGTATAGCAAGTCTGAACTTGACACGTTGAGTGGTGGTGCTATGTTGCAGCGCTAATATAGTGAGTGCCCTGGCAAAATATTGTAAGGATTCATGAAGTTCTTTTGGCTTGCGCCACTGCAGTAAATCCCTTTTGTCGAATTAACTGGCAACTTTTTTAGTTGTCATCAAATGAGACGATGACTGCGTCGACGACGCCGTAGAAGACGACAAACTTTTACCACGAAACTTTGTTTATAACTCAAAGGAAAACCTCTAACAAATGAAGAAAATAAAAGAAGGAACCAAGTGCAGGTAAAATTGTCTGCATTGCTATACGTGTACGTCTGTAATTATACACAGTAAAAAATAATCATCAATAATATTTAATTTATTTATTTATTTCGTCTCATATGCTTAAAGTTAACTTAAAGCTACAAGAAGGGGATGTGGCCATAGCTGCTATGGCCTTCGGTCAGAATATTTAATTTCTTTTAACAAACTATTCAAAACAAACTATTTATAAAGATGTGCATAAAATACAATAATTTATTTTAAACTTACTGTGCCACCACGCATAGCTGTGGCTAAGGCTGAATAAATACTGGACAACTCCATTACGAAATTATGCCTTCTAATATCTAGTGCAATCTATATGTTATGTACAATAAAATTGATTGACAAAAAAAATTATCTACTATCAATAAGAGATGTTTGACAAAGATGACTTGATTAATTTTGAAAATGTCTCTCTTTTTGATCAACTAATTCCGACACTTTCGGTGGATTTTTATAAGAAATAAGTATGCAAAAATATGACCATATTTCAGAGCAATAAAGAGTTGTGATAATATTTCAGAGAAATCGGTAAAGTACTTTTCGAGTTCACAGGTAATGAACAAACACATATTTACATTTTTATTTATATAGACTCCTTAAAGAAAGCAAATAATTGATTCCATTTCTCTTGTTATCAAGAATTTATTGTAAGTATTATCAATTGTCTCGATAATCGATGTTCAAATATTCAATTTCCATAACATTCCAATGTCAACAAATTTGACAACACAAAATGGTTTAATATTGATTGAGTCAAATTAATTTGGGCTATTATAAAATAAATGAAATAAATGGATTATAAAATTATTTTAAATTGTGAAAATCAACAGAAAAATGATTAGAAATATTATTTTATAAGTACATTTAAGAGCTTAAAAGTAAATGTTCTATTGCAAAATGCATTAAAAATTGTTGAATGATTATAAATGAAATTGTCGAAATGGTCTTACGAAAATAATTATTTCACTTTATCCAAAACTGTTTGAATGGTAGAACATTGCAACTGTGTTTCTTGCATCAGAGTATTGAAACTTTAAGTAGTTTCCTAGAAGGTCTTCAAACAAAACACTATTTGAGTATATTTTTTTTTTTTTATAAAAATGGATCCCAATAAATTTGTGTGATTTCTGAACCAAATTTATTAGAGATTTCATTTATTTTTTAAATATTAAAAATTTATTTGTGTCACATAACTTTGAACTATTTTCTAAGTGTTTGTGTAACTTGAGTATTTGTGTGTGTGTGTATGTTTGTATGTGCATCTGTGGTAATCCCTCAAACATACTACATTTGTCAAATCAAAATTTTATGGTTTTAGCGCATTGTTGCCAAGTTGCCGACAACAGGACGAAACGAAGTGGTGGCTCGTGGCTTGAAAATGTTTATTGCATCAGTTGGCTTGAAGTTATACTAGCAGTCGTGTTTTTTTTTATCTTTTTTTTGTATTTTTTGTGACGTAAGTATTAACCGACGAGTTGAATAGTTGACAAGATGCGCCATTAAGTTGTGTGTTTAGTTGAGAAAGGATGTTGATGACTATTATGATGACAAACGACAAAAAGGCTTTAAATGAACTTAATTTTCCAAAGCAATTTGCTTTTTGGTAACAAAATTGCAATCGCAAGAAGGAGACCATCCAACCAACCAACCAACCAACCAACCAAGCAACCAACCAAACAATAGTCTGAGATTGTCTGAATGAATGAGGACAATGGCAAAAGATACAACAACTATAACAGAATGACAACAATTGAAGTAAAGTTGTATGTGTGTAGTTTTTGTTTGTGCGTTTGTGAGTGAGTAAACAAGGACTAAGTAGAAGTTGATGATGAAAATGTCGCGCAACGACAACATTGAATGCGACTTCAAGTTTGTACTATTTTGACAATGACACACCAATTATGCCAGAAGTCGTTGCTGAAGAGTCGCAAAATTACTACAACGAAAAGTCAAATAAATGAAAATTCTAAATTTTAAATAAGGGAGAAAATCATACACATATAAATATACTATGCTGAATGCAGATTTTCGGCTTGAGGTGGGGGTCAACTCCAACACTAGATTAAAGCACGAGACAGGGTGGTGGCGGTGGTAATGGTAAGAACAAACGAGCAATTGTTTCTTTGCAACTTATCTAAAAATATTTATCAAAAAATACTATTTCGACTACTCATTGAGTGAGTCAGTAAAAGAATGACTGACTAACTGACTGACAGTCTGTCAAAGAGTGAATGAGTGAGTGAATGACTGTTGGTTGGATTGTTGCTTTCCAGCAAATTGCTCGTAAATTGCATATTTTCATATTCGTTTGTCAGATAAGAGTTCATTACTGTTGCTCAATTAGTTGCTTCAGAGTCAGTTTAGTTCTTTAAATAGCTACATAAATGAGTTTTTCAAAATTTTCACGAAAAACTTCGACTAACGCTTAACTTCCTTCCGTCCTTCCTCTCCACATTCATGATAAGTAATCTAGATGCTGGCCAAGAAGTTTTGGGAATGGGAACAGGAATGGAAAGTGCGAGCGTGCACAACATTTAATTTTGTTCAAATATTTTATGTTTTTTGTCGGTGTTAGTGTTGGTCTTGGTGGTGGTGGTGGTACTTGGTCTTTTGGTTGGTTGGTTGGTTGTCCTTCGTTCTGAGTGATGACAGTTGGGCAAATAAACAAATCCCATGAACCCGGTCTCATATTTCGTTTTGTTACTATGATGCTATGATGTTGATGCCACTAGAGCAAAAGGGCGAAAAATTTATGCGAAATCTATTAGCTGTGGCACCGGAATAGTCAGACAAAATGGACACTGACGTTGTCGAAGGACGCACAGAGGGGGTGGTGACATTATAACCCTTTTCATCGTCATTGCCAAGTGTACTAATGCATGTCCCTTTTTGTTGTTGTGAAGAGGTATCTTTTTTCCGGTTGCTTTTATAACAACATTTCATTTCCATTTGTAAGTGAAACTTAAATTAACTTTGAGTATTTTGAAACAAGAATTTTGAATGCTGTAAACTTTTAGGCTCCATTTTTGTTTCACTTGAATGATTTATATTATCCTACAACATATGATAACTATTACACATACATAACTATCTATTGTACATATAAATATACATTTTACATATGTTTGGATATGAATGCTTTTCAAAATTATCCATATTCGAATCACATTTTCAGGCAATAAAATCGATTAAACTACATAAAATGTTGATTGGATTTTGAATTAAGTTTTATGAACAAAATGCGCGCAAACATTTGAGACACTTGTGACACTATCATACTTTAAATAAACGCCATCTTTTGAAAATACAATTTAAGAGCTTTCTACTCAGTTTTAGTCCACGTGTCCCTTATCGCTTCAGATCGATAAAATACTTGTTTTTATATGATTAGTCTAATTTTTAGTGCTGTTCAATATCAATAAAAACATATTTTATTTACCACCATTTTCAAGAACTTTTCGAAAAAAAAAAAAAAATTAACAAAAAAATAAATTATAATATTATGGTAATTATCTATCATTTAGGGAACCTGAATATACCATTCTACCGGATGATCCCTTGTGATTAGTTGGGGAGTAGAGTCTAGTAGGCCTATTGCAAGATTATTGGAGTAAAGTCATGCTCTATATCCTTTAGCTGAATCTACAGATATCATTTGATATGTTCGGTATTTGAAGATTCAAGGTTTTAACATTGTTTTCTAAATCAGAAATTTGTTGTGCAGATAAAATTTAGAACTGTGCTCCAAAAAAGACAAAAAGATTTTCTACTCTTACGATAGTATAAAAATCCCAATGTAGATATTGGATTGGTACATTAATATTAAAATGTATCTAAATGTCTATCTATGTGTATGAATTTGTTAATACTATATGTGCATGTATGATATACATAGATAAAAAAGAAGGCCGATCGCCTTTAGATGTCATCATGTGTCATATTACGACGCCCCGCAGTATTTCAATAGTTGTAGAGATATATTTTTATAATGATGTACAGTTTGCTGTAAAGGATAATAAAAATCTTACAACAACAAGAACATCGAATAAAACTACTATATAACAATGACTATAGTAAGGAATAAAACAACAACAATGACAATAAGAAAATAAAGAATAACAAGTAGAAAATCGTAAATAAATCGTGTCAGTGGGTAACAAAAATTCATTCATTTCATATTTTCCTTGCTCGCTGGCAATGTTAGCAAGCCACATTTGCCGTTATTTTTGTTAGCGTGCAAAATATTTTGCCAAAAATATTTTTGTGTTGAAGGTAGTAGAAGGACGTACTACATACAATAGTACTACCACAGATAGAGATACCAAAGTAACTCTTACAACCAACCGAATGAAATAACAACAAACAAACAAAACAAGCGGAACGGAATGGACGAAACGAAAGTCAAATGACAAACAGTGGTTCAAAGTGAAAAAAAAATTCACAAAAAATCTTTTCAAGTCAACTATTTATGTATATAAAATGCTCGATCTCTTATAAGTACTATAAGCTCAATATTTATACTCTTCACGCAGTGAATAGTATTATAAGTTTGCCATGAAGTTTGTAACACACAGAAGGAGACATCGGAGACCCCCTAAAGTATATATATTCTTGATCAGCGCGACGAGACGAGTTGATCTAGCTATGCCCGTCTGTCCTTCCGTATGTCTGTCTGTATGTATGCAAACTAGTCCCTCAGTTTTTGAGCTAAAGAGCTGAAATTTTGCACGGAGCTTTTATTTTACCATACGCAGTACATTTGTCGAAATCAGCCGAATCGAACTACTAGGGGGTACGATCCATACAGACCGGGATCCAAATTCAGTTTCTTATTAGAACACTTTCTTTGTTTTTTGTACTATTGACTTAAAATTTGGACACTATTAGTATCTGACCCACATCGACCAACCTTATAAATTTCAAGATCTGCGGACAACTAGCTGCGGCGTGAAGAGTATTACAACTTCGGCATAGCCAAAGTTAGTCTTTTTTTATATTTTTTTGTACTAATATCTTTTCAAGTCAGCAAATACAATATATCTACATATATATAAAAGTCGAACTTGAGTTAAGTTTAGTGCGATCGGACCAAAAATTTCAAAAAAGTGCCGAGAATATCCTGTTAGCAGAAAGCAGTGCAGTGCGATGTATGCGGTGAAATATTTCTAATATTGAAATGGTTTATAATTCTTTTGTTGAAATCCTGCAAAAGATTTTAATTTTTATATTCAAATTATTAAATAAATAAATAAATAATTTAATTTTACACACACTAAAAGTAGAATTGCATCTGTCTTCTTAAAATCATTCTGTGCTCTATCAATATCTATCTCAATAGAGGACAAAATCTAATTCAAAGAACAGATATAATTTCGGGCAGGTAATTAGAGACAACACATTTCAGCTTCACAACTCTATATGCAAGTGCTTAAAGATTTAGATTTTATTCAATCGTAGTACTTATAATACAACTTTTTAAGCAGATCTATCAGATAAATGTATAAATAATGCAATACATTCTAAGTAAAAATCTAAGTTAAAAAATAACCCCTATTTTTATTAATCCAATTACAAATTGGTCTGTTAACTCGCTAACTATGAGAATCCAAAACCTAAGATATTTTGTATGGCATAAAAATTGGGTTGAAAGACATATTATAGTATCTCACAAATAATATACGTTCCTCTATGACAAAAAGATGATTTTTTTTTAACGTCAGTCTATCTGTCTGATCGTGATGAACTCAAAAACTACCAAAAGGATTTTCATACGGTTTTTTCTAATAGAAGAAAGATTTATGTGGAAGGTTTAAGATAAAAGAAAATTCGAAAAATCCCAAAGGAACAAACAAAAAATTAAAAAATATCGAAAAAAGTGAGGTGTAAAAGTGAGATCCATATAAAGCTTAGAGACATATTTTAAAATCAATCTTCATAAAACGTCTCATCAGGTCAACCAATACAAATGTTTGTGGAAGAAGAGCAAGACAACGTCTGCCCAGGTAACTAGTAATTAAATAAAACCAATACACATCAGTTATATGAATATTGAGATTTTCTTAAAAAAATAGGTGTAAAAAATTTACTTGGAGGTGCTTAAGATTTGTCCAATACTGTATATGTGAATGATTGACTGACTATGGTTTGAGTGAAGTGAAAATGAAAGCTCAGTGCGAATATTTCACCTCTCTACTTCAAAAATTAAAGATCTTTTTTGTTTTTTATGTATCTATGATTTGTATAGTTTAGCTAGAAATGCTCCTAAGTACAATTTTTTTTTCTCAAAATCTGAAAAATTGAGTGATGGAACACAGAAAGAAGAACATGGTTAAATCACATAATTCTATGTAAATGAAATTTATATATTCAATAATCCAATTTAATTTAATTTTCTCTCTTTACAATATACATACATATTTTAGAGACTTCATTGCCTTGAAAAATCTAACTATTTGAATATTACTTTTTAGAATTCTAACCACCATGATGGTGTTAAATAATGATAAAATTATTTTCTTCATTTTAGTTACAAATATGTGATTTTTCTAATAGTTCCCCAAACACTGTGCAAAGCTCAACTCCTCAACTTTCCCGTATTCAGTCATATGACGTAGAATGGCATTTGATAAATGGTCTAGAGTTTTATCATCTTTCTCCTGAGCTTTACTCGCTACGGAAAGATAAAATACGTTTTTCATTTGCTGCAGTTTGGTGTTTTATTTTATTTTTATGTTTTATTTTTATTTTTATTTTTTACCAATGCAGTGAAGCGAAAATAACAGAAAAAAATTTATATATTATTTTTGCTCTATGCATGTCTGAGTTTTCTGCACGTGCCCGCTCTACATCATCCTTGGACTGAATGTCTGCTTTTGTACAGATTCTCCCAAAGAGTTTCCTTAGATACGAGTACAATATATTTGAAAAAGAGGTTTTGATATTTAGTGGTTTCCTTTCGTATCAGTGTTAAAGTTTCCGTGTTAAAGTAGTAGTAGTAATAATCATTTGCTCAAGGACGAACGGTTGTCAGGTAACTTCAACTCCAACACCAACTGACTTCATTTGATTTTCGCGAAAGTGAGTGACTGAATAATGCGAAGCAAGGAATGGGGGACCCATAACGACGTTGTGCCTGACTTAGTACTAAGTGACAGAGAAAAGACAAAGGATTTCTACTTCATGCGCACCGGTGTAAGAAAAAAAATTAAAAGAAGATACAGCACCCACTTCTACACGGTCACATACGCACGTACTTACATACTCATACTTAAAGATACTTGTATATGGGACTAGGAGAGAGTCCCATAGACCAAGAGACGGATAGAATGGGAGAAAGTTAGACAAACAGACAGACAAAAGCCACAAAATAATGTGCCATGAAATAGGAAATGTTGCCGGTTGTTGCATTCAATGCAACGCGGCTCACGCTTGGTACTCCCCCTGGACCCTGGTGCCGCCGTTGCCCCGAGCAATGCAATTTTCATATAGAACAACTGCCGCACAACTATCGGGAGTAAGACACGCGCCACTGCTGTTGGCGTTGGCTTGTCATCCAGTCAGCCTCACTGCCTGCCTGACTGCCTCCTTGCCAGCTTGCCTGGTTGTCACTCTCACTTTAGACTTGACTTTGGTACAATTTTCAATTACACTCTTTTGGTTGCATGGAAGACTAAAGCAGACGGAGAAAAGCAAGGGCGTTGGTGCCTGGTACACGTAAAATGCGAAAATATCTACAAAAAAAGACAAAAACGAAAATGTAAAAGAATAAAGAATGAAAAAAGGATGAAAGTTTCAAAAAGTTTTAAATCTTGAAAGGGCTTTGGTGCGCAACTTAAAGTGACATCGCCGTGACTGGCCTCAGACTCTCAAACTCAACTCTACTCAACTCAACTCGGCTCGACTCGACTCAACTCAACTCAGGCTATGTTATGTGTGTACGAACGAGTCAACGAAAAGGATTTTCCTATAGTTTTGGGATGTCTAGAGAAATTTTTAGTTGAAATTTATTTTAGAACTGCTTACAAGTCATTGTTAAAGTCCCGTTCTGACCAAGCATTGGCAAGGCCAGGAAATGCCAGACGAAGTATGCTTAAACGACATGTTGCACTTAGCCATTTTCGCACTTCTCTTTGCTAAAACAAAACAAAACAAAACAAAAGAAAATAGAGAGGGACAAAACAAAACCAGTTTCATTTCGATTTGTAATCAAATTGTGGAGTGGCGTGTGATGACATGTGTCGTGTTGGATGCCCGGCTGCCTGGCTGGATAGCTTGGTAGCTGGATAGCAATCGAATGCCGGAAATCAAGCGAAGCGAATATCCGTTCAGAATCACGTTGGCTTCATGGTTGAGACGCGTGCCACCAACCGATGAAATGACCGCAGACCAATGTCGAAGAGCGCTGATTAAAACTGGTGAACTGGCGTTTTCAGGATATTTATGCACGCCAATCAGCAAATTGTGTGCAAGTGGGTGCTGCTCCTGATGCTGAAGGTGTGTGAAAGCATTGTCTGTACCACTGTTTAATTAAAACCGATTTCGACTTAAAATACATTTGTTTAACAATGATGATGGCGATGATTTCAAATTTGTTGCATTCTCAGTTTTGGTCTTTTGAAATCATTGCTTCCTTTTGCTTTGCTATACTTGGCTCTTCTCTTCCTGTTTTTGGTTTAAATGTTTTTTCTTCTTTATTTTTTATTACTCTTTGTCAGACAAACTGCCACTAAATTCGGCGCCAGTTGACTATAAAAAAATGAAAGACAAAAAAAAAAAATTGAAGAAAAATTTACAAACACACAAAAAGTATCTCCTTGTCTATCTGTCTGTCTGTCTGTGTGTGAGTTCCTTTCAAGGTCCTTCTCCCTTTTGGATCTGTATATCTATCTATTCTATCTCTTTGTGCTACATTTTAGTCTTGTCGTTCACTTGTCATCTATCCTTTACACACAACCATTGGTTGTTTTTTAATCATCGTGTGTTCTACGCACTGAAATAACAACTGAACTCCTCTTAGCCTGGTCTGTTAGTTGGAGTTAACCACCTCTAAAACAAGCCATCCTTCCATTCCTCTTTTCTCTAAACTTTTTCATACGATTTTTATTTTTTGTTTTGGCATTTTCATTTCAATCTCAATGAAGCCCAAAAGCAGAAAACGAAAAAAAAAAAAACGTATACTACCATAAAGATGGACAATGGCTCATAAAATGATGGCTAAGATTGCTTTTTGAGTTGAGTCGATCTTTGTTTGAGAGTCTGTGCGTGCGTGCGTACGTGCATGTTGTCGTCATTTCATTTTTATTGTTCATTCGATAAATGCGGAAATTAAGAAGACATGTCCTTTGATTCTTTCTGAGGAAAAATCAAAGAAAAAATAAAATTGTTTTTAGTTACTAAAACGAGACACTAAAGTTTTGACTCTTCTTTACATACTACATACTTATACATATTGTACGGTATCCTATCTAACCTTAGCAACGTGCTGCTTTACTTGAAAGTATTGTAATAGTTTTGCATAAATCTGAGATCAGCGCTTGGTATTTGCATTCGACTGAGTAATTTCTGCAGCGAACTTAACAAAAAACGAAGCAAAACACAATACTTTGCGCAGCGGAAACGGAAGTGGAAGTTTTCGCATACCGCCCGTAATACATATAAGCGTGCGTAAAACTCTTTCCGGTGTTATAAATGTATATAGTCAGGAACAGCAACAGCAACACCAACAGCACAAGCAAGTACCCAAGTTACCATGCAGAAAGCAGACTGGCAGATAGACAATGTGTCTGTATTGTAAGTTGATCTACCCACCTACCCACCTACCTACTTACCATATTCATACTCGTAACATTGTTAGTACTAACACAACCCGTAGATTCAAAATAAATAAAATACACGTTAGATGGATTTAAAAGCTATAATTAAAAAGCGACCAAACAGAAGTATAAATATACAAATGTACACAGATATAAAGATAGAACACAAGCGCATACACGTCAACAGAGAGCAGCGGTTCTTAAATTATAGTAAACTGTGGAACCATGGGTTTTATCGAATACGATTTAATTGATTTTTAATTTAAATGAATGCATACTTTACAATGGAAACTTTGATCAAACATTTGATCCTCAAAGGAGTGAAATATTTTAACAGGAAAATACTTTGAAAATTTCAGATTTTTACGTTCAAAGATTAGGTCTGCTGGGCATTGATATACACATACTCGTAAACATTCTATTTTAAATATTACATATAATAAATATGACAAATTAAAATTCCTTAAAAGATCCATTGCAAAATAATAACCAGTAAAGAAGAGAAGATTAACTTTGGCTTTTCATCACCTTTTATATATTCTGATTATTGATCTAAGTTCATGTTTTGTATGATAGGTACCCCTTCTAGTGATCCGAGGGTCTTGATATTTACATAGTTGGTGGAAAACCAAAAATGTTTTTCTAATAAGAAAATCAATTTGAATCAGGGTTTTTATGGGAGGTACCCCATAGTGTACCGATTTAGTTGAGTCTCCAATGTCTCTTTCTGTGTGTTACAAACTTCATGACAAATATATAATACTATTCACTGCGTGAAGAGTGTAATGAATAACATACCAGTAGAAATAGTTACTCGAGTTATTAAGTTAAGAATAGGAATCGTATAGAGACAGAAAGCTTCCATCACATCCTATTCTATCCTGTACTTCATGGAAGTGTGACTAGTTTTCTCGTAAAACATTCCTTCGAATAGTTGAGGGCACCGTCAAAGTTATCATTGGGGACCTGGTTATATTTATTGATTCAGTGGATTGGTTTTAGATGTGCAGGGAGTCCAATGATCCCACCCTCATCAGGCATCAAAATGATCCTGGAGGCTTCTGGGTAAACTTGACTTTGCAGCGTGCAACCTATTTTCGTATTTTTTTTGATTAATATGGATTCGAAATTAATGGTCTATTACAAAATTATTGAGCTACAAAATTAATTTTAAGAACTACATAAGATTCTTACGGTTGGGAAAAAAGTGGTTTAAGCGAAAGAAGTGCACGGAATATATGAGTTTAAGAACCACTGTCATACAGCGGTGAGAATGGTTGAGAATAAAAGAGGCAGAGGCGGCGAAAGCAGTTAAATATTCAAATAGTAGAAAACGCGCCAGACACGAATGGAATTGGACATCAAAAGCCTTGGACGGACGTTCAGATGTTGAAAGACTTTACTTGAATGAATGTTATTGCTTTGATAGGTGGGTAAGTGGGTGGCTTTGTTGGTTTATCTCCATCAACGAACCGAAATATGTATAGTTTTAAAGCAATAAAACTGAACAAAAGCATAAACGCGTCATGGCTGGCGGTGTGTATCAGCGCGAGGTGTGTCTCTTCAATGAGTATCTTTGTATCTATGAAAGACTATATATATATATATATATATATGCGTGTGTGTGTGTGTGTGTGTGTGGGAATGTTTTTGATTGTGATTGTGTATATGTAGTGTGTCTGTTTGTATTTGAGACGACGAACGCTTTATTATAGAAGATTATCCTGCGGGTATTGAAGTGATGTAGTAAATAAACATCGATGACATGTTTGCGTCGCCAGCATGTCTGGCATAAATGTAAAACGCGTTTACTTTTTCGGCTTGTTTACTCATCAAAAGCTTCCTTCAGTTTCTCTTATTTAGTTGTGTTGTGTGGCTGTCGTCATTTGGTCGGCGTACGACGGATTGTGTCTAGAATCAAAACCAAAAAGTAATGTCTTGCCCTTTGCCGCACTGGGCCTTTATGTCTTAGTTACATAATTTGATTAGTTTCGAATTAGTTGCAAAGATTTCATGTCTGAAAGTGTTCAAGGACGTGTGTAGCAGTAGTAGTCATCATCGCAGTGTAGTCATGAATATTTAAGGCGTGTGTCTTTTTTCTGACTAACGTTACGTTGATAATGATGTTTGTGATGTTCATAATGATCACGATGATTATGGTAATTCTTGAGACAAGCCTTTTCGTCCTGAACTTTTTGAGCAATTCCATTCGATTAATTTAACGCTATATGGGCATGTTCTTAAAGGGTTGCCAGCTACTAGTACACACACCCAAACATTTCAATCAATTTGGCAGTTCACATCAGGAAAGAAGAAAGGACACACTTTGATGTACACAGATATTCTATCTAAATATACATACATACATACATAAGTATACATACGAGTATAAGTAGATAGATAGATAGATAGATTTATCTTTAACTTGCAGTTAGAATGTTTTTTGATTAGCCAAGGGCAGGACAATGCGAGGACACTTTTTTATTTAAGTTTTCTTTGTTTGCTTTGATGGAATTCGGTTTTATTTGTTGCTTTTTATGTCTTATACTCGATTCACCCATTCAAATCGCAGATTGCCATCCATTAAGAGATTAGAAATTTCAAGGGTGCTTTGCTTTTGCTTTTGCTCTTGGTTTTGTTATTTTTTTTTTTTCATTTCATTTTATTCTATTCTATTTTATCGTCCTTTTGTTTTTCGTTGTTTGATTCAAGTTTGGTCATCTAACCAAACACATTTTGCCCTGATCTCTCATAAAAATAAAAGAGAAAAAACAAAAAATGAAATAAGCGACTTCTACATCAAAATCACTTCAAATTGTCATATTAGAGCAGGGAAATCGTCATTGAAGTCGCATCGTAAAATTGAAATCTCTGCAAAGCCAACGCAAGTGAAAGCCGAAGGCTAAAGGCATCTCGTTCGGTGGGTGGGTGGTTGAGTGGTTGGCTAGTGGATAATATAGGTACATAGTACATATGATGATAGAGACAATCAGACAATCATTCAATGGAGACAGACAAATAAATATAGAAAGACAGAGAGAGAACCCGAACACATGCTTGACATAATCCTTTTTGAAGTAATGTCCAGCACTTTGTCCTCTGGATGTTCGCAGGATTTTCGACAAATTTGCTGATGTTCGATTTATTTCAATTGCACATGGCATGGCTTGGCCAAACACATGCATACACACACTCATATAAAGAACTCAAGCTGCAGCCCCTGGCAACACCATTCGTCTTATGATTCATCGGACACAAAGAACTTAGTGACAAGCGGTTGAACTAGAGAGGCGTAAGGATTATCGGAAATCTTATGCATTTAGTCAAAAGAATAGATGACAAAATAGAAAGCAATAAGTAGCAAGTGAACTTAAGTAGCAGGAAATTGTAACTCTTTAATTGTGATGAGTAGGGATCACATCAATGATTATGATGATGATGATGATGATGTTGATGACGATGCTAAGCGGGAATACATTGTAAAGGGACAGATAAATAAAATAATGATTCTCTCAGACTTGATGCTTTTTGGATTATCAATTAAGATTAGAAGTTGTAGCTTGAAATCACTATTCATGTTAGGGTAAAATGGTATTCTTATTTTTTCAGAAAATTTATTACTAGGTTCTAAAAAGAACGTAGTTTAAATTGATACCTTAAAATCTTCATAACTTTTTCAATCAGATTCGATCTTCTTATATATAAAAATTAGTGATTTAAGTTGTTTTAATGTTATAGGCTGTCATACTGTTCATCTGATTGCATTGAAATTTTGTAAATGTGTATGGTAAGTTCCCGGATTGAGCATAGGATAGCTGAGGTCCCGTTATGTGTCTCCGCTCTCGAGATGTAGTTGTTCAAATAACCCCAACCCCTAAAACTATACCACATAAAATTAAATAAAATGGTACTTTAATTTTCTGATACTCAAACTCAATCGATAAAATGATTTTGAGGCCCAAGCAGCGTAGTTCGTAATTCGTTGGACATCTTGGAGGACTTCTGGAAAGTGGTCTGGTATCCAATACTAAACAGATTATGATAAGTCTCCTTCTATAAAATTTAGTTCATATTGTTTACTAAAGATATGTAAATTTCTTTTTTTGGATTTCCATTTTGACCCTACAAAGTGACAGGACACAAAAGAGTGACATTCTGCCTTCATTTTTACTGATTAAATATCAAGTATAATTAGTTGATAATGTTGATTGGATGGCAGTAAAATGCCGTGGAATTTATTTCGGAACTATTTAAAGGACACTTAATGAGTGAGTGGAGCCCATAGAACCAAAATGTGTTTGTAAATGTGAAATAGTTATGCGCTTTTCTGACAATTTTCTAGTATGTTTTCATTAAAAACTTTTTGGCCGCGAACAATCATCAACAAAAACAACAACAACAACAGAAGCAGCAGCAACCAGAAGTATAACCATTTTGGTATAGCATTTGGTTGCTTCTTTACTTGTTCACTTGTTCATTGTCCGTCCTTGCTTCTCACTACCTCAAAGCGTTTGCATTCCAGTATCTAGTTATCTTTAGCGGTTCTTGTCGTGTCCCCGTTGTCTGTTCATACTTAGTTTTCGTCATGAATTTTCAACTTGCGCGAACGGCAGCAGTAAAAGTTTCCGTAACCGTCGCCATTGTCGTTACTGATGCCTCTCCTCTACTCCTTGGTCCCTTATTCTTCTGTTTTTATCTTAGCGTAAAATTTGTTTTCACAAAAGCCCGGCCCGTACTCGCTATATAAGAAAATGAAGATGTTTTCAAGAGATGAGAGTAGTTCTTGCTATTGGTCTCTTTAACCCATTTTCCCCCTCACCACCACACCCTTCAAATTTTAACCTTCTTTTATAAAAGGACAGTGTGATGGTAAGATCGTTAGTTTGCTTGCACAATGTTGTGATTCACCATCATCAGCTGTAAGTAAGTTCATTGTTGTTGTTCTTTACTTAGGGGTTTGTTGTCTTAGGTGTATTTGTTGGCTTTTTCTTTACTTTAACATTCAATTTCTCTTCTCTCTCCTTCTCTTTGGTTCGTACAATATATTGTATGTTCCCCTTTGGTTTTGGGGTTTATGCATGACTCCTCCATCATCACCACTCATGCTTGCTTGGTCTACTTAATATGTCTTTGGATCATAAAGGAATCGCGAAATGTTCGAAACATGTTTGTTTTAAAACAGATTACATTATTTTATGGACGCAGTTTGCACGCATCTTCCCCCTCCACAGCTCCCTTCTATTCCCAATCTTCTTTATATATTTTGTTTTTTATTTTGATGATATGCAAAAACTTTGTAAACAATAACAGCAAACAATAACAAAAATATTTACAAAGTTCCTCTGATTTTGGTGTGCTGTGCGGAGCTTAACTGAACTGAATTGTGCGTATACTCGTATATTGTATATTGTAATAAAAGCAACCTTGGGAATATTGCCAAAAGTTTTATCGACATCGACAAATTAATGATGGAAGAGAGAAATAACAACAACAAAATAACAACCAACAACAGTAATAATATTTTCTCAATTCGCAAAATTTTGCAAAATGTTTGAAGTGACAAAATATACTTAAAGAAAGAACATTTTCTGAGATTTAGCGATGGCATCCCTTTGTTGTACAGCAAAGATGAGATGATGATGATGCCGATAGTGATGCTGATGCCTTCCTTGTTGTACTACAATATATAATATCCTTAGCTTAGATATACGATATAAAGGCACTTCAAAGTTGTTGATACATTTCTCTTTTGATGCCCGTGATGCCCTTAGTCACCTGTGAGGCCATCCCCACCACTTTATTCAATACAACATCCATTACGGCAACGAAAATGACAGCAACGCCAACAACGCCAATACCAACAATACCAACAATACTAACCGACAACGTTAGCAACAGCAGTCAGGACAACAAGCGTGTCTACGACTGTGCATTATATTAATGTTCACGCCATTTGCCAAATACACATATACTCAGGCACACACATACTTAGATACTCACATACACATCCACACACCTATACGCAATTGTGTGTCACGCACGCAGCCAGACTGTGTCTTCTTCTATGTACGAGTATGAAGGAGTATCTACATACATACATACATACATATATTGGTAGAAAGGTACTACACTACTAGTGTGAATGTCATTGTATTACACGTGTCCTCGAAAATGACACAGCTTTGCTCTGCTCTCTGCAAGTTAGGTACTACTACTAAGGCCTGACATGGTTGATCATCATTGAAGAAACACCGAGACATTGTACATCGCAATGCTGCCGCCTCTAAACAGGATAATCTCTCAACATTCAGTCATTCGAAGAAGAGCAACAGCCAAGGCACTTTATCTGCGCTACCACCTGGCGACTCCCCCTCTCTATTTATATCCATATCCCCCCATTCCATCTAAAACCATGAAATGAAGTTTAGTATGACTAAGGCGAGTGCGACGCCCGTCAACTCCATCGCCTGATGATGCTACCTATATTCTGTCAGGTATGTGAATGCGGAAACTGTTTGATGCTTTTACCATTTGTTAAGTGCTGCTTGTTGCTCTCCATTGCTCCATCGCGGTGTTGCTGGTGTGACTGGTGCTGCTGTTGTTTTTGGTAACCAATGGTTTCGTATCTAACCGTCATACATCACCAACTAGTTTTCGATGTTCAGTGATGCCACCTATCTACCTGACAGACTGACTGAATGAATGACTATCTCCCTGTCTGTCTGCCTGTCTGTTCATCGCTTTGTCTCATCTTTATCTGTATTTTATTCTAACAGAGTTTTAAACTTGTTTTACTTAGTTTCTTTTTTTTTATAACATAATTTTTTGAAAATGTATGGTATATTGAATTTGATTTAAAGTTTGTCACTTACTCTTAATTTAAAACTTGGTCAACTAAGTATTTATAGAAAACATTCATAGAATTTGACCCAAAACTTATTTGATAATAAATTCTATTAGAAAGAACGAATCATATCAATTTGTAATATAGCGTAATTTTCTTTGTGGAAAGACGAAGAAAAATGGTGTTTAAATCATATAACCTTGAACTATTTTCCGGACAAAAGACAGATTTCTTGGCAGACAAATTCTTTCTTTTCCGTAGCTAACCAATTTTAAAATTTTTTTTATCAACCAAGTTTAGGTTAATTGGGATATTTCAGTCAAGGGAAGAATTTCTTGGGAGAAGAATTTATATTTCTTGAAAATGATTACTGATAGTTTGTCGTGAAGTTGTTATAACCGAAATATATAAGAATGTAACCAACCAATCTAAAGTTAATCAAAGTCATGCGACTCCAACCAATATAAGTGACACATGGTTTGATTTTTGTAAAAAAAATCAAAGGATAATGGATGAAAGTATCACACATTTATATATAAGAACAATGCTTTTCAAAATTTTGTATGTCCAATGACTTTTATCACAGAAACAAATTGTTGTCTATCAATATAACCGCAACATGTAGATAAATTAAAAAAAAAAACAACAATATAATATTTATAACTTTAAAAACTATTATTATTATAATTATTAAGAAGTAGGATAACAAATAAATTCTTATACACTTAGTATTAAGAGAGAGAGAACAATTAATTTTAACTACATAAAATTAGAATATTTGTAAGAGATTTTAATTTATGATAGGATTCTCAAGTTTCGTAGGTGTGAGGTTCCACTTTTCTAGTAGAGACTTTATTCTGAAACTCAAAGCTCAAAGATATAATTGTAGATTGTCATATGACCCTTTGTCTATGAGTACACATAATCCTGATGAAAAGGTTTCCAATAGAAAAAATTTGGATCCCTTTTCCTGGAAAGGTATTCAAACTGCGATATTGCTAACATTTTTTTTATGTCGTTTTTATACCTTTTTGTGTTTGCTTGTTTGTTTTCTACTTATTTTGTTCAAAGTTGTGCTTTCTCAAATCGAATGTTCTTGAAAATGGAATTGTAAGTGTGATAAAATATTTTTACATGGAATGTGAAAAAATGTTGTTGCACGTCTGCCGTCCATCTGTCTCTCTCTCTGTCTATATTCATGCCATCATGGTTTTGCTTTAGATTGGTTTTTTGTTGCCTCTTTTGTGCCGCGTGCCTGGGATTGATGTACATGCACCACATAGTAGTACAAATGCTGAAAGATTGCAGTGTTTGGCAACCAAACAACTTAAAAGTGCATTTCTTCGTTTTCTTCAAATGGCAATTTGTCTCAAACTCAAAATTACAAGTTTACATTCATGTTGCCAACATACAACAAAATACTTACGTACGTTTAGCATAACACGACGATGCTCTTTTGATATCTTCTTTCAATTTGACATTTTTCCAAATCCAGTTGTCTTTTCTCACAACCTTATAATTTACCATGACAACAAGAAGAAAATCCATAAATCTATATACATATTAAATTGTTTATCGAAGGTGATGGCTTATTGCGGATTCCTTTGGCCAAATAAATTTAAGAGAAAATTAAACAGAATATTAACTTACATTTTATATATTTTAAATTTATTTAAAAAAAGAAAATTTAAATGTTAGTTGGCTATGGAATAATAAAACAACAACAATAATCATCTTCTTGTAATCGTAAATCCATGATTTTAATATTCCCTGTTCCAATATGTAATAAAGTTAATGGGATCTCCGACGCTCAGTTCTATGCAATACAAACCTCAATCCAAAGGGAGAGTACGTGTTCACACTAATGTGAATGGTATAAAAAAAGTCAATGTCAGGGGCAGTGAAAGCACATCGCGTGTGTAGTATGACTTCATCTCACAAATTGTGGTTAGCTAAATTAATTTGAAATTTCAAGAAAGAAGAATTAAGAATAAGTGAAAACATGTTATAGATTGCAAGATTGCGGTTAAACGTCAATGAAAACCATTGAAAAATATTCGTACACTTTTGTGCTCCTTTTGACTTTTCATTTGGTTTAGGAAGGAGGATACTTTGAAGGGTAACAACAAGCACTTGGACTTAAGTAACTTGGCTGGCTTTGCGCTAACAACAATTTTCAGGCTTAAAAAGCCTTTGGGCCCAAAATGGCGTTAACGATGCGAGTAATTTCATGGGCAAGGCACGTTTCTACTTCATTTAAAGTCAAATGGGTTCGACCATCCAAGACTTGCATTACAATATTATAGTTAGATGAGGCACACTTGAGAGCTTTCATGAAATGGCTTAAGTGTGCTAAACATAAACGCAGTCAGTCTTCTGGATGTTGTTGATTACTCGGTTAGATAATCGCTTGTCTCAAATTTTCTAATAAATTGACTTTGGCAATAACAAAAAAAAAAAAAGAGAAAAATAAAATAAAATAAAAAACAAAACAAAACACGAAAATGAGCTTAAGCAATTCAGCAAAAGTTTTGCAAGCAATTTTTCAAACAATTTTTGAGTTGCTCATAGCGGAAAATTCTCGGGATTGTACTAAGTAAGTATGTTGTTTCCAGACAAGAGAACACGAGATTTGCTTATGGCCACGTTCAGAACGCATGTACGCATCGGTTGACAATTTCCCTATGAATGAGTTGACTGACTACTATACTTTCTTTGTATCAACCAAGTGAGTAATGGGTGGGTGAGGGAGTGAGTTGATGAGTTAAAGCTGTAGGATATGTACGGAACTAGTGTCGATGTCGGTTGATGGCATTGTCCTGCAAAAGTTCTATCTCAAAGGCATCTATCGTATTGTATGTATATGTGTAAGTGTGGTGACAACTTTTGTGGAGTGTTAATCCTTTTCATGCCGCTTTATCCTTCTCTCCTTCCATCCTGTTTATTTGTTTCAGCATATAAACCAAGTTACCATACTTTCCACTCTGATGAACTGCAACTTAGATTCAACACACACAATACACAAACTTACTACACATGGGGACAGACATTTAAAATTTTAAGTTTCATTTATGTTTTTGGTTTTACGAAAAATAAAATTTTAATGAATGCAATAATTTTGTGCGAAAAACCACAAAAACAAATAATTCCATGCATAGTTTCATATCAAATTTGTCAACGCTCATTGGTTTCAACCATTGACCAACCATTTCATATCATAGCATCCGGCGTCCCATCTCATCTGTCGACTCATTCATCGAATCGTTTCTTGTTAACTTGGACTTGTGACGCGTTGCGGCCTAAAATATACTTTGATCCCATATAGCGTTAGTGTTGCGTAACTTGGCTCCGCCGCTTATTGATGTTCTAATTCGCACTTAATCCAATGTAAGATGCGAATGAGCAATTTCAAATTATGATTATAATAATATGCCCGACGTCCTCCAGATTTCCCGAACCATGCTTATTATCGTATTTCCCATGATTCTCACAAGAAATGGCAAAAAAAAAAACAAAAAAACTGTAGAGAAGAAAAATATGTAAGTAGAGCAAAAAAAAAAAAAAGATTTGAAAATATGATGCTAATGAAAGTTTATGGGCCGTGCGAAGGTTTATTTTTATTTTGTTTTCATGTTTTTCGTGTTTTCTTTCTTTTTCCCTGTTTGAGTTTTTTGTTTTTCTTGTTTTTAGCTTACAATGCTGAGAATATTTACTGATTTCAGGGGGTAGAGGGAGGTACATTGGATTGGATTTAAAATGTTATAAAGTTTTGTTAGAAAAAAAAAAAATTAAAAAAATATACAAAGTTACGAATCTAATAAACGACAAAGACCATGGAATAAAGTACAATATGTACTTACTTTAGTGCGTTTAAGAAGAATGAATAATACTTTGGATTATTGTAAATTTTTACAAAATTATTTAATCTACTTAATTGCTTAATCACCCCAATATTTTAAGTTTGTCAGTTCGATGTAATTAAAAATCTTATAAAAGCGAAACAATGATGAGTTGAAGAGGCAACTTTCTTTATCACTTTGTTTTTTCTTTTATCAATGTACGTCTAATTTTAGAATTATGAGAATTTTTATTTTTATTATAAAAGATGCAAAATTTGAAAGTTCTTATAGTATTTTAATAGCCTAATTTTATGATTATTGAAGAATCAATTCTTTTCAGGGAACAATGACAAGGTAGGTCAAAAATCAGTTTATTTAAGGCAGTCGACTTTTTTTCCCAAAATTATAATTAGATAAGTTCACAAAGATTATAGAAGTATTAGTAGTCACTTGTGAAAAGACAATATTACCAGACTAATATTAATCCCTTCTACTCCGTTGTCGCCAAGGTGGCGGCGTTGAAATTTGATTTTTATTTGAGGCCTGAATAAGTGAATGAGAAAGTAATATTTTCAAAAAAATTCCTGGAGTAGTTGGTGGCTAATATTGATGAAAATGCTGGTAGGTTATATAAAAAGGATTAATGTGACCATTTACAGCATAGCTACTCGTACATCGGTTACTTTGGCAATGCAGGTACACTAAAAATGCAACTAAGTTCAACGCTTAAAGTAACAAATTTTAAAAGATTCAAAGGATTTTTATTTTTTTTTTAAGATGAAAACGCAAATAAATAATAATAACAATAATTTAATAAAATTGGAGTCAAATTCACATTATTACATATTTAAGACATTTAACTGGCATATTATTTGCAATAGTCAGTTATTTTCCTTTGTACCGCGTTTTTGGCATTCAATTTAAAAAATTGTTTTCTAGATATTTTAAAAATTCTTAAAATTTCAACAGATATTTTCTTAAAAGTTTAAATGGTGAAGAAAGTTCTATTCTCAGTCACAAAGTCAAAGCTCTCATATTCAGAAACATTCTCTGCACTACTTTTGGCTAAGATAGAAAGAATTTCCTTATCCGACTGGGTTCCATAACAGGCAAGACTTTAATCCAGATTTACGAAATTATAAATTAAAAATCCATTATCCGAATGATGCTAAAAACAAACTAACATACAAAAATGCAATTCCTTGAAAAATTCCACATATTTAATGGTTCAGAAACTTGGGCCAGTTGTTCTGTCACATGTTTTCCGAATCTCCTTCTTCCTCTTTTTTCAATCGAAATATCCAAGTCTTCACATTTGGATACGTTGGCATTCAAGAACAAATTTTAGGGCTTTGAATTATGATGAATCCTTTTAATTTGAAGTTAATTTTAATTTGAATATTTTGTTAGTAATGATCCTTCTTGAATAAGTAAGAAATAAAATAATATTTTTTAAAATAACAATAATTAAATAATAAGTACATCTTAAAAATACATAGTTGAATATATTTTAGTTTTAAGTTAAAAAAAGAGAAATAATACGAGTATATGTATAATAGAAAATAATAAAATGTTTTTTATATGAATAATAAATTGCATCTAGTAATCATTTGTTGTAAATTACAAATTGTAATAAATGTATGCAGCTGTTGCTTGGGATGGGATTTTAAGTGCAGCTGTGAGGAATGTGACACAACTTGTAATTGGTTGCTGTACCAGAATTGAATTGATCATAAATTACAACGCAAGAAGATTTCAAATTTGTTATGATTTTTAAATGAAAGTAAAGTTACAGATGACTTTCGTCCTGCATCAAATATTTCCATTGAAAAGATGTTGAAGATATAATTTAATATTTCATTTGTAAGAAACCCGCACAAAATTTACTTAATATTTTACTTCATATATATAGAACATAAGCCATAATATAAGTTAACATAATATTCCAAAATACTGTAGGTTAAATAGAACACATGGGTGTAGCGGAATATTATAGGTTGATTAAATACGGTGCAAGTCATTAGTAAGCAGTAACTATGACCGCTCATCGAACATAAAACATGTTCCATTGATTAGTTAAGCTAGTTTAGGTTGAAATTGATAATGATACTTTAGACTCACCCAAGCACATCGTGCTGCTTTGCTCTTAAGCTATGAAAAGCACATAGTGCAGCTTACAGGGAAATAATTGTGTTAGTTTATATACTATAAATGGAACTATGTCTGATTATGATTATTAGATAAATTAGAAAAATCATTTTATAAATTATAAATAAATACTATAAATATTTTTGAAAATTAACTAAAATGAATTATTATGAAATTTAAATATTTTTAATCAATTTCAATTTTAAAATATTTATTTGCAAATATTTAATACTTCAAAAATACAAAAAAATAGAAGCAAAATAATCAAAATTAGTTAAAGATTTTATGAAGATTTTTAACAGTTTACCACAAAATTTATAAGTAAACCCATTTAGAAATTCTTAAAGTAAAATGAAATATTTAACAATTTTGTTAATTTAAATCAAAATTATATTATTTAACATTTACAATGAGAGTAAGTATAATCATCCAACAAAGTGGTAACTGCTGCTTCTTCCTTTGAGAGATAAATAAAAAAAAAAAATAAAAAAAAGAAATGACAATTTATTTGATTTAAGGGATTTTAATATAAAATGCAATGCTTCAATTGCATTACAAAATTCTAGTCATTGAATAAATATAGTAGAAATACCCCTGTTGCCTTTCCAATGTAAAAATATATTATAGAATAAGTTGCTTTTAATCATTCATTCAGATGATTCAACTGTATGACTACTGACTGACTCCATTGAATCGCGTTTGTTGCTTTTAAATTAAAATCTAATAGAAAATTCATTGTGTTACATTAAAAATGCACTTATCAGATTATCTTCGTAAATTGAACTGCGATAACGTCATACCTATAGAGAATAACCTGACACACACACACACACACACACACACACACACACACATGCATTTATGTATGAATCTATATACTCGTACATTCATAGATACGTGTGTGTGTGTGTGTGTGTGTGTGTGTGTGTATGTGCTGACAAATAAATGTTGTTTTTGCTTAAGTGCAACCGAAAAATGTATAAATCGAATTTATATAGTACAGAGCAGAGCAGAGAAAGCGAAGCGAATGAGCGAGTGAGTGAGTGAGTGTGCATTGTGCAATTTGTATGAAATTAATTAAAAATGTATGTATGTATGTCGATCAGAGCATATAGATATATACATACATATATATTAACATGCATATATGTATGTACGAGTATGCATATATTGTATGTCACGTGTATTGAACAGAACATTGAGTCGAGTTGAGTTTTGGGGATATAATCGTATGTACTATGTAATGTGGTGTATGGTGGTGATGCATTGCAGGCCAATGCAACCTGCCGCATTTTGATGTTGATGTCGATGTCGCATTAAGGAAAAACTGCATCAGGAATTTCATTCACCGATTTATTAATGTCAGGAATGTTACTGTTCAGCTGAGTCCTTTCCTCTCCTCTCTTCTCGGTGCATGCTTTAAGAGACCTCACTCATCTCATCACGTGCATTGTTATCCACTCCTTCCACCTTCCACCTTCCATCTTTCTCCTTGTACTTATTTCATTTTCCCAGTTGCTGGGTTGGCCTTGTTTTTGTTTTTGGTGTTGCTGGTGTTTCTCTGATGCGCCTCCAATACTCACTTTTTTGATGGTATCCATCATATTTTTTCTTCTTCCAATTTTTGCATATAATCATGTGCGTGAGTGTGTGTGTGCCTGAGTTCGCTGATAAAAATGCAACGCATCTTTGTATTATTTTGTTCGCTTACATTCTTCGTGTTATTTTATTCGCGATTGTTGCTGGATGCAACAATACTCTGGCATCAACTTCATTCTATCACGTTGCATCTATCCATCCATCCATCCATCCATTGCCTTCCTACCCATTTCATTCACAAGCCATCCCATTTGATCCGCTCTCTTCTGTTCCCTTTGCGTTGAAACTTAACTTTGTTTGGCGCGTTGCGTTCTCATCGTAGCACATTTTTGCATAACGCATTAAATATTCCAGTTTGTTTTTCCCTTCTGGATTTCAATTTAAACTGCACCCAGATTCGGAACTTCGAAGGAGCTTCAGCTTAACATAGTTGCATACCAACCCAACCCATCTCAATGCATCTCATCTGAAATACACACGGAATTTTCTCGCTTTTACTTTCGCAATTGCGTTGCTTCATGTAATATTACTTTGGTAGGTTGGTTGGTCGGTTGGATGGGAGAGACACTACTATATTGTTATATTCCTCAATTCTATTTGCCCTCTCACTTTTCTCCTCTCTCAATTCTAGTTGACTGGTATGTTGTGTTGTGATGCTGTGCATTTGCAGTCCAAAAGTTAACTATACAAATATTTTTATATAAAATGCCGTGGGCTTTATCTAGCGGGAATTCGATGTCGGGGCATCATCATCCCATTTGCATTATAAGCAAACAAAGTGAATACAAAGGTTTGCATTATCTTCGATCTGCTGCTGAAATACTTTTTCATTTTTCTTCTCTATTTTTTGGTGAATTGCATTCATAGTACAATAGTAGTATATGATGGCTACATACTTCTCTTACTTCTACTTCATAATTGTGGTGGACTAAGATGAACTTCATGTCCATCAGTAGCACATCTCTGTGCGCTTATCATTTAATGGTAAACATACAAACTTTGCTTGCTTACTTTGGTCGAAAATGTATATGGATGGGATGAGTTGAGATGAGATGAGATGAGCTAAGGATGGGGTTGGGGAGAGATAGAAGTGTATGATGTTAGTGAACATTGTAACGCTAATAGTCTCGGACGCAATTTATGAAAATTACTTCAATGACACTCGTTGGCCACGAGTTTTCTCGTTTAAGAACAAAAAAAAAAAAAAAAAAAAAATGGAGCGGCAGCGTTATGCTACTTTGCATTTTTTGTTCCTCCAAACTTTCATGATCTAAGTACACCCATGTGTATGTGTGTGTATCTGTGTGGATGAGTGTATCTGTTGTATATGAGAATGTGATTGTATATGTTGTGGATATGTGTCACCATGTGCGCAAAGTGTTGAAATGTTTTTAACAACTTTTTTGCTTAAAATGTTTATCGCTTTTATTTTTTTTTCTTGTTTTTATCTGTTTGTTTCATTTTTTTTCATTTTAATACCCTTCACATTTTGATTAAAAATTAGTTTCTTAGTTTTAAAGATACAAAGTTATATTGCTTCTACTTGAGGTTCTTCATTTATTAGTAGAAAGGTTCAGGAACATTTGAGTTAGAGATTTGGAGTTTCTATTTTAAATATTGTAAGCTAAGATCATTCTAAGGGTTAATCAAAATGAAAACAATAATCAATATAAACATAATTTGAATGCATCTGTATATCCTTTTGGGAAATGGCAGATTGTTAATGGGTTGTTTAAGAAGAGAATTAAATAGCTTTTAGGTTATTTTCAGGACAATTTTCACTTAATGAAATGTAAACATTTATTAATGATGTATTGACCATTTTGTTTGATGTATTGGTATTCTGTTTCTGCAATTTCAATGGCATCTTTGTAATAATGTGTTCATAAGACTTGCTTTTCTGCACTGCAAAAAAACTTTTCAAGGATGAGGTCTTCTGAAGCAAAGTATTTGTTAGTTTTTAGGATAAAAGTCAATAATAAAAAAACATTTGACACTCACGTGATATGTAGTAACAAATAGACAAGCAGTGCATTTGACAAACACCAACTAACCACGGCAGAGGCTAAATTGGAGGTTCAATTCAAAGAATATTTGGTCTAAAAAATATGAATTTAAAATACTTTGGATTATTTTTATCATATGGTAGGTTACTGCTTCACTATTGTACATAAAAATTGAGTATTGCATGGAATTGAGACATGATTGTCATATACTTTCCTAACTATGCATTGTATAAAACTCAAGCCATGTAATATTAAAAATTAAGATCGGGTCACAGTAATTTTTCTAAAATCAAGTTGTGTTATATATACTTATTTACTTGAAGAACCTTTTCAATTGGAATTCATTGTATGTACGAGTATAATGAAAGTTTAGCAGGATTTGAATTGAAAGTTTACAGGAGTCTTTTGCAAGGCATAAAAGTTTCAACATAACCGAAGGGTGTAGGGATTTTACATTGCTTTTTTTCTGTTGTTGCTATTAAATTTTCTTTTAATTTTTTTTTTCGGTTCATTTAGCGATGCAAAAACAAGAATTTGAAAAAATGGAGACTTGCTCTGAGTTAGTTGGACGACGACGATAGAAAAGTGGAAAAGTGGCAAAGTGAAAAGTTTATTTGTTGGACAACATTTTGCTGTAGCAATTTCGTGCTTTAGTGGTTGATAATAATTCTCCATTCCAATTTTTTTTTGTTATTCTCTTCTTGCATCATATTTGTTGTTGTTGTAGTTTCAATTGTTGTTGTAAAATATTTTTTTTTTTTTTTGCTATTTAACTTTCATGTGTTGTTATTCTATGGGGCTGCTGCTCCTTTCGTGCTATTTAAAAACGGAAAGTTTACAGAGAAAAGTCATAACAGTAAAAAATAATAAAAAATTAAAAAACCAAGTGGGAGCACACACTCTTCCACTCCCCTAATCACTCAATTTCTCACCCACTAATATACACTCTTTTTTTTTTCTTCTCTGTTATTCTATTCATATAATATGAATCTACTTTAAGGATACACATTTGCCTTTTTTTTATAATAGTATTGCGTAAGAAGGTAAGCCGAGTATTTTCTTTCTTAGTTAGATTGTTATTCTTCTTTTCCGTCTCCTTCCTTTACTTGTTTCAATCGTCCTACTTTCCTTGCGTATACGCAATATAACGCGAATTGTAGGGAATGGAGAGTGTTTTTGCATAAAGTTGCGTATACGACTAGTGAACTTTCTAAAGTTAATCCCACTCGAAACTTTTATTACATTGCTGCTCCTACTGCTGCTGCTCTTTGCATCGAATGTACAATATTATAACATTTGGTTGGATTCTCTATATACAATATTATTTCCTCTTACTTTGCTCCATTTTCATGTTGTTGTTGTTGTTCTTTTTGTTGCGGATTTATTAGAGTTTTGTAATTTTTTTCATCCAAACAATCCACAGCATCCAACATTTCATCTTTTACGCCCGTTGATCCCTTTAACAAATGGGTTTAATACAACAATAAATACGACTATAGTTTAGCAAGGGCATGGGGTATAGGGATATCTTCTTTATAAGTTACCCATTCATATGAATCCCATCTTACTTCAGTGTATATGTTTGTATAAGTAAACATAACTAATGCTGGTGGCATTGGTCAATTTAATGCAAAACAATCGCATACAAATTTATAATTCGGGCTAATTAAGCATTAATTCGACGCCGCTTGACTGGGTAAATTAACACGTGGCAGTGTCACGCCATGCCATGCCATCCATACTTAACTCTATCAGGTGCCCGTCGTGTCCCTTTCCTATTCAGCGTGTCGTTGCATTGGATATCATTTGCATAATTTACAAAATATTACTTTATGACGCGATTTTAATGCCACACTCACACATGCTCTCACAAAACACATTCACACAGAATTTAAAACAATTAAATTAAAACCGATTTTCGGCTACATTTACTATATACTTATTTTTGTTTATTATGTAATAATAAAATTTTTGGAAATTTTAGGCTCATTACTATGTTAAATAAATCTTCAATGCACTTGCATTCACTAAATGTTAAACGATATGTTCAATAGATCACATGGCAAAGTTTTATGCATGCATTCCATTCAGGTCAAATCGGTCGGTGTCACTTGCTTTTTCGTAGTACTATATGTGCATATGCATAACATTCAACACCACAAACACTCAAAATGATTTTTCCTCATCGTAGTTCTAGTTGTTGTTTGTCAACTCAATTCAGTGATGAAAATAACAAATCAGTATTCAGTTTTTTTCGCCCTCTTTGGTCGTGCAGAAAAGTTTTTCAGTTTTCGTCTTTATTTCTCTTCTGTTTTTTTGTTTGTTTGTTTGGCCTAGAAGTGATGGTGGGGAAGGCTATGGAGGGACGGGAAAGGCATTTTGAAATCGTGCCAACATGGCATAAAACGACAGGCAAATGTCTTTTAAATGACGCGAGAAAGAAATACGCCCGCGGGACTGGAAAAGGATCCATCCAGAGACTGTAAAATCTATTTATTTCTTCAAATAGCGAGACGACTCGCCAGCCAAAATCGTGCCAATTGTTGGCAAATGCGCGCGAGCTCTTAGAAAAACAAAATGGCTGACAAAATGCAAAAATCTAAAATTGGTAAATATACAACTTGAACTGAAAAGAGGGGCAAGAGAGAATATAGAGAAGAAGAAGAAGAAGAAGAAGAAAAAAAGGAAAAACAAATATAAACATAATGCCTCCGCCGTCGATGACGTCGATGTCCTTTAAGACGCACAAAACGAGCCTTCTGGGAGACATTTCAATTATCAGGCATCAAATCGAAAAAATTTACAAGGCCCACGATGCGTGTCTGTGTGTATGTGTGTGCTTGCATATGGGACAAAGTTTGGAGTCCGGGATCTACATATGTACATATGTTCGTCCACTGACTCACACACACACACACACACACACACACACAACCACTCACACACAGCGAAAGTGTGTGTCGTTCATTCATTCACTTATTCTTGGCATACGCTTTGTATGATGAACGTCGAAATGTTGAAATGTCCTCGTCTGTTACCCCCCCTCAAAAACATTTGCATAAAATTTATGTTCTTCAGAACGGAGAAAAAAAAATGAACTGAGAATCTGAGGAGGAAGCTTGTTTTTCAAGTGAAAAATGAAAAAAGGAAAAACAAAAAATTTATGTGGCAAAGAAAATCAATAAACTTTTTAAGCAAATTCAAGAAAAAGGACATTTCCATGTTTGTTGCCCTGATTTAGTTCAACTGTGGCCTGCTTATCAGTTGGCAATAAATTCCAGCCCAGCGGCGCTCATAAATTGAACCTTTTTCCCACGATCGAACAACACTTGGAGCATTCAGTGATTGCCTGCCTGCCTGCCTGCCTTCCAAAAATTGGGAACAAAACTTATGGCTACCAAAGTTTATTTGCCACCAATACACCAACAAGATCAGATTTATTCAAGGAGATGATGATTGGAGAAAGAAGAATGGTGTCCTTCCTTTTTCATATTGTAAAATGCGTGTAAAATTTTCATTGTTTCTATTGAAGTTTTCTTCGAGTCTCCGTCTCTGTCTCTGTCGCTGTCGTTGTCGTTGTCATTGTCCTTGCCATTTTAAAGTCATTTTATGCCCGTAAAATCGCATGCAAAGAATTTTATTCCAAAATAAATTCCCTTCCAAGCTGTTTAAGTTTAATTAAGTTGAAAATACTTACTTCGCTTATTTCGCTTATTTCTGTTTCTTTATTCTTAGCTTAAATAATAACAATCATAAAAATCTATAAAAAACAAAACACGGAAAATAAAGAGACGAACAAACAAACAAACAAACAAACAAACAAATAAACATAGAATAGAAATGAATGAATGAATGAAGGAATGAATAAATGAATGAATGTATAAAGGAATGAGGGAATGAACCATGGAAGAAATGAAAGTTTTAAAACGCAACAAGGACAACACCGACAGCTCAATGAAGCAGGACATAAAATTTTGCCATTCGGTGGCGACGACTACACCAACAACACTAGCAACAGCAACAACATCGGGACCTTATTGTAGAATTTTATAAATTCGTACTTCTAAGTATAAATGCGAGGAATTTGAAATTTTGTTCTAAAGTGCTGGAGATACTATCCTATTCCGTAAACAGGATGCGAGTACCGCGGAAACGATATGAAACGCGTTGCGTTTTGGGCAATGAAATGATGAGATGAGGAGAGATGGCATGGCATAGCATAGCAAGGAATGGGATGGGATGGGATGGGATGGGATGGGATGGGATGGGATGGGATGTGATGTGATGGGATATAAGATATAAGTTGGGAGGAGGGGACAGCGCATTGTAGCGCGGAGCATTAAAATTTGAAGCACCAAATTAACTGCAGCTTTTGGAGCATTTCTTTTATTTTTATCGTGGATTCTAAATGTGAAAATTTTGAAAATTTTGCACGATGATGACGACGACGCAACGACAAAAACGCGCCAAGGCCCAAAGTAAAAGTAACTAGAAAAAGGAAGCAGTACAAGAGAGTTGACTGGCTGGCTGGCTGGCTGGTTGACTGGCTAAAGCTACTGGTAGAGTTGTTGTAAAGCAATGGCAACTGTAACTGCCGCCGTAAGGACTATAAGGACAATGAATGGCAAAAAGTTAAGCTTTGGGCTGCGTAGTTTCTCCGCTGTGCTATGCTCTGCTTTGCTTCCGATGATGATGGTGATGATGATGATGATGACGGCTTGATGGTGACGTTGCTCAAGGGGGCATACGCTAGTGTTGTGCTGCTGTGCAATGATGATGAAAATTAAAATAAAATGAAATACATTTCTGGAGGTTCTTCTTCTGTTGCTGCTGCCATTGCTGCCGGCAGGCAGTCTGTTTACTTGAATTTTTGTTGACGCCGTTCTTGTTGGGGCCACCCAAGCAAGTAGCCGACCGACGTACCTACCAAACAACCAACTAAGTCAGGCAGTTAGTAGTGGTGCTGCTTCCTGTGTGCCCCAAACGCAAGCGCGAAGCACATCTGCTATGCTAATCGGAAGCGGAAATGGCGCATATTAATACGAAATATTGCTGTGCAACTATTGTGAGAATTGAAATGAAGAGAGCAGGGATAGGTAGAGATGTTGGAGAAGGAGGATTGAGTAAGTAGCGCATTTTGTGAAAAGGACAGTGAGTTTGAATGCTGAGTGCTGAATGAAAGTAGCGAAAGCACAAAAGTGGAACATAAAATTTTTAAAACCTAATTAAAATGTTGAAATGGAATTTGTTAATTTCAAAGTGGGTAATTTGAAAAATCTCTTTCGTAGCGCCCGCTGTGAACGTAGCTCCCAACTAGAGATGACGATGGCAATGGCGATGACGTTAACAACTCAGTTGCAAATTAACTACTCATAATTTTTATTTATTTATTTTTCTTCTGTTTATTTCAAGTCACTCCTAAATTTCCATTTTAAAAGCTTCAAGTTGTTGTACTCGTAGATATATCAATCTATCCATCTATCTATTCGTATCTATCTATCTACGAGTATCTATGTAGTATAGTGTTGTGTAGTGTCTGTACATGCAGCAATGCCATTTTGTTCTTGGAATTCCAGTTGTCTAATCACCAGGAAAGAATTGTGCTGCAATTAACGGTTATTTATTGTGTCTGGCTAGAAGCCAACATCATCAGCATCAGGAGCAGGAGCAGAAACAGTAAAAGGAAATTATTGCAATGCATTTGCACCTTTATTTTTGTCGCCGGGTTTCGTCTTCTTATGTTGTTCCTTGTCGTTGGATGTCCTCGTTTCTATAGTGTGTCTCAATCAGATAAGTCGAAACAGGCAACTTCGTTTCGCTAAGCAATTGCAATCGTAGATAATCGCTTAGGTTACTCTAGGAAGCAAAAACACTCTCACTCTTACTCCATAAATAAATGGAAATGTGGTAGTCACGATTATTGGGTGCAGTGGCAAATATGCAAGTGCACCTCATGACTTTTATACTTTTAGCAATTTTTTCATTTTGATTTTTTTATTTTTTGGAAAAATTCCACGAAACGGAACTCATTAAAATAATTCGCATGCAAGCGCGTTCCATCGATAACGAACAACGAACAACTTTGTTAAAGTTACAATTGGAGTTGAATTTAAGCAAATTCCTCCTCGTATTTGATGGAAAAGAATACATTTTTTAATATCGATATATTTTTACAATTCACGCATTCATGATTAAGATAAGTTTTCTATTGATAAAGTTTTTGTTATTTGTTCAATCAGATCTATGTATATATGTACGTGCAAGGATGTAAATGATTATTTATATGTAAAAAAGAAAATAAAAGTACAATACAAGGACCTACATATACTCGTACACATCACCAAGATAATAACTCAAAAGCATACCGAGAACTGAACATAGACACAACCGTTGCGAACTGGCAAAAACCACAATGGTTTGTGTTTATTCCATTCCGATTAGGAAACACTCAACTGACTCATGACCACTTACTAAATGGAATTCCTATACAGCGCTGTTCCTGTGGTGTCACCCTTTCTATAGATCATGTGTTGGACCACTGTTCAAACTTGGTGATTACTACAGCTCCCTCAAGTCTTCTCCAACAGTCTATAATTAAGAATATTAATATAATCTATAAATATATGATTCACTTTAACTTATCTAATAAAATATAAGTTCCCTAATAGTGATCATAGAGTCGTTGGCTAGTACTCTGTTATCATTAGGTACTTTATTGTACAGTTTACTTAATTTCATATAAAAACTACAATAAAAATATGTTATAATGTCTTATATATTCTACCATATGAATATCTAAGGCCTCTTCAATTTCACACTTCTTAGATAACTTATCAAGAGATTGAATGTTTTTTTTTTTTAAAACTAACTAGCAAGACCCGGCGTGAAAACGTTCCAATCCACTTATTATATACGAGAAAATAAACATGTATTTGGAGGTCTGAAATTGAAATGTTTTTTTTTTTCTAATTAAGTTGATATGCTATTATAGATAGATAGATATTTTAGAACGATAGATTCAATTTTTTTCAAGATTTTTGAAAAGTGATGGAAATGATAGTCATATTTCAGCCAATATCCGCAAAACCTTAATAAATTATACAACTATAACCTTCCTGATGAAAAACTTTGTCCATTGGTGAAATCCGTATAAAAATCCATTCGGTAGTTTTTGAGTTTATCGCGTTCAGACAGACAGACACGGCAAAGGGACATTGATTTATAATATGTATAGATGTAAGTATGTACTGACATGGTTAAATTAAGCTGCTTGATTGATAACAAAGGTGAAGAATCTCCATAAATTTCGTTAAACTTTGTTCTCATGTCATCTTTTGTAATCTTTTTTTAAGAAGTAACAATGCCAACTTCACTTAGCATCAAACAAGGCTGCTTTTTGATCGTCCCATGATATTAATAATATTACATACGGTACATTTTGGACCTTTGGCCTTTATTCAAGTTGTTCCTTTTTAAAATCCTTTTTTAATTGACTTTAGTTTAGAAAGCGAGCTCTAACAAATGCCGAATGCATAACTTTTGGTAGCAGATTTCAGTACCTACTCCTCTGCATTATGCCCTCGCTTACTATGCTACGGTCAGTCGATTTACATGACATAAAAACTTTATTTGAAACGATTGTGATTGACTTGACCTTAAAGTTTTTACCAGTGAAGTCTATTGCGAATTTTATAAAAAAATTAATTAAATTAATAAATAATATTAATAAAAAATCACATACTTAAACGAAAATATTATATAGGGAATCAAATCTTACAACCAATATACAATAATCTATTCACTAAACAACTAAAGTACATTTTGGAAGTTCAGTTCCACTGAATATTATGTACCTTGAACATACAATTTAATTAAATCAAATCAATAAAAAAATTTGTACAACAATTATGGGTAATAAAAAGCTAAATGATTAATTTATACAATGAAATTGAATTATGTAGTTTAATCAATTGTCCTCACGATGCATTGACGAGTATATTTTCTATGATCCCTCAATAAACTTTCTGTTGCATTACGAACATCTCACAAATGTGAAACTACCATTCACATTATGAATGAATTCGCTTAGTAAATTATTCAAAAATGAGTCATATTTTTCCTTAAGCACTTTAGCAACAATGACATCTCATAAGAGTAGATTTTCTGCTTTCCGCTTTCCGCAAGATTGAAAATCCATTAAAGGTTATGAATTATATGAAAAGTGCTTTAAGCACAAGGGGAAAGAGCAATTGTTCAGAATATTTCCATTACCATTTGTTGCTGTTGTTGCTCAGTAGCAGCAATTGTGAATAATTTATTTTTTGCTTTTCATATGGGAAGCTGAATTATTAAGAACGCAATAAAATTGCACAACAATTAACCATTAAAATAACACAAATATACATAAATAAATACGAAAATACAAAAGTACATGGAATGCCGCGAGAAACTAATGGATTCCAAGTAAGCAATGAATGAATGAATCTGTCTATCTACTTTGGATCGAACAATTCATAAAATATTCGGAGCTCAACAATTTGTGCTTAATGCGCTTTGAAATCGTGAGTGCGAAAAAAAAAGAATTGGAAAAATAAAAATAAAAACTGATTTTCATGGTCCGGCAGCAATCAGTTTCGATACGCAATTGGGAATACCCGACTGACAGACCGACAGACAGACGAATCGACAAAGTCCAGCGGGAATGCGTAAAATATTGTCTGACGTTAACTTTGCACTGAATCTGAATCAGAATCAGACACTTTGATGCAATCGTTTCATTTGGTCGCTGCTAGCAGAAACAACAAAAGTATCATCGTATAAAGCATTATGCCTTTTATACTATGATTTTCACAATTTGGAGTCATATATTGTACTATATGAGTCACATGTGTGAGAATGTCTGACTGACAGAACAAAAACAACAAAGAGAAACAGAGAGAGATAGAACTATAATCGTACTTATTGGGGGAGCCTTAATAGTTCCTTAGTTAAAAAAAAAAGAAAAACAATTTTTCAGGATAATTTTATTTTATTTGCCAACGAAGTTTCAAATTTTTGAAGTCTTCCGATATATGATATACCCCAAAGTCTTAAAAAGAAGGACCCAATTTCATTTTTAAGTTCCTTTATCATTGTAAACAAATACTCATCGATAACCATTTCTTGCCACAGATGCTGGACCTAGGAAATAAGGTAGATTCAGCCGATCCAATAAAGCTGCATCATATAAATCGGTTAATGGAATATCTCTTAGGGGATTTACCCACTGTTTTGATACTGGCTCGAAGTATTCATACATTTCTGCTCCACAAACAATATCTTCCGGATAGCATCTTCATACCGAGTATTTGTACAATTTGTATTACTTATTTTCTGTTGGAATGTTTACAAAGAGTGAGGCGGCATAAATTTCGACAGCTGTCACGTAAATGAATCTAATTTTTGATACTGAATAAAGTTAATGCATGGTACTTATTAAAGATACTAGTTAAGTAACATATCAAACCTCCCTTGTTGTATAATAAAAGAATGAGAGAGAGAAAGATTGGAGAAAAAAACATTTGTTTCAGTTCAGGATTGGAGAAGCAGCATCTGTGAAGCGTCGACCTGCATATTGATGAAGAATATAAAGAAAGAAAGAAATTACTGGATTCATATGGAGGAGAGAAGAGAGTATGGTGGTATCATTATACCATCACCAGAGAAGTCTTCCTTATTTGTTCATCATCAATTATTGATGCAGCGCATCATCATCATCAACAAAAGCGCCGAAAGCGCATGAATCATGCATACAGTAACATCAGAATTTGCAACAGAAGTAGTAGCAGGGAAACAACAATTCATAATACAAAAGATTCAAAAGGGACGTCGCACCCGGAATCTATCTATACAAATGTTGCACCAGTCCCGGAAAAAGCCACTTTCCACTTTCCGTTTGATGTTGATGTGTCTGTATTATTGTGTGTGGCTTTCTGTGTGTATGTTAAAACATTTTCTCTCTTCCAATTGCTTTATTTTGAGTGCCGCAAAGTACATAAAATGCATACATTGACTTGGAGTCGAGTTAATTCGATTTGCATCGCAAAGTGGTAATGAACAATGACGCTAAAATGGGGGTTTCCATTAAAAAAAAAAAAAAAAAAATTATGTAAACACCTTTAATAAAAGGTATGAGTTGCATATGCTGTTAAAGCCGTGGAGCAGAAAGATGGTTGCAATTTTACTAAAGGATGCATGACGTAGAGAGAGATATACGATTTTCTAATTTAAAAAATTAAACTTTCTTTCTTTGTTTCTTTCAAAAAAGTAATGAAAATTGCTTTTCATAATTGGTTTACTTTAAGAACTCGTACGTACGATTTCATACAATACTAGTGCATACATATGCATTTAATATAAATACGTACTCTCAAGTCTCAACCACTAATGTTTGAAGCCAAAAATCTTCTGGCAACTACCCACTAACCAACCCACTGATGGCAAGGCATCCTTATTGTTAGTTATCTAGGAAAAATGTTATTTATTTGTTGTGAGACTTCTAATTTTTATCACAAACTTGCAGGCCACAAATGGAAAAACACTATCAGAAGATTGAAAGTCTAGGAAGAGAGAGTAAGAGTGAAAGAAAGACGAAGACTTCGGAATTGCACTAAAGCGAGTGGAAATGTTTGCTGTAACGTTTTTAAGTAACCGATATTACATTGCCGCACCGTAAATTTTCAGTTAATATGCATTTACTTTCAAATTGCTTGGTGTAGGCGTGGCAGGGAGGAAGGCACAAAGGAAGGACCGTAAACTGGACACGCATACTTTGCCGGAATTCGAAAAATATAAAAATGTACGACGTGTTCAATGAGTACAAGGCGGCAATGCCACAAAAAAGTGGGTAATCAATGAAAGTGCTCTCAAGTCCATCGTTAAGCGAGTGAACGAGCGAATGAACGAGTAAATGAATGACTGACTGACTGACTGAATAACTGAGTGACAGACTGGATGAATAAATGAAGGAAAGAAGAAGGAAAAAATGGGAGTGAGTAGTCAGTCCCCTTTATAAAAAAAAAAAAAAAAAAAAAACGAAGAGTGAAGGTTTCATCTAGCAGTGTAGTAGTAGTACAAGTGGTGGCTATATGTGATTATTTGGTATGTGTGTCCATTTAAAACACGTCGTCGTCGCCATCGTCGTTGCTCATGGTCAATAAAATGCCAAAGGCGTAAAAGAGGACTGAAGAGTCAAGCTTACGGGTGTTCATAGCTGCTGCACTGCATTCAAAATTAGCCAGGCGCATGCTGGGGAAAAACTTCATAGTATCGTAGTGTGTCTGATTCAATCCTTAGCTGGTTGCTGTATATACTCGTATATAGTATATTCTGCACATCAACACCATTTAAGGCCATTAATACTAAGGAATATTGCAAACATTGACCGGAAGCGGAAACAAAAAACCTTACCAGACTTTAACGTTTGTGTCCGAGCGCATGTTTATATGTATGAATGAAAATGGCTGATATATAGTATGTAAGTATCTGTTCGTATGTATGTATGTATGTATGCGTGTTTGTATGTTATCAAATGGCTACTCAGTTGAGTGAATTGGACAGAAAAGAACAGAACTGTTCTACTACTTTGGATAGGATAGAACAGGATAGGATAGAATATCGCTTTGATGGGTTTGTGTGTGGCGCGTATTAAAAAGGGAAATGAAATGATTACGACAACGATTGGTTTGATTCGTGAATTGAAATTGTATTGTAGATAAATGGTAACAATATCTTGATATTCTGATGATGCTTTTCATTCATTGTGGTTTAACTTAGTACCGTTATCCAATAATTGTTTGGCCTACTCGTATATTACCTAGAACTACGTAGACTACGACTTTTATTCGTATCCGTTTGATTTTAAATGCAACTGTTTGCTGTCGTTTGCGAATTTTGTGGTTTGCCACTTTTCCAAATGGCAATTGGTTGGTAATTCTAACTTTGCCGCTTTCGATTTTTCGATTTTCCTCCCACATTTTTATGGCTTTGGTTTTTAGTGGTTTCAGGTATGGTAGCGAATAGAATATCATGTTGTCGTGATTCGTTTAAACTTGAAAAGCTGACAACATTCAGTTGAATCTAAGTAAGAATATACAAGAATATAAAAGGCAAGCAATCAGAGGCAAAGGAAAGACTTTTAATGGAAACACTTAATGTTTTAGGTAAAGGCTGTTTAGATGTCGGTGCGTTAACATCTGAAGGTTTCGTATATGCGTAGAAATGAGTGTGTGTGTGTGTGTGTGCGACAAGTATGTTTGGCATTAAATCTGTTGAAATAACCGCACATTCTTCGCTCTCATCCATCCATCGATGTTTGTTTCGGTCTTCGGTCTTTGGTGTTGGGGTGCAGCGACTTGTGAAGGGCGCTACTTGATCGCTCGCCTTTAGCTGATTGTTGACTTTCAACCTGCCGGCACCGAAGCTGATGATATGCTGCTCCTGCTATTGCTGCTGCTGCTGTTGTTGCTGATAAATCTTTGAACTTAGCCACAAACACGTAGAAGCATTCGTGGTTACGAAAATTCCAGCAAACGTTGTCATAAAATGAAAATGTCGTTGTCGTCACCAGCCAGCTACGTTTATGTTGTTGGTTGTCGCTAACGTTGCCTTTGCCACCTTTGTCACATATACTCCTTCCTATGCAGGGTTAGTGAGTGAGTGAGTGAGTGAGTGAGTGAATGAGGGAGTGTTGCTGGTGTGTGCAGGCGAAGCGATAACACTTAAAGAGTGCTGCAGATTCTTCTTATAACGAGCTCTGAAACGCAACTTTCATGTTGATGGTTGCTTTTTTTAATGTCGTATTCTGGCTGGGCCAGCGTACCAACCTGGCATCTGCAGCATTTATGAGTAATGAACTTCTACTGATTTTCTTTAAGGGATGAGAGTCGCTCATATTTGTACTTCCCATCAGACTGACTGAGTGTATGGAGTGAATGACTGACTGACTGAATAAGTGAGTGAATGACTGAGTGACTGGATGACTTTTGAGTACCCGAGGCACCTTTGAAGGGTGAATTCTTGTGAAACCTTTAACCTGGCAGGCAAGCGAGCGCTGAAAAGTAACAAACAGAATGAACGAACGAGTTCCGATGACGACGTAACGCGCCTGAGACGTGACTGACTCTGACTTTGGCGTCTGTATCTATGTCTGTGACATCATAACGACAATACTGAATTTGTGGTGTCTGTGTATGGTGAGGAAAAAAATTTAATTTATTTTTTGACATAAAAATTATAGAAGATAATGGGAGGAGAGTGGGGTTTATTGTGCAACGTGTGACTCATGTGATTGTTAATGTAAATGTTCAAAATTCTTGTAGTGAAGCATTTGTGTAACTACCTACGAATGCGTGATGCTGATTAACGCGAAATTGATTAAGTGTCGTCGTCATCGTCACCGACATCGCGAACTTCGTTGCGAGCACAAAATGATTTATGCGTTTTCAGTTCTGCCCCACACCAACAAGTAACATCACCATCACTTCTAGTGCCTACCTACCCATCAATGTTATAAGTTTAGTTGTCCTTGCTGGTTGTTATATTTTTCTAAGCTGTCGCTGTCGTTGCTCATTCTGTTAAATACGCTTGGGAAATTATACAGTACACTTTCAATCAAATCCTTTCAATGCGCGAAATCCTTCATTTCGATATTTCTTTAGTTCATCTTCATTTTCATCTCAATCTTCATCTTCATCTTAGTTTCGATTTCAGTTTTCACAACACAACGACTACTGGTTGTTTTTCCACACTTCCATGATTGCGCTACTGTTGTTGTGCAATCCGCTTTGAAACCCTGTTGCATATCGTAGAAGTTGTTGTTTGTTTGATGACGATGACTATAGCGAAGATGATGGTGATGGTGACGATGGCGAAGGAGGGAGTTGCGCGGGAGCGTCTGGGGAAATTTGCCATTTTCTGCACGATAAGATTTACTTGTCTGGAAAGTATACAAAGAGCACTCGGTTTTTGAGTTTGTTGTGCATTAAAACTTTGACAGCTCATTTACTCGTTCCACATTCACTTTGTTGCATCGGCTTGGGATTGGAACGCGAAAACGTTCAACATTACTGAGTTCGAATTGTTATGTTGTTCTGGTGAGGCCGTAACTGTTCTTCTCCTATGATCGCTTAAAGCTATTGACAGCAGCAGCAGCAGTAGCTCCTCGCATGTTTTGTGAATTGTTTTTGCTTTGTATTATGTTTGTGCCATGTCCATGCCCGCCCAGGCCATTGTGGACGAGGACTTTTCGAATTGAATGCTGGTTATTCGCTCGTAAGTGCCGAAATAATAAAATCCGGCGAATTATCCGCAACATAAGTTGTAGTTGTTTCGCTTTGGTGCCCTTGTTGTTAGCAAATGTGCTTCGCAAATGCCAATTCTATTTTCCGTCTTTGAACATTTCCCGGCGATAAGTCGCAGACGTTGCAAGTGTATACGTTGTTTTGTAACTTCTACCTAACCATCTTCACTTCACTTCACTTCACTTCTATTCTCTTCTCTTCTTATCAACTTTGCCTTGAAAGCAGTTAAATTCAATTTCGATGCTCGTTTGTTGGTCCAACTGATTCGTGCATCCTATATTCTCATCCTTCCTTTACAATAGCGTTGCATATTATGGCATGGCATGTTGTTTGTATAGAGAAGACGCCCGGATTTGGTGTGGCTTAGTTACATGAGTGTGCAGCAAACAGCTTTCTTATGTTATTCTTGGCGCATCGTCGTGTCTGTTCCAAGTTGCATGAGCCTTTGTTGTGGTTTTACTATTCCTTTCTCCTCCCCCGCCTCCGTTTTTCTCCAACTCTATGTTCTTAGTCGATAGCCACTATTGCGGTTGGTTCCCATATGCGCATATATGAGTTTTATAGAGCTATTAAAGTGGATTCTATACTCAAGACTATGCCACACTTATAATACTTGAAATTGCTGAAATGATGCAAGCAATTTACTTGGAAAAACTGTTTCCAAATACAATAGCAGTATGGGAGTGGTCCACAATGGCCGTATTAATGTTAAGCGCGTTCGTTATAAGCTATTAGCTGTTCGTATCCGCATCTGTCGCAGCCCCAACCACAGTTACAGTCACAGCAACATTGGGCAACTTTTGTTTTGCTATTCTTTTTTGTGGTGCCGAAGAAATTCAAGTCAATGGTGGACTGGTGACGGACTGGCCAAGTTACCAAAAATTAAACAAGACTCAACGTCGTGGCGACAGTCTAATGTGCCTCTAACTATGACGACCGACGACGAATCGTGGGTGTTTATGGCTTGGCTCACGTTTAAGTGAAGTTTAAATTTTGTGCTCTTGGCGTTCAAAGAACCAGAACCACCAAATACGACCAGGATGAGGAAAAATACGTTGCTGATTAGCTGGTGATGAACAAAGAATAAAGAAAAAGTTGGAAAGGGGAGAAAGGGAAGAAAGCGGACAAAGACAAAGCGAAGATGAACGTGCCGAAGACCGCAGCTTGTTGTCACACAATGCTGTCCATGCCGTGTGGGTGTAAACAATCGACTCGTCATGCAAATGAGCACTCCGTCCCAGTGCCTCTCCCTCCTCACTTTTAGTCATCCTGTTTGTTTATTTGTTGTCCTCACAAAAATGCTGCGTTGATGGTGCGTTGGTCGGTTGGGTGATGGTAACTTGTTTTATGGCCGCAGTTGTTAATAGAAAACGAGCTAAAGAAGAAGTGGAGGAAATCATAACAAAAGCCAAGGCTACAAAATGTTTTTATTGACGCAATTTGCATAAATTTACACTTGGCGCTTTATTTCGGTTTTTCATTCCTAACCAACCAACTACCCACAAATACACTCAGATATCCACCCACCCAACTCCACAACTCTCATTTGATCATGAGTTCTTCTTGAAAATATTTATATCTAAAGCTTTTTTCATTAGGTTTCTAACTTACGTGCCTTGCTTGGCCCAAAATAAAATACACAAAAGATGTATTTAAAACTCAAATGTCTCACGCACCTGGTGACAGACCCACATGCCAAAGTCATCGTAATCGTCATCAATATTGAAAGCTGGAGAAAGGATATATTGATTAGCATTAATACCGATCGAGCAGAGAAGGGACTAACATTTATAGTTTTAACCATGGAAATACTAAACTGGAAAATGCTGCAAAATAGCTGCCATAGACGCATTATACTCGTACTTAGTACTATAAACCCCAACCTACTCAACCTCACTCATGTAACATACTTTTCTCGTTGCGTAAATGATATTGCGTATACGCAACGTAATGTAATGTAACACATTGCAGTTGAATGTTCAATGAACGACGCACTTAAATACGTCATTAGCAAAGCCAATAGAATTAAGAGTTCTTAGTTTATGGGTTGCGGATGCCGTTTTATCCATACTCATTCATTTTCATCTCATTTATGTTCTTTGTTCATGTCCATGTCCATGTCCATGTCCGTGTCAGTTTCTGTTCTCTACTCTTCTGTCAATTGCACATTGGCATTGCGCTGATGGCAATGGCGGCGTTGGCTGCTGGACAAAAAAGCGACATTAAAATTCGCACTTTAACTGAATGAAATTGAATCGTTTTGCCATAGCCATTGCTTTGGTGGTCCGTGGTCTTTGGTCCTTGAGTTGGCGGTGTAGACCTCTTCTTGACAAAGTGCATTCAGCTCTTCAGCCAATGCTGTTGTCCTTTTCAACCATTGTTATAGTACTACGTTTGCAACGGAAGTAAAAGTTACGATGTATGGTCTTCGGCTTGTGATTTTTCTGTTGCTCTTGCTGCTACTGTTTTTGTTTGCTTCAATGAAATTGTTTGAACAGTTGTCTCTTGTTCGGTTCGTCCTCGTTTTCCGACTGCGGTTAGTTATTGTTGTTATTGTCATTGTTGGGGAGGAGATTTTTATTAAAGCGGTTTGTTTTTTCATTTTCCTTTGCATACATTTTTAATTTTTATTAAAATATTTATGCAAATATTGAACATATGTCGGAGTCACCGCGGCGGCGTAATCGTCGTTCTTTTGTCATTGTTTTGTTGTTGTTATCGTACAATACCATAACGGCAACGCAACGCAATGCGACGCAATTGTTTGTTGGCTTTTGAATCGAAACAATTTCAGTCGGAAGTCAAAATCAAAAGCTATTTAATTACTCAGGGAGTTGAAGTATGAGAGGTTGCATCAAAGAAGGGATAAGTTTATACATATAAGTATGTAAAGGGAGAGATTAAATCGGTAGTAGTTGTCACCGCCCTTTATTCAACACGTGTGGGCAACCGCGTACGCTGGAGTCATAACACTTAACTGTTAATTAATGCATGGGCTTACTCAGTTTTCTCTTTCAGTCCCATTCGATTGAAGGAGAATTATCCTTCCAACGTTAGCGCAACATGCACAATTAATTTCATATAAGTTTATTGTCGCTTCACGTGGACACATGAGACGGACCTAGGTATAGAAAGAGACAAATAAACAAAAGAAACAGAGATAGATAGACCGCTCTTTAATGACTTTCACTTCAGTCGTATTGCAAAAGTATGTTGCCTGATCTGAACACTCCTATATTATGCTGAGCGACTCTGAACTGGATGCTAATAGTGGCGGCGGCGGCAATGGCGATGACGATGATGATGATGAAAACGGTATAAATAAACATGCTGCTGAATACGTATCTTCTTCAAGCGGAAGGTGAAACAAACGAACTTAATTACGCGAGCGGAAATCAAGTATTTTGCACAATTTGCGATACCAGACAAGAGGACATATGGACATGTGTCTTCTCATATGCTCAAACTCCCATGTAGTTCATTCGTTTGTATTTGCTGGTCGAGCTATTTAGTGCGTAATCTATAAGTTGAGGAGGAGAACCTCCGGAGGACTGACTGACTGACCACAGTAGAGTTGCGTAAAATGATGCAAATAAATAAATTTCAACTCAAAGCCAAATGCGGTTGTTTGTATTTCAAATTAATCATGCGTCTTTCTCCTTTACCGTCACCGTCACCAATAGTCATCAACCGTGGTCAAATCTGTACCACTGTTGTTAGGTGGTAGTGGTGGTGGCTGTCTTTGGGACCAATCAATAAACAGCAGAACAGAACATATGAGAAGGAGGAGAAGAGGAGAATTGTAAACGATCCAGACAACCGGCAATTTGCGCATCAATTGTATTGAGTAAAACATGGAAATTGAAATAAAAAGACAGAAAAAGGTATGAGAGACTTCAATGCTCCAACCATAGTCAATACAACCAAAAACAAAACGAACGAACGAACGAACAAATGGAAATAAAATCAAAGCAAACGGTTTGGGTGTTGCGTGCAAATAAATAAATTTAATTGAAGGCAATTATTGACGTTCTGTTGCCGATCCGACAAGTCCCAAGCCTCAATCCAATCACACACAGCGTCCCTTCCCCCTCCAATCTTTCTCAACAAACATTGTGTTGAGGGAGTTTTTTTTATCTCACTTTAAATGAATCAAATATTATTTTTAAAGTACGAAATTGGCCATATTCGTATTTATTGTATTTTTGTAATATTGCCCATTTGCATAAAGAAGCAGCTTTCACTCATCTATCCATCCATCGGTCCATTCTATTTTATTCGTTCATCCTTCACTCCTTTCATTTCCCTTTCAATACTTCTGTCCTTTTCAAATGCCATTGGTGTATTGCAGCCGATACCGCTCTCACCATACTCCCTCCCACTTCAAAATCGCGTCAATATAATAATTTTGAAAGCAATCTCATAAATATTCAAAAACTCCTCGAACGTTATTGTGTTTTTTAATAAAAGGCGATGGAGCTCTTAGTCGCTTTTTAGAATTTCACTCACACTCTATGTTCGGTTTCTCTAAACCAAATGCTGGTGAGGTCTGTGTGAAGTCCTTTTCAAAAGTAGACCATAAAATTGAATAAGCCGCATTGAAGCACATTATTTTTTTATTAAGTGGTGTGGCATCATCAGAGCCAGTGCGAAATACAATAAAATCCAAGTAAACAGGATGCGGCGTCATCACCCGAGTAGGCGTTCGTCTTCTAATTTTTTATTCGTGTCCAGTCCAGTCCAGTTCAGTTCAGTTCAACCAGGGCTATATGTCTGTCCAGATACAATACTATGTACTGATTGGGTTTGTGTGCTGCTGCCTTTCTCCTTTCTTGGGTTTCATTCTTCCTTTTTTTTTCATTTCATTCCATCTTTATGTTGTTGGTCGATGGACGACGCTTGTCAAATAGTCCTCGCAATTTACACACTCTATGAGTGTGACCCAACGACAGACGGGCAGAAGAGAAATATAGCATTTGCTGGTTATGATGCCACTTCAAAATACTTTCTAACTCAAAGGAAGAGTCAGAGATGAGAGGAAATACAACCAAGTCTGTCGGCCTGTCTGTTTGTACGAGTATACTTCCTTTCAAGTACCTTATTTATAAGCACTTTTAATGGAGTACCACACACACACCCAAAGATATAAGATGACATATGAGGAGTGTGTAAGCTTAACCGTACAATTGTGTCTTCTGTCTCTGTCTGGGTCTTTGTGACTAAGTATGTCCTTGTGTCCCCGGATATCCAGCCAAGTGTTTGCATGTAGACATATTTCTGCTTCAAAATCTGATTACGATTTTTATATGACACTTTGATATGATTTATTTGGTCATTCAGCTTTTCAAAAGCAATTGTTGTTGTTGCCCGGTGCGCGGTGTGCGGGGTCTTACGGCAAACGAAAGGGTGTCAATAGCTTTTGAATTATCTGCAGGACGATTTTCAGACAATTTTTATTTTACTTTTCTTTTCTTCTTTTTTGCGGAAGTTCCACCACAAACGAACGACGATGAATTTCACATATGAAAATGCCCTCAAGCGTGCAAATGTGTTCACTTTCTTTCTCTCTCTGTCCCTAGGCGTCCCTATCCTTTCTCCCTATATCGTATTGTACTTTCCCTGAGTATGTGTGTGATCTTTGTTTAGTCCTTGTATCCTTGCGATTGCGAATGTGTGTGTGTGTTTAAGTTATTTGCAAACACAACGCTGTGTGTATTTCTATTGTCATCTCAGACTTGTCAAGGCATTTATTTTAAGGTGGTGCGAGGTGGCGACCCCCAGTGTTATTGATGACCTTTGCGATATGGTTGGAATGGTAGGTAGATGGTCCCTTTTTGGGGTAAATGTCCTGTGTTGAGAATATTTTTATAGCGCACTTAAATGCTATTTTAAATTGAATTTAATGAAAGGCGCATCGTCATCGTCCTCACACTTCCATTTTAATGGCCAATAAATCCTTAGCTCTAGAAATAAATCTAACATTTGTCTTGGCATAACTTACCTTTTACTTAACGTATTATTGAATACGTTTCTCTTATTTATTTTATTGTACTATTTCCTATTCGGTAAGGCTTAGTGGGTTTTTAGGTATCTGTAATTATTGCAGGTATTAAAGCCAACTCGCGTAGTCCACCTGTGGTTGTTGCTGTTGCAATGAACGCGGTTTTGCATGCAGCAAAAGTCACACAATTTCATTCCACATGATATAGATTAAATGTGCTCCTCTTCTCCTATCTTCCCCTGACCTGATGGTATAATTGTGTTTCCATATTCTGATAGTATGATAGTAAAATGAAATTCTTGCGCATTCTTGACTCATTCTACTCGCTCTGAAATGTGGCCTGACTTGGCTCTTAGTGGTCACAATTTGGCTATATGCCATTTCAACCCTAAACTCTTGCCCCAAATGATTCTTAAAGTCCATAAGTTGAGTGTCAGCCGATAGGTGAAAATCACCTGGCAAAAGGGTGGCTGATAGGTGGAAGGAACTTCGTCGTTGTTCATTCCAAAAATTCATAATTTATTTATTCAATATGCTTGTTTTTTCCATCGCAGTACAGAATATTGAGGTAAGGTGTTCCTATTAAATTGGAATGTTGCAAATGCTATGCCTTTTGTGGGGAACAACAACAAACGAACACAAAAATAACAAAATCAAATGCTTTACTTACTATAAGCAAAATTGTTTGCCATTTGTTTCCATGCTAAGTTTAATTAAATTCCACAAGTATCTCCATTTGGAGTACTGCGTCAGCATTCTTTACTAAAACAAATATCTGTCTGATTGTCTGTACAATATCTCATACTGTAGCTATATCCTGTGTCTGTGTGTGTGTGTATGTGTGTGTGTTGAAATGTGTTTGCATGTGTTTCATTTGACATGGTATGACAAGGACTTGCCTACTCCTAAACTCTTTCATCGTCTCTTGGTTCATCTGTGTGATATTATTTCATTCTTTTGCATTTATGTGTGTAGTATTTGTTTTCGATTGCCATAATTATGGTTGAAATAAATCTGCTAAATTGCAAACAATGTCAAAATATTAGAACAATTGCCGACTGGTTACTGGCAATGAACTGCAACTGCAACTGCAACTGCAACTACAGCAGACGATGACGACGACAGGCTTTCATTATGTGGATGGTTGGTTGGGTCAGGTTCATAGAATTGATAATTGTAATGCAGCATTGTCACATCGGAGCCATTACTTCGCGCTGGGATAGGAACATTGAAAAAAAAAGGCATTCGTTTGCAGTTATTTTTGGTGCTGGTGCAACACATTTACAGCTGTTGCATACAACTTGTGTCTTTGTCCATGGTTAACGTAAGTGGGTGGGTGGTTTATATGGAAGCAAAAGCGGCGTATGTTGTTGCAACAAATGCTTTTTACGCATTTGTGCATGAAATTGGAATTTTTCATGAAATTCTTTTCTTTTTCCTCTAGCTCCTCATTTCGTTCACTTTCTGTTTGTGTTTCGCTGTCGACATCGTCGTTGCTTAATCGAACCGAATAAATGTCAATCGGAATGGCACAAATAGAATTTTTCGCTCATAAAACCAAAAATGACTCTGAGTGTGCTGAAAGCAAAATTCTTATTCCATTTACCTTCTCATTCGGATATTGAATGGCGACCAGGGAACGATAGTACGAGTAAAGTCAAAAGTTTGCTTCCTGAACAGACATAGTTCGGTGTACTTCTTGCACTTGAATTTGTTTGGTATGGAAGAGGAATACAATCTCACTCCATGTTCTGCTGTCAATGTCGAAATATGGCAATAGACTTGTTCTTCTTCCTGCTGCTGCTGCTGCTGTTGTTGTTCCTTTTGTTGGTGGCCATTGTTGACCAGCGGTACTTGCTAGCAGGTTATTTTTGTGCATAGTTCATTACGATTGAACTGGCTACAAAGAGATTCTACACACACACACACACACACACACACACACACACACACACACACACACACACACAGAACAGGACATAGTAAAAACTTTGTTTCAGCACTTCTTTTACTACTACTCTACTAAGTACTAAGCTCTCTAACAACAACGACAATAAGAACAACAAAATACCATGTAAGTAGTGTACGAGTATACTGATAATGGCAAGTGGCAAGTGGGAATGGAAGTGTTACTGCCTGCCGGTCACAAAATTGCTTGCCCCAGCTATTCCTGCTCACATCTTTTCTCCTTCCGTTTTTATCTTTCATCTTCTCTTCTCTTCTCATTTTATCCATAACCTCAGTATGTATATGTGTTTTGATATTGTTCTTTCCCTTGTCAATGTAGTATTGCTGTCCATAAACTTTAAACTTGGCTCGTTATTGCTGCTGGGTTGTACTTAGATGCTTTTGTTGTCATCACAGGAACTGCTGCAACACAACGTTCGCTTACTCTTCTATAAACCAAACATCCGTCGGTCGGTCGGTCCGTCGGTCTGTAGATCAGTCGTATGGTCGGTCGGGCTTGCGGAAGGATTGTCGGTTGGTTGGTTGCACAGTAGTAGATAGGTAGGTCGAACTATACAACTGTCTACCCTTGTTCGTTCGACCATCCAGTACTCAGTCAGTCAGTCAGTCAGTCAGTCAGTCAGTCCGTTTAATGGTGACATTTGTGCATTTCATTGTGCACACAATGTTCTCGATGTTGGCGCTGTTAGTGACTCAACGAGTGCATTAAAGAAGGGTAGCAGGAGCAAAGTGTATCACAAGGAGCATGTGCAAGCGAGTGCCATCGTGAACGTGTTCGCCACCACAAACACAAATGGCGCTCTTCGATGTCAAGTTGTCGACGACGTCCTCGTCGTTCGTTGTCCGTCTCATAAACCAAATGTAAATTCCCCTTTATTGTGGACCCTTCGTAATGTCAACGGGACTTCATTGTCTCGCACGTATCTGGCTACGCCACGCACATATGTGTAAACATATATAGACAAGTACACATGCTTAGATACATATTTGTGTGTCTAGATGTTTACCATTGGAGTCTGGCTCTAATTCTTCATAATATATCTGCGGCATTCATATTAAGTCCAAAATAAGTGGTGAGGGATGGGATTGCGGAATAGAAGCGCCAGCAAAAACTACTGCTTCTTCGTTAGATGTGTGGATATTGGGTATGGGTTGTGCCAGTAACTTTATGTTCCAGCATGTTCACTGTCCTTTGTTTAATATTCCAATTGTCATAATGCGCTGCAAAACACTTGGTTGGGCATTAGACTGCGCCTAGATGCCATTTCTGCTACTGACACACAGGAACTGACACTGGGATTGGCTAAAAGCGCTTGCGCTGAAAACTTTCTACACCATGTTCACGTCTTGTCTACCACGTACAAAGGGGATTCATATGTATGTATGTATGTATATATACATATATGGATTGAGGTCTATATATTCTTTTCTTTTGTTCCTTGTACCGCTATTTCATCCTTTAAGTTTTTTTGTTTCTTGTTGCATTGTCTAACAGTAGCCGCCATCGCGGCTATGGATGCTTCACTCGGGCGACGATTTCATTTGAATAAATTGCATAATTTATGTGAATTATGCTGCAAACAAGTGGATTTAGCTAGAGCTTGAAACAATGAACTCGCGTAAACCAGGAAGCTCTCGCTTGCACCTGTCCGTCTGTCGGTTTGTGGATAGTTGTGTGTGTGTATGTGCACAGATTGAGGGTCAAATGTCGCTGGATTATTAATTGTGAAAATTGTCGCTTTATCTAAGGTGTCTTTTGTTGTTCAATTCGCCTGCTACTTCTATAAAATTTGTCCATTCTTTTAACAATTTAAGACTCTAAAAGAGTAAAAGTTGAACAAATGAGTCGAAGGCCAAGACTGATTTGGCTGGGCCTTCTGCCCCCACTTAGGTTTAATGTGAACACCCTTGCACATGGCCACCTCTTCATCATCATTAATTGTAATAATAGCAATAGCAGTGGCACTGGCAATGGCAATGGCAGTAGTAGAAGTAGAAGTACTACTAGCACAGTGCCTATCTTTGTATTAAACTTTGACATGGGGACTTCGTGTTGTTTCAATCAATGATGCCAATCAAATGGGTTTTCTGCTCTACTCATTCTATTGTATCACCTTGATGCTATGTTGCTTTGTTTCTGAAATGATTGCTAAAGCAACTGAGTTGCCGGAGCATATTTCCAATTTGGTAAATTGGAATAAGTGTAAAGTCCTTTTTTTGCTGAGAAATTTTTTTTACGAGTCATATGAGTAATAAATAATGTAACACGACAAAACGGAGCACAATTTATTTCGAATTTTGGAGTTGCTTTGAGTATTTCATTTGTGTGTATACTTCGTTTCTTTCATGAAGTGAAAGGTATTTTTATATTATGATAAACTTTGTTACATTTAGTACATTTTTTTCTTAGTTTCTAAAATCTAGTTTTCTTTTTCGTAATCAAATATGTAATTAATTTAAAAAAGTATCAAGGTTCATAATTATTGTCACTTCTTTTTTAACCATCAAATTTCTAAAACCAATTACTTTTTGTAGTCATAAAAAGAGGACGAAAGCTTGATAACGAGAATATAGTAGGTTAGAGATAATAAATACACTAGTCAACAAATAAAATTACTATAGATTTCTAAGTTTGAATTAGAAAGTTCACAAATCCATCATGTAGATTTTAAGCTACATTCAAATAAAGTTGACATTCTGCAATCCATTTTTTGTTAGTTTTTCAGCAAAAGCTTTATATGGAGAATTTGATCAAACAATTCGACCGATTCTGTTGGTAGATTTTGATGAAATAAACGCTATATATTACACATAATAACGCTTCTTATCTTTCAGTAATAAGATTTTGAATCTAATGAGTGGTTTTTACGTGATACACACACAAACAAACACATAGACGGACAAAGTTTTTCTTAAAAATCTAACGTAGTAAGGAATTTAAGGATATTTCGTACACATTAATTAATAGAAAAATACCAGTTGCATAATGACAGTACACTAGTTATATCATCATTAAACCATAGTTTGTAATCTTAAACAGATTGAAAAATTATGAAACTAAATCGGACGGTTCTTTTAATTACTTTCTGATGAGCATATAGACGAACTTGTCGAGATTATAACAGATTTGTCGCACATACTTTAGCAGCTAATATTATACAGTTTTGCCATAAGGAATTATAGTTCAAATTGGTGTAATTCTATGAACAAGGAAATTAAATTTAGTTAAATTCTTGGACGTCTAAGTTGACAGTTTCAATTTGCTTAGCTAATATCATATTATGGGTATTGAAAATCATGCCCAAACAGCCAATGATAAAATACAATCATTCTTATATAAAAAATATTAAAATTCCTAGTTTTGGAAAGTATAAAAGTTTCGGTCAAGTGGAATTAAGTATTCAAGAAGAATCCAACAAGCAGAATTGTACGAGTATGTTATTTAGAGAGAGTATGCCTCTTTGATGATTACGAATTTCTTCGTTTCTGGTTTTGGTTTTGGTTTCAAGCATTGCTAAATGATGATATAATGATGTCGGAGGAACCTAAGGATTATCGTACACATAATGAAGCCGAAAAGTTGAAATACGTCCAAAATGAACAAATGAACAGAAAACACATATCCATCCATCCGTCCAAATGATGTAAGAATAAGGAAAGAATGTTTGTAGGACTGTTGGATAGACATCTATGCATAAGGAATGGGGTTGTGGAGAAGCCATTAAAAATTAATTTTTCTTATATAATTCAACTGCGAAAAGAGATTGAGATGAAACACACTTTTCGCATTTCCATTGCTTGTTGCTCGCTAATGGGACAACAGTTAAGTATAATAGTAACAGGAATAGCAGTAACAACAACACCAACAACAACAACAATAATAATAACTAAAACAAATACTGGATGTAAATGTATCTGTACTAACGATGAGGATTTGCGTTTGCATTAATTCCTTTGCACATTTGCGTAACGTGTCACAGAATCCATTTAATGTTTTAGTCAACACAGTTGCCTGTTAACAAACAAACACGCTTTTCTACTTTTATTGCTAATTTTTATTTTTATCTTTGAAGTAAGATACACCAACACACATACATATTCAGTTACTCAAATACAGTATAATACTAGATGAAAATGATGATGATGGTTAGGAAGGAATGATCAAAACAGAACAGAGGTGGCGGTGAGTGAGAAGTGAGTTTAGTTGAATGAAATAGGAAAAGCTACAGCTACAGCAATAAGCTGGGACAGAGCCAGCAGCATTTTAACGCGATAACTCCCTTGACAGTTATGAAGAAATCATAAATTTATAAATGAGCGAATGAGCGAACGAAGTACCCGGAGATGTCATGAGTATGAGTCTCTTCTTTGGTTGGGCACCCAAGTGAATGAGTGAGTGAGTGAGTGACTTTTCTGATCGAAGGAATGAGAGAGAGATACGGAGATACAGATACTTCAACAGTTTTTATTGTGCAACTTTTGTCACTCATAATTATTTGCCTGTTTGCTTCCTTCTTCCTTCCTTCCTTTCTAACTTCCGTTTACTTGGAAACGAGGAACAAAGCCAAGTTAGCAATGAGATGAGCTCAAAAGCGAATAAATATATGAATGTCGTCGTCGTCGTCGTATCTAACTTGGCTTGACTGACTGACTTACTGACTATTTGACTGCCTGGATGAAAGCATAAATGGTTAAATAAGTGACTTAGGATGGGAGAGGAGGGAATATTGTCGGTGTCGCTAAAAGCAAATGCTCATTTTAATATTTCATTAAAAAGCATGAATTTGTGTTTCTTACGAGTGTTTTTCTTTTTCATTTTTTTTTTTAGTAATTTTTTTTATTTTTCTTTGCTTTAGTACTTCTCCAACTTCTTGGGTTCGTCCATTTCTAAATAAATATGCACTTCCGTTTTTTATGAGCCCTTGACTCGATTCTTTTTTGCTTTGTCAACATTGTTGACTTCTTCTTTTCATTTTCTATACACTTCACATTAGTGTATTATCACATTGGTATAATGATTGTAAAGTTTCAAATGATGCATGGAAGGAAATATATTCCTACATAGTACATATAATGATAAAAAATTGTACGAGATCATAGTTATTTATTTTCGACGCGTTGTTTCTTTTCTTATCATCACTTTATTCTTTATGTTACACTTTGAGTATCAACAATGAACACAGTTTGAGTAGCAGAAAATAAAAGTTATAGTTTAGTTAATTTTTTGTAATATACTTTTAGGGATCTGGGTTGTTTGAAGATCCAGATATCAGGAACGGGGACACATATCGGGACCAAAACTATCCTATAAACACCCTTATACCTCCACAAAATTTGGATGGTATGGCAGCGCATAACATACGAACAAATTAAAATATTAATTTTTATATAAAATATTACTGGATGACATAAGTTCTATACAACCCAAACTACAAAAGTTCTTCAGTGAAAGGTTAAAATTTTTGAGAGATTCTTCTTTTTGCTTCATTGAAATCATGAGTCTCAGTAGTATTTAACCCAAAGATTGGAAGACATTGGTGTGATTTAAATTGATCATTCAAATGAAAGGTCCTTTTTATCATTGTTTTGTATGTCTGCCTCCTCTTTTGCGAAAGAAGTGTATGTAAGCTTTGATCAGACCCAAGACAGCGTTCTTCCTTCTGTTTTTAATTTTTCCTTATAAATATGACATGATGACATTTGCAAGTTTGAAATAGAACACACCAATTTTGGCTTTGGTATCTTGGACTTATTTGTTTTATGATTGAATTATCATCCATTTTGTTGTTGTTGTTGTTGTTCTTTCGTTGTTTTCCTTGTGGATTTTATAATAATACAATAATTTTTGTCTTGTTTTTTTGTTCCTTTAAACAAAAATGAAATAATTCGAAAATGGATAACAGAGCGTAACCGTAATTGACGAAGGCAGTGAGTAAAGGAAGACAAAGAAGTAACAGAAGGAGAAATTTGTCATAAGCTTAACGGTAAACATTTTTACATTTATTGCCATCATCGTCCTGCTTCATGCTCTTCAATTACCGTTATCGATAAACGGAAATACAGAACAGAAAAAGAAGAACGAGTAAAAGAAGAGGAGAATATGATGATGATGCTGATGAAGAAGAAGAAGAAGATGAAGTTTAAATGTGGAAAAAAAAGAAAAGAAAAACAACAATAAAATCTTTAAGACGGACGGATAGAGAGACAGACAAACTATGGGTTGAACACTTAGCCTGGCCGCCTTTCATCGATACACAGTTTTATCAAAAACAACAACTATATAACAACAGTAATACACACAACAAAAAGAACAACGATCCGAGGAACCTTTTTGAAACTTATTTTTATGTTGTTTTCCTTTGCAGCTTTTCCTGCCGCTTTGCATATCTTCCTCCTTCCTCCATCAGAGCGAGCGCCTTTTCCACTCCTTTTATAATTTTTTTTTATTTTTGCCTTACTTTTCATTCTGAACAGTCTCGTTTTTTGGCATGCAAATTTTTCAATTGAATACAAAAGGAATAAAGAGCAACAGAAAGAAAGCAGGCATGAACTTAAAATAAAAAAAAAAAAAAAAATGAAAAGAAAAACACAAGAAAATGGAACAGGAAAGCGGGATATGTGCGCAACAATATTGCATGAATGAACCTGACTGAGTGCGTTCTTAGTCAGCAAGTGAGTGAGTCACTGCTAACTGGAGAAGTAGGAAGGAAAACGGAAAGGAAAAAGACGCAGCAATGGTAAGTAAACTTTGTTCGATATTTCCATTTCATACAATTTTTACCTCACTCTACTATATCATACTCTCCTCTTTTTTTTTTTTTTTGTATAACAAGACAAGTGAAGAAACTCGTTGATGTTTTTCAATTGTGGGGGGCATTATAATGTACATATATAGGCGGTGTAACGGTATTCTTTCATTGTTAACGTTAGCGGTGTTTGAGGTCGAGAACGAAGTAATATTATTATTTGATAAAGATGGTAAAAGTAACGAAAACACATTTTCCCAGTTAAAAGGGGTCGTTAGGGAATGAAATATGCTCACGTACGCACCGGTACATATTCCTTCTTTGTTTGCGTCTCACTTCTATTGACTTGGGTGCCCATATAGAGAGACATATAGACAGACAGACAGGCAGACCGAGAGACAGGCAGCGATGTGGAGTAGTGGGTGCCTATAGTCGATTTTTATCACAGCATTTGAATTATTATTTCAGGAAGCCGCTATTTGCGCGCTTTTGCGGACTTTTTAAAATATTTGCATATGAATTGCCATAGTACTCGTACTCGCACTAGTAATACTAAAGGAGGAATGGTTTGGTGTCTACCTGTCTGTCCATTGATGTGCTGTTCCACATGTGTTCATATAGCCCAGCCTTTGCTCACTTGTTTGCAAGCATAGCATATGAGTGAGTTTATGCGTCCCTAGTGCTTTATTTTTTTTTATTTATTTTTTTTTTTTTTTGGGTTTTACATTCATCAGTTCCAGTTCATTTTTGATGGTTGTGGCTGCTTTAGTTAGTGTTACGAGTATTTGCACGTGTTTGGGAGCACGCGCGTGCAAAATCAGTTATGATGCTAAAATTTGAACTAAAAGTTATAAGGTGGAAAGATGATTGGGGAATAAGGAGGAAAGGAATTCACTGAGTTTCACTGAGCTGACAACCCACGCGTCTGCTACTGTCACAGCGTGTGATGGCATGAATATTTTGACAAATTAATAAAAAAGTAGCATAAAAAGCAAACAAAGCATAACTGAATTGTAGGAGATGAATGAAAGAATGAAAGAAAGAAAGAAAGAAAGGAAGAAAGAAAGAATGGAAAATCGAGAAGAAAGAGAGAATCACAAAATAAGCAGTGAAAGGAAACGAGATCAGAAATAACAATTGGTTTTTCACGCATTGCCTGCCTGCGTCTCTGCCTCTCTGCCCATCTTCATTCTTCTCATCATGAGCTGGCTGGCACCTACATATGTATGGTTGAGGCAGCATGGGCAGCAGGAATAGGCTTAACTGACGGAGACTTCTACTGTTGACCCCCACCTCCAATCATAAGTCGCGAATACCAAACAAAGGAACACATAAATGTTATTGTAAGAGATTTCATGTAAATATTGTATGTTAACGTCATAAATAAGGCGCTTTTAGTGCCTTTTCAGGGTTTATTGTTGTTGCCACTGCCTGGTTCGAAGGTATTTTTCGCATCTCCTTTGTTGTTTCTTGTTTCCCTAGTTGTTGTTCTTGCTTTTGTTACCGTTGTGCGTGAGTGCGGTTTTTAAGCTGCCGGAAATTTCCCCTTTCTTCTTCATCATCATCATCATCTACATCAACATCATCATCTTCATAAATTTCCTCTTTCATTTTTCCCGTTTTTGATATTTCTTTTTGTTGCTGCATAGCTTCATTATTTTGAAATTGACTTTTAATGCGTTCGTTATTTGATGTCTGTTTTTTGTCTGTCTATCTGTCTGTCTGTCTGCCTGTCGTCTCCTCTTCTGTCTATTTTTCTTTCTCCTTTATCCTTTCTCCATCTCTTCATATTCAGTCTGTTTTAGTCTGTTTGATCTTTATTGTTATATAGTATTGTATTTTATATTGTCCTTTTTCATGTTTATTTAATGGTTACATTGAATGCCAAGAATTAATGATGATTTTATTTAAAATTGCCAGGATGAAGTGAAATTGTTGAGGTTTTTATTTTCTGTTTTGTTTTATGAAACCTTGTTATTGTTATTTGAAACGTTTGCATGGTTAATTAGACTTTTTAAAGTCTTTCAAATCTTATTAGTTCCAATAGCTTTATCATCCCACTCCACTCCAACTCATCTCATTCCCATGCCATCCACCAGTCTATGTATGTACAATAATTTTGAGTGAGTTTTGCTTTTCCCCCTTTTCAAACTTTGTAAGAATATCAAAAACATCTTTTGTAAATTTATTACTTATTCAGCTAAATTTCCGGGAATTGTGGTATATCCGGACTGATGAGTTCACTAGGACATAATTAAAGTTAAGTGCAAAACAAACGGTTCATGACTTATTTAGGCTTCTTTAGGCATCTGGTGAAATTATTTTAAAACTCTGCAACTGTCAATAGAGAATTTATTTTTTTTTTGTTTTTTATCCACATTGGTCTTACTTCATCTACCAAATACTATTGTCAAATTTAACTTTTCAAAACAATAAATTATTTAGTAAAAATTCTAAAATAACATTTTTCAATGCACCCAAATTTAAACTATTCTTTTCGACTATAAGGTACTTGAAGTAAGTAAATAGTACAAACAGATTTTAAATTGTGTTGTCAACAAAATTTATATTTTTTGAATTCGTTTTCCTCTAATATTTCGTTGACAAAGTGATCTCAAGATGGGCAAAGAAATTTGAAAACTTACTACTATGTTGCTCCGTTATGTTAATAAATAATCAGCAATGTATGATTTTGCGTACGAATTAAGTAAATAGGACAGATTAGTTTCTTTCCATTTGCCAATAACCAATGATAAAAGTCCCTTTCTGGTCGCCCACCAATAGTGGATTTCCGAGACATCAAAAGAATTAAATTCCTTGCAGTCAACGAAAATATTAATGCATCACAAATTCGGCATAATTTGCCTTTTCTGATATCCATTCGATGAGTACAACAAATTTTCCAAAGCTCGGAAAACATTTTACATGAAAAATAAAACTTCTTATACCAGAGCTACTCCCTTGACATAAAACTGCACGATTTCTGTTATATATCGATGAGAAAAAGTTTATTATTATTAAGAAGTAAGATAACAAATAAGAAAATAAGAGCAGTAGCTGCCATGGTTTTTAGCTCGAGTTTAATTATTATCGCAATGTAGTACAAAGTCCACAGAAAGTCCACTTATCGAAAAAATTCCACGGTGGGTCCCTTAAAATTTAAGCTGCATTTGTCTGTAATGGAAAGTCCACAATGTGTTTTATAACTCATTGAATGAATGTTACACTACAATTTTTAGAAGATAATTTTGGGGACAAATAGATCTTCCAGCAGGATAATATTCCCATCTATAATTCGAAACACACAAAAGCTTTTTTGCAGCTTCCCAAATCTCAGTTTTGGAATGGCAGGCACCCAGTCCAGACCGAAATCCTATTCCATAGATTTTATGCAAATGGAAAACAATTTAATAGTATAAGAGATTTAAAGGAAGCTATTCTTCCGTAATGGGATAAAATGGACATTACATTGCTCCAGAGTCTAATTACTTCCATGTCAGGACGTATTTTAGAGGTGTTTAGCAATAAACGATGCTCAATTTAAGTTATCTGAATGTCTTTATAGTCATTTTGTTATTTATACTCTTCATGCAGTGAATAGTATTAAAAGTTTGTCATAAAGTTTGTAACACACAAAAGGAGACATCGGAGACGCCATAAAGTATTGTACATAAGTATATTATTGATCAGCGCTACGAGATGAGTTTATCTAGCTATGTCTGTCAGTTCACCTTTCTGTCTGTATGTGTGCAAACTAGTCCCTCAATACGCAGTACATTTGTCGGAATCTGCCAATCGGACTAATACAAACCCCAGATCCAAATTCATGTTTTTATTAGAATATTTTTTTTTTTGCTTTTTGTACTTTCGACTCTACAAGTTTCTGATCCGTAAATGTAAATTTCGGGACTCTCGGACTACTGGGAGGGATACCTCCCAGATTTAAATTCATCTTCTTAATAAAAACACTTTTTTTGTACTATGGAACTTAAATTTCAACACTGTAGGTTGGTGTTGGTGTATCTAATCCATATCCATCAACTATGTAAATTTCATGACCCTCGGAGTAGTAGGAGGGGTACCTCCCATACAGAACATGAACTAAGAACAATAATCAGAATATATAAAATGTTCATCTTTGGAATACCCAAAGTTAATCTTCTTTTTACTGGTTTTTGTTCTAATTTGATAAATACTGAATTTATCATAATGACCAATTTACTTATTTCGTTTGAAAATATTTTGTTTGATTTTTCATAACTCTTAGTTATGGTGTTGAACAGATCTATGTTAGTTATTTAAAACATATTTAAAATGTTATTAAGTTTTCTATACCAAATGTTTCTAGTTGCCTATTAATTTTTGGCAAACAACTCATAAGTATATCAAAGATAGTTTTTCCAAAGCTGCTTGCTTGTGAACATGTGAACATTGAACATCAGTAGACAAACATTTTGTTTCTTTAATTTATAGTATGACTTCCTTCAATAACTTCAAAGTTATTGCAGTTTCCAGTTATTTGGCTCTTGAAAAGGGTCTTTAATTATATGCGACATACGTTAAAGTTATTTCAGATATTTATACAATATTATTCCGTTCCATTCATATAGACATGCCAAGCTTAGTCCTTAGAAAAAGGGAGTCAGTCAGATCTTGCATGTGAGTATATTTATACGAAACTATAGGATACAATATTTTCGATGACGGCTTTTGTTAGAATTTATTCTGCATGACAAGTAGTGACACTCGAGAACTTCACAAATGCGCGCAGCGCATGAAATCAATTTGTAATAGTTCGTATATCACAGGCATTGGTGGCATACCGCAGGCCCCCCAGCGAATATTGGCGCGTACTCCTTCCTTCAACATAATCATCATCACCAACAATATCATCATTACTTTTATAATCATAGTAGTGTCGCAACGCGTTTGCTTGGAGTTATCGCATTCCCGCAACTATTTTACAGCTTAGACCGATGCCGCTAAAGGAATAGAAAGGAACGGGAGAAATGGGGAAGAATGGTGGAACCCCTGTCATTCGCTTTTCATTTTTGTGTCATATTATAGATTTTCTGCTTATGTGCTTCCTCCCGGGTGTTGAATTGAGTTGAGTTGAGTCAAGACTCATCGGGTTGAGTTTCGTCGCGCATCAGCTCTCTCTCTCTTTGCAAGTCTCCTCGTTTGTTCTGTTCTTGTGGGGCTTGGCTTGCCGAATATCCTTTGAAAGTTCATTTTTCATTCTTAACATGGTTTAGTTGCCGGAAATGTTGTCGAAATGAGATGATTTCACAATATATTCGTTTAGTTTTTTCTTTTCCCTCTTTTATTCGTTTTTGTGTGTGTGTAATTTTATGTTGCAAGTCGAAGAGACGCAGGAGATTGTGAACTGTTGGCCACATCGACGTTGGCGAAGGCAGCGTCACCGTCAATGGGTTCTCCAGCAAAAAGTGCAAACGAATGCGAGCTACTGTGACTGGACCACCAAAGTCGTCCTTGTCGAAAGAGAAAAAGTATGAGTGAATTAGAGATTCGGGCAACAGTCTATGCAGCAAAATCAAAGAGGCAAAATATCAATATTTTATGATACGATGCTCTTCCTGTCGCGTTTGTGGCATTCAATTTGAGCAGTTTTTTCGACTTTTATTGCTCAGCGACGCTCATACTTTGTACAAAGCCTGGCAGGGGCACTCAAAATACATTCAATGTTTGGGAACCGCTGACATGGCAACCCTTTGTACTTCCATCCATATACCAAACAAGTTTTAGTTCAGTGATTTGAGGCGTCTTGAACCAAATATCAAAAAAAAAAAAAAAAAAAAATTACATTTCCTAAACTCGAAAAGTTTTTGTGTGCCAGAAACAGGAAAAGGATGTACGCTTTGCGTTGTGGCTTTAATTCTAGGAGTCGCTGAAGCTCTCCTGTTGTTGGGTGAGTGTGTGATAGTGTGCATAATGCGGAATATCATTTATCATAATTTTGTGGCATTGAGAGTGTGTTGATAAAAACGATGAACCTGCTAATTTATGTGTCGTGTTATTAATTTCTAATTTGCATAACCCAGGCCCAAGCCCAAAACGGGATATCAACCCGGATATCAAAACGAAGCCGAAGCCAAAGCCAAAGCCAAAGCCAAATCCATAGTCAGCCGCATTTGATTAGTCGTGGATGGCTGAGTCTGGCATCTGAATTGAGTATTGTAGAATTGAGTTGCTGTTGATGACATAGATGCTTACCTATGCGGGATATGTAAATAGATTTCAGGGAGTATCTATGCGTGGGTTTTTGGGTGTTATGGGTGGCATCGCAGAAAAAGCAAAATAAAATAAGGATAAAAACATAGTTTCTCAATATACAAGGCGACAGCAACAGCAACAGCAACAACAACAATAACAACCAGACAAACTCAAATGTAGAATCAGTCAAGCTGAATGTATTTGAACTTTTGAATAATTTAAATCATTTATGAATGATGTTTGCTTGAGTATTTCACCAAAGAGCGAACGAATTGAGTATCAAAACCAGTAAAAATCAAATGTAAATATTTGTATTTCTGCTCTTGAAATGAAGCAAACAATTGAAGTGGAGAGACATGCGATTATATTATATTATAGAATTGAATTGAATTGAATGGAATTCTCATGGCTCCCGTTAGTGCAGATAGATACTTTTTAGTTTCCTCCTCATACTCTACTATAGTCTTTGTATTATTAGATGAGATGCGATGAGATGAGTGTGTATAGGTGTTATTTGCTATTGTTTTTTCTTGAAATTGAAAGAAAGAAACTTAGTTTCATTTGGAATTTACATTGCCAATGATGGTGATGTAGTAGTTAGATGATGTTCAAATAGCGAGCAGTTTTTAATGAAGAGTAAATACTTGAGAAATGCTTAGTTCTTTGTGTTTTGTGCGACATACAACAGAACAACATAACATAGTAATAGATACTAAAACAAATAGATAAGTTCTTCATGATCTTTATATACTTCATGTTCCATTCTTCTAGACGATGATGACGATGATGATGTGCTGAAGTTACATTAAACTAAACTTTTTCATAGTTCGTTCGTCGTTCGCATGAGCATAAATTTTGGAAGCACAAGTTTTGCGCTCGTCCTCGTCATCCTTTGCAAATAAGTTTCTTTTCTTTTCTTTTCATTTCATTTTTGTTTCTTTAACTTTCTTCCTCTCTCGCACATAATCAAGATTTAATTTTAGTTTTTCAGAGCCTTTTGAGCTTCATAGTCATGTCCGTGCGTTGGTCAAAAAGATTTACAGACTGTGAGTAGCACCAGCAGCAGCAGCAGCAGTGGCATCAGAAGCATCAACATCCATGCTTTGGGTCCAAGCCTGCCTAGTTTTGTCACCAATGCAAAGTAAAGTAAAGCAACTGTAGTTCGGTTGGTGCTTTGGTCGTTTGGTTTGTGGACTGTTGGTGTTGTCCTAACTAAGTTTCTTGGACGGATCAAAAGCAGAAAAATGGTCAACTTCTCTTGCATATTGCAGTACACCATAATAGTTTGGACCAAAGCTAAAGTGGAATTGCACTGCAGAAATGTTCGTAATTATTAACAAACTCTTCTTTTACTCTTCTTACTTTTCTTATGTGAAGTATGTATTATGTAGTCTGGAAGGGAGTACATCCTACCGGCCGGAAGTGCCTTCAGCAGCTGGAGAGGGTAAGCCGAATCCTTTTTACTGTAGATTAAATTAAAAAATAAGAACATAAAAAAAATTGAAATTGAAAATGAGAAAAGAAAAGAAAAAAGAATGTAAAATGAAAAGAACAAATCAGTTACAAAGTTTTGCTGTTGCCCGAAAAATTCTTTGCGAGTTTTGCCATCCTGCACCCTAATATTTTTAATGGAGCACTTTTTCGCCTTTTTTCATTTTTGGGTTTCTTTAGCCAGTCGGTCTTCGAAGGCGGCTTGTTCTGTCCACAAGGATTTCTTTCTTTCTTCACCCACACTACATTTTGACTTCATTTCTACGCTCATTACGTCTTTGCTTACAAAAAATGTTTTTCTACTGACTGTCGCCACAGCTCCCGCCACAGCCACAGTCTTCTCAGCTTTGCTCTATCTTTCTTATCCCCCCCTTTCGAATCATAGAGATTTTTTGAATCCTTCTCGCAGTATGGTTGACTAATTCATTTAATTCAAGAGTTTTAATAAAGTTTGGCGAAAGCATTTCTCCTTTATTTACCAACACTCCTTATTATTAACCCGAATATTTTTTGGGTGCTTTATCAAAGCAACTCAAGAACTTTGCCACCGACTTTTTAACCCCCTGCTCTCTAAAACATTTTGTTGTGCGAGTGGCGGGAGGAGCCCTTTGTAAATTTTGTTTGTTGATAAAATCAAGTGTTCCTTCGTTCAGTCCTAATTTTATTCGCTTTTCTGTTTTTCATTCTCTTTTCCATGCGAGAACATGTGCAATAACTCATTTTAGGCCTTTGCGAGGGGAGGCACCTTAGGTGTGCGCATTGTGGGATACTTACTTACATGGGTTATAAGAGTAAGATGAGTGTAGAAGGGAGGGATTGGGTGGGGTTAAGTGTAATAGATTGCTTGATTTGCTCTGTGGCGTGAAATCTTTTTCTTTCATTTTTGTTTTTTTTTTTGCCTAGAATAATATGCAAATTTGTTTACTCCTTTTTCATAATTCATTTTTAAAATTGTTGGACCCTGGCCTATCTACTATCCATCTATCTATGTTTTTTTTTTTTGTGTTTTCTATAAGTGTATGCATGTTATATTTTAGGGTGGACCGACCTTCCTTCCTTCCTATATATGTTGATATACATACCTACTTTGGAAATGATGAATCTTTAATAAGGTTAAAACACGAGGTTATTTTCTGTGAATTATGTCTGAACATTTTTTTCTTTTCATTTTATGTTATTATGAAATTCTTTTGAACAATTTAATTTCTTGTTGGTCGGCCTAAGCAAATCTTAGGAAAATCAGTTGAGGAATTCAAACTTTACTCTTTTTTCTCACATTTGCATCTTCCATACAGAACTAGTATTTGCAAAAGAGTATTCATATGCAAGAAATAGGCGGATTAAGGTTTCCGTCTCCATTCAATTGTTTTCTTACATTTTATTACAGGAGGAGTAGGAGGAGGGTAGAGTCTGGAGTTTAGTGCCTGGTGCCGGATCCGGAATGTCTGGGCACATGAAAAGTGTCGCCATATATAGAATAGTAGTCACTAGTTAATAGTTGGCTGCTCTTTTGTTTGTTGCCAACTCCTTTGTCTATTGTCTCTTAGAATATATGTACATAAATATATGTATGTGTGTGTCCCATATTAAAATGACATCTGAACACTGAAAGAGACGCGTACAAATACAAAAGATTCACCAGAGAAACCGAGGAAGAGATTGTGAATTAGAGAAGTAGTGAGTGAGTGAGTGAGTGAGTGAGTGAGTGAAGGAGTTAGTCAGTCAGTCATTCATTCATTCGACTTCCGGCTTCAGACTGCTGCGACACAGCACTAGGCTTAAGCTGGCTGATGATGCCTGTACAGTACAGCATATCCTCTTTGAACCCAGTTGGGGTTCTCCCACAACACTGGCAATATTTTATGCGTACTCGTATGTGCATCTGTTCGTGACTTTGTTCTATCTCTAAAGTATTCTATACTGGGTCAGTAGTTACTCGGGTATTTGGCATCTCTGACGCCTTCATCAGTAACATAGTATTGCTCTTGGCATAGATGCTGTTGTTGTTGTTATTGTTGGTGCTGCTACTATTGTTTTTGTCGTTATTGTTGTAATTTAAAGCGCATTTCCCGTTAATTTTAATATGCATTTGAATGAATTTGTCTTTGCCGGCTTTTGATTCTGATTCTGGTGCTATTCTATTTTTTGGCCAAAATTTAGCTGATAGCATTGGTTGGCGACAGCTGCATTCGTGGTTCACTGACGGAAATCCGCTTGACATGCATTTCAGCGCCTCGCAAAGCTGATTGCCGAGTGAGGAACTGAATTTATATGTAGGCGGATTACAAGAGCACAGTACAACACAACACAACACAACACAACACAACACAACACATTCCTGAATTTACCCAACACATTTTGTTGCCATGGCTTCATTGCTACCAACTAGCATCCATTAGGGAACTATACTACTAACTCTCTACAAACTTATGTAACTGTTGAAGTTGAAATTTTTGATTTGTCTGAGTTTGTTTGCGATGATTTTGTTGCCAAACAGTACAAGTAAAGGATGGAAGATGTCGAAGTCAACTTGGTATATAGTATTCCTAGTATCGAACTCGTTTGCACTTTGAACGTTTCGTCACAGAGTCATAACACACTTTTCAACTTGTGTTTACCCGCATTGCTCGAGTGGACTTTAATTATATATCCACAAAGGAAGTGGATACATTCAAATGCATACCAAGGTTTTGTAGAAACTCAGACAGATGGACACATCACATAGTCAAGTAGCCAGTAAGCCATGCTATTCTATCGTTGGATTTTGTTGGTTTTTGGTTTTGGGACAATTTGTCGAATTGCTCAAAAATTCAAATGTAAATAAATCGCTGTGGCTAGAACGAACGGCCGCTTTACCATCAGCATCAGCTTCAGAATCAGCATCAGTAACAATTGCCGATGTAGCACTTTTTGAACACCAGACAAATTTTACCACCCGTTCACCTGTCTACTAACTTTTGTTGTTTGTCCCTTCCCCTTGCGATTGCAGACGCACGCATGCCAGCAACACAAACAACAACTTCAACAAAAGTCCTGCTCCCGCTCCGCTAGTACGGCCATTGCTGCATAGTTGTGTCTGGTCCATAGACATTCATTCGGATTTTCCTTTCCTGGTTTACGCCTCCGGTTCGTCAGTTTCTCCTTGGCAGCAATTGTTGTTGAGTTTTGTTTAAATTGTTGCAGCAGTAGCAGTAGCAGCGGATGAAGCAATCCAAGTAAATGCCGCACTTCCAGCCAGGACATGCAAATCGAATGCGCTACTATTTAAGCCTTTTAATAGAACATACTATATATGTATATGTTTAAATATGAGCGCACTTCCTAGAGGAAGAAGGGTATGATCATTTTGATAATGATTTAATTTAAATTCAAAATTAATTTTTAATATCTCATGTCGAGTCCTGAATTCGACGCCTAAATTAATGTTCATCCTTATGAGGTGCAAGCGAAACAGGATTAACAAATCAAATGCAGACACTCCCCAAAAAGGAAAACATAATAGCGAAGTACTATTGTACATATTCTCAGACAAAAGTAAACATAAAGAAAGAAAACATCTCTTTCTCTATAGTCCTTTCGTCCTCTCCTTTTGGCTTTTCAATTGAACTTAAAAGGCAAATTGCTTTGGTTGCTGTTGGTTTACGTAGTCTCATTGCTTGGCTTGGATGGGTCTATGATGATAGAAGTGTTTTTTGTTGGATAAGAGTTTTAGTTGTTGATGTTGTTATTGTTGTTGTCATTGCTGTTGTTATTTAAACGCAATTTTCAAGTGGAATGCAAATTGTTTAATCATTTCAATTGGAAAATTGCTGAAATACTCCACTCCACGAAGAGTGGAGTCATTCGAACTGAATGTTAAGCTTTTTTGAAAGGGAGGAGGAGGTTGCATTGCATACTTATGTGTGATATTTTGTCGACTGAATGACAGATAGGCTTGTCGCTTATCAAAACGACCGATAGACAGACCGAAACGCCCAAACGATGAAGGTCCTTCAATTTATATGCCTGCCTATGGGTCTCTTACTCTGTGTTGCTGTGTTATTGTCAATTGTTGTGACGTTTTGTATTGTTAAATGCTCCTCCTCCATGTAGAGTCAAGAGATGAGTTCGAAATAGCATCGAGAAGAAATTGTTTGTGAAGAGTGTATATATGTGCGTGATTAAATTAAGTCGGCGGTAACATTGTGCCTGTCATTCACTCATTTGAAGCACTCAGCTCCAGTTCCAGCTCCAATTGCAGTTGCAATATCAAGTTCAGTTAGAGTCAGTAGAAACCCTCACATAAAGTATTTTTCGTTCGGCTTTCCTAGCATTGCTATGCCGGAAGTTTCTTTAAGATTATACGGGCTTTGATTGTGTGTGATTGTGATGGTGATGGTTACGGTAACTGTGACTTTGTCTGTGTATGCATAGATTTTTGGATGGACCAGTGTTCCATAGAGACGTCTGTAACGTTTGAATTTGTTTATCATTATTGGCATTAAAAGGATTCGAAATTGTTTATTGTCTGCCTGCCTGCCTTGTTATGCTGAGACCAATTTATTTGTATTGGGAATGCATCATGCTACTCATGCCTGCCCCCTCAGACTGCCTGCTTAACTAACTGAGTCAGTAAGTAAGTAAGTGAGTAAGTGAGTAAGTCCTTCTGTGAGCTCTTCTGTTGAAGTCAACATTCTATTCGTAATTAATTGTTTTTGCTCTGTCGAGTAAGGCTGATACTTTGTAGCGTATTCCGAGACTTGGGTAGAGACAGAGAGAGAGAGAGAGAGAGAGAGGGACGGAAGAGTTCCTCCATACACATCATACATTGAATTGTTAATAGTGTGAGTGAGCAGGGTGGGTTGGGTTATATACTTGTGTTTGTTTGTCGGGGGCACTGAACGATTTATTTGAAATCAATTGTTAAACAGCAATGAAACCGCAAGAGTTCTTTGTAAACAAAACTCAATCGCTCTGAGCACTTTTCCACAATCACTTTTATGTACTTTCCGCCTGACGTCCCTACTCGTACTTTTTACTCTGTATTTGTCTTTCAGGGTTGCGTTTTATTTCAATAAAAAGAAGGAAAACTTCCGTTTCCGTTTGACGTTTCGTTCGTCTTTGTTGCTTTGATGATCTACTGCAGCGTTTTAATTGAATCGATTAAATTACATCAATTAAAGTCGTGTTAAAATTTCCAACAGACGCCAATTAAGCACAATACACAAAAGTGACAAACAGACAAACAATAGTAGTAGTAGTGGTAGATCTTCTTAGTGACTAAAACAACTGTGGTGATAGTCGTAGTAGTGTATATTTCTTTTGTTCACCTCTACTATTGTATAATAGATTGAATCAGGTCTTGGACATCATCATTGTCGATTTCGCTGTCGAAGTCGACGACTTTGTCGTTGCCGTCAGCATTTTGTGACAAGTAAACTTTAATTTTAACGCCGCCATTGTGGACGCGTGAACGCAAACAAACTTTTGCCTTTGACATTGAATCCCATCAATTCGTGTCAATTACTCCACACAAAGTTTCATGAACATCCTACAGCCTGCCATTCCATCTTCGTCGCACTTTACACTTGGCCGCGCTTTACAGTTTTCTTTCACTTTCCTAATATAATTAAAAACTTTCACCAGGTGTTGCAAATTTGTGCTACTCTCCTCTTCCCCTTCTTTCCCAAAGTCAGCTAGCAAGCAAGCAAACAACCAAACGACCAACCGACATCTGTGAGCACTCTTAAGTCTTTTGCAATGTAGACTCTGGAGCAGAGGATTGCTTGCTTGCTACAGTTCGTTTCGTAACTTGTTGTCATTTGAAACTGGTCCATAAAGTTTCGTTGATGCATTTGAAGTTAAATTGGCAAATCTCTGTAATGAAAGGCGACGACGAATCCAAAATGCAACGCACATTAAACACGATGTGCAAGAAAGTCTGGGTATAGTAGCACTATTGTCTGAGCTCTCAAAGAGTGCTAAAAACAGGCTGAGGAGTTGGGCTGGATTAACTTGGTCTGGCAGTGCATGGTCTGGCCTGGAACACACACACGGAGTCGATAGCAACACCATAAGAGTAAATTCATAAACTGTGATTTTATTTTTTTGTTTTTTCATTTTTGCTGTTGCTCTTGCGAATCCACCGCAAGGAAGCGGGTGGTTGGAGACTGTGCAGCGGTGGTGACGACACGCTTCGAGTTCACGAAGTGCAGTAAAAACTTGTGGTAACATAAAGACCTGCAAAATTACTTTCAGCCGTAGGAGCAACAATATCAGCATCACCAGAAGTACTAGCGTTGGTAGTAAATACTGAATATTGCAGAGACGTAGAGAGAACAACTCTGTACAACACTGTTTTGTGTTCAGCTCAGTTCAGGTTTAGTTGCGAGAACTAAAGACAAAGTTTTCGACAGAAGCTTTGGTTGCGTTTCGTTTCGTTTTAGAGTCAGTCAATGTGGCTGGAGCCTGGGATTTTCATTTCGTTCAGTTCAGTTCAGTTCAGTATGGTTTGGTTGAGCTCGCTTCTTGTTGTTGCTCCTGCTTCTCCATGTGACTCATATATATGAAAGATGTTTGGGCATAAAGTTGCAGGCAGGAGGTGGCTGGTATGCGGTTGCATTAGCTTGCCATCATTTTGTCTATCTTTCCGTCCAACCCATCTATTCGACTGTTTTTACGTCTGTCTTACGCCTTAGTCCCTCCAGGGTTTTACTACTGCACTAAAAAAAAAAAAACAAAAAAGAAACCGTAGATCACATTTGCTGCTCGAAAGGCGAAAACTTTGTCAATGCGGTTCCAGTTTTCGGTGCGAGTTGATGCAAAGTTCCTGTTCTCGTTGTTGTTGGCATCATCATCATCATCATTGTCGACGTTGAGTGTAGAGCAATGTAAAAACAAGGACAAGGACATCTACAAAAATATACAAAATGTCAAATTCTCTCACTTAAGTAGCAGCAACAGAAACAGCAACAGCAACAACAATATGCATTTTGCAAGCTTTTTTGTGTTACAAAACTCAACATGTTGAGCCTAAATCGTTAAAGTTTTCCAAATGTGCACACTTAGGCTCCCACCCAAATGCTTCCGTCCGTGCACCCGCCCTTTCTTGGGTCTTGGATCTTGGACCCGGAGCAACAGAAACAGAGATAGAGATAGAGAGAAAATACTAGTACATACTACACACTACTTTGAAATTGCATAAAGTTTTTCTTTGCTCATAAGCAAGCGAAAATGTTTATGTGTTGTGTTTGTGTATTTGTGAGTATTTGTATCATCTGTGTTGGTGTTGGTGGATGAGTGTATATGAGTATGTGAGGGCGCTTCAAATTTTAATTTAAACTTGCGCCATTTTGAGAGCTTTAAGTGGTTCCTCGTTGACAGTTACTCTATGCTCGTTCATTCACTCAGTCACTCACTCACCCACTCACTGTATTGCAAGTGCTGGGTTAGCTGCTCGTCTATAGTCCTTGTTCTGACTATTTTTGCTATTACTGTTGTCGTTGTTGTCGTTGTTCTTGTATTAGTAGTGGGTGTGTTTACGCGCTCATGTTGCACAATACTACTTAACACAAGGTTTACGCGGCACAGCACGGCATGGTTCATCATGGCACGTTGACGCTTTGCCTTTGTGGAAGGCTTCGTTGCACATTTAGCAGCCCGCAACCATGAAACGCTTTGAGTATTTATATCCCGACGCCTGTATCTATGTGCATCTCTCCATTTATGTGTGTGTCTACATATCTTTCGCATGTCTCTCCCTGCCACGAACATCCTTCCCTGTTTATGCCGCCATTTCCCTTTTTGTCATATGATTTACCCGAGGCTGGCATATTTTTTTGTTCAAGAAAAGCAGCATCAATTGTAGCGTTCCTTTGAGTTAGTAAGTAGGGCGTCGGTGAATGCTTGGCTTAGAGACCCATATAGACTAAAGAGAAGGGATGGGAAGGAAGATGGTGGTGGCAGGTACTACAAAAAATATTGGTAATTGGTGGGAAAAGTAAATGAAGTGTTGTTTGCTGGTTCTAAAAAGATTGTGTATACCTTTGGATTGACATAAGATAAACTTTGTGCCGCGAAAGTGACAGCAATGGCAGCAAAACTAGGTGAGTTAAGTATATGACCTCGGTAGATTTAATTGCAACCTCCATTTTCTCTCCTTTCTCTGCTCCTACAAAAAATGTTAAAATTGTTTGTGTTTTTCTTTCACAAAGTGTGTCATTCATTCATTCACTCACTGAACTTTGTTATTGTATTAGTATGTAAGAAAGTATAGCGTAGAAGAGATTTTAGAAGCGTAACATCCAACAAAGTGTCCAATTAGTATGGTTGATGTGCTTGATTGGAATGTGACTCATTTTTTACTTTTACATTTCATTAAGTTCTGTCTATAAACACGCCCCATCCTAAAATTCATTCAAATGAGTTGGAAAAATGCAAAATCGTCAACAGCGAAAAATGAAACGCATCTTTTTTTTGTTCAGTTTCCTCTCAAATGACAGCACCACATTTTCCAGTGGTTCTTGTAGTGTGTGTGTGTGTGAGAGAGCTCTTTAAACGCATAATTTTATTTGTCTGCAGCCAGAAGGGAGGAATGATTATAACGTGCTTGCTGTCCATGGAAAACTATTGTACTAAAAGTCTTTAGTGAGAAGCGAAAAGCTCCTTGAGGATTTCAGGAAAATGCAAACTGGTTCAGAAAGTTTTCTTTAGTGCTCGTTTTATGTTTTTGTCGCATTTTACTCTTAAGTTTTGATGGTCTGATGTTGTTGTGTTGATGGACTGTCGTCTGTCTGTCTGCGTCAGTTAGTGACTGAGCGACTGAGCGACTGAGTGAGTGAGTGAGTGACGTGTTACTGGTGTTACTGGTTACCGCCGCTCTAGATGATTTTGCCTGGGATTTATAAAACAGTGTATTCAAAGTAAATTAAATGCTCACAGCATTGTTGTTTACTCTTTACAATTCTGAACACCACCAGCATAGCATTGTAGGATATCGTGACTGGGACAATGTCCTTCGTTCATTTGAAGATATTTCCACGACATGGTGCTGCTGCTGCTGCTGCTGCCACTACTGCAGTCGAAACAGTAAGCTTTAAGTTTTATTAATTTAATTAAACTCCTTACAAAGTTGCTTTAGTCCCAGGTGCGCTTCGCAAGTCCTCAATGCGTTGGACAGGCAACGGAGAATACAAGTAGTAGTAGTAGTAGTAGTAGTAGTACATAGATGAGAGAAGGGAATCTTGAATTATTCTATGTAGTAAGTATAGACTATTTGCATAGTCAAGTGTTTTCTTTGGGCATAAACACGTTTCTGTTTCCATTCGTTCTGTTTTGACTTTCTTCTTTACTTTCTGCTTTTAGCTTCAATTTCAGCAGCTTTACTTTCTTTTGCTCGAATGACTCTTAATAGTCGAGACTTCGTGCTCTGCATTTGCATATAAATTATTGCCCGGTTGAGTGAGTGAATGAACTGAACTGAACTGAGCTGGGGGCTGAGCTAAACTGGGCGCCCAAAGCGAACTTTCAGGTCGCCCGCTCATTACAAATTCGCAAATATGCTACGTGTTTCTTAGTATATTCGACATTCCATATGTCACAATTTCTATTGCTCTCCTCCTCCTCCTCCTCCTCCTTGTCGCTCTATGTATTATACATATTTGTTATGGTTAAATATCTTTGCAGGGCACACAAATTGCTTCAATAGGCCGTAAAATGTCAAAAATATTTACAATAGTTTTTGTTTTAAAACTATTCAGGCAATAAGAGTAACATCAGCAATAACAAAAACAAAAACAAGAAAAGCAATAACACCACCAACAACAAAAATATATGAAAGAAAAAGGGAAAAATAAGCAATAACAAAAACAAAAACAAAAACATGCAAAAAACAACAAACATTAATTATTAAACACACATGTCTGTCCATTGGTCCTTTGTCTTTCTCCTCATCAGAATGAGGACATTTAAAATTATAATAAATTTAATGTTGTGCGTGTTGGTTGTTGTCCAATCCTTTGTCTGTCTGTTCGTCCTTTCATTCATCTGTCTGCCTGTCCATACGACAGTCCATCCATCGTCCATTTGCTTGCCTCCTTCATAGTCACACCTTGTCTACAGAATCAACATCGATTAAGCAAAAAATTATATGGTGGGTGTTATGTACTACAATAAGTAGTATGTGTTAGGTCGAGACCTAAGTTCTGGGCTAGAAATCACAGCCGGAGGTCGGACATTTTAATGGTACAAAAATGTTGTGGTCGGCATAGGACATTCGGTGTGGTGACATTGAAATAATGGAATTTGAAACTATCACGCCCTACAAACAACAAATCAACATCAACATCAACAACAACAACAACAGCAGCAGCAGGCAAAGACATCCTTCTAGGATGTGTCAGAGCGCGGCAATTTTCTAATAAACTGGAATGGAATGAATGAGTGAATATTTTTGGGAGTAAATTTCTAAACAGAAGGCGGTGGGGTTTCTGAACTTAGAAGACTCTGACACATTTTCTTTATTCATTTATATATTCATTGGTTGTTGGTCTGACATCACTCGACCGACGACCATCGACGGCATATCCTTTTTTAATGTGCCGTTTCTCTTATTCTCTCCTCATGTTCTCCTGTTCCATTCAGCAGCTTCAGCTCAGCCAAGTCATCCATCGAGTTGTATATGATATGGTCCCTTTTTTGTAGCTTCGTGGCTTGACTTTTGACCATATTCGGACTCGGCTACTGGTTCTATTCCTGCTACTGTTACTGCTGCTTCTGTTTCTCCTACTGTTGTTGATACGAATGTTGCGGCTGTTGGTGGCTCAACCCCGAAACCGCAAAAAGCAATCTACACGTGTTTTCAAAATTAATTGTTATGATGGCTTTTGTTGTCGCCATATTTTTTTGCTTTGTTTTGTTTCGGTTTTTTTTTTCTGTGTGTTGTTGACACTCTCCGGATCCTCGTTCTCTCCTCTTAGTCATCTAGTAGTATGTTATGCATTGTTTCCTGTTGTTGTTGTTGTTGTTATTGTTGTTGATTATATTAAAACGTTGGCATTTATGTATACACGCTAGACCCTACTACAAACGATTTTGATTCGTCTCTCGGCTAGTGGTGTCTGATGTGTCAAGGGCGGGTGTGTTAACAACCGAAAACAGGCAATTTGCTGTTTTTACGCCTAAAATTATGCAGCATTAAACAAATCGTTTCATGCACTTGTGCGCGAAAAAGTTGCCACGCCGTTTAAATTTTTTAAGTGGTTGCCAATTTGAACCATATCCATACGGAAAGTCTGATTTTTAGTTGATTTGGTTGCTCACAAAAATCTTAGAGTCTTAAACCCTGCATTACAAGAGAACAAGAAGAAGAAGAAGAAGTGTTCCCTAGTCGGTTAAAGCCAACATGTTTGTCGTGACTTTGAAATTTTCTCCTTTGGTTTCTTTGTGTGGTTAACAGCATTGACCAGCAGCTTGGTTGACCAACGACCTCTCATCCTACTATTCTTTCCAAGCCGTTGAATCTCAATGCTGATTTGTGAGCCCGAATAATTCTGATTACACACAGAGAGAAAGAGCTTTAAAAATCCCTATATGGATTTAAAACACTGAACAGCAGCACGTACACGGATGTTCATATGTGTATGCAATACAAGCGTGTGTGCGCGTGTGTGTGTGCGCTTTTGTACTATATGAGTATTTGGATGCGAGTAAAATAAATTAAATATTTTAAATATTTGCATAAACAATTTTGGCATAATACACAATAGCACAACACAGCAACACAGCAACAGAGCAACCAGAAAATGCAACAACGTCCGACAACGACGACTCCTCCATCAGCTCTCAACTCAACTGATATTTGTTCTAAAAAGGCCAAAGGGCGATTGTTGTAATTCAGGTGGGGGCTCAGCCAAGCGCACTTTCAACAAATCCTTATGGCGAACAAGTGAGCGGTGAACTGTTTCGGCTGTTTGACTATCCGGAGGCCTACATCGAGTAAGCAAGCAAGCAAGCACATGCCCTGGCGGCGACTGCTGCTCAAACTTATCGATGGCCATGTGTACTGTGCACGCCAAGTATGTATGCATGCATGCTCAAATGCGTGTAGCATAGTGTGTCCATTCCCTTCCCTTCCGCTCCATGAGCTTGTGTGTCCTCCACTTGGCTTTAACATGTTTTAATATGTAAATGCAATTTCTCAATTGTCGAAATTGAAAATGAGCAACATGCAAAGACAAAGAACCAACTACAATAACAACAACAAAAGGATCAGGACAGCCCATCTAAAAGCAAAAGCAAAAGCAAAACACAGCAAAATAACAATAAATAAAGTTCAGTTAAATTAAGCTTAGTCAAGGCAAGCCAAGCCAAGCCAAGCCAAGTAACTTTGTGCCTTTAATTAACTTAAGCTCTCTCTCGGTTTTCATGTGCCCTTTATTTAGCGCTTTTGATTTAAAGTTATTCTGTAGCCCTGCATCCCTATCTGCTCTGCTTCCCTGAAGGCCTTCGTTTGTCATTTAATGGCCTCTAAATATGGAAAATTTACTTGGTAGGAGAGTAAACAACAGAAAAAAAAGATAATACTAATGTCTGCACACCACAAATTGATGTATATTGTATTTGTATGTGTGTGTGAGTGTATATGTTGTTCGCAAATGTGTACATAAACGCCGCTAGATGGCGCTCTTTACGCGTGCAAATTGACACAACACATTAAATTTACAACAATTCCTTCCATCTATCGTACGCTGCTGCCTTTGTCTTTATTCAAGTTTTTTCACTATTTTCACAACTCTGTTTACAGTTTCAGTTTTTGAACGATGCGTGCTGCCTTTCCCCACCGTACCCATCGTTCCTTCCACCCTTGTTTTCAGTGGCGGACTAAACCAGGCGTTGAAATTAAATGAGGCCCCTAGTTGACTTACAATTGTACACGTATTGATTGACTTAGAAATGTACACGTATGATTGTCACCTAATTCTAAAGGCGAAACTAAATATTTGTTATGTTAGGAACGCAACATAGTTGTGGACCAGATCGCCTTTCACACAAGCCGATTGTCAGCTCACAACAACCGTTTGGTCAGACCACTGACTAATGCAACCACAATCCGGAGACTCAAAAGGCTCCTTGCTGCAATGGAGCAGACAACACCACCAGACGGCTACCCGGCCTCCCCATGCCAATTATGTTCTTCACTATTTGAAAGATCGATATATTAACGTAGAAACAAAGAGCATTATAGGGCATTGTGAGCACTGTTTGGTGACTAATAAAAAGAAAGACATTTTTTGAGATCTAAGCCTTCGATTCTTCTTTTTTTTACACTTTTCTCATTAATATGGTTATAGAATCATGAGTCGTAGACCATATGAAGTCTATGGTATATAAGTTTTGATATACTCAAGTCCGTATATGCCATACTCATGTAATTCGCTCAGTTTTCCAAGATAACGTGTTATAATAGACACTCCGGTAAGGGGACTAGGTCTAAATTGCAAAATATTCACTCCCATGCCTACAGACAAAGAGCAAATATTACAAATCTGCAATGACAATTGACTTTGAATATAGGAAAATTATGGTATGAGTTGATAAACCGAATTAGTCTTCTTGTCTTGTTTGTGTCCTCTTCTTTGAAGGTCTTTAGTGCGCCCCTCAGTGCGCCAGTGTTTTTTTGTATTCTCATTTTCAGCATGGTGAGTTTGCTTGTGTATTACGCGATGACGCCCCCAGTTTTTGTGCGATTTGTTTATAAAAACAAAAGAGTTCAACTTTATTTTTGAAATGATCGACTCGGTAGAGGCAGCAGGCATGCAGGGAGGCAGGCAGAGTCCTTTGTTTCATATAATAGCTGCAACGAGCACAGCATTTGAGCCATCAATACTAAATCACTATGGGAGTCCCGGGTTGCCTTCGAATGCCTCCAACTGCCGATTATATGCGGTATGTTGTTAGTATTTGTTGATGGTTTTTTTTTTGTTTCAAATGGTTGGTTGACAGACTATTCAGCAGACAGTAAGTAGTATGCTGTGTGGATACTATATGAATGAGGTGTCTGGATTGGCATCAATTTGTTTTCGTAAAAAATATAGCAACGAACAAAACAAAAAAATTAAAAGTAGGCGCCGGCTTGACTCATTCATTCAAAATGTCATCAACGCTGAGACGACAGATTGCACTCCATTTTGTCATCTCCTCCTAGTTAGTTTAGTTTTCCCTTTTTATTAAAGTTGAGTTTTGCTACTTCAATTTCACTAGTAGAACATTGAACTACTCATTTCATTTCGACACTGAAAGGGTTGTGCAACCGATTATTCATTGATTACTGGAGTGAGGCAAATTGTTGTCTAGTCTACAATTCATATATAGTTTATGTTAGTCATGTTTATATCCCTATTACTTTTTAGTTACTGATTCAATTTTCTCTATTGTATTTTGAAGCCAATTCAACACTCAGCTCTTAAGTCATTTTCCAACTTTTATTGCCACCCTTTTCTACCCAATTTTATTCTCTTGTGGCAACAACATATTCATAATATTTAATAATCTCGAACAGCCATAATAATCAAAAGCATATTTGTGCAATGCGGCGCAGTAGGTTAGAAATGTTTCCATAAAACTCAAGGAGTTGGCATTGCCTGAAATCTGCAACAAGATAGTCTTAGTACCATAATAGTAGCAGTAGCAACAGCAGAGCCCATTACTCGAGAGCAATTTGTTATAAGCAAAAGCAACATTTAGAATCAGAGTAACTGCATCGGCTTTAGCTCCTTAGCACTGTCTACCCATCAGAAACTTTGTGCAATTGTGAGTTCTTCTCTTTGTCTTTCTCTCTCTAGCCTGCAAACATGCAATCTGGCCAAGAGTAGTAGTCATAAAATGAGCCAGTGGCACTCTCAGCAGTCATCAAAAAACTATAAATTTCGTATTTGCAACACGAGTCAAGCGTAGAGATACACGTATAAGGAAAGTCGATGGGGCTAGTGAGCAATGAAAAAGGAGATGCTACCGAGAAGGACGCTTTTAAACCCTTTACACTTTCGTTATGATGACTTCCTCCTGACATGCAATATTAAAGTGGTAGTGGTCTATAATTCTGTTGCTGTGCAACACATGTGATTGCAGTTGCTTATAGAGGGTTCCATACAACAGTCCTTTTCTCGTTTTCTATTTGGTTGTGTTTTGAGTGAAGTTTTTATGAGACCGCGAATGTCAAGAGCAGCACAGACGATACCAATGCTGGCTGACATGTAATCAAAAACTTCTAATATCTAAAACAATAAAGAGTGGGGAAAATATTAACTTAAGTTTATTTGAAAATAATATATCCTGAAATAATATAAACATACTTGTATGTTATATGCACAGAATTAATGAAATAATATTTCATAACTGATTCCTTTCGGTTCGAAAGGAGTTCTGTAATGTCGAAGTTCCCAATAAAAGAATTGAGATATGTATTAACGGGTACCAATTTCCATAGAATTTCCTTAAATCATGGTCATATGATTTTGGTAATAATATTTATTTACTTAAAAGAAACGATTAGTAGTACAAAGTTATTTTATTATCGCGTGTGTTTTTCGATCGGCAGTGTTATTTGAATTGAGAGAAATCAAAAATAAAAGTGTTTAAATGGATAATTTATCAGAAATACTAATAATGACAAGCACGCTGCTGCGTTTAAATAAAAATATAATATTTTTATATAGTCAGGAAGATGAGATTGTCGAAGAATATTTGAGTTTAATGGATACAATCGTCAGTGTTCCGAGCAGCATTTGGACAGTTGTAAGTTTTTGTTCTTACTGTAGATTATGGCTCGCATAATTTAAAAATTCGTGTGCGTGAAATTGTAGGATCGACATGGAACATTTTGGCACAATGACATTAAAGAAGGTTCCTCGGAACTCTTCAAAGAGAGCTTCCGAATGGACAGAGGCACGTTCAATATATTGGTGGAGCGGCTGCAAGGTATTGCAAAGAAACCGACCAGTTTCAGAAGGACAATTTCAGTGGATGAAAGAGTTGCAATTGCATTGTATACTCTGGGCTCGTCTGCAGAATATTTGGGTATGTACTAGATATCATCGACGGTTTTGTTGTCGGACGTTTTTAATTTCGCCCAAAAAACCGTAAGTGTGCTAGAAAACGCGAAGATTTTTCTTAAAACGATGTTGGAACGAACAACGGAATGAATACTGTTTATTTTAGGGTAGTATGAAACATATCGAATTTGGGGCGACACTTATCATATATTTTTCATTGGATTCTCTTGCTAGTATTTACACTCAGCTACATATTCCAAGTAAATAGTTTGAATCTTCGAAAATGTTAAAATTTATGTGCAAGCAGTAGGTTGGCATATTCTGCATAGGTTGGTTTGGTTGCTTATTTCGTTTATTTGGCTTTAATGGAAATGAGATTTGGGTAAAATGCAAATTTATTCCTTAAAACAACTAAAATGTTGAATTCTTTAAATGCAGTTTAGCGAGGAAAACAATAAGCTATAGTTCTTGGTACTTTTTTCCTTTAATAACTTAGATAACTCAGATAAGGGAAAATTTAACAAATTCGCCTGTATAAAATTAGGCGATTTCAAAACGGTCAAAAGCGGTTTCTAGCACACCGAGAAATGGAATTGGTTTGGAATTGAGATGAAAGCGGTTTCCAGCACATACCCGAATGTGTTTCAGGTATTTATAAACACATAAATGAAAATATGTTTGTGTCTTTCTGTATGTATGTATGATGATAATGATTTTGATGTAATTTTGCTGGGGAGTAGCAACGCGCGCCGTTTGATATAAGGCTTTGTCTTCAAGTTATTCTAATTGATTGTGTAGAATTAATCACAACTATATGAAAATATCGTGCAATATTTCAGATCTAAGAAACAATCTAATTATTACAATATATAGTTATATGATCGATATTTTTGTTTTTCTTTTAAATGCAGATTATTTCCATACTTTTTTTGATCTTCATTAACCTTTCTTAAGGTTATACAAGCAGTCATTGTGGCAAAACGAAAATACTCTTGCGCACCATGTCTGATACATTAACTAAATGTGAACGACATACAAACTAGCAAATACAATATTTTTCAACAGATTCATTTCATATTTCATATGGCGCAAGTATATTTTTCGCGCTTCACAAAATATTTTTTAACACCCTGCGTATATCGTTTATATGAATATTGATTGATTTACATGAGAGACATGACATTTGGTATCAATATGAAAAAAAGTATTGTACATTTATTTATTTATTCATGACAAATTATTATCAGCTTAAAAAATATTAAAAATACATTAAAAAAATTAATGTAAATAATTAATAAAATATTTAAAATTATAATATTTAAAACAAAATAATTTAATAAAAAATAAAAAAAACTAGTTATGCCCTACTCACAGCCTTGTGTGTTTAGAGACATATAATGTGTCTAGTAGTGATGTAGCGAATATTCGTATCCGCGAATCCGCGAATATTCGCATATTTTTGTCATTCGTATTCATATTCGCAAAATATTTTGTGTACATGAGCGTCAGAAAAAATACATAACATAAGGTGTAAATAAATAATAAGGAAGTAATATTAGGTAAATGAAACAAAAGCATATTAATTTCTTATCCTTTTTATTAAAAAATCTTTTGTAACTTAGGCAAGTCTTGCAATTATATCTGTAATCAGCCTTCACTTTAATAACCTTTTCACACTGGGGCTTGATCAAAATCGACAACAGCCACATGGAAAAGTGATATCATTTTGTTGCAGAATGTGATGCAAAACCAAATTGGATCAAGAGCAGAGGCCGAAATCTCAGGCGAGAGTACGTGATGGAACTTATTATAAGAAGTGCATAAAACCCGCAAAGGATAATGTGGGGCATGCCTAAGGGACGTAAATTAATATCTAAAATTATGCTAAGATGCACATAAGATAGAAGACTGATGGGAAGGAGCTTATTAGATAAAAGGAATTGTTTCTGAACAAACTCAATCGATATTCATACATTTTTATTACGTTGACCAAAAGCAAGAGCAATACTTGAGTGGATGCACATGTAAGTGTCTCCCTCAATACCCAATCTATCTCTTCTTTAGTGACTCTCATTTTAAGGAGAAGTTTTATTTTGCATTTTAAACTTAACTAAGTCTCTTACTTTCCTTCACTTTCCTTCACTGTCTTTCACATTGTACTTTTGCTTGCCTACATTTGATCTCCCTCACTAATGTTCTATATTATCAAATAGAATTTAGATCCTAATTTGGTCCAAGATTATTTATTTATTATTTATAATTATTCAATTTTTTACTTTTCTGTTGATTGATCGGTTCTGCGTGATTGTGTTTGTGTCGTATTAGTAAAATTAATATAATTCATTGAAATTATTGGTTTTATGTCATAATAAAATTGTTGTCAACAACATATAATACGTGTATACAAAGTGTATTGTTTTGAAATATTATATGCATGGTTTTTAATTAAAATATTTGAAAATAAATGAGATAATTAATGGTAAAATTGAAAGTGATAATTAAAATTTATTAAGCGATAAAACTGCTAAATCAGCGGCTGCAGCGGCAGCGGCAGCGACAGCGACACCGGCAGCTGCAGTTTGTGGTGAATAAAACTACAAAAAATCGTAAATTTATGATGATTTTTATTTTGTTTCTTATCATTTTCATTTTAGTAAATGCATCGTTAAGTGAAAGTGATGATATTGTATTTGATATTTATTATTGAACTTTATGGTCAGTAATCTTTGTTTTTGTTACCTTTCTTTCTTTTCTTCCTTGTGGTTTTACTCGTATTTGATTTTATTTATGTGTATGTATTTCAGGAATAAACTTATTGAATTAAAGGTATACAACTATTCGGTTTAGTCGGTTTATATTTTATTCTACTACTACTACTACTAATCCATTCTATTGATTGGTTTGTTCTTTCGTGTGTTTTTATATTTGTTTCCGATATCTTTGCAATTCAATGAATTCTACAAATGCAAAAAGTTTTGTATTCTCATAAATATCAAATAAATAGAATTGGCTCGATTTTGCTTTATTTTATTTATTTTGTTTTTTTAAATCAGCATGGAACGCACATTTAACGGCCATCGACATTAAGAATCGACAAAAATCAACTATTGCAGGTCCTTCTTACATATTTAGTTGCCCATACTTGTAGAATCTATGATGAATGTGTGTGTTGCATTGCAGTCTGCCATCATCATAATCATAATCATAATCATCATCATCATCATCATAATGAATGCAATAAAAATTTGTAAAGCGGAAACCTGCTTTCTCATAATGATAAGGACTCTGATGATGTTGATAATGTGAATGTGAATAGTTTGCTGCCCTGACGTATTACAAACCTCAACTAGTGTATGGCAGATGCTACCAAATATGTATACCAAGTGCCCATAATATATAGTAGTTGGCCTCCATTGTACGATGCCTTTGGCTATGCCAGAATAACCTCTTCGTCGAGTTCCTCAATTGCCATTTGGTTGGTTGATTGGTCGGTTGGTTGTCTTGTGAAGGAAGACGATTCAAACGATTCAGACGATTGATGCGCAATAATTATCTTAAGTTGATTTGTTTGTTTGGCAGAATTCGAGAAGCCAAAAGTAAAGGGGCAATTCTCTACTCAATGAATGAATTCTTCGCGTCAGGAAACGAGTCAACGCAAGACATTCGTTGCTACTCGAGTCGATGTTGGACGATTAAATACGTAGCATTGCTTCTTCTTTGGACCCCTTGCACCCCTTGCACCCATTGCTTACCCTTTCCCTTTCCCTTTCCCTTTCAATGTCTGTGGTTGACTTGTATTGTTATTGCTTTTCCTTTTCCTTTTCCATTCGCATTTACTTTGGATGTGGATGTTCTGTTGCTGGTGAGGCTTCATCAATGTTTCCTTGCTGTCGTTGCTCTCCTGTTGTTGGTGATAAGTACTTTGTGGGTTAAACTTTTGGCATTCAATTGAGAAATTAGAACATTAACCAAGTTATACACTATGCGTAATTTGTAACTTAGTCAAAGGGGAGCAGAGGGTATACAAATTCCAGGAGTGTAGTCAATCCCATTGACTCACTCTCCCTTTTCTTCCTCGACCCTTTCTCATCTATTCATTTGTTGGCTCTCTATAGTTATTTTGATGGTTGAACTTTTTCAAAGTTTACGAAAACTTTGTTGCTGCTTTTGCTCCTGTGGCTGCTGTTGCTGCTCCTGGGATATTGACTAAGGTTTTCCATCGATGTACGGAAATTGTGATGAATTTGCAATTTGTGGTTTATTTTTAACGTGAAATCACTTTTAATTCGTTCTCATCTAGATTCGACATCCCATGCCGTCATCCACTACATTTCCTTTGCAATAGTAAATCAAGGTGGAATGGGTTTACGATTTGGTTGAGTTTCATTTGCTGTTTCAATAGCCAAACATTTGAAAAGTTTTTGCAAAACTAGACAAATAGACTTTGTTTTCTACTATTTTCGTTTCGTTTCTTTCTTTCTTTCTTTCTTTCTTTTTGCTCAAACAACATCTTTTCTTCTGTTTGATTTGGTAATGAGAAGAAGAGGAGAAAGCAAAAGCAACAAAAAACGAAATGGGAAAAAACTTAAGGCTAAATTTTTGGCCAAAAAGTAACTAATAGAGAAAGAAGAAAAACATGTCGATATAGAGGATGATGAACAATATAGATTTTGGATTCAGGTTATTTAACAATCATTAAAATAAATTAGAGCATCATTTGCTTAACAAGTTTGCTCGCACTCTCCTCCTCCTCCTCCTCAACCTCATCATCATCCTCTTCGACTTTGATTTTAATTTAGTACTGTCTACCTGTCATGGAGGAGTGAGTCTAAGCAGATGGTAAGAGGAATCAAATTTGAACTTCTTCAATTTAATCATTAATACAGACATCTTTGATTTATTTATTTCTGTGTTCTTCTTCATTTTGGGGTGTAAAATCTTAATTTCTCTGGGAGTAATCCATAATTTGTTGTCAATAAACAAGGAACCCTGCTGCTTTGCCCATAATGGGGGATGACAGTGACCCATCCGCTATTGATAGTGGTTAGTAGCTCAGTAAGTTAGACTGCATAAAGATGGTGTGTCCTGATATCAACTACTACTATGTGTACGGGTATAAAGAAGAGATCAGATCAGAGCAGAGCAGAGCAGAGCAGACCATAACAGAACAAGGTTTACCCACCAACTACTTCACGTGTGCAATATTTATTTGGCTTGGCTTCCTTGGCAATGAGCTCAGCTCAGCTCAGCTCAGTTCAGTTCATATCCAGTTCCAAAATAATGTATAGTAGAGAGTATAGTAAATGTAATGAGCCGGGGGAATTCTCATGTCGCCTTCCGTTCTGAAATACTTTGTAGAAATTTATTGCAGCTAAAACAAGTTCAATTCCAAACGACGACGACGGCGATGAGGATGATGACGATGATACCGTTACATTATATTATAGTATTGTGCACCGTTTGTTTGAGAATTGTATCTAACATAAGTACGATAGATGGGGAGTATGTAGCTAGTACTATTGTAGATAGATACTAAGCATAGTAGAATAAAACTATACACAAATCGACATAAAGACAACACATAAATAAATATTGGTGTTTGTCTACGTACATAAGTATATACAATACAATATTACATACTCACATATAGATAGATAGAAGATATCAATATACAATACATATTTATATGTAACTGTGTATCTATGTGAAGTTAGTTACCAAAACATACTGTCGTTGTGATTCCATATGAGCAAGGTCTCTTCCTCATCATGGTTTTCACTAGCAGTAGACACTTGTTTGGTTGTCTTATGATGCTGGTCGTGTGGTAGGTACTATTTTCCTTTCGTTTCGTTTCGTTTGGTTTGGTTTGGTTTCTAATACAGAAAATAGTTTCAAAACATTTTGCAGTTTGGTAAGACAAACAATCAGTTAAGAGTATTGTAGCATTCATTGTACAATGGTACTACTATCAAAAATACTCGTACTCCTCACTTGGAGTTCCCACCTAGTATGTACTACATGTGCTCTTTTATTGATGTTACATAACTAACTATGTTGTGATTTTCAACCAAACATGAATTTATCTACAATACTATACAAGTATTTGTGTAGTGTGCTATAATATGTATATATTACATATATTTATATTGGATATATGAATGTGGATGTGGAAGTGGAAGTGTGTGTGTGTTTATATTGTAATAAATATACTAGAGAGTGCTTAAGATCAAATCAATTGATAACGAGTAATAAACTTGAATTTTTTATTTAAATAAAATTCAAGAAATACAAATATGTTGTAACTGTTTCACACAAGGGTATAGTAAGTATGTTAGTACTTAGATATATGAGTTTCACTTTGGCCTGGCCTGGCCTGGCCTTCTTCTTCTTCTATTACTACTTACAAATAGTAATAGTATTTCTAAGATTATATTGTGAAGATCCTTGACATTTTGTTTTCCGGTTTTTACATATTATGTATTAGATACATATGTATGAAACGTACATATATATTATAGTATATTCAGCTATCCATCTTTTATACAATTTCGAGTTAACCAAGTCGACATGTTCATACTGATTGGATTTTGTAGTCTGTTTCCGATTGGCTTTGGGCCAAAGATGTTTTCAATTAGACTAATGACATTCTAGAATTTGTAGACTTGCCAGAGAAATGTCTACACAGCGTTTTTAAAACAACTCTGATGCTGCTGTTGCTGATTTCTTAGAAATCTATATTCTTTTTCTTTATAAACAAAATAAATTTGTTGGCATTGTAACCGAATTCGAACCCAACTGAATCAAACCAAATTGAACTGAACTGAACTGAATAGAAATGGTTTTAGAAGTCACTTGTGAATATGTATTACTTTATTTGATTTGTTATTGTTGTTATTGTTGTTGTTGTTGTTGTTGGATCTATTCAGAAATAAAAACAATTTTCAGCAAATTAAAGTTATGAGGCATAAAGATATTTTTGGCTGTTAATTCTTGAACTGAATGAATAAAAGGCAACCAAACCAAATAAAAAGTCAACTTAGCAGAAGAAATCAAAACCAAATGAAATAAAAGGGGGGAATGGTTTGGGGTGACGGGTGAAGGGTGACGGAAGTTGTAGTATGAGGGATGAAGTTATGAACAAACTGTTCTCAAAAGCGACAAAATAACAAAGCAATAAAATGAAATTTCATATAAAAATAACAAGCAACTTGGAAAAGTGATAAATCTGTTGTACAACTTAACTTCATATAAGAAACCTAACGTACAAAGATACACACGTAATCAGAACACAGAAGACTGTGAAAATGACGACAAACAAAGTCGTCTTACAAAGGACTAAAGTCAACTGAAAGGATATTAAAGATTAAAAGAGATAAGGCGACTCTTATGTAAAGAAAACACATGCAGAAGAAGTGTACAAGTATATGTTCTACGAGTATATGAAGTAAGAAGGGGAGCTTGGGCAATGTTTGTTTGTTTGAAATAAAGAGCAACCACCAAATCAAATTGCTTACCCACTTACAACCACCCACGCATTTACACACAAATACACGTTCTATTTGGAAAGGAACATGAGTATGGGATTCCTTTAAGAAAAACCATTTTAGTACATTAGTCTTGACTTGGTTTGATTTGATTTTTTTTCTGTTCAAGGGAAAAGAAGCTACATACAATACATATAAAGATAAAAGAAGCTATATGAGTATCAACTCATACAACTTTTGTGGTCACCCAAAATCAGCCAGCTCCTCTCTAATTAACAGGAATGTGTCGCGACTAATGCGTGAAGTAATAAATTGTGAATGATTCATGCTTGGAAATTCATTCCATCATAGAAATTATAGGATTCCAAAAGAAGATTAGACAAATTTCTTAAAGTCTTTACTTTTTTGAGGAAAAGTGATTTTAACAAAAGTCTTTAAATAAGAATAAACAAAACAAAAGTGAATTATTAGTAATTAAAAAGCTTCTAAGTAAACAATAACAATAACATTTTCATAAGTTTCCTTTCTTCTACTTTACTTTCGCTGACAAAGCGCCAATCAATCGGAAGCCGTGCTGGGAGTACTTACAGAAGGATATTTGTGTGTTATTGTAATAAATTTTCTCGTTGGCGATTGTCGTTGATAACAACAAGAAAGAAACCCGTGCATAGTGTTTAGTAGTTGAGTTTTCGTAGTTGAGTTCTTAACCGTTCACTAATGGTTGATGGTTGTTCTTGAAAAAGTCTTTAATGTGCCCGCCGATATCCTGCTGCGTTTTGTTGGCAAAGATCTTGCAAAATTGTATCTACAACTAAACAATGGAAGGGAATTGAACAAAGTAAAGCGGTGTGGCTGCCGCCGTCTGAGGCGTGGCATGTTCAATGCACCCCATTGGCATTTCATTATCGCTATTCCTTGTTCTTTGGTCACTACTACAATACTCGTACTACTTCTATTATATTACTTGCTACTGGCGGCAAAACATTATTGTGATGTGATGTGATGTGATGGGAAAAGTCTATCGCGCTTCTTCCAAGGGCGCGTCAAACTGTCAGCAACACTTCCAACACATGCCACCACTGAGAAGGACGAAAGGAGAAATACTTAGGCGAAGTGAGATTTTTACAACCATTTATGTAGCATGTTGTCGGGCAGTTCTTGGACAAAACATACTACTCTAACATATATTTAAGTCAACAAACAAACAAACAAACAAACTATGGAAAAGACATATAATTATCGCCAAGTTTGTTATTATAGTTCTTGGCTTTACCATCCCGGAGTGTTGACGAATCATTGGCACTTTTTCTATAATTGAAAATTAATAATCGACACACCCAAGTGCATATCTTTAGTTGAGCTTAATGGCGTCTGGATCGATATATCCGCCCTGTTAATGATTTTGCATTGAATGTTTTTCGTCATTCTTAAGCTTTATCTCTATAAACAAATCAGTTTTTTTTTTTTTTTTTGGCAAAAAAATAACGATGAAGTCAAGTCATTAACGCGACCTTCTCATTTGTCTTCACTCCTACTCCTGCACTTCCTTCAGCAATGTGTGACTGAATCATCATCAAGCAATGTTTTCTTGCATTGGGTTGTGTCAGCCAGTCAGTCAGTACTACTGACATAGTAATTACCCGATGATGGATTGTTGTGTTGCGTTAAAAATTTAATTTTCCTGACATCATATAACAACATTCAAAGACGACAGCAACGGCAACGGCAACGGCAACGGCGGACGTGGTTGGATTGACGAAAAAATGAATTCGAAAAATGCGTGCACGCATTCGCATTAATGAAAATCATCCACCCACGTCATATATTCATCTATTACAGAGTTTCTTAAACTTTTTCGATTACGAAACACATGTGGTAATGAACAATTCAATGTGAATCACAAAATCTTAAACATTCGTTACCTTTGTATGGAATATTATGAATTGTTCTATGAAGTAAAGTTATAGAATCTCTGATCTTTTGTATTCTACTATATGCATTAGTATCTGTGAGTGTGTGTGTGTGTGTATAAATGCGTGTTGCTTATCAGTGTTAGGAAACGGAAGTTAAGTAATGTGTCAGTCATTGAATAACTGATAGAAAGACTGGTTGACTTTTCTTTCATAAGACTAGAGGAACCAACAAAGGACATTAACGCTCCTTCAATGAGGTAATTGAAATACTATCTTTCTATCCACTCTCTCTCCACTTCGTATCATCTTTGTGCCCCTTAATGGGCGATTTAGATGGTCCTTTGGCACTATTCATGACACACTAGTTGACATCGCAGCGGTAATTAAGAGACCGTGAAGTACGCGTTCCTTCGTTCGTTCGTTTGTTCGCTTGCATCAACATAATTACGTTTAACGCCTTTATTTTACCCATCATCATAACTACATACAACTATCTCTACTAATTCAACAACAAAGTTGAGGGGACCACAGATACTCTATTTACATTAGTAGGCACACTAGTTAACATTACTATAATACTTAGTTTGTTTTCATGTTGTTCTTGTTGTTGGCCTTGGCTTGCGTGTTCCATTATGGTTATCAATGGCGTCAGTTTTTTACACATTTTAATTTAATAAGAACTCTGCATGAGTGCTTTTTAGATGGCATACTAGTAGCTTACACCCGGACTACGATGAGTACCAACGACCCGTCCTATTTGTATCAATGTCACCTTTTCCAAAAATACAATATTATGGAAATTGTGACATCGTCGTTAGATCAACACCGATTTGAATTTGAAAATGTATGTATGTATTATGTCCACAATCACTATTCAGATTTTCTATTTATACTCTTAACGTATATTCTCCGACTTTGTGTTTAAGATTGTGTGAGGTGAGGCCAATCCTTGGTTTGCGGTTTACGATTTCATCCACTAGCTCAGCTCAAGTCAATTCGACTGAATGCGCTCATTATGAATTCTAACTGCGCCATAGTTGCTTCCTGCAAGTGAAGCATGGTCAGCATAGTTAGCCTACAGCAGCGGGCGAGACCGCATAGACGTGTCGGACATTACAAATTATGGTCGAGAGTGAAGACCACCAACGCTGGTTGCTTCGCTAGCAGGTTGGTAAGCATTCATGCAGGCAAGCAGGCAGGCAGAATCTTGAACAGGATTCGCTTCGATTATTATTGAAAACGAAAACGAAATCGAATTGTTGAGTGTCGAAATGTAACTATTATTTGATTCGTTCCAGAGAATAGTTCTCGGCAGACGAAGGATCGAAGGAAATCTTGTACATATATCCATGCATATGAGTATAGTATTGTTGTTGATGTGTTACTACTACTACTACTACTCCTATGTTTCTTTATGTTGTTTCAGTTGTTTCTTTGTGGTTAATTTTGATTGTTGTCATGAAAGGTAGAATTTATGAGTTTATGAGTCCTTTTCTTTCCCTTTCCCTTTCATTAGATTTCATTGTATTTCCTTGGCCTTGTCGGTCGGTCATTAAAGTAAACCATTTGAAGTTCTATTCTTCTCGTTAAGAAAGAGGCAATAATTTAAAAAGTATTTAACAAATATTTGCTTGACTTCAAGAACAGAATAGTTTGATGATAGTCACGGGGTAATACACTTTGCATTTTAATTAAAATTAATTTGAATTGAATTTTTTGATAATTTTCAATCAATGCTGGCGATGATGGAGTAGTAGTACTGATGATGATGGTTTAAACTGTTACAAAGGGGTTCAATTATTGGGCTTTATAAAGTAATCCATCATTTTTGTTTCAACTTTCTTAAAATTGTTTATTCCAAAATGTCACAAACACAAAGCAGCCTCATCGCCCTTCGGGTTGCCTTCGGCAAGCGTCTATGGCAATTATATTGTATTTCATTGAAAATTTCTCTTTTAAAGTTTTTGTTAATTTTTTTTTTTAATTCCCCGATGTATGTTTGATTGACAAAATATAATGATACAATGAAAATGAAAAAAATGCCATTGGTCTAACCGAAAACCCTCATCTGGGTGTTGGGTTTCATATTCAAAAATATTGTGACCTTCGCTTGATACAAAAAAAAAAAAAAAAGAAACCGGAAAAGAAACTGTGGAGGGAATGTGAGCAAGATTTCCAAAGATGATTAATTGCTTGTGAAAATTCTATCACACAGAGAACTGGATTTTCCTGCACTCGAACAATGGTGGATAAAAGCCTGTCCAGGCAGACAGGCTTAAAGTTCTTTTGTATGCGCCCATTGTAATTGAAAGGTCGTGAAGAGAAGAGGTTGGCGAGAGCAACCATAGTTGGTTGGCTGGGATTTTGAAACAGTTTACAAGCAATTAAACTTTAGGTTGCAGTTACACTTCGCGAGCTCACAGAGGTGTACTACCACATAGTAAAGTTTCAGTGACTGGCGCTAAGAATCGTTAGAGCTACACTTAGGCATCGTCGTTGTTGTCAAATATGATTTTGGAAAAAGGATTTTATAGCTTATTATGCTTACTTATCTTACAGCAGACAATCATTTCAACTAACGAATATTCACCGAACCATGCAAACACACACACACAGACCATAAAACAGTATAGAAGAAACAAGGGCAAGGGCAAGGGCAAGAACGAGGACAAGGATGATTTTTCGCATTCACAGAATTTCGCGTAATTATTAACCGTGTTGAACCAACCTATTTCCTCTTCCCCTCCTCTTCTAGTTAGTACCTACTGAGTATTATGAGTGCCTGTCCTTTATGGTATTGTAAAAACGAAGGCGTGCTGCACCATTAAGCCGATAATGATAATCTTCTCCTTAATTCTCTTGCCCTAGCATAGAGTTTGCACTAATCCTGTTGCCTGCTGCTGTTGCTGTCCCGGCTTAAGTGAACTTTGCGACTCGTTTACATTTTAATTTTTCAGATATTATTGTCTCCTTTCCATTTGATTCTGATTCCATTCCATTTTTGTGTGTTGCTTTGAAATTGTTTATTATGCTTCGCCAAAAAGTTGTAATCCTTTCAATTTTTTTTTTTTGGGAAAATTTGTTAAAAGCGCTTAGGGCTTGATAGCTGAAATATGTGCAAGTAAAACATCTAAAATAATAGTCCTCATATGTGAAAGTTTCGGGTTTTCAGTTCTTTTCTTTTCTTATTTTGTTTTTTGTTTAAAGCTAAGAATACTTTGTGATGGAAGGTTATGGAGAGAAAAATGTAAGAGAGCAGATTTGTAAAATTCCAATTAAGAATTTTTGGTTTACTTTGTAAGTTGACACTCAACTTATTTAGACACTCAGCAAACGAGCCCAGAGCCTGACTGAGTGAGTGCAGACACACGCACAAAGTCAACTAGAAGTAAACTAAAATCCTTACATACTCGTAGTACAACTACAACACACTTGAGTTAAATAACAACAATACCAACAACTACAACACAAATAAACAAACAAACAGGAGTAAAAGGACGAAGGATATACACACATATGAACACAACACACAAACACACACACACACACATACACACACTTTATTTCTCTTTTCATAGGAGATAGCAAAAACAGAAAGCAAATAAAAGACAAACAAAGTCAGGACACACACGCCAAACTGAAATCCTAGAAGAGAGTCTAATGGACGAAATAAATTGCTCGTGAATGAAGCGAGAGTAAAGCATATGAAAGAAAGCGCGCACCCCAAAAGCAGCCAAATAGACGACAACCAAAACAGTTAGTAGTAGTAGTAGTAGTAGTGGTAGTAGTCGTCGTTGTCGTCTGACATTCACTGGCGAGGGGCCCATAGATACTAGATAGAGAGACAGACCAACAGAAGGGCAGACAGACTGTGGCATGGCCAAATATAGTCGCCGACATCCTCATTGCCAGAGACGGAGACAACACAAACTGGTAAAAGGAGAAGAATAACGCCAATGGCAGAAGAAAAGTAGCAATAGTAAAGAGCAAAAGTGGTTTGGAGAACCCAAAAAAGCGGCGAAATTGGCGATAAAATAAAATATAGTAGTGAATTTGAGATGAAGAGATGAAAAAAGAAAAAGAAAAAAAAATTAAGAAAAAGGGGCAACCGGAAGGGCAAAGGTATGGTGCGTAGTGCCCAACAAGAATTGACTACTGTAGTTAGTACTGCGGTGGTAGTCGGCATTATGGCTGCATTGGCGACACTACTGAGCATGGGAAAAACATCAAAAATTGCCTTTGCGTTGCGTTCGTTCTCCTTTGAGACTACCAACAAAAACAACCAAAATAACCAACTCTAGGTCCAGGGACAAAGACAGAGCTGGAGGAGGAGGAGGATGTGGACGTCAGCCGCCGCCGACAAGTGTATGTAGGTCAACTTGCTTTATGAATTGCTGGCGGATTTGGTTTTCGTTTTTATAGCCAAGAGAATGTCACTGGAAATCGATAAGAGGCGTCACTGAAGGCAGCTGACACAATATCGAACAGAGAAAAAAGGAGTCTGGAGGAGTTGTGAGGAGCAGCGAGAGAAGAAAAATAAAAAGAAAATTTGACGCGCAACAGAGACACATAAAGTTGCTACAATGATTACAAACTGAACAAAAGATTTCTTTCTGAATATCATCAACAGCAACAAGAAGAATGACAACGATATGGTCGATGACGATGATGACATTGCTATAACACTGGGAAGGAGGAGAATATGGTAGACCGACTCAGAAGAAGCAACAAAAATACCATCAACAACATCAACATCGACAATAAAGCAATTAACAGACAACGGATTATGCACAGTAAAAGGATAATGCGACTAATTAAGTGCAAAAGTTATGAGCCACCGAATAAGATTTTTACTACTGTCCAGAGAGATAGACAAAAGTGGAGGAGAGGAGAGGATTGGAGTGGAGTGGAAAAGAGGAACGGTTGGAGAAGTCAATGGATATTTTCTTAAATGTTGTGTTGATTATATTGGTGAGGGAGCCAAGCATTCCATAGTCAAACCGAGAGACCGTTGAAATACTCCTACATGCAATCATCATAATTCACAACAATTAGTCAAAATTGTACGATATAAAATGTTGTTGGTTTTGTTTCTGTTTTTTGTTAATTTGTCTAAATGTTGCTTATGTTTTTTCTGTGTTTTGTTTTTTGCTTTTTATACTCATAAATAAATTACGGGAGTTCATAAATTTGTTGACTTGTGTTGCTATGATGATGGTGTTCTGGTTGTGTCCACTTCGGCTACTCCTCTATGATTTATTGCACTTGACACAATTGGCATTGTTGTTGTTATTGTTGTTGCTTTTATTATTATTCTGGTAATTATTATTTGTTGTTGTTGTTGTTATTGTTTTTGATCATAAAATTCAATCAATTAGTAAATGCGATTACAAAGTTTAAAATGCGATTTGTTTGTTCAATTAAAAGTGTACAAAATATAAGGAAAAAAAAAATTAATAAAATGAAAAATTGAAAGGAACCATGAGTATTTTTTATTGTTCATTTATCATTTGTTATAATAAGTGCAGGCAGGAATGGCTCAAGGACCTTCTCATTTTATCTTGATATTGTTGTTGTTCTCGTTGTCGTTCTTGTTGCCTTTGTTGGCTTTCTATTTAATTGTTAACTAATTGCAATTATTGCAACAAAGGGTCGCCAGCGGGTTGGCACAATGTTCCTTGATGGTGGTTACCATGCCATGCCATGCCATGCCGTTGCCATTGTGCAAAGTTTGCTCGTCCTGTCCAGCACAAAAAAAAAAGTGAAAGTTTTTAGTTTCCTTTGTTCAAGTCGGACCGGATTCGGACCATACCGGACAGACCCTGGAGAGCGCAAACGAGTCGACAAGTGCAGTCCTAATTTTCATACGATAGAGAGTGAGAGTCAAGTCAAGTGAATTGTCGATTGAAATGAGCTGAATTCAGTCCAGTCCACTTCATTTCAACTTAGTACCGAAAACCCTTGCGTTCTAATAATGCGCTCCAATACGTTTAAAAGTAATTAATAAAAAATAAAAATTGAAATTTTGCTTTGTATACAATAATACCATACACTTAAAGGAGAAGGGTATTTTAATTTTAATAAAAAAGTATTACAGGATTTAAGAGATTATTCATTTTCTATTGTTTAATATTAAAAGAAATTATATTCTTAAATAAGAACGAAAAGTTTGTGCTAATAAATACCGTTTCCTTATTTTTATTTTAGATGTAGTGAATGAAAATGGTAATAATTTTAGATTATTTGTTATACGCAGGGTGATCTCTACAATTGGAATCTGATATGGCTGGCGTCAAATGTGGTTAATTATCAAAATGGAAAAAATGTGTTGAGAATTTTTAAAATGATGTTCGAATGTGAGATATATTTTTTAAGATATCTTATTTTGTTAATCTTTTTGAAAAATCATTTGCATTCTTCTGCTCCATTGTCATTATTTTTCATTTTCATTACACAGTGTAAGTATTCCACCATATGCTGATGAAGGAGTAATTGCGAAATGTTTCAAAATTCTTAATGTTTTCTTACATACTTCACATACAACTTTTAATGATATTTATTTTGATTGTCATGTTATTTGTAATATAGTGGGGAAGAAAACCAGTCTTACCCTTAGTGTTTAAGATATCAAAGTGCAATTTAAATAGAAATTAAATAAATTTAAACTTAAGTGTCTTTGGTATTAAATATTGGAGATCATCCTAATCAGAGTTAGGTAATACAATATTTAAAAAGTGTGATTCAATCGACTTTAAAAATTGCTACATAATCGTATTTCTATATAGAATAATGATTTTAATTATGGAAATCTATACATATAATAAAATAGGCTTCACGTAAAAGCAACTCATTGAATTTAAAATCGAATTATTAAAAAATAGGAAGTTTTATAGTGAGTAACATATAGCGTTAATTTCATGGAATACGGAATCAAAAGATTTAAAAATATTTTTGTTTGTGTTAAGTATCAGATAAATCAAAAGTTCTTCCTCAAATCAGAGTCATTCCTTTTCTCTATTTCTTGCTATATAACTAACTTGCATTTATTAAACTTACTTTATTTACCTAATAGCTGACGAAGTAACGGTAACATATAGTAAATAATAAAATAATTCATTGAAGTGTATTTAAGCTTTGATCGAAACCCATTAAATTAAATTAAAAGATTTTTTATCTTTTATTTTTTCCTTATTTTTTAATATGTATTTTTAACTGGGATATTTTGTTTTTTTTTTGTTTAATGCTTTGTTTCGCTTGAATACTCAAACATTTTCATGCTGCTTTTGTTATAAATAATTACTTATTTTGTGTTATATGAAATGTGGATATAATTAAAATTTAATGTGTTTTATTGAAGTTTATATGCACTTAGTTTGCATAAGGGAGTCCATCCAGTCCATTGAGTGGGTTTTGTAACGCAAACATTGAAAGGAAGAAAAAAAATAGAATTATTATATAGAAAAGTTGAAAAGAGAAGAGGTAAAATATATGAAATAATTTATGATGAAAATGCATTAAATGAAAAGCATATTTTTGGTAAATAATTTTCAACGTCATTTACAGACAAATAAATATTCACTAATTACAATAATTAATAAATATTTTTAGTTAATGATGAATGTGGAAGGTGGAAGAGTAAAAATATCTAAATAATATTTACATTGCTTACTTCCATAATTTAATATAACTTTTACATACTTAAAGATAGAATTCCATACATAGGAAAATATTAAGTAGTCTATAGATGTAAATAAATGACAAAAAATGACCGCAAAGTGATCACAGCAGTAAATCCTTTTTGAGCAACAAAAGGAAAATCATCTATTGAGCATCATTTGGTCTATTCCGATGAAAACAAATGAATGAGTTAGTGAATAAATACATATGAATGAATGTTAAGCTGGAATCTCTTTTTATTCAGTTAGTTGTCATTGAGGTTTGTTGCGTTGCAGCAATTTGAATGCAGAACTAAAAGCAATTATATTAAATTGAATTTGTTGCATTATCCGGCTGAGCCACAAACGAATCTACTACCACAATACCTTCCTTCTACTGCTACATACAATCAAAATTAAATATATACATACATACATACATACAAATATGGATGGAGACTTATAAAGAGCCATTATCATATCAGAATTGGGTGGTGGTCATTTTGTTGTACGAGTATTTGTATTTGTAGTTGTAGTTGTATCTGTATCTTTTGTCCTTGGCGTATGTACGCGCGTTGGCCAGCATTTCATTACATTTGAATTGCTTGCGGTCGTGTTGAGTGGCAAAAGAGAAGTTCATTTATGTTTTATTGCCAGGGAATTGTTTCACACATGTTTATACATATACATAAGTAGTATCTGTGAGAATTGTGAGTAAGTGAGTCAGTCAGTCCAGTCATTCTGTTAGTAAGTGAGTAAATGAGTAAGTGTCCATAAGTTGGTGGAATACCCAATGCCATGGCGTAGACACTCATGATGATAATAATGAGAATAATAATGATACTGATGTTGATGATGATGATGACAATGCTGATGATGATGCTAATTAATGATATTTCAATTTGACGTTGTTGTACTATAATGAGTACTTTACATGTAAATAAAATAAATATACACATCCATGAATTCATTTGCATTTCATTTCTTCCTCATCTTCATCTGCATTTTATATTGTATATTTTTCTGTTTTCATTTCAATTGCTTAACTTATTTAATTTTGAATGCTATATTAAGCCAAAAGTTCATTATGAACAGACAGACATTTTTCTCACACTTTACATGCCTCTCAGACATCCCAAATTTAAACCACCACAATCTATTCATAAAAATACGAGTATACTACAATACAATAGTAAAAGTCTTGGATTTCATATATGTATATTTTTTTTTAAATTTAAATTTATTTCTTATTATTGTTTCTTTTCTCTTTTTTTTTTTTTTGTTGTTTTTGTGTGTTTTATTTATTTTTTTTTTTATATATATTTTTAATATACTTTTGATTATTCCTTAATTGGACTTTAGCATTTACATGAGTTCGCTTACAGACTAAATAAAGATATACAATATATAAAATTAATAATAATAAAAATAATTCACAATTAAATAAATACACAATTAAACAAACACCAATTAGAAAACTAAAACATAATAAACACAGTTAATTTTTGTTTATAATTATGAATTGTTTATTTATAATAATTAATATATGGAAAAATTCTTATTGATGAAAAAATTGATTTCCTCATCTAATTCGTTGCATGTTTTCTTTTTATACTATTTACCTTTACAAATAGTTTGATGGAAAAGTACAATAGTAGTATGATTATCACTGTTTTGTGATATATTTTTATTGAATCACCCATCGGGCACCCTATCACTTTAATACACGGCCGCTTTTAATCTGTTCTACCCATTTGTAAACGTTCAAATTCAACATTCTTATGTGGATTTTATTACTTTTGATACACTCTGCTACAAAAAAAAAAAAAAACTAATCACTACGCGTTGCACTTTCTTGAGCAGACTCATCATAGTTAACTGAATACATTTGAGGTTATGCTTACCAAATACTTTCGAACATCTTATGAGAAACGAAGTACAAGGAATCTCCTTCTCCTTTTGTAAGACACAAACTGTTTACTGTTCTATATTCCTTATGTACATGTAAGTGGAAGTCAATTTGAGACACTGAAACTATTGTTTTCATTAATCAACACGTTCCTGAGCTACGTCGCTTTGTCTCATTACTTATTGAATGACTCTCGTATGTACGAGTTATGTATCCCTTTAAAATCACTGATAAAATTATGAGAAATTATTCTGTATTGACAAAATTTACATTTCTTATGTAGGACAAATGAAACTTTTCAAGAAAAAAAAAAACAAACATAATATCATTTTAATTAACATTATATTAAATAATTAGATTGATCGGACCAATAATGTATATAGTTACATAGCTGTGTTATGATAGAAATGCAAAATTACAATAGTTTTTGTATAAAAAAGATTGAATTTCTTATGTTTTTACGGCTTAGTGTTTTCCATAACTACTTGGAATATTCGGACAATTAATGGATTACCTATACTCGTATGTACTATAATTGTTGTACGAGTATATTCTGCATTTCATCAGCTGGGGTGTGTGATAGGAATTCACATTGAGCTTCATTGGAATCGAAATCTAGTTTAATTTATTATTTAAATTTTTTTACTTTCGTTTTTTTTTTTTTTTTTAATTGTCTTTTTAGTATTAAATAGATGAAAAATAAAAGAAAAAAGAGAATTCAAATTAGTACTAAATTAAAATGGAAGAGTATCTCAATATTTTATTTATAAATTTTAATACATTTTGTTGTATTATTTTCTTAATTTTCCTTTGGTGAAATTAAATGCAATTTAATGTTTTTGTCCCATTCATTCAATAAATACATAACATAAATGTTCATTTAAATTATTGTACGTAAACATTTTATATACTTGTACATAAGTATTTTGTTATCTTGTTGTGTCTTGTCCTGTCATTTATTATTCGTTTAGATGAATTGCTTACTTGGTCAATTGGATTGTAGGGCGGTCGGTCTGTTGGTCAGTCAGTCGATTGATTTGATCGGTTGTCATTTACAATAAATATTACGAAAACCTTTTGATATAATTTAATTAAATTTAATTTAATTTTATCTAAAATGTGATGAAGCAAACTCTTGTTTTTGTTGTCTTTGGGTTGGTTTGATTTTGTTGGTTGGTTGGTTGTTTGCTTGTTTGTTTGTTTAGAAATACAAAATGTATCTTTTGTAATGTATGTACGTGTGTGTATTTTAAAAATAGTAAAAAGTTGAAATTCAAAACGATTGAATTGTAGTATATATTTATACAAATTATGTTATGTGTTATATGTGTGTGTCTTTTCCATCGTTTGAGTTAATTTTGTTTCATAAATCCATAAATTCTTTATGTTTAAAAGCATTTGTTATTGTTCATGTGCTTTGTTTTAAGTATCTTTTTGTCATATTTAATCGATTGCTCACTGCTGTTGTCTCTGTTGTTTTTGTCCTCTTAACCATTTTTATAGATTTTATTGTACACATACATTTTTTTTTTATTTAATGTTTTTTTATTTTTTTATTTTACTTTTTTTCCCCCATTTAATTGTTTTCCTTTATGCATATTTCTCGCTCTCTATCTTTCTTTCGGCGTGTTTGTGCGTGTGTGTGTGTGTGTTTTTCATATTTATTCATTTATTCTTTATTCGTGTTTGATTTAAAAATATTTTTCCGTATGCAAATGCATATTCTGCTGATGTTTTGTCATGAACTGCATTGAATACTTTAATTTGTTTTCATTTCGTTTTTTCTATATAGTAATAGTATATTTTATTTATTTCCTTTTTCTCTTTTCTCTTTTTTTATATTATTTATTTTTTTTTTGTTGTATGTTATTTTTTGCATTAATTGTTATTTTTTCATTTGCGGGAAGGAGGGGATTTGAAGCGCAATTAAATAATTTTATTAAATTGTTACTCGGTATTATGTTTGAATTTGAAATTCCTTCATGTAATTTTTATTGTAAATTTCCAATTCATTCATTCATTCATTCATTCATTCGTTCGTTCGTTTGATAATTTTGTGTATTTTAACAATTTTTTTTTTTTTATACAATAGAAGGTAAAAATATCAGCAAAATTAAAATATAAAAATGTGCATAAATACATGTGAAATGTTCGTTGGCTTTATTACCATTATTATTATTATTATTATTATTTTAATGCAGAGTGTGTGTTTGTGTGATGGTGTGTGAATTTTCTCATATAAATATCTATTTATTTATTTATTTTTTATTATTATTTATATATGTTAAATTTGTCTTTTTATGAAAGAATGAAGTTTGAATGCGAGTGTAAAGGGAGTGGTGAGTGAGCTAAAAATATTGTATCTGCTGCGAGTATCTGAGTGAATGTTGTACACTACTAGTATCATCCTATTATGTTAATTATGCACATTGTTTGCTTATTTTATCATCATTATACGATCATGCTTCTTGCATATTAATTAATTACCATCAGAAGTGCGGATTTTTTTTTTTTATTTTTATATTGTATTATTGTTTTATGTTTTTTGCAAAGAATTGCAATAGTTGCGTGTGTCCTTGTTGCTTTGTTGTACATATTTTGTGTGTCCTTCATCATCATCGTCATCAGCATCAGTAGAAGTTTGTATTATTTTTCTTTTAGCTGACTTGGTTTCTTTTTTTTTTTATTGTGCGGTTATTTTTTGTTATATAAAATAATTAATCTTTTGGGATCAAAAATTCAATTTTATTGTATTAATCCTTAAAAGCAGAAACAACATTCATCGTTCGTATCCTTTTCCCCTATACTAAGTACTAGTAATATATATACACAATTTTAAGATTTTTCAATTTGTTTCTTTTTTTTTTTTTTAGATTTTGTTTTGGAAATAATTGGAATTAGTAGTAGATAGTTTTTTGTTTTGATTTGTTTTAAATTATTTATTTATTTATTTATTGTGTTTTAATAATTTAATTAATTATAATATTATTAATTTAAATCTATTTACAATTACAATTAAAATCACGTATTTTTTTTTACTTCTCATTTATATACAATAATAATAATGAACAATAAACTTAAGATTTATGAACTAAGAGTATCAGTCTGTTTAACAATCTTTTAATACTAAATAGTTTTTTTTTCGTTATTTTTTGTTTGTAATTTTCTTTTGGTTTTATTTTTTACATAATTTCACCCGTTTTTTTTTATTTTTGAATTTCGGGTTTTTCGAATATTATATTGGAGAAGCATCAAATTGTTTCTTATTGTATAATTTATTAGGTTTTTCATAATAAATAATTAACTTATTATCAAATCGGTTTAGTTAAATTCACTGGTTGCACAGTCTGTCTTCATCTGCATCCGCATCATCATCTTCGTCTTGACATTAGTGTTCGTTCGTTCGTTCGTTCCTCTTTCATTTTATCATTTAATACTAATGGGCTACCTAGGAAACTGCGTTTATTGATGGTTGCTGTTACGCCCAACCATCATTTGGTATCGCTAATCTGGCAATTGCCGCTGCTGGCTCAAGATCGTTTTTATTGCTAAGCGAGATATTGGATTCATAATGAGCCAATTCTGGTTGTCGACTATTATTGGAACTAGTGCTGCTGGTGTTACTGCTGGCAGTACTTCCTGCGCCACCATTACGACTGCCGCAACGGCAGAGTATACCATCGTCAGCATTGCAATTGCATGGCTTTTTGCAATTGTAATTGGTAGTGAGCGTGGTGGTACTAGGCGGTGGTGCAAAGTTAGAGGAGAAGCTGCTGGGTACACCCTTGATGGTGTTACGCTTGCCTGTGGCAGTACCATTACATTCGCAGCTGTTGGTTACTAATGCTGGTCGCTGGAGGGTCTGATGTTGCTTGGCATAATCGACACCTTCGTACTTTGGTGCAATAGTTTCTACCTGACCGTTTGCTGTTGTTGATGACAAATAGGCGGGTACGGCATACTCATGCTGCTGCTGATGATGATGACGTTGATGGTCCAATGTCTTGGCGCCACCACCAACACCGCCTATATTGTTCAGTTCGTGCTTGTGTCCCTTTTTCGTCAACTCATTCAGAGTGTTGAACTTGCAGGCGGCAGCAGAGGTCGGTATTGGCGCATACCCGCGTGAACAATCATTGATGGTGGCATAGTTATTGCAGTCGTTGTACAACTTATCCCCTATGCGCCCGTTTGCCGGTTGATATTCGTGCGCTGAAGCGTAAATATTTACTGCTGAGCGTGTGGCAAGACAATTTGAAGTGCTACGTTTTGGGTTGCGGGCGTGCGGCAGGGCGATGCGGAGCTTCTGCCAAAACTTCTTGTCGTCCCACTCGATGCAGGTACTTGTGCGCAGGTAATGACGCATATCCATGTCGATGTCACGTTGTGGCAGGTCCCCATAGAGAATGAACACGATACGTTTGCGGCGTTTGACCATTTCGTGCAGAGCACTCTTGTACTCGAAGCGCGTCCACTCGTTGTACAGGAAGTTCTTCGAGAGCACTACAACGAATTGCTTAGCGCTCTCTGCTGCTTCAATGATGGCGTCAGTGACGTAAGCATTAATATTCACATCACGATAGTGTAGGCACAGTCGGTAGCCAATATCGTTCTCAAGGGTATTTGACAGAATCTGGTTGACAAAATGTTCATCCTGGAGACTGTAGGCAAAGTATGCATCGTTGAGTCGATCTTTGTCCAAGTTTTCCACAAAACCGGGTGAGCGAAAGCACATGTTCAGCAAGCAACTAGAGTGTGCCCACATTTTAAGCTCGTGACGATAACAGAATAGTCCAAAGACTAATGCAAAGAAACCAACAAAGGCACAAGTAGCCACCAGTAGTAGAGGCAATAAGTTGTCAATGTCGCTGGAGTGCATGTAAGTAGTAACATCTTCGCGTAATGTGCATTTGGTGCCGTTCTTTTCACGTAAAACACTGGTTGCATTGTTGTACACACAGGATACACGTGACGCATCGATGATCTTCTCTGAACTTTGGCCCAAATAAGTACGGAAACGCATTAGATAGCTACATTCGCATGACCATTGGTTGTCTGCTAGACCTATCTCGACCAAGTAGGGATTAAGCGTTAGTTGCCAAACTTCGAAATGAATTATGCGGTTGCCATCAAGACGGAGAACTTCTAGTTTACGTAGAGCCTGGAAGCTGCCGTTGGCAACACTGACGATTTTGTTGTTTTGTAAAAACAATTCTCGCAGGTTCTCTAAGTTGTTGAATTCGTTACCTTGAAGCGCCGTTATATGGTTATCTTCTAGATGCAGGATAAGCAGGCGACGTAGTCCACTGAAAGTCGTGTTGTAGACAAACTGAACATTGGAGTTGTTTACATAGAGAACGGCAAGGTTTTTGCGACCTAGAAATGAATGACTGGCAAGTTCAATGAAGTTATTGCCATCGATGTATAGTTCAGTGGTGTCCATTGGCACTCGACGTGGCATCTCAGAGTAACCGGCGCCAGAGCATTCTACTATGTTGGTTGACCAGGTTTGATCATGGAAACATGTGCAATTCGTGGGACAAGTCATTTCGCAGTCACAGGCATCGAACTCACAGCAATGACAGACAGCAAAACAGTGAGTTTTATAGGTGCAGAGAAAATGCTTAGGTTCAGCTTCTATTAGTGGAATATAGGCACGTTCACGGTTGTTTAATAGTTTGCAGTATATTGTCTCCAGGTCCATAACACGCGGATATTGACGAGAGGTTATATGATTTATCTTCTGCAGCCAATCGATGTTGCAATCACATGTGAAAGGATTCCCACCGATATAAAATTCCGGGAGGGATCTGTGCTCATTCACTGGCAGTATGCGTAATGATTTAATGTCGAGTGTGGTTATTTGATTGGCATAGAGGTCAACACGGGTCAAGTTTGACTTGTGCATAAATGTGTCTGGGTCTACGACCGTAATCAGGTTATCGTTTAGGAAGAGTAGCTCAATAGAGTTCGGAATGGAAGAGGGTGAGATGCGTTGGATTTGATTAAAGCTCGCATCAAGTGTTTGAAGACGAATTTGTGCGTCCAGACTAAATCTATTTGACAGTTCGGTAAGGCGATTTTTGTGCAGGTCCAACCACTGCAAGGTACTTGGCACATGGGCATAATCAAAGTGTTCCAAACGATTATCGGAAATATTTAACCATAACAATGAAGGCATGTTGCTGAATAGTCCATTGATCTCTGTAAGTTCATTTCCATCAAGACGAATTGCTTGGATGCTAGAAGTCATTTCAAAGGCACCGGGCTCTATAACAGCGATATGGTTGCGTGCCAAGTTGAGAATTTGCAGACTGGGCAAATCCCTGAAGGCATTCATTGTGATGTTTTCTAAAAAGTTTCCAATCAGACGTAATCCATACAAGTTGCCTAAGCCTTTGAAAGCATTATCTTCAAGCACAGTTATCATGTTTTCACCCAAATCGACGGTCCGAAGAAGTCGCATATTGCGCAAAGCTAATGGAACCGTTTTTAGCTGATTTCCATTTAGGTTAAGGTCTTGCAAAGCGCTGCAGTTTCGGAACGCATCCGGATGTACACCAATTAATGCGTTGTTATCCAAAGAGAGTAGCGACAACACATAAAGCCCATTCAAAGCATAGGCATCCAAGTATTTGAGCTTGTTATGTGACAACAAAAGGGTGTGCAGATTATTCATTGGCGCAAAAGTCTCGGCAGCAATGTTCTCCAACTGATTGTAACGTAGATTTAGGATTTGCAGCGTATACAAATCAGTGAAGATTTCTGGTTCAAGTTTTGTCAATTTGTTGTGTGACAGGTTCAATAGCACAAGACGAATTAAACCTACGAAAGTGTTGCGGTCGATCCATGTCGATGTTATCTGATTAAAAGATAAATCCAATGCCTGAAGTTGATCCAAATTCGAGAACAATTGTGGTGACAAAACACTTATCGAGTTATTTTGTAAGTAGACCTCTTGGATAGAGTTGGCTTGCTCCGCAAACAATTCTGATGGTAGGGCAACTATCTTATTGGAACTTAGGTTCAATATTTGTAGATTCTTCAAACCACCCAAAGCTTTGTCGGCAATCATTGATATTTCGTTGTTGTTGATTTGCAGCACACGCAGTCGACGCAAAGTGCCAAATCCATTGGATGGCATCAACACGAAATGATTGTAGGACACATCTAGCACTTCCAAATCGAGATTGCATGGATAGGCTGGATGTGGACGTGTTGTTGCTTCTGTTGGTGAAGATGTGTCTTGTAACTGTTCTTTGGTGCGATCACGAAAACCCAATTCGTTGACATCTTGAAGGCGGTTTTCACTCATATTTAGAGATGAAAGTGCGCTCAGGGCGCAAAAAATGTTATCGGGTAGTGACCAAATATTATTAGATGACAAATCGAGACGCTCAAGATTTTTAAGAAGACTAAACGCATCCATCTCAATATCAAAATTAAGTGTTGGCCATAGTATATTGTGTGTTCGGATAGTGAGATTTCGTAGCTGATCCAAGCCCTCCAAAACATAACGACCAAATTTAGCCAGTTTACAATATTGGATCGATAACTCTTGTAGTCGCACCAAATGCGCAAAGGAACGTCCTTCCAAATTGCTCTTAGCCATAATCTCATCGTTACACAACACATGTAGCGCAATTGTGTGGTCTGCTGGAATCACACTGAAGTTTGTAGTATCGAATTCGCTATTCACCGTACGTAAGTTACAAGTGAGCGCAATTTCGGGTTTTTCGGCTCCGGTAGCAGGCAGGAAATGGCAGTCATCGGGCGCATCATAACGTGCATCTTGACTATTGCCCATTAAACTTGGATGTTGTGCTATGGGTGGTTGCATTAACTGCGAGTTTGTGACACCAGCCTCACCCATTATAGCATTGGAATGCTGTTGGTGTTGATTTTGCTGTACGGGTATTTGTGCTTGCAGCTTACCACTGGCAACCAGCGCCAGCAGGAGGACCATCATTATGGAGTAATTTGTATGGAAAACCATTTTGATGATTGCTCGTACTGCTTGTTGTTATTGTGGTTGTTGTTGTCCTCTTCGGAGTTAAAGAAATTCAAAAAAACAAAAAAGAAAAGTAAAACGAAAATGAACTTAAAATCAATTCCGCTCTTTGAATCCTATTTTTTATTATGAACCAACATGTTTTCCGCTTCTTGGCTTTCGAAGGTGACAAAGGAAAGGAGATCCTTTATACTAATAATTTATGATATTTAGGCCAATTGGAATTTTGTTTGCTGGCTTCTGCAACTTTTATAGATTGGCAATGGTTAGTTTTCTTCTTTTCGAAACCGAGAGCTTTTCCGCTACTCAGTGAAAAGTATTTTTCGTCGTTTCGATTTTATAGAACTTCACTATAATTGTTTAGTATCATGATTTCCATACAATTCCTTTGTTTTATTATGCACTTTCTTGCTTTCTTTCTTTCTTTCTTTATATTGTATGTAAGTAGTAGGTTTCACTTAAATCAAATTCTACTATTAGGAAAAACAATACAATTTGGCCTCGAATTTTTGTGTTTTGTTTGTTTGTTATTCACGACCGGGAATTGTCAACTTTATTGTATTTTTTGTTTAGTTATAGCAAGGAGAAGGAGAAAAATACTCTCTCACTACTCTCTTTGTGCGTGTTTGTGTGAGTGTGTGTTTCAATAATAACTTTCTAGGAACATTCGTGGTTTGAACGTTAATGTTAATGAATTTTAATTGCTTTCGAACGTGTTTTTCTTTCACAAACTGCGGGCGCGCGGTTATATTTCTTTGTATATTTTTCAGGGAGTTGCGAGTATATGGTGTTGTTGTTGTTGTTGTTGTTCTTTCTTTTCGTTATATGGCGCCCACTGTTATCGTTTTCGATTTCCGTTCGTACGTTCGTTTCTCTAAGTTTTTCTACTATTAGTATTTATATTAAAGTGTTTTGCTTGTCAAGCGTTTATATCGCGACGATAAGATGTTGTTCAACGTTCGTGTTCTGAGAATAGACTGACTCGAGTTGTACCATGAACTACCCTTATATAGACAGACATAGTACCTTATGACCGATGTTCCTATTGCTGCTGTTATTGTCAATATGACTATTAGAGAGAGCGTCCAACCGACCGACCGAGCGACCTTCTTCAAAAGAGACCAAAATTAACAGAACAAGAGAGAGAGATAGAGAGAGAGAGAGACCAGAGTATTATTAACAGTCAAAAGGATGCTGGCTTCTGTTGCTTTGCAGACTGGGATATTTTCTCTGATTTGTTTCGGTTTTTTGAAAAGCGTGTCGAGGATTCTTTGTATTCCTTTATAATGTGGGTATGCTTTTGTTGTTGTTGTTATTGTTGTTGTAGTTCTTTCTTCTTTAGATTTTTATTCTCTACTCTGTTGTGTTCTTGTGTTCTACTTGGTAATCTCATTTGTGTGAATCTATGATTGTTGTTGCATATCAACCAGCTGGCATCGCTTCAACGAGTCTCGTTGAATTCATCTCCTCACCATATGAGTATGTCAGTCTGTCTGTCCGCCTGTCTGTCCTAATACCTTTTCTTGTTGTTGTTGTTCTTAGTTTTGTTTTTGCAAACATTTTCCTTTGACTTGTCCGTTTGCTCGGTTGTGTGTGAGTCGTTGCGTCTTAGAAGAAAGGAGGTAGTACGAGTAAATTTTCTCATTTTGCGCCTCTTTTGTTAGCCTTGTTCACGGTCTACGTTTTGATAATGAAAATATATGATGTGTATGGCAGCGAACATTAATACAAATGTAATTTATGTTTATATAAAAGAAGAAGAAGCATCAGCAGCAGCAACAGCAGGAGGAGGACTATGTGTGTGTGTGTGAGTGTGTGTGTTTATGATATCCACATGCATGTGAGTGAGTGAGTGCGTGTGAGTGTGTGTGTAGATATTTAGAAATAATAATAATAATAATACTTCACATTCCATTAAATTACAATAACAATAATTTTAATTAAACATTTTTTTTTTTTTTTTGTTGGTATTTATTGTGTTGATGATGATGATGATGATGACAATGATTAGAGAGAATGAGGAATGAATGAATTCCTTGACTTTATTTGTCATTCTATTTAATTGTTATAAAATTATTGTAATTGACAACTCTACTCTATTTATTGTAACTAAACCAACTTCACTTCTTAGTTACAATACTATAAGCATTCATAGAAATTTGTATATGAAGAAAATAATAAAGTCCTTCTTTATAGAGAGGATTGGAGTAGGGTTTTTTGTGTGTGGGTTGCATGTCAAAAATTAACCTCCATGAAATTTAAATCGGATTTGATTGTTAAGTTCATTACAGTTAACATTATTTACATAAGAGACTCTATTGTCCTTTTGTATAACCAAGAAAAAAAAAAAAAAGTAAATGGTAAATGGTACCAAAGAACCAGATGACAGTCTCTGACAGTCACTATTCGCTCAATTGTCTAAGGATTTACGATTGTATTGTATGCATGTCCTTGTATTTGCTTTGTCATTTCTTGTAGATATTTTGTTGCATTTTGGTTTGCCAATGCAAACTCAGCATTCAAAGGACAAAATTCATTTTATTGTTCAGAAGCGAAAAAGAAAAAAAATAACAATTCTTTAGCAAAAATCACAAATTTTTATGAAAAGCCCAAGAACCCACACATTCATTGTAGGGAAAGAGATAGATTGTATTAGAGAGATTTCCATTGCTTGTTAAAGAATCGACTTTAAGATGCATGGGATTAGATTGGATTCGATATTTCTTTATTTCTTTTCTATTTTTGCTTTTCAGATTTTAAAACAAGTCAAGAGTAATAGGTTCTTCTTACTATTGGTCATTGTCATAGGTATACAATATAATGTCCTGCCGGAAACAGGAAGTTGAGATGGTGGACCACCACCCTGAAGTGAATTGCATTTTCAATTGTATGTCTTATTTTTTTTTTTCTATGAGTTTCCATAAATCTATTGATTTCGTTTTTGATTATTTTATTGATTCTGTTCTGTGTTGTGTGATAAATATACACGTATCTATTTAGAGGTCATTTTATTTTTGAATTGCTTGTCAAACAGTCATTTATTTATTTTGACAAGTTTATTTTGCTGAGTATTTCTTATGACAATTCATTTCCATCCAACAGATGGTTAATATTAATGTTGATAATGGTGTGATACTTACTAGTGATGGTGGTGGTCTGTAAACAATATTATTATTGTTATAATTGTTTGTCAATTTCCGCAAATTGGTGGCTGCTGCTACTGTTGTTGGTAGCACATAAACCAAAATATTTAGTACGAAAAGCAACATGAGTTAACCAACAGTTTATTGCATTTCACTGTATAGACAGACAACTCAATGAGATACTGTTGATACTGGTTATGTGTCCTTGACTATGAACGGAAGTATATAACATTGGAATTGTATGAGTTGTATGAGACCGAAACAAAAGTCCAAGAGTATAATAATGAAAATTTTTATAGTCGTTGCCTTTTCATTATGTGTAAATGACCATTTCAGTGTTCAGTGTTCGTTCTCTTTTCATTGTAATCTCTTTGGGTCTTAGTATCGCTCAATAAATTTTAATTTTTTTTTTCCAGTTGATATTCATCCCCTTTGTCAGTTGTCTTCGTCATTGTCATCGTCGTCGATAGTTCAAATTTCAATTTAATAAGACCACTCCTGCCTTTACTACAATACTTGCCATGGTAATGACTGCCACCCGGGCCCTGGCCAAGCATACTTACTATTTACAAGTATTTTATAGTATACTACTATGAGGAGAACATTGTTATATTGCCCGATTGCCCGAACTGAGCTGAGCTGAGCTGCTGCTATTGGTGCTGCTGCTTAGTTTCTGCTAATGAGCAATTCATGTCAATTGTTAATTAGTTCTCGTTGCTGAAGATTTTTATCTGCTCTAGTTTTGTGACTTATCAGCAGCCCAAGTCCCGTCGATCCGTTGCGCAATTGCGCGTGCCCCTCAAGCAATATTGCCAAAGGCAGCTAAGGCGGCCTGACCGACCTACCATCCGACAGACCATTTACGCTTAGTACTCGCAGTAGTGGAGGAGCAAAGTAGAGCAGAGCGGAGCAGAACAGGGTAGCATTTTTATAGTCCAAAGAGAATGAACAATAGTCAAGAAATTAGCAAACCCAGTAAGATAAGTCAATTAGGTTTGGTTTTATTTCGTTGTTGCGCCCTCAAAATATTGTACTACTACTGCTTCTACTACTACTGAGAGTATAAAGCCAATGCTAAAAGCAAAGGAAAAGAAAAGAATAAAAGAATATCAAGTCAAGTTAGTGGATGGAAGAAGGCGAGTGAAGGCATGAGAATAAGACTAAAGAATAAAGCACACGCTAACAAAGAAAAAAACAATATCAAATAAAATGGGGCCAAATAAAGGCAGCAATTAATAAAGGCAAACAGACGAATGGACTGACTGACTGACACAATGCACAGAGACTCCTCGAGAGAGGGCGTTGAACGTTGGCTGGCTATGACTATGACAAGAACATAAGATGGCAGCATTAGGCTCAGTATCATTTTTAGTAAGGACATTTAGACATTGTGCAAAATAGACGATTTGTTGTTTCGTCCTTTCTTTGTCGCTGTCATTTCGTCATTCGTCATTCGTCGGTGTCGGTGTCACTGTCGTCGTGGCTTCTGACGTGGTCTCGACGCTTCGCCATGTCATGACACCGCATGGTTGTTTTTTCTTCTCTTCTCTTCTCCTCTATTCTACTCATTTGATGACGGGGGGGGGTTTGGGTCCGAATTTGATTCTGAGATGGCAGGGCAGCGATGTGTACGGGCAATTTAAGCTGGCGTTGGACAAGTCTGTCAGTCAGTGGGTCGTCGTCGTTGTTGTTTCTGTTATTTCTCAGCTTTTTCAGTTTGCCAGGATAATATGCCCCAGAGACGCAATTGTTACATTTAATTGTTGTTTCTTGTCTGACTGTCTTTCTTTCTGTTTGTCTGTGTGTGTGTGTGTGTGTGTCGTTTCTGATGTTATTTGCGTAAAGAAGATTTCGCAGTTACTTTCTTTTTTTTTTCCGTTCATTCTTTCTTTCTTTATTTGTTTCCCATGCGCGGCCAATCTGGTCTAAAGTAATGGGTAAACAGTAGTACGATAAATGGATGGATGGACGGACGGACGAATGAATGTATCCATTCTCATCCTTTTCTGTAGATTTTATGTTTGTTAGTACCAGTCAATGGAATTGCCGTCATTAGAAGCTCGTCACACAATGCCATTCAATTAGGATTGACTTTGTGTGTTGTTGGGTTGAGTTGGTTTTGGTTTGAATGGTTGGTTGGTCTAGAAGTCTTATGTCCATTTCCATTTCCATTTCTGTCCAGTTGCCTTTGTTGATTTTGCCTAAGCTTCATTGTCGCTGTCATAGAGTTCGTCGCTCAATGTCTCTGATAAAGGCATTTCATTTTATTTCATTTTGGATACTGGGAGAGTCTCAAAACATTTGAATTATTGCGTCGACAAAAGAAATTTTGCTTTGATGCGAGGCGTCGTAATATTTGGAGAAAAAAAGAAGGAGGAAAGTACTACTATATAGGCTTTGTTATCTTGTAAGCCATTACTCATAATTTTACTGAGAATTATTACAAAAGTTAATATTAATGACGTTGATGAAAATCTCGTCATTTTTGGTTCGCAAGAAATGAGAAAAAATGTTACAATGAAATAAATATCACTTCGCATAAATAACAAAAGTCGCCGAAAAGTAAATTAAACATAAAAAGTTGAAAAATTGATAACCAAAAAACCAACAGAAAAAGAGAATTATGTTTCAAAGAAAGCGGACAACGGCAGACACAACAAGGACAAAAGACAACCTAACAAGGCCACAAGTGAACGAAGTACTTGATATTTCAATAAAGAACAGTAAAAAGCAAGGAGACTGCAAAAGATTTTCATAAAAAAAAAAAAAATAAAAAAAAATTGAATTACATGTCGCGACAATTTCCATTAAACATAATTTATGGATCAATGCATGGATGCATGCATATGGGGAAATGATTTTATTTCCCAGTGAAAATTGCTTCAATATGCAGTGAATCAAAATATTTTTCCTTCTAAGTCTCTTATAGTAGTGTTACTCATTGTTGCATATAGATGTGCAACATGGAGTGCCGTCGTTCATTTTGAAACAAAAATGCCAAAAAATAAACAAAACAAAAAAATGAAAAAAATAAAATAGAAAATTTTGTTGCAAAACAATTTTTGACACTTTTCCAATGTCCAAAGAGGGGGAAAACAAAGCGCAGCTTGCCGTTTGCTGTCAGTGCACGGCAGGACAACTGAGTTGTCAATCATTCACGACGACGGTGACGGCAGGAGAGTTAACGAACCACTGAACCTACGAAACCATTGTTCTTCCCATCACTGGGTAAGTCAGTCAGTCAGTCAGTCAAGTAAGTGAATGAGTGAGCTAGTGAGTTGGGTAGGCTGACAGGCAGACAGGCAGACAGGCAGGCAAGCAGGCGCTACTGGTGACAAAAGTCACACTTCGCATTTCTGTTGTGTTGTCATTAAAACGAAACTAGAAACTCCTTTTAGTAAGTAAAACAAAAGGCATGAGCGAGCGCAAAGCAACAGGACATCATGATTAAATTTCCAAAATATACAAAAAAAATATAGTTTGTGTAAGCATAAGAAACAAAGAATTTGGATGGACAACTTCAATACAATTTTTTGGATAAACAATTTGATTTCTTTTAGTCAAAATTGTTAGTTAGGTGCATGCACTGCATGAGATTCCCATCCCTCCAGCTATAGTATTAGAGTAGATGCTATGTTATGTCAAACAATGTCCATGCTCAGTGGGTTCTAAAGCAGTTTGAGCAAAGACTGACTTGAGTTTCATTTGGTTTCTTTAGATCTAACATAATACCTAAGGACAGCAGCAGATGTGTTTTTGTGTGGTGAAATTTGTTGTTTCTCTAAACTCACCATTGCACAATCACTTGAGTATGAAAGAAGGGAAATTTCTTTGACAACAGGGAAATGTTAGAGCGAAGTAAACAAAGTTAATGTAACTTCAACATAACAGAGAGAGAGAGAGAGAGAGAGAGAGTAATTGAAAGAGATTCCTCTCTGCAGATAATAACAGAAAGTTGAGAGAGAGAGAGAGAGAAAGAAAGTACACGAGATAATAGTGAGAGTGTAAAGTTCAATTTCTTTTTGATTGAACAATGTTGCTCGTTTGTAGGTAATTTGATTATTTTTACACAAATAACTTGTCCTGTCCAATATTATTGTTTGATTGTGTGTGTATGTGCGTGTGTGTGTTTGTGTGTGTGTGTGTATTTGTGTGTGCGGTTGGTTATATTTAACAATAATGAAGAATTCTACGATACACGAATTTTGAACGAATGAAATATATTTAAACACAACTATGATAATAATGATGATGACGATGATGAGATGAGATATTTCTGCAAAGGAAACCAATGTTGACTTTACTCACTGACTGACTGACTAACTGCCTGCAAAGTATTCATCGTCTATTCAGTTGAGAGTATTCAGAGATTTACTTGTTTTTAGTAGCAATCAAAAGTTGGTGACATCAACTTGGTCCACTGACCACGAGACACCAACTTGCCTTGGTTTGCTTTTGCTTTTGCTTTGGTTTGGTTTGGTTTGCTTTCGCCTTTTCATTTTTGTTTTGATAAATTTCACATTTCATGTTCAATCGATTTCTATTTTGTTTCTCCATCTCTTCTATTTTTCTTCCCCCTTTTTGAATCATACTATATTTCTGTGTTTTTATAAACTGGAATGTCCTTGCAAAAATTTGGTAACATGAACAACAACAACAAGAACAACAACAAATTCCTTAGAGAGCTTAGATCTTCAATCAATGTGCATTTGTCGTCGTCATTCGTTAGGAGTGTAGTGGTGTGGTTCTTGGATGAATGTCTATTGCGACAATCTCTGATCCTTGTCCGAATAGCTTTATATCAAATTTTGAAGGAATACATAAATTAAGAATAAGAAAATGTCTACTTGTGCTTTACTTTTATTTTCTTTCCTTTCTGCCTGCCTTTCTTTTGGAAAATGCCGCCAAATTGTCTCGAAAGTTGTAACTACAATATTTTTTCTTCCTTTCGTCATTTGGTGATGGTGGTGGCGTTGGTGGTAGTTTACGCAGCTTACACATAAAACATATTACTTACTGTACACAGTTCCCACTCATTCATGGTTTTATCTTTTTGTCCGTTTCTCTGTTTCTCTGTTTATAACTTATAAAGTTGACTTTTTACATTATTGTGCATACATAAAGGATTTCATTTAAGGCGCCGGCTATTGCCATTTGCCCTTGCTCGTGTAATGTATGTTAAAATGAGATCACGTCGCATTTAAGCTTACTTTTCACTTATATGCATACTAAGAGTATACTGACTGACTAATCGACCGACTGACCCACCGACCTACAGAATGGTTTAATTTCAAGATAAGCCATGTGCAAACAGGGCAGGATTAAGACTTATAAAGGCCAATCAATAGGCAATGAAAATCTTAGCACTGAACGCACTTATATATTCAATACTTATAGCTAAGCTTGTAATTTGATTAATTAAATTTCGGGTGGGAAAAAGGCAGAAATCCGCAAGTACAAAATTTAAGAAATTCCATAAAAAAAATAATTGGAAATAACTAATTGATAATTGAAAATGCCTATATCCCATACTTTTACTTATTTTTTTTTAAATTTTTTTTCCACCAACACACTCAAAAATAGTCTATTGAGGCTAACATGGAATCTCTTGGTTTTAGTTTAATTTTTTGTACTTTTAAAATCAGGTCAAATTCAAGAAAGGTCTGGTCATACCATGATGTCTACATAAGGGTTAAAACCAAGTTAGATTTAAGAAATAGTTCACTTTTCTATTACCATAAGTCCAACTGAGAATCCAAGAACTGGGTGACTATGTCTGGCGAAATTAGAACAGAGTGTCATAATCCGCGATTAACACAAAAAAAACCATAGAAGTTCACTATCACCACGAAATGCTAATCCACTCACCATTTGTAAAACATTTTCTTTTTTTGTATTATTTTTTGACCTTGAATTCTTAACCTCACTGACTGTGAAGTTTTTGGATTGTTGCCTACATGACACAATCTGGCACTGTGTTAAAGAAAAGTTTACATTATTTCCTCTTGAGAGACTCGAAATCAAGAAGACCAAGCAAAAATGTTGCTAATAATTTTTTTTTTCTTTTTTTTGGGTAGAAAAATAAAAATTTTAGTTTTACCAAGGATAAGAAAGGGAAACATATACATAACCAAACATAAAAAATTTCAAATTAAACAATAAAAATGCACATATGTATTCACATACTCGCACATGTTTTCTTTATTCAGATGTACATAGATACAGATGTGTGAGTGTGTGAGTGTGCATGCATGCAAAAAATCTCATAAATTTAATTTTATGAAAAACAATTACATTTCTACCCAAACTCACACCCACGCACTCATACTCATTCATACACTAAAAATATTCAGAAAAAAGTACAAGAAACTTGGTCTCACTCACCTTCTCGTCCAACCTTCTACCCAGATTCCCCTCCCCATCCCCATCCGCCTTCTCCTCCACCCTTAGTCCTTTAGTCACTCATTTACACACAGACTGACAGATACATGTGCACACTGTGGTTTACACTTGTAAGCATTTGCAAGCATATTTCAAATCATTCAAGCACTGGAATGATGATGATGATGGTGATGGTGAAGACGGTGGAGATGGAGATGGATTCTGGGCAGGTGCACTATTACTCTGTTGAATGAGAGTGGTGGATCTATGTGGGTTGCTGCTACTTTTTTTTTTTGTTCTTTGTATAGAACACACAGTCGACAGTCAGTGAGTCAGTCGAGTCGAGTCGAGTCGACCGCAAATACAAACGTAAATTTGCAAGTGTGTAAATTTTATTATTTTGTCGCACGCTGAGCCACACACAGTCGAAGTCGCAGTCGTCAAGTGAGTAGTACATAGTAGGTTGGTGGAGGATACTTGGTTGGTTGGTAGAACAACCGCTTGAGAGTGGTTAAGTGCTTCACCTGCAGCGTTTAAATTACGAAAGTATACTTTTCCCTTCATATGCATATATATTCGCATATTCATACTCGTATATTGTAGATACGTGTACTATATATCTTTATTTAACAAATGTGGGGCAACAGGTCCCAAATTCTAAATTGGGTAACTTGTTTCTTTGTTTTTTTTGTTTTGTGTTTTTCATGTCTTCTCCCATATTTTTTTATTACAATATTACACGAATTACAATATTTTGTCCCACTTTGGAGTCACTTTTACTGCTTCGGTTCCGTTTTTTGGTTATGATTGTTGCAATTCCTGCCTGTTCACCATCTTCTCTAAGCTTATGTTGCTGCCATGCCATGGCATTCAAACCTATAGATCATTTCCGCTATATGCTTTAATATGTTTTTAATAGATGTCTGCATTCGAAGCAATTTATGTTTATAGTACTTAGTATGTGTGTTCAGTATCTGTAAGTGAGTGTTATTTGCATACCTTCACCTTCACATAGATACGCATACACAATTGTATCTTGAAGAATGTAAAGCAAATGTGACATTCAAGTATTAAAAGCAAGTAGCAATGGCAACGGCAGCATCAGCATCAGCAGCAGCATCAGCATCAGCATCACCTCCTTCGCACGAATGAATCTAATTGCGCAAATGTGTGGTAAATTATATTTTTGCATACACAAGCACATACTCAGATACTTTCTCTATGAAATATGTGTACTACATACAAAAGAAGAAGGAGAAGACGGCTAAGGTGAAGGAAAGGAAGATTAGGAAGTCTGACTTAGATGGAAGATGTTATTTTTGAGGAAAATTATGTATCTCTCCCTCTCTCTAAGTATCTGTTTGTGTGAATGAGCATGCAATAATTGTCTACAGTCTTTGTTGAATAATTGTTAGCAACAGTGAAGGCTTTTACATTTTTCAAGCATTTCAAACACTCAAAGGTCGGAAAGTTACATATGAGAGATAAAAACATACTCTTACATATTCTAGATACATGTTTAGATACAACAAACATACATATGAAGAAAAAGAAGGTACTATGTTCATTCATTCATTCTTTGTGTATAAAATAAGTTTTAGAAATTTAATGCTTAAGGATTTAAAAGTCAGAGATTGTCGACATGGCAGAAATAAGAGAGAGAGAGAAGTTTTTCCGTTTTATACTGACATTACTTCACTTCACTTCAATTCACTTTCAAATGGGTGGATGATGGTGATGGTGTTGGTATTGGTATTGGTGGTGGTGGTTGTAGTGGGAATAGAAATCAGTAAGTGTTTTTTGTATCCAACGGCTTCAAGGGAGCAACAACCTAAAGCCATGTAAGTCCGTCAGTCATTCAGTCAGACAGTCACTCATTCATTCATTCATTCAAACCAAGAGACAAAATTACAATGTTCATAGAATACAGAACACAGAACACGAGGAGTAGAACAGAAAACAAATTGCTGCGACCTTCTCTTAGTGTTATTTGACATAAATTACAAAAAAAGCGACATTATTATCAATTAGTCTAATCTTCGCCGTCTGACATATTCTCGACAGTCGTCCTGTGGAGTGTGCTTCTTACTTACAAAGTAGATAGAGGAGAGTCACATGCGTACCACATCCTTCCTCCCACACAAACACATACACATACACACAACACAACACAATACAACATAACATAACCTAAGACAGGAGTAGATACATTTGAAAATCCATGATGTCTTGAATTTGTTTTGGGGCTGTTTTTTATATTTTCTTGTTTTGTTTTGTGTCTTCTTCATTCTTGTTGTTCTTGATATACTAGTACGAAGTACATATTTTGTTGTATTATTTTTGTTCTTTAGCTGAGCCTGAGCCTGATCAGGATCTGTTGTCATTGTTGACAAAAATCGTAAAAATTGATTTTTTTGAAATAAGAAAAAAGAAGTCTGCCTGTCGTCTCACCTTCACATAATCATCATCATCATCAGAAGAAGAAGAAGGGAAGCTAAACAGGAAATCAGCCAAATTATATTAATTTCAACATTGTCAGCTACTTTGACACAAATACTAAATCCCTTTGAAATCCCAAAACAAGTTCACCGAGGCAAGAATTCAATTCAACAACCTTTGAATTTAAATAGGCAAAAGTTGAAGAACAATAAATCGAATAGTAGTAGATGGAGATGTAGATGTAAATGTAGAAGACAGCAAAATGAAGGTAAAAATGGAAGGGCAAAATGAAGGAAATGCGTAACAAGGATTTGAGGCTCGCAAAAGTAGAAAATCGATTATCTTAAAGTAACACAAATAGCATTAGCAAAAATCTTCTCTCACTAAGTGACACACATACTTCCTACTTATATAGGAGTAGAAGAAAACTGTGACACAAACAAAATAGTAGAATAGTAGATTGAAATGGAATAGAATAGTTTTGAAACGAACTACTAAAAAGAACATCATCACCAGTATCAGCAGCAGCAATAGGAGTAGAAATGCTTTTGTTGTTGTAAGAAGAATCATGACCAAGACAACCGACCGACCAACCGCCCGTTTAAGCGTCCAAAGGACCAACGAATGACATAATGACATACGAACTATGGAAGCTAACAAACAAGCATAAGGAGGACTTACGATATTTGTATGCTGCTGCAGAATAGAATAGATGAGAACATATACATGGGGCTTCAATGGGCGTTCCAAGGAAAACACTGAAAGGCACTTATTCAAATGCAGATTATCCTTTGGAACGCACACACTCACTACTTACTTTCTGACTGATAAACTGACAAACTAACTGACAGACTGACTGACTGACTGAGAGACTGAGTCACTGGGTGAGTGAATTACACACACGAAGCAACCAGCACAATAAGAGGCTTGCTTCCAAGGACTTGAATTGTCCAGCCAAATGTCGTTTGAATTAGACAAATGAAGTAGAGACTTCAAATGTTCGAAATTTTAAGGACACTTGAAAAATTAAAACGAATACATTTTGGGTTTCTTTATTTTCTTTATTCCTTTATTCCTTTATTTTTGCTATTTTTCTGTTTGTTCTTTTCACTCTTATAAGATTTAAATTTTGAACAGATTGCGACATTCGTCTAAGTGGAAGTAACTAACACTTTTCATCATTTGTATTCATTGATGTTGGTTGTTGTTATATATTGTAGTAGATGATAATATTGCATTATGAGATACAAAGATACAAAAAACATACGAGAGTTCATAGCTCGGTCAGGCATACAGAATGAAATTAAAAATCCTAACGAGACCTTGTTGTAAAGGAAACGACGATGGCGATGATGATGATCAAAAAATGCTTAAGGCGTCGTCATTTCTTTACATAATCGAATTACGTGCCATGACAAGATTTGAATCTTAAATTCGAACTCATCAAACAAAAAAATAAACAAGGTCATCATCGCCATAGTCATCGTCATCTTTTTTACCATTACCATTACCGGGATCGCGGTGCAACGCCATATGGTCTATCATAGGCGCAAATAGACAAACAAGCGAACGACGACCTGCCTTAAGTTAGCCAGTTGCTGTCTGTTCGACAAGTTCGCCCTCATCTATTTGCCATATGTTACTGCTCTTTTCCAATTATCCTTTCCTTCTTTTTATAATTCGTTGAGATGCGGCCCATGCAAAGGCACGACACGACACGACACGACATGACTCGATTCGACTGACTCGTCTTGTAAAGAATCAGAATTAGTTTCAGTTTCGGTTTTATTCTCATTTTATTTTCCTTTCATTTCATTACATTTTTTATTCTCGGTTGCCGCGCCCCAAAAACAATAAGACAAGTAGAATTTATAGAATGTGAGAAGCAATAAATTGAACCCATCTTTCTAGGTAGACGAGAGAGACATTGTTCTAGGAATAAGAATTCTGATGCATATGATGCTCTTGCAAATGCCACCGCAACTAATGGGTTTAGGAACGCTCAATCAAATGTGCGCTGACAGGCACAAAGTCGATCCCTGAGCCCAGTTAAATCCAAACTGAACTGAATCGAACAAATAAGCAGAGCAATAGTCATACTACTATGATGTGTAATGGAATGTTTTTACTTTTTAGTTGAACCGATAAATCTTATAATGTCTCCATAAAAGAAAGGGTTTTCATGTTTCTTTATGAAATATGGAATTTTAGATCATATTGTTGACAATTTTGTTTTACTATTTTTGGTTATCCTAACGGGCGACATTTCTAACACTCCACTAACAGATAGAAAACTATCGTATCTATCCTTCGATATACATAATCTGAATATCACTTAAAATCTTTCAGTTTTAAGTGTTTCTTGCCTCATCTAAGTGATCTTCGTATTCTTTTATTTATTATAATTATTTTTTTTTCTATTTTGTATTTTCTTTTAAGGACAGCAGGCATCCTTTCTTCTAAGAAGTTTCGTTTAGTTTAGTTAGTTTTATTTTACTTGAATATGATATTTTTGGTGTCATGTGTCATGTCAGTCGTTACAATTTTAGTATTTCGACTCGGTTCGGTTCGGTTCTACTTGTTTGAGTTTGTTTTATGAGCTACTTGTGATAATCACTTTAAACATTGAAAAGAAACCCATTTCGAATTTCATGAAATCTCCTGCTACACAATAATTGTATTCATCCAATGAGAAGTAGGAAATGAAATGTATAGTACTAAATGTGGACTCGTGGCTAGGCAGATGTTGTGTTAATACTTATAAACTTTTGCTTAATCCAAGTTTTTTTGTTTGATTCTGTGAAGAGTTAATCGAAAAGATATAAAGAAAATAATAATGTACCATATGTTATACCATAGGTTATATTATAGCAATTTGTTAATGAAATTGGTTGAATCAATTGCAAGAAAAATTACTAAAAATAAGATTTTATTGTATCGTATGTTCAGGAATAAAAATGGATATCAGGATGTGATTGATCACAGTTCTTGTATCAATTTATCTGAATTTTTGAACGTTTTATTATAATGCGGATATGCCAATGCCGTATAATGAAAGTAACCTTGTCGCTACCTATGCCGATGACTCCGCGTGTCCAGTTGAGTCGGCAGAACGGGCCCAACGGTATCTGTAGAGGTTTAACTCCAGGGCCAAGCATTGGAACATTGGCTTAAACACCTCCAAATCTGCAAATTGCACATATACATTAAGACGCAATGCTTGTCAAGTTATAAACTTTAACTTTAGTATCATACCTCAGGTAGACCAAGTACCTTGGTCTGATCCTGGTCAAGCGTCTAACTTGGCGCTCGCATGTAAAAAATGTCACTGCGTGCTGCTATCGAAAATTGAAACCAGTAAAAGTAGACTAACTTTGGCTATGCCGAAGTTTTAATATTCTTCACGTCTTGAAATTTATATGGTTGGTGGATATGGATAAGGCACTTATAGTGTCAAAATTTCAAGTCGATAATACAAAAAAACAAAAAAAAGGTTTCCTATTAAGAACTTTAATTTGGATTCATGTTTGTATGGGTGGCACCCCCTTAGTTGTCCGATTTGTCTGATTTTAACAAATGTACTGCGTATAGCAAAAAGAAAGCTCAGCTCTCTAGCTGAAAAATTGAGGTTTGCATACATACAGACGGACAGACAGATAGTTTGATATGGCTAGATGAACTCGTCTCGTCGCGCTGATCAAGAATGTATGGTTGCTACAAACTTCATTACGAACTTACTGCGTGAAGAGTATAAAAACTAGACTGGCCTATGTGCGCAAAAAGTAAAATCAACACAATAAACTGCTTAAATAAAGATAAGTAATTATTTGACCCGTCTGGCTATATGGCATCCAAATCTGGAAAACGACTCCTTACAACATCATAAAAATACAGGCAATATTAAATAAAGTCCTTCGACGAATAACGGCTGCACTATGGTTTGTCAGGAACACCACATTACTTCACGTCATTAGAATGCCAACAATACTTGAGGAAGTAAACTTCTTTGGCAATTGTTATAAAGATGGACTGCTGCAACACCCCAACTCCCTAGCAAGGTCGTAAATTCACAACAGATCTCTGCGAAAGTTAACGCGATTTCTCCCCAACGACCTCCCCAAAAGGAGTTTGTAAATACCTTAGATATCACTTTCCTCTAAGCACACATGATTATCCAAAAATGAAATTTTCAAATGTTTAAAAACCTCAAGGTTGATTTGACTATTTAATGAATATAAAGAAAAGGATTAATGTTTTATTAATCTTATGGTTATTTAATTAAAATATCGTTGAGTAATTATTTATCAATATTTATTGTTAATTTGAACAAACAATTGAAAAATCACAACAACAACAACAAAATTAAAAAAGGTTATTCGTACTTCTATTTGCTATAAATCAATTATTATTTGAATTAAATTGGTAAAACATTTGACTTGTGGGCTATGTTCCCAATTATAATAAATGCATAATATTAGCAACGCTCACTTTCAATCGCAATTTTTTTCTTTTTTATGTAGCAACTGTCATAAGCTCACAAATTTATCCGGTTTATGTGACTTATACCTTGCGAGAAGACCATATACATAAATATGTATATATATATTAATTGTAATTTCTAAACTACAAATTCGCTGACATTATGCAAATTATACCACTTAAAATGATCTAAAACTGAATCACTTTAAATGATTTTGTGAAATGCACTCAAATATTCAATACTACTATATATAATGTACAGTGGTTACAAACAAAATACAAAAATCAGTTATTAAGCTAATCTCGATTACAATAGATCACGAGTCTGCACCAGCAGAAGGGTTATTTATCCAGGTGTGCATTTAGTGTATCTACTGAAGTTTTCAGATTTACTGTTTTTGTATATGAAAAATAGAATTGAAATTGCGTCGTTAGTTTTCTATTCTTTTTTTGACAAATGTCAGAGATTGAGAGAGGGGTTGTCTGGCTTCGGCTTCTTGTAGAACAATCCAATCTGTTCATAGACAAAACGTTTGTTGACAATTGCCATTAGTGAAGTACGACTAGTTTTTCATTTCACTTAATTATTCCACAATAGTAGAATGAATGGATGAATTTGAAGTGGGTTTCTGAGGCAAGCACTGAGAGTTTGTTGCATAATGAATAATTGAATGAAGGTACGGTTGTAGGGTTTTGGAAAGTATAACAGGGGTTCATTCATTTGTAGGGCGTAAATTTTAAATTGTGGCAAATAAATAGCTTGCGGTACAAAAATTAAGCAAGCAACCCCTTTTCAATTCATTTTTTATAACTTTCATTTTTTAGTTTTCGTTTCGTTTTCGTTTCCTAATCAGTTTTATTGATTAATTTATGTAATTTATGTAATTTATTCAAGGTCCTTGAGGTGCAATAGAAGCGGCTGCATTTTGTGTTTGTATTGTTCCCAAACCCCGAGTTACGACCTTTTTTGGTAATTGTGATGAATTCTGTTTCATTGTGTGTGAATAGGAAATTGATATTTTTATTCATTGAATTAATAATCTCCGGTTTTGTCATTGAATCAACACAACAAACGACTTTTTGCCATATCATCAGACAGCAAACATCAACTGGCGTCAATGAATCCTTGAAATCAATAACCGACAATAATAATTTCGTTCCACTGCATTCCATCCAACATTGCTCCATGATGAGAAGTTTTTATTCCTTTTAAGCAAATCTCATTTTATAGAAAGCCATCTCCATCACGGTCATAGTCATCACCATCGCCATCATCATCACTATCACCATCAGAAAGCGAATAATGAGAAAATTGTTCTTTGTATTGTACAATTTTCCAGGACAAAGGATAAAAGAATATAAAATAAGCAAAAAATCGGAAAGAAAAGCAGACAATGAACATCTTCTCAAAGCCAAAGCCAAAGCCAATGCCAAGTAGCGAAAGTCAAGAACGCAGATCGCAGTGGAGTAGAGTGGAGTCGAGTAGAGTAGACTAGAGTAGACTAGAGTAGTAAAGTAAACTCTAAGAAAACTCATTGCTGCAGTATCTTCTCTACCTCCTCCTTCTCCACAATATCTCCTCTTTCTTTCTATTTGAGTGTTGGATTGTGTATGTGTGTGTTATTGAGCTGAAACAGACGGGAAATATAATGAAAATTGATACTAAAGCGTAGCAAAGCGTGGAAAATCGTTCTATTTCTTTTTCATTTTCATTTTCAATTTTTTTTTTTTTTTTGTGTCTTCCACCAGTTGTTTTACTAGCCTGAGGGAATGTCGGGATCTCTGTGGTGGTACAAAACGAACGAAATGTTCTCTTGAATGCGCATCAATTATTTTTAAAGCCGCCGCCGCAGCAGCAGCGGCAGCAACAGCAGCAGCAGCCGCCATGCAACAGATTCCCAAATTGACTGTCATTTCAACTAAAGAAACATTGAATCTTAAGAATTGAATTTATATAGATGGCTCCATTTGCAATTGGTCTTAACTTTAGCTGTAGCAGCTGCAACTATGAATGGGAATGTGTCTTCTTCTTCTTCTTTTTAGAGATGCAAAAAGTCAATTTACTCCTTTCTCTATTTTACTTAATTTAAACAAATGAACTACGAAATGCGGCATTTGTCATTTTGTGATTTTTTTTTTGTTTTCAGACAAAGATCCTTTTTAGATTTGTTTAAGTCATCCTCCTCCTTCCCTTAACACCCACATTCTTCTTGAAAAAGCGAAATGAATTTTAAATCAATTTTCAACACTCGAAAGAAATGAGCCAACTCCCTTCAACTATTATCCTCCTTGATGTTGTGTAAGACGCCATGTTTCATTTGTGTTGCTTTAATTGTAAACCAGGCAGGCAGGAGGCATGCAGGCAGGATGACTATGCCAAACGATGGCGAGAAATCCACGTCATGTGCGACGAGATATGTCCCAAAAGTAACCAACCTACGTTCATAAATAGATAAACAATGTCGCGATTCATTCAAAAATTAGCCACTGTAAAGCAGATGAAGCTTTGCTCGAAGAGGCTCGGAATATCTTTGAAATGATCATGATCAATGATGATGATTTCCAGGAGTCTTAGTCAAAAGCAGAATAAAAGAGAATAATAGTACCGCAGATACTTTTGGAATTCACCTCGTATTCATTCAGTTCATTTCTTTGGCTTGAATCAGTTCCACTAACAACTTCCATGAAGGAAGGTACTACGTTTTTCTCTATGATTTTCATTCATTTACACTACCGCCGCCATACGTTGTTGTACTTCTACTACTACGATTTTCCCATTTAGTTAAACAAAATTAAAACGTGATTTGTTTTCCTGTTCATCGTTCTTTTGTTGGCATTCATTTCTATTCTGTTTTATTTTATTTTCTTTTTATCTCTTGTTGCTGTTATTATTGTTTTTTTCCTTTTTTTTTTGTGTAGTCATCAACAAATGTAAACGTAGTACCACCATTTCACGTAACATTCTCCTTCCATCTTTTACGCTTTCCTTGTAAATACTATATTATACATATTTTAAAATTCAATACACGATTTCCAATTGAAGCTGAAACTGTTGCAAATAGAAAGAAGTTGATGGAACAGAAGTAGGAGTAGTCAAAGTCCTTCTCGTTCTCGTTCTCCTCCTCATTCTGCTTTGTCTATGAATATAAAATTAAAAAACAAAAGAAAAAATATAACTTGAAAGAACTTTCATTAATTTGTTGTTGTCGTCCTTTACTACATAGTTCAATTTAATTCAACTAAACCCAATTGAATAGATGGGATATTAATATCAACAAATCGCACCGATCCAATGCGACCCAAGCCAATTCGACCTGACCTTCTAATACTTATGTACTTACCAACCAATTGAACTGTGTGTGAACGAACGAACACTTGAACACACATTTTGTATACAAATGAATGAATTCTTGCATTATTAAAACTGTTGGTGACAACAATTTTGAACAACACAAAATTCTACAATACTTTAGCCTATTGTTTGATCTTTTTACATTTCTACTGCGTTACTTTTCTAGTTACAAATTCGTTTTGGGTTTGAATTAAATTGTTCAAATTACCGATATAGTAACACCAAGCTAAGTTACAATGGTGCAGTCATGTTTTTATTCGTAACTCTTCTCTTCTCCTCCTTTCTATTTACATCATTTTCATTTCTAGTTTGATGTTAATGTTGATGTTGATGATAATAGTGATGGTGATGGTGATGATGATAATGATGATGATGATTTGTACCCAACGACATTTAGTAACCGTAGAATTGCTAACAAAATTCGCTGAACGAATGCTTAAATGAATCAAATGATTGCGTGATTAGTTTCTATAGGATTTGTGTGTGTTTTCCTACTTAACTTCAGGGTGACGTGGATTCCATGCCTGCTATGCCATATCAACCAATTCTTCTCATCTATCACAGTCACAGTTAGTGATGAATTTATGCCAATGTGTGTCTACATTTGTCAAATGTAACATTCTATATACATATGAGTATTTCTATGTGTGTTTATGGTCTTCACTGCTAGAAAAGTGCACCATATCTCTCCCATTCTCCCCTCTAAGTCCTTAGTCCTTACCATGTTCAATATTATAGTTGTTGGTGTTGGTGTTATTGTTTTTGTCGAATTTCGCGGTTTTCACAAGCTCAAAACACGAAAGTGCGGAAAATCAAAACTCTCTCTGGGAATTTATATTAAGCGCACATACTAGGGATTTGATAGTTCACTATGGCACTTGAGCAAAATGTCACATTGTCTGTTTGTCTATCTGTATCTGTCTCCCTATGAATCTCTCACAATCCGTCATAGGAGTTAGTGGAGTCATTGAGTTAGTCAATCTTTGATTGTCTGTCTATCTGTCTGTCTGTTGGTTGGTTGGTAAAATTGTAATTGCATTTGTTGCTGTTGCATCTTCAGGCAACGTGTTAGGCGTGGTTGCGTTTACGTTAGTTTGTTAAACTTAACGAACATGTGTCACCCTACACTTCTCTACTCTATTTACCTTCACTTATGGCAGGCGTTTCTTCTCTTTGGCCTCCCCATCATCAGCTACCTGTAATTGTAACAATTCTCTTTAGTGTATTACGACTATACAGAATTGCGGTAATGAGAATTTGAAATCCACATTTGTGAACATCAAGAGAATGACATACTAATGGAGTGAAAATTGTTGGCACACCTCCAGAAGAAGATGACGATGACGACTTTTCCATATTACTCGTATCCACATCAGCCTTATCATCATTATTGTGTTCATCAAAGTGTTGACAGACAATCATCATTCAAATGAGTGTGTTAATTCTACTTGTCGCGGAAACTAGTTTAATTACACAACAACGCATACTACTTTCTATTACTAGTGATGAAACATCACATACACACACACACACACACAAACACACACACACATACATACACACACACACATTCTCATCATTGCCACCAAATAAGGATACAAATGGAAAAAAAATGAAAACAAGGAAAACGAAAAGGGTTCCAAATGATTGTCGTTCGTTCATTAAGTCTTGTAACTTTTTGTTGTTTTGCTGGTTTTATGCATTTCCAATGACTTTAAGATTATCATTCATTCATTCATTCATTCATTCAATATGCCGCCGCTTCAGATTTCTTGTTATTGTATTGTATTTTTCCCTTATAGAATATTTTCTTTGTTTTAAGAAATGTATATAGGAAAACTTAACGTGAAACAACAGCGAAAACAAAAACCAATAGCCTTAGGTTATTAATCTGAGTCATGATGATGGTTGGGGAGGCCTGGGAGATTTTTCTTTCTTAGAGTGTGTTGCCTGGCGACGGTTTTATTTGTAAATGAAAAGTTACAAATACAAAAATGAAAACCAAGAAATCATGGAAAATTGAGAGAAGATTTTAAAGAAAAAAGGAAAAACAAAGATAAAATAAAATAAAAGAAGTTCAGTTGAGTTGAGTTGAGTTGAGTTGGGGGGCATTGGGCGTTATGGTGGCGGCGCGGCATTGTGTTTCTGACAATTACGACCTATATTTTCTCCGTCTGTCTGCCTCGTTGCCTTTCTGCTTGTCTGTCTATATGCCGCCTGCCTGCCAACTTACAATGAACAATAAAAAAAAAGAAAGCAACAACAATACCAAATACTAAGCATCATCACATGGTATAATTCTCCGACTTTTTTATTTTTATTTTTGTTGTGTGCTTTCTTCTTATTACATAATTTGTTCTATTTGTAATTAGAATTTTAATTTTCAATGCTTCTGAGAGTGTGTGTGTGTGTGTGTGTGTGTGTGTGTGAGTGTATATGTGTTTGTGTTGCTCTGTAGAGAATATGCCTTTTTTACGCTAAATATAAGGAGGAAGGATATGTGAGTAAGTGAGTGAGTGAGTGGGTGTTTGTAGTATTTACTTTTGGTGTAGAAGGATAATAAACGTAATCACCATCGTTTTCATAATGTTAATGTGGTGGCAACCAAACAGAGACAGGCATTCAAGCTGGCAGGCAAGTATCCAAAGTATAGAAAGCTGCCACTTGGGAGTGCCCCATATAAGAGTAAAGTTGTCTTTCGTATTGCTTGTGGTGGTGATGTTGGTGTTGGTGTTGCTGTTACAGCTACTGCTACTTTTACTGATCTGATGTGATATGATGCTGATGCTACTGCTGCTGCTGCTGCTGCTGATGCTGCTGCTGCTACTGCTAAGTTGGGGTCTCGCTATAATAACATTCAAAATATGTAATAACAATAATAATATGGAGCAGCAGCAGTAGCAGATTTGTTTATTTGCCTTCACTGAAGCGTGTCTATCTATGTATGTATGTATGTATGTATGTGTGTATTAGTGTGTACGTATGTGTGTGTGTGTTATTGTAGTGATATCAGTTCACCTTAGAGGGCGCATGATGTTGAATTTAATTTGCATTAATGAGTAACGTAACCCCGTTGCCCTCCTTCTTCTCCTATGCATTACACTAAGGCAAGAAAACAACAACAACAATTTTACCAAATCAACAAAAAATGAATATTAAATAAATGAAAATAAAATTTGTACTTTAAAAATATTGTACAATAAAAACAAAATAGAACATTAATTTCGGTTCACCGAAGCTTACATACTATTACCATACACTCCCCAGTTTTTACATATTTTCTGTTTGTGTGTGTGTGTGTTAATTGGCATTTCAAAATGATTTGTGCATTTTTGTTTAAATATCTTGAGAAATTCAAAACTTTGCCACAAAACTTCATTTATACTCATAGGTTTATGATGTTAAGTGTAGTTATAGCAAATATTTGTCCGATCGGTATAACTTTTTGTTATATTTTCAGCTGGCAATGGAGTCTTGAATTTTAAGTAAATTTCATTTTGGATTTATTCTCGAATCGAGGAGCTGTCCTGATATATTTTTTTTACTCTTTCCTTAGAACTCTTAAATTGACAAAACTAGTCTACAAATAAAAAGAGAAAAATTGCCACTGACATGGCTATAGATGCATCATTATCTTTGAATGTTCCTAAGTTTGAATTAGAATTAAAAAAAAAAAAAAAACCATCACGTTTAGAATTTCGAGATACATTAAAATAAAATTAACATTCTGTAACCCAGTTTTTCAGCAAAAGTTTGATATACAAAGTTTGATCCACCAATGAATTAAATGCTATATGTCACTCACAATAACAATTCTTATCTTTCAGAATTTCAATCTTGAATCCAATGAGTGGTTTTTACGTGGTAGGCTCACAAACAAACTAACACACATTCAATGTTTTTCTCCAAAGGTTTATGTGGTACGGAATTTTTAATTATGAAATAATATTTAGTACATCCTACTTAATATAAAAACACCAATAGTCACTCAGTTGCATATTGCCTATTGTAGACTAATGTAATTATTCCTGTAGTTAGAATCCGAAAAATTGGCGAAACATGGCTTCATCGAATCTCCTTGTAACGATGATCATTTACATATATAACTAGTATAAGTTCTCTTACTTGATTCTTATCTATTTCTATCTGTTCAAAATGACCTGTTCAAAATACTTAGTGTGCCACAGATATAAAAATATGATTTTATTTATAAGAAAAAATCTTAGTTCGTGTAATTTTGTTTCTTTTTGTTGCATTTTTTTTTTGAGCCATCAATTCTTTTTTAATGTTTTAAGTATTTTTCAGTTCAGAAAAACATTTAAACGAAACGCGTTGTAGTAGTTTTAGATGATTGTGTGGTGACAGCTGCAACTCAAATCAAATCAACTTAACTACTTCTATAACTTCTACTGATACTTCTGCACTGTATCCTATTTTCTTTTCATTTCTTGTTTTTCCCAGTTTATTGTGATATTTTTTTTTTCACATCTTCTTCTAGTACTTTGTATTGTTCTTGCTTTGCAAATGCTTATGACATTTTGCAATTTACTTATTGCTTTCATTACTTGAAATTGCACTTTGTTGCCTGTGACGATTTTCCTAACGTTCATTGCTGCTGTTTTGCCTTCGTCTTGTTGTTGTATTTGCTTTATTTTTTTTTTTCAATTTCCACATTTTTTTGCTTTGTTTTTCACCCTCTTCTCCTTGCATTCTTGCATTGCATTGCAAGCTGACTTGATGCCTGTTTGCCTACTTGCCTTTCCTCTGCCCTGCCCTGCCCTGTCCTGTCCTGTTCTATCCTATATGGTTGAAAAATGATGATGCCTGCGGCACCAACATCGTCGGCTCGGCACCCTATGGCTGTTGGTCGGGGTATCATCTTAACGTCGTCGTCGTCGAGATGTTGCTTTGGCATTGTCATGGCTTAGAGTTTAATTCGAACAATAGGCCAAATAATAGGGCAAATTGAATTTGAATTGGTTTTGTTGGTTGAATTCTTTCTTTATACTGCGCCTTCGCCTTCATCATCATCATCATCAACAGCATCATCATCATCGTCAACAACTTCTTCTCTTCGATTTTGTCATAGAATTTGAAAACAATGCATTCTTGTTAGAGAATAAGCGGTTCTACTCTACTCTTGAAGGATAATAAAAAGTGCCATTGTCATCTTTTGTATGATCTCTGCAAATATTATTGTATATAGTGAAAGAATGAATTAAAATAAATCGTTAAAGAAAAGGTATCTGGCAACAAGAAAGAAAAATGATAATTGAAATGGAAAAAAAAAAAAAAATTGAAGTACCAAATCTTCAAAAGAGAATTAATACTCATGAATTTTAACTTTTTGTGATTCTATAACAAAAGGACAATTAATTGTCATAAACCCAAACAATGGGGGATTGAGATCTTTGCTTCTTCAACTTAAAATCATTACGGAATAGTTATGATTCCTTATTGTGTAGTTGTTCTCTTCTCGTCTCTGTCTATAAAATATATTTTCATTTTTTATGATTTTCTAAAAATTATTTTACTTCTATTAACAAAAAGAAAAATTATTGATTACTGACTTCTTTTATCCAAATTCCAAATTTTAGAATCTCTTTAAATTGAACACAATTGGATTATACAATATATTCCTATGAAGATTGATAGGCTACTATTTTACTGATTGATCGAACCTAAAGTCTTGGCAACGCATATCAATATTTATCTATTTAAAGATTCAGGTCTCATGTTTTGAATTAAATCTATTAAGAGTGTGGATATTTAAAGAATGTATCTTTAAAAAGTTTTTTGATGGCAAATAAAACTTTTCTGAAAAGTAATTGAAAATTTTAAGTTGCCTCCATTTATAGTTCATATATTTAATAAAATTGTAGTCTTGATGTGTCTGTTTGTTTGTTTGATTGTATGTGCGCGCATCGCGTAAAATTCACTAATTGGATTTAAAATCGAATTACTGAAAGATAAGAAACTTTATTGTGAGCAATACATAATGTTTATTTCATCAAAATCAAATCACATAATTAAAAGATATTAAATTTTATTTTTATTTTAAATATCTTACAAACCATTTTCAGTATAAATTGAAAACATTTAGTGGCTTTAAAAATCGTTCAACGCAAGTGAAGTCGTTGGTTCTAGGTATTAAGCATCAGCTACCAATGCGTACGTCAATGGTTCAACTCCAATTCAGAGTCAGTCTTGAATAACTCGTATTTTGACTAGCAAAAGTCGCGGGCACAGCTAGTAGAGACATACATAAGTTAAAATCCGATTCAGTTGATCACTTTCGAAAATTCGGTCTTCTATAGGTTTTTAGGAGTTTAAACTCCCTAAAGGTTTCTCTTACTCAATTTTCTGAATATACTCATATATTTCCCTTCATATTTCTCTATTATAATGCCATCTCTAATTCCCAGAGTTATTGCGATTTCTTAAGTTGAATCGGTATCAGATGTCATTTGTAATGCTTCAGTTTGTATTGTATTCAAGTCTCCCATAGTATACGAGGTGTGATCAAAAAATAAGGTAAATAATTTATTAACAATGAGCCAAGTGTGAGTCGGACTCGCACACGGAGGGTTCCGTACCATCGCACAAGATTTTTTGCTTAAAATATTAAATTATGTGTATATTAAACAGCCTAAAAGTATACTACAATTAACAGATTAAAAGTATACTACAAAAAAAAAAAAAATTGTTAAACAAACAGTTAAATTAAAGAAGAATGCTTCTAAAAATCTACACACAAGTGAATTACACACTCTGTGAAAATTTCAACTCTCTACCTATTACGGTTCATGAGATAGAGGAGGAGACGGGCGGATGGACGGACATTGTAAGCTTAGAAATAGGGTCCCGTTAGCTCCCTATGTGTACGGAACCCTAAAAATAAAGTAATAATCTTAAAAAAATTTGGATTAAACACTTTCAAAGTATTATTCTTGGATACCAATGTACTTATCCCAACGTTGAATCCATGACTTATTTCTACTTTTAAATCGATTATACCGTTTGTAAACCAGTTACTACATTTTAACTTCCATAAGTTTCTTTTCAAACTTGTCACTGTCTTTCTCAACATATGAGGATATAAGACATACTAGTTAAAATAGATATAGCATAAGTAATTGGCGCTATGCAAATTCGTTCAACGTATTTTTTCACCACACCTCTTACGTATATTTCTTCTTTCCTGCTTCTTTTTATCATGTCGCTGCATTTAAGTACCACTTGGAGGTAGGAACACTTTAGCTTGTTTCAATTTATAAAAATCTATTAGAACATTGCAACTTTATAAGTTTAAAAAAAATAATAATAATGGTTTACAATGGATTTCTTTATTTCCTGTTATTCTACCGGATGCGCATAAAAGTAGGCAACGACAAAAGGAAGAAATAAATTGAGTGGCTATGACTATTGTTCATTAATGATAAGAGTGACAATCTTCTTGAAAAGTTTGCAAAAACGATAACTTTATCCGTTTCAAAGAGAAGAAACCTAAACTCAGATCAAATTAAAAATTCCAATTAGAATTTTAACTCTTTGAAATGCATTTCTCAGACTCACCTACTAATTGTTTTATATCTAAATCAGACATATTCAGATGTAAAAATCGCAATACCTTTTGCTTTTACATGGATTAAATTCTTTTTAATTCTAGAAATTGTAGTTATGAAATTGTAGAAATTGTAAAAAATAGAATAAACCAAACCAAACCAAACGAATGAGAACGATTTATATAGACAGATTAGTATTCAGTAACCGAAGATGATGAGCATCAACAGTGAAGAGTCAAGTTTTTGATTTACTAGTTAAACTCGTAAACAATCTGCATTGAAAGAAGAAAGAAGGACTCACACTCGGCTCTTATTTACTGTTTTGTTCATTTCATATTTGCATTGCCCATCATTGAGATGGTGATTATGATGCATGACTAGAAGAAGACTGGATGCAGAAATGCACAGAGTATGAATGAGTTGTGTTGTAATGAAGAAGGTGATGAAGGTGGCCCGCAGCATAAAGTTATGTTGCCTGCTCAAAGTGAGATGGACATCGAGAGAAGGATGTTGTAGGAAAAGCACTTTCAATGCTATTATGTGCAAAGTTTTGTTGCAAAGCGTCGTTTTGCCGTTTATCGTTATCTCCTTGATTTATCCTGTAGCTGTCAACGTTGCATCGTTAGTCACGTTATGTGCTCTTTGGTCGGTAACCGCAATCGAGGGTGACTGGTGTGGTTTTATGGAGTTTCCGGTATTCCAGCAATTCTCCTTTTACTCGAGCGATGATAAGATGCAAATGGCAAAGCGTACGCTGTACGATGCAATGCAATTTTTGCTTTTGCACTACAAGCATAAGACCTTGGGGAAGAGTACATTGCTGTAGAAGCAGTAGTAGCAATAGCATAAAACTTCAGCACTCGCGAGTAAAACTTTTGCAATTTTTATTGTCCGTTGAATATAAAGAAATATTGTTGCATAGTTTCAGGCGATATGCATAACTTTTGCACTTGATTTATCAACACCGGCCAAACTTAAGAAGTACAACAGTTGTCCACCCTATCCCGTCCCATTCCAACCCATAATATTTCAGTGCAGCCCCTAGGAAAATACTATATACAAACAATATGTACTTGGTCTTTTGCTCGTTCGCTTGCGGTACTATTAATCTTACAAAATTATTGAGTTGTCGACGGCGACAATGACGACGACAAGCACCATTTTGCGAATCTATCTTTAAGCGATTCACGATTCAGTTGTAAAATGATTTAACTTTCGATAAGACACAATAGATAATGCTGAGAGATGAGGCGTGTGGATCTATGGATGAATAAATGGGTGTAGTACTTATGTACTTTGTCAATATCGAAAGATACTTTACCTGAGAACAACAATAAGAAGCTTCCATTAATGCGGGCGGCTTTGAAATGCCTCATTTGCCATTGATTTGGAACTACACTAAACACAATACAAATGCGATTCACTCATCCGGCAATAATGGCTTAATTGGAACTGCGAGCTGCACATAAAGGCGAACGCAGTGTACCGTCATTCGTTGTCTAATGCCGCGTAGCATTTCATTCATTTGCGCTCAATGATGAAGTTTAAAGATGCGAGAACAAAAAAGATACGAAGGATTATTACGCTTTTCTTTACTTTACTTTACTTTCCTTTCCGTTTCTTTTCCTTTTGATATTTCGCTTTGACGTCATTTAGCGCGAACTTTTTGTTGTTATTGGAAATGAATTTTGAAATGATGAATTCAAGTGGAAAATTACGAACAAATAGATGACAACTTGATAGGTAAGCATGCAATGCAGTATTTGTTGTTGTTGCTGTCTGTCTTTCTTTCTTAATTCCTTTCACTTCAATTCCGGAAAATGCTGTTCAAATTTCTGATTGAAATAGTAATTCACCAATGACTTATAGTGCACAAGTGTTAATCGTTTTTATTGTAACATTGTACAGTAAAAACAAGTGATAGAGATTGGGGACTCGTTATCCAATCAACAGGACAGCTGCACTATCATCCAATATACTCGCCCCTTTCAAGTTACGGTTATTGCTTGATCTTGAAATTATTGTACTTTCTTCCTGTGTTTCTAATACTATTTACATATTCATTCACATGTCTCTTCTATTCCCCATGGACCATTCGCTGCAGCAAGTCCCCTGAGGTCAAAACGAAGATACAACAAAATAAAATTATTCCCACAGGAGGCAACAATGACAAGATACATAGATGATATTCTTGTACAAATGAGTTTCTTTTGATAAATTTATGATATTTCATTTTGTTGATCAATTTGTTTTCTAGAAAGACCCCTTTAGACAAAGTCTTTTTTATTATTAAAATTTCAAGAGACATCCAGCAGTGTTTATCAAAAAGGCTCTGTAAGGCATTAAGACAGATCTATTTTTCTTTTAGAAATTCCTTTCTACTGTGATGATGTTTACTTTTCCTAAATTTGCTTTGTAAATCTTTCAATGCATTATTTCATAGACTTATGAATTACTTGGTTCAATATTCATAGTTTAATGGATGGAAATAGACACAAACTTTCATTTTCTTATTAAATGGTATGTGTACTTCACCTTTAACTTTAGCAATCAGACAGTTCCATGCTCTGCTTTACATGATGTCTTATAAGAATTGAACACAAGAACTCTTACATAGAGTTGAGCTCCATGCCAATATGCCAATGAAGACATCATATGGCTAATATTGAGTACCTGTATTTTTTGGCGACTATTACTTCATGATATTAAGCTTTCAGTTTCCTATGGTTTGCTTGAATATCATAATAACTATTACTATATTGTTTCCTTGTAAAGTGATTTAAGGCAGCCAAGACTAAGAGAATTTCTATTTAATCAATCATAACTTCAACGCAATGTACTGCACCATTTGCAATTTAATATTTGTCTAAATTAAGAAGAGATAGAATATTTCTCTTCCCGTCCAAAGTGACTATTTTAGACAATTTCAAATTTCACTCATTTTACAGATTTCAATGCAGATCAGTCAAGGTCATAATAAAAAATTATTACAGATTCGTGCATTAGGATTTACAAGGTAGTAAAGATTAAAACTGTTGCAAAAATAGTCCTGCAAAATTTATATAAAACAAAAGATAAGCGGATTACAACTACCCATTCACTCACTCACTCACTCACTCACTCACTCACTGACTGACTCAATAGTGAAACAGAATTTTATGGTGACCAACAGAAGTAGGAAAAGTGCCTAAAATAAGATCAAAATAACTAACCAAACGACTGATAGACAGAAGATGGACAGACTAACCGGAAGAGTTTTACAATTAGAAAATTGCTTTGCATTGACGATAGGATTTATACATGTACATAGTAGGTATGTGTCACCCTCTATGTATCTCATTGAATCCGCTTACAAAATATGCATGCGACTGAGTTAACCTGCAACAAATAGTACAAAATTGTTTCCTGAACATGTGGCATGTAGTAGTGACTAGAAGTCAAGTCCTATTCGGGTACAATAACAATCTAAATCGAAACAAAATAAAACAGAAGAGAAGAGAAGAGAACATAACAATAAACTCTTGTTATAGAAATTAGTATAAATGTTGAAAGCGACGACAGGTAGCAGCTGCCAGATGGGTTGGGATTGAACGAAGGATTTGAGAACGTTTTCAAAAAAGGATTATAACATAAGCTGTATTGTTGTTAAACGAATCGGAAGAGTGTGTTGACAATGAATTGTCCTTGCAATTAACTGAGGCACACACACACACACAAACACACACTATTGATGAAATCAGAAAATGTTTTCAAAATAAAAATCAATAAGAGGAAAAATACCATAGTACATATTATAATACCCAAGTACTATAGTTTTCTTTTGAAATTAAGTATTTAGATGAAAGTAGGCAATGCTGCTACTACCACCAGTAGAACTCACATTGATAGATTGCCTTCGTTCTCCTTCCTTTCATTCATCCTACCCTGACTAATATCATTTAACTAATAAGTGTGCATGTAACCCAACAATTCACCCAAACGACCAACTGAACGAACAAACGCCCGCCCACCCCTATTGTTCGTTAAACATAATCATATGCATAAATTAGGTAAATAATCATAATGAAAATGTTGCCTGTGCCAAGTCGTTGTCGTCCTCATCGTCGGTACATCTTTAGAATCATGATGGTGAAAATTAGTGCATGAATCCGATTTATAAATCCCAAGTGACATTTGTTTAATTTTATTTGACACTCACCCTTCTTTTCGGATCAGACAAACGATAGATAGACATAACAATTTAGAAGTGAGAAACGATGACAATATGCATACAATATTTTTGATCTCAACCAAGACTGGAAAATGAGGGTGTCTCGATTTATGTACTACATCGTGCAATATGTGTTTTGGCAAAGTCAGTTTGAAAAATTCTACAATAAAAAGGAAGAGTCCACAATGGTAGTGACAAACAAAACACCCCCGCGTCAAATAACCAAGTATTTCGATATTGGATAGAGTGTCATAGCTCATACTAATATTTATGTATAGTGGGTGTGATGTGTTGAATGTCGGCATCTGGAATTTTCAACTGGATTTTCTTTTCTTTTATGCGAAGTGAGCTCTGGTTGCTTTTTTCACTACCCTTCTTGATTCATGCCTGACATTCCTTAATGCATGCGGTCGGTCGCTTTATTATTCTTCATTTCGCATTTATTGCCAAATGTCGACAATTGTAAGCCCTGGGATGGTTTCAATTTTATTTTATTATTTTTTTTTTGCTGATTCCACATATTTCATTCATTCACTTTCTCCAGAGTTTGTTTCGTTATGCAAAAAAAAAAAAAAAAAAAAAATTATTGTAGAAAAATGAAATTCTCTAAGGAATGTGGAATCAACGTTAAATTTAACTAGAATGACCTGACCAACAACCCTACATACGCGTCTTGTTTATGCTGCATCATCATTCAATGAGGGGGTGTTTTGAATGATGCATGGCATGCCTCTGTTCTTTGGTTCATAACACAAGATTAACTCCTTAAACACCTCAAGTAATTTGAGATAAAAGAGAAATAAGAAATGCAGACATACACAGCATATTTCATGTTACAAGTATTCAGAGAAGCTACTTTTTCTTCTTAACTTGAATTCAACAACTTGACTTCAATATACTCAACTCAGCACACTCGACTGCATGCTTGCTTACGTCCTTCGCGTGGTATACGCAGGATTCTCATTCTCTTTCTGAACTTTAACTCAACTCAACTCATCATTTACTGCGATGCGGCGATGAGTGAGAGCACGCAATATACTCACCCACCCTAGCAAGAATAATGTGCACTGTGTACCCCTACTGTTAATGCTGGTGCTGCTGCAATGCAGTAAAAATGAGGCCAAGAGCTTTTTTCAATCGTAGTTAACCAGTAACGGGCACGGGATTGCTTTGCCGCAGACGTTGGTAAGTGGTAATGAGGTCGCCCGCAGCACCCCGCTTGGTTTCTTAGACTACATACTCTTAGTATATTGCTTGTTAAGCATGTTGCATGCTTATTGTGCTACTTGTGGCATTGCATGATGAATGTAATACCAGGAAATGAAACTGGGTGCAAGAGAAAGATACTACAGAACGAGGCAGAGAGAGAGTGAAATTAATTTCGAGTCAATTTCTTCTTGGGTATTTAAAATACTAAGTTCACTTTAAGACAACGACTCTATTTAATATTATTTACGAGCATAATAAGCTGACTTCTAGCATAGAATTTATTCATTCTACATAAAAAGAAATGTATTTCTTACCCTTCTGAGAATTTAGTAGACTTAAAAAGAAAAAATAATAAAAAAACCAAGTCAAACTTACAAGCTGTATAAAGAGGAGAAATAAAGGTGCAATTCTGAGATGCCATTAAAGTGCAGTCCCATAGTAGGTGAATATAGTAAATACTCAAGGCGAATTTAAATGCAAATTGTAAGAAGAATGCTGTGAATGCAATTGAAATCCATTAAAAGTGCAATTAATGAGCATGTTGTCATTTTACAAATGGATGAATACATTTTAATATATAGTAAATAGTGTTGTGTTTGTCCGTATGTTATACACTGCCATACCGTTTATCTGATTGCATTGAAATATTGTGAATATATATTATTGGTTTCTGGCTAGAATATAGGATAGATTTGTTCCCGATATGTGTCCTCGTTCCCAAGATCTGGGATATAAAAGAATACTTCAAAATAACTAAAATATTACTTTAATTTACTGATACTCAAGCTGTGTTCTTTGTTGAAACACAAACTGTAACAGAAAGAATATAGTGATAATAAGAAAGACAACACATCTTATATCTGGCATTTGCCGCTTTCATTTGAATAACAAAATCTCCAAAAAAAGAAAAAAAAATTGGATTAGTGTAATTATTAATTTGTATGCACTCGTATTTTCAATATGAAGAATGAATGAATTGATTTTTAGATAGATTAAATCAAAAAAGCCTTATCAATATTTTATACTAAAGGCAGCGATTTTATAATAGTGAAAAAGCCTGGTACAGACAGAACTAAACTTAAATCTATAGAGACTAACAAATGGTGGTATGATAAAGGACGAGGGAGAAAGGCTTTTCCTATATTGATTTCATCTATGATAGTGTAATAACAACAACAATAACTGACAAAATATATTTAATTTTTGTTTTTTGTATTTTATTTTATTATTATACACTTCACACTAGATGAAAAGTATAATAATTTCAGTCTGATAGTTATGACTTATTACTTACACAGTGTGAACTGTATACTCACTTTACTGTGATATGTGTGTGAGTCTCTTAGAATTATACACCAAGAGATACCTCATAAAGTCTATATAAGTATGATCAGCATTGCAAATGGAATCGATTTGTCTGAGTGTCTCTTAGTTATTGAGATATTGGTAAGAAATTTTGAATAGCACAGACAATTTGTTTCTTGTAATATGAAATTTTATACAAACTATAATCATCCTGGAAGAAATAAATCTTTTGATGAAAATGAAATCCCATTAATACATATTGAAACTAATGAACTACAAAACCTCATGAGTTAATATAAATTTAGGAGGCTATAAAAATAATTTGCATACGTAATCGTATGAAGTGTACTTTAGCTTTGATGAGACTAAATTTAGCATTGTTTTATTTCTTATTTTCATGATTTTATTCTACTATATTTTGTTGTTTTCTTTTTATTTAAAATATAAAACAATTTCTATATTTCCCATATCTATGACATACACAATGTTACAGTATCGTGCATGTTTAAATCCAGAGAAATGTCATGCAGATCGGTGAGCCATATGCATGCATGAATAAATCAGAGCATAATGCTTGCGGCATTTTCATCTCGACTCCGACAATCGACTCTATGTGTTTTTATTTCCCAATGTCAAACAAAATGAAAATGAACGAAGCCAACAATTGAACGAAGAGACTTACAAATAGACAGACGGACAGATAAACATAGACGACGATTGGGGAGAGGATGAATTGGATGATATAACAAACAAACATATGGACATATGAACATGCATGGCATATCCTTTTGCCAGCTTTGTCCGTTCATTTATGTATGTTTATTCCATTCGATTATCAAGAAAAACAAATTATTGTACGACGACGATTGTCAAAAGGGCTAAAACAGAAGAGAGGAGAAGAAGATGTCAGAGAAAGCCCTTACAGTATTTTTTAAATACATATTTATTTATGTAGTTATTTTGTTTTCATTTTTCAGTTTTGCTCACTTCTTTATGTTGCACAACAAATCGTTCACCTGCTGCAGCTAAGCTTTGCCTCTCACCCAGAAAACCAAACCAAGTCAAGAAGGTATGTAGCATGTGGTGCTACTGGTGATGATGATGGTGATGGTGTTACTGCCTTCACAATGTCATGGCTACCGGAAGATAGAGCGGAAGGAAAGCAGTTCGAGCAAGAGTTTGTTTCCGCACCTGAAGTGGTAAGAAGGCAGGAAGGAAGGAAAAAAGAAAGGACAACGTCAACTCGGGCGATGAATGATAAAGTAAGGAAAACGAAGCGAAAGCATACCAAAGAAGGTAAGTGAACACTAAAGAGAGAATCAAATGAAACACTTCAGTTGGGTGGGTGGTTTTATAGAGAGATGTTTGCAAATGCTAAACATGCCAGTATTTGAGTTTTATATTTGCAAATTTGACATTTGCCACATACACACATACTCGTACTCTACATTTGTTATCCTTATGACCCACACCACATCATACACACCCTTCTTTATTTTTTGTACAGCAGGAAAGAGATGGAGAAGATGAATAAAGGACGACGGTCGACTTTACGCAGTTTCAGTTCACTTAACGGTTTTATTTGTCTTTGCAAACTCAGTCATACTACATACACTTCACTGATTTGTGAACATGAACATGACATCGTCCATGGACCATACCCATATACAATAAGTATATAAATACATGTGTATATCTTTCTCTTTGAACAAAGGACATCATGTCTGAGTTACTGCCTCATATCCTGCCACTTGCTTTGTCTGTCTGTCTGTCTGTCCATTCATTCGTTTTCTTGCTTTGTCAGTGTGCGCAATTTGTAACATGATATCGCACAGCCTGGTCAGACCCAACTTAGTTTAACTTAGCAACCAACCAACCAACCAACTGACCAACCCAAGAAGTGTCCAAGAAAAGTGGGCAACAAATTGCCAACTAGCCAAGTAATCATACTCTCATATACTTAGTAAGAGTATCTACTACATCTAACTTTCGCTCAGTCCCCGACCGATCGTCTGTTTATCTGTGTATTGAAGTATATTCTTCGTCTATTGTAAAACACTTTTGTTTATATTTTCGTCGCTTACTACTACGCTTTCTTACTCTTTGTCTTCCTCTCAGCACCCTCCTCGATTCGATGCAGTTGCAAATTTTGCCTTGGTTTTTCTCTAGGTTGGTTGGTTGTTTGTTTGCTTTTATTTTTTTTCTTTAGCTTTATTTGTGTTATCTTGTCAAAAGAAAACAAATACCAAATATAAAACAAAACAAAAGAAGCCAATAACCTCAGATTCATCGAATATTTAATACTCTTTTTGCATAATCAAATACATTTAAGATACTTAAACTAGAAACTTTAAATATTTTGATATGTTCTTGGATATAAATTATGTTGATTTCAGGTATAAGATATGGTACTAGATACCACACGTTGTCCTACCTCTACTTTCCCAAAAATTAAGTCATATTAATGAATTAATGGATGAATTGGTTAATGTGATGATATATTTGTCATAAGTGACTTAAATGATTTTAAAATATTTCTCTAAGCTTTGTAGGCATTTCACTTATACACCTCTCTCTTTTCGATTACTAAGGATTAATCAGCTGTTCCTTAGGTTTTTTTTTTTTTTTTTTGATTTTTCTTTTTTCCAACCTTTCTTATGAATTACGCGGTCCATTGGTGAAAACCGTATGAAAATCCTTTCGGTAGTTTTTGAGTTTATAGGATTTAGACACACAGAAAGTCAGACAGACAAACAGATGTGGCGGGGGACTTTGTTTCATAAAATGTATAGATATAGACAGATGCAATTGTGTATTGATCCAAAATATTAAAATGAACAATCTCTTAACATCACGAATGAAGATTGAACATCTCCTTAGAGTATAATAACTCTTCAGTGATATAAAACTTCACAATTTATTTCAATGACAAAGATTGACTCAATATTTTCTTAACAACTGACTTTTTACTTCGAAAAAAGTGTCTCAAAATGTTCGTATAAAACACAAATATGATATTAGTGAGAAGAATACAGAGAACAGGGCATGTGATCTTCAATCGAACATTGTCTTTAGATCGAAGGTAATTTAGGCTCTTTATAAGACTTATGTATCTGATTTGGAACGAGTCCCAGAGAAACAATTTTGTCTCTATTTTATATTTTTTAATGTTTCTGCGGTGTCTCTTTTAATGTGTGTTACAAATGACTTAAACAAGTGATAAATTAAATTACTAAATTTTGCAGGGTACAAAGAAAAAAACAATAACTACATATTTAGAATTGAGAAGCAATTTGCCAACTTCATAGTAGAAGAATCATCATCATTCATACACAACCATATACTACACAGATATACACTCTCACAATTGATGAGGACACTGAAGAAATTGTTATGCAACTGTCCGTGGTATTATTTTTACTTAGTTACAACATTTGTAGTACTTGTTCAGAAGCAGCAGCAGCAACAGCAGCAACAGCAGCAGCAGAATAAATCAAATATTGGCGTCTTTGCTGACAACAACCAAACCCAACCGAACCGAACTGAACCATGGTTCGTTCTATAATATCAATAGAATATAGTAGATACAAAGTAAAAGATACCAAGAAAAAAACAAAAACGAACAATACTCGTTGTAAATACAATACACAATTTAATAAAATAATAAGAAAAGTGTGAGGGAGTAAGTGAATTGGAGGAGAATTTTCTTCAATAAATTGCAGCCTCACTTTATACCTCACTCAGTAAACAAAATGCGCTCATTCAAGCAATCGAAATAACAAAATCGAGATAAGTTTTCTTTTCTTGTGTATTTTGTATATTTTGAAAACACAAAAGAAAAATTCTTATTCTTGTTTTCGTTTATATAAAATTGGCTAATATTTATCCATTTTTTTTTTTTTATTTTTTTATTTTTTTGTTGTTCTTCTTTTTGTGTTTAGGCTTAAATTTGATTGTAAAATAAAATGAAAGGACAATACTGAAACATAACAAAGAATAGAAATGTCCTTCTACAATACTATAAAACAATTACATTTTCTCAAGGTAAAACATGGAATGAACGAATTCAAACCAATGAGTTAATTGACTTTTGTTCTTAATAAATTATTAAGTCATTGTCATATTGCATAATGCATATACACAGATACAAATTATAATTATAGTATGTATGTGTAGAATGGTATTGTTCTGAAGTCAAGCGATTAAAAGACATTGAGATTGTGAGAGTATTGAGAGTAGTGGAGGGGGATTGTGTATTCATTGTTTAGTATAATTGTTGCCAATACCTCAAGTGTAGGGCGCTTCAGGAACAAAACCGTATGATAACTCGTAACCGCATCGTTCACTCTCTATTGCACACACAATCGCTTTCAAGGATAACAACAAATATAATGGAGAAGAATGATAATAACGAACGGTGATGATGATGATGATGATAATGGTTGGATGGCGATGATGATGATGATTACAATGACACAATGACAACGACGATGATGTCTAAAGCGATGATTACAATTTTGAGATGTTTTTACTCAAAAACAATCCCGCTGCGTCAATATATACGTATACACATATTCACATAAGTGAAAGAGTGTATCTATGAGTGAGTCAGTGAGTAAATGTATGTGTGTATTCAGGTCTAATGGGATGAATAGAATTTCACTTGAACGCTGCCGCTTCAATGCCAGCGCATATCTCCCGCTCCGTCGTTTCTTCCATCTTTCTTTATAGCAATTGTGGAAGTGGGTGAGTGATCCAGCGAGCAATCCAAGCGTTGCAGTATAATAACTGTGTCACTATGGCGCACAAGGCAACAATGGTAAATGTCAACAATGCACCCATTCAAATAGTTGCCGTTGACTGCTTGGTTGGCTGCTAGTATTCATTCAATCCTACATTCATTGTTGTAACCATTCTGCGCCATTCTCAGTCACTCTTACCCAACAACCACACTCATTCCTCCTAAAACAAAACAATGGAAGAACATCAACTTCGGTTCACCGAAGCTTACATACCTTTCATCCTCAAATGTTCCATATTTTGAGTGTGTTAATTGTTACAGAAAATCGATTTGTAAAGGAAGCATTGTTTGAATGTCTTGAGAAACACAAAAGATTTCCATACAAAAACTCAAAGGTTTGTATGGCATCTATTATGTCATAATATATTGCTTCAATCGATCTATTTTTTCGATACTAGCAAATTGTTAAAAAAGAAAATGTAACAATAGTACAAAATTAACAAATTCATATTTATAATAAAAAAAAAATATTAATATTCTGTCTTAGTATTTAATTTTGTATAGGAACTACATCTTCCAGTTATCGGAGAACTGTGATTTTGACATATTGTATTGTATTATCTAGATATGACAACAACATACAATACAATATTTTCTGTCCTTTGTTGATAATTGGAAAACTGGGAGTATAATATATTACATACTTAGTAGCAAACTATTAAACATAGCTTAGACCATACCTTTGTCGTATCTCTTAGGCAATGCAAGTTCCGGGATCCCTTTTAGCTGTAATTTCGATTCGCCACCCTTTTATTTGCAATCAATCTAAAATGACAAGTTCAACACTCCTCTGAAGTCCGCAGAAAATTACCATTTTTATATCATTTGCAACCAATTCTAAGATGTTTTGGTATTTAACCATTTAAGGCCACAGGACATCTGCGTATACTTCTTTTATGGATAATGTGGCACTGTTCCCCATCATGATGAGATTATTTCTACATACTCGTACATAGTAGCTTTTCATTCTTGGGTCTCTCTAATCTATGATTTTGTCGTGTTAACAAACATCACATCAAAGTATGAATACCAATTCGATACAGTAGTGTATAGTATTGTATAAAAAGAAAGAGCTTACAAAGACAGCAATTTGCTGAAATGTGGCAAATACTCTCACTGTGCTATTGCTGTTCTGTTACCAATGAAAGAAATTAATGCTTTTGATATTTGGATTTTTTTTTTTTCTGTGTGGGAAATTTGAAATTTCACTTGTGATTGTGAAAATAAAAAAAAAAAATAAAAAAATCAAGGAAAACAAAAGAAAAACAAATAAAAATATGCAAATATTTAAAGTGAAGTAAAGTGATGGCATCCAATTAAATAAATCTATTTTGCGGCAATTAAAATGGGTAAAAACATGCAATCATTTCGATAGTCGATGGTCAGCAATAGCAAAGCAGAGCAGAGCAGAGCAGAAGGAACACGCAGAGTCATCAATCAATTTGATGTTTTGATGAACTATCCCTATTTGTATTCTCTTTCCCATTTATTCATGGGTTATGGGATTTGGTCAACTAATATTTATTTGGTAGATGCGCGTAGAAAGTTAAATTGTTCAATTCTCTGTTGCCTTTTCTTCTTTTCTTTTCTGTTCTGTTCTGTTCAGTTCCGTTCCGTTCAGTTCTGTTGCTGCTGTGCTGTCCACAAATCAAAACCAGGCCAGAAAATGTCAAAATATGAATTGCATAATAAATCCAGAGTAAAACTAAATAAATAAAATCTCGAACATAGACCAATTTTGTTGTTGTTGGATTGAAGGGTTAGGAGGAGATGCGAGAGAAGAAGGAATACATATTTTACCATAAAACAAATTGTAAATTTAAAAACCGCAGTAGTGAGTGAAGCTTGATGACTGACATTGGCGCTGCATGTGGCGAATGCCACACAAATTGAACACTGAATACTGAACTTTGACTGGTGCTATTATAGAACTGGCACATAGGAGAGAGGAATAAGGTGGTCGTAGGGGGGTTGAATGTATGAAAATGGAATGGCACAATGTCAGATAAAAACAGGAAATACGACACAACAACACTCACTCGCTTCGAATGAACATTTTAGGCCAAAATAACAGAGTGTACCTACTACCTACCGACGACCAACCAAACGACCAAATGACTGTAGTAAGTTCGAAGTGAAATTTATTGGATTTTCAGATGAGGAAACTAATCGCACGCATGCGGTGAAATATGACTGCGTGTTTGGATAGATGAAGAGATAGAGATAGAGAGGGAGAGGGAGAGGGAGAGAGAATGAAATGCCGGAGTCGAATGCCGTGTGGCAACCAAACAATAGCCATAGGAGTCGATCTACTCTTACTGCCACTACTATGTAGTACGTGTCAGCAAACAAAAGCTCGATTGACCCAGAAATGGTGTAAACACTATACAAACAACAATAACAACAAATCAGGAATATTGTATTTACTCCCACTACTGCTACTACTACTATAACTACTCCCTTCTGGAGTAACTCCTGTCGCCCCATAAGTTAACCTCTATTGAATACGCATCAACGTGATAGGGAATTTAGCTGTGTGTGGAGTACGAATAGAAACAAAGACAAACAATAGTAAATTTATATGCAAAAGGAACAACTAGTAAGAATAGTAAAAAGCACAAACATCCTTAAAACCGACAGATGCTTGGCGTTCTTCTGAAGCACTTCAAATTACAAAGAAAAGTTCAAATGAAAGTGAAAAATTGAGAAACTTGAAAAGAGAATGGTAAATGTGAATATCTTCAAAGACGACAATGACAACAACGACGATGACGATGAGACACAATCATGGTTCATTTAAATGCAGATGTCTTTTGTTCCGTTTCTCATATGCAAAAGGACGAAGGATTTTGTGATCATTAATCACAAACAACCAACATCATCATCATCATCATCATCATCATCACCATCATGTGTCTAACTATTCTTTTAATGTTTGTGCCATATAATTGTGAGCGGAGTGGAGTCAAGTCGGGAATAATGGAGTGGATTGAAGTGAAGTGAAGTGAACTGAAGTTGTGTAGTATGTGTTAATTAAAATTGACAAATGCGCGTTTGTACTGAGTCTTGGGAGATGTTTTTACATTAAAGATGAAGATTGAGATAAAGATGATAATTCAAGATAATGATGCCTTTTCAAGTTGATTTTTTGACGTGTGAAAAACAATAAATGTCCTTTTGTTTGCAGGCATGAAAACATGAATAGTTCACGCAGCTTGAGACCTCAGTTTACTACGCGTTCATTCGTTTGTAAGGATGCTACAGATACAAGTGAATGTTGTGGCAAAAAGAAATCAATTTTTAAATCTGTCAAATGCCAAGGCACATAACCTAAGAATTATGTATTATACCGGATACTTCATTTCTGCTGCATCACTCAAACATTATGAAATAAGTATCTACTAGTATGAAGAATGAACTCCTGCTATGAAAACGATTTATTGCGTATGTATTTGGTAGCACATAAAAATGTGTTTCTTCGTTGATTTCATCAAATGCGAAACTTCAAAATTGTCACTCAAACGAATGAATGAACGAAAGAAGAATAAAGCGTTTGATGTTTGACAAATCGGTTTTCTTTCTTTCCGTTCATCTCCAATTTTTTTTTATCTTTTGTATACCATTTTCGTGAAATTTGAAAAGGTTTTATCATTTTGTCAGGTTGTTTGCAACGCAGAGAAAACTCCATAACATTTCAAAGGTTTAAATTATTAGCATCATGTAAAGATATGTTTATACCCATTAAAATGAAGAATATTTCATCTAAAGGTCCTCAGTGAAAAATGCATCCTTCATAGAATAAAAAAACATATACTTTGGATGGCTCCATATGCCAATCAATATGTTTTTTCCAAGATATCATTTCAACTATTTTTTAGGGTTCCGTACTCATAGGGAGCTAACGGGACCCTATTACTACGCTTACACTGTCCGTCCGTCCGTACGTCCTCTATCTCATTAACCGTAATAGGTAGAGATTTGAAATTTTCACAGTGCGTGTAATTCACTTGTGTGTAGAACGACAAATACTAAAAATACACATTTTAAGAAGCATTGTTTCTTAATTTAACCTTTTGTTTAACAATTTTTTGTTTTTTGTAGTATTCTTTTAAGTTGTAATTTTAGTATACTTTTAGGCTGTGAAATATCCACATAATTTAATATTTTAAGCAAAAAATCTTGTATGATGGTACGGAACCCTCCGTGTGCGAGTCCGACTCACACTTGGCTGATTTTTTTTATTTATCAAGTGAAATAAAGTTTCTCTACAGAATCGACAACTTAAATCTGAGAAAATACTATGGTAAAAATCATAATCTCTTTAATTTCCATTCATTGTCAAATATACTGATGGGACGCAGGATTATGATATCAAAATTATTGTTTTATCATTGGCAACTCATCCATTTCTCCCACCATGGATTCCAATCTTCTATGAAACTTAATTTAAAGGCGTCAATATATAATTCGGTAAATGTGTTTACTTAAACCTTATATGATTTATTAGAATTAAAATTCTTAATAACCATTGATGAAGGGTATGTAGTTTTCAGTGAAGCCGATGAAATTAATATTTTCCATATATTTTCTGTATTTTTTTTTTATTTATTTTTTTTTTTTTTGACAAAGTCAAATTGAAATTTGGATTGGAAGAAGAATATTGAAAGAGAAGAAAGAGTAAACTAAAAAAGGAGAGAATCAAATTTTTGACTGTCAATTGAGGGCTTTGTCTTTAAAATTGAATCCATGTTTGACGACGATGATGAGGATGATAGTGGATGGTGATGGTGATGCGCATGATGATCGCTACGCAACCATAAACTGGCTTTGTCATATTGGATGAATGTCTGATTGTTTGTTAGTGTGTCTCTGTTTTGATTGTTTGTTGAAGTGATGACGATATGAGGAAAAAAGTGGAACTGCAAAATTGGTAAAAAAAAAGTGTGGTTCTTAATTGAAATGAAAACAAATATGAGAGTATTAAACTTTGCTCAGAGTGGCAGACAGATATGGATGACTCTACGGTGAATCTTTTTTCTTTCTATACAAAACCATAATTGTTGGATTTAACAATTCCAAAACACGTTTGTGTAGCCATTTTGCAGTTTGCTGCTTATAATTGCTACAACAGATCCGATCAAATAAAGTGGAAAGGAGCGTCGAGTCGAGTCAACTACCCCAAAACCACGTGCTGTAACCAACCAAAACTCGACCAAATGCCTGCCTGCTTGCCAGCCTTTCTTCCTGTCTGCCCTAAATAAAGCGGTTGGTCTACTCGATCCCTAGAGAAAACATGTGTGCAATTTAGCACCGCATGAAGCTCATGAACTCAGCATACAACATATGAAAATATGTATGTTTGTATGAAGACTAGACGACTTGGCAAAGGCCAATCCTATCGCAATGAAGGGTATGGGGCCAAGACAATAAATGACAATAACAGCGGCAGCAGTTCAAGTGTCAGCTATAGCCCGTTATTGCCGTCAATTCAAGGGAAGAGCAGCCCCATGAGCATTTGCACCACCATCACCATCACTAACTAACATTACTCGACGACAATGATGGCACGTCACACATGAATCTGGTGGCACTTCCGCCACAAACACTTGCAGCACACATTTATACGAGTATAATGCAAAAGATATTCAGAGATTCCAGGAGAGGAGAAGTAGAGATGGTAACAGTAACAAAGAATGAGACTCAAACAAACTCATTCGTTTGGGGCTTGTTTGTTTGTTGGTTTGGATGGTTCTTTGGCATAAATTATGAATCAAGAGTTTGCGATAGTAAACGGAGTAAAGTGGAAGTTCAGCATTTACTACTCACGCCTGTCCTGCTTTGCCCCATCATTCCCTTACTATCATTCAACCATTTATACAAGCAACCAAGGAAAAAATATGTCCACTTGCATATTTGTATGCGCAACCGTGTCTCAACTCCGACCTCTGTTGCTATACAAACCCCCTATTACAAGCAACAACAAAGTGACTCTGAATAAGAAAGTCATGTGTGTTTGGTTATGTAAAGATCCATAAAGCAGAGACAACCACAAACGATGAGATGAGGAGTTTGACTTGGTTGCTGATGATGACTCTGCTGCTCCTGCTGATGTTGCTGCTGCTCGTTTCTTGTTTATAGTGGCTCAATAATTAATGAGCTCTTAGGAATTTTTGCGGTACACAACAAAGTCAACTGCTTTCCTTTGCTACACTCCCTTTCCCCATACTATTATTACTCCTACCCCTACTCTTATAAGTTCCCCACCAAAACAGTCATTGCCAACTTGCCACAGAACAGAAACATAATGTACAAATATAATTTTCCACACACACACAAACACACATAGATACACTGCTACTCTTTTATGAGCGCGCACAATAATGAAGCATCACAAGAGCAAGTCAACGTAACCGCCATTTTGTCTTCCATTAACGCTTTTCCAAAGCCCTACTCTACTTTACTCGCCTACTTGCCTACTCTCATCCTTCAGCCACAGACGCCTGTTCCACACTTGCCACAAAATGTTGTTGTTTTTGGTAAAAGCACAAACAACATTTCAAAACGAGTAGTAGTTGTTGCCACACTAGCGAACCGCCGCTCCACAATATTTGTGTTTGTTGCATCCATATTTCATGAAGCATCCCCCTCTTCCTATCCATCCACTGATATATCAACAAAAAAGGAGCAAGCAACGAGGCACGCCACACGCTATACCCCATCGTCGTCATCAGATCTCGTCTGTGATATGCCACGTTCATTGCCAACATTTCGTGGGAACATCAAACAGCCGAAACCACAAAAGAAAGGAAAAGCACACAGAAAATATTATTTATTCATTTGCGAATTACTTTCATGGGCTATTCCCGTCCCGACAGAACATCACCGATCCTATGATGATGATACCACTACACGGCGAAATATTTAACAAGACGACACATGTATGAATCTTCTTTAGTCTTTCAGTCGGTTCGGTCGGTTGGTCTCTCAGTCAGTTGGTCGGTCGGTCGGTCGGTCGCAATCGTTAACTTTTTGCATTAAAATTCTCAAAGCATTTCTTTTCTTGTCTTCTCTTTAATAAGAAATACAGAAGTGAAGAAAGAAGAGTCGACTGTCGACGAGTCCTTGATTGGTGTGGTTTTGGTTGCTTGTCAGCAGTAATAATTTGGACTTGTTATTGTTATTACAGCAAAAATAGAAATTAATAAAAAAATAATAGAAAAATTTAAGAAATTTATTAGCACATTTATGAGCCTTAAGGGCGCCGTCATCATCCTAACATAACCTATCCTATCCTACCACCGCCGTCAACATATGACCCCATGGATACAATTACTATTCCAAATGGATGATAACGCGAAAGTGAGAATGGAGTCAAATGGGAGGAAGTTTTATTGCATATTTTATAATCTAATTACTCGCGGCGTAAATATTGGCAAAAATGATCGCACCAGCTGGGACGACGACGACGTATGAGTCTCTAACATTGCCATGTTACTTTGTATTGTCATCACCATCACCATTGAGTGAAAATTAGCTGCGGGTGTTCAATTTGAATTGAAGAAAAGAAGATGAGGAGGTTAAAACAACCGAACAACCGAAAACAGAGGAGTATCCATTAAAATGAATTGGCTAAACACCTTTGTTATTGTTATTATTGTTAAAACCACCGAGGAGTAACGCACATTCATCCACGCATACGCATATAAGCATAATAGTTTACGAGGGTCATTAAAGAATTATCAAGTCGCAGCAGAAAAAACAAATAAACCCTCATATTAAAGAAATCAAAGCAAGAAGATGTTTATTTCATCATATAATTCAGTCCATAATTGGATTTAAAAATGAAAACCTGGTCTGTATCATGGAAGATAAAGGCAGTCCAAAGAAAAAATAAACTATAGAAGAACTTGAAGAAAAATTAAATTAAAAATCCAATGGAATAGATTTATTATTCCAAAGAAAGGTAAACAATCACCAAGTGATAGGAAGGTATCGCACTCGGAAATGCGAAGGAACATTAAAGATTCCTGACATAAGTTGTATACTTTTCAAACAGAAAGACTAACTGGGTTTCACATCTTCTTTAACTAAAGTATGTGGCCTAGACTCAAACCTTTTGCGGTCCGCCAATTATCAAACAATATATTAGAAGATGCATACTATTGTAAAAAAGTCATATCTCATGAATTAGACTACGTGGTGACGACATTGATATCACCTCTTAATCTGCAGATCTATCTTACAGTTAGTTCTAGATCCAAAGAATTATTTAATTTTGTAAAGAATTAAGACTTTTTCTTGGAGTATTTTATGATAATATGCAGAGTTAAGTCAAATAGTATTAAAGCCTAAAATAAGATCATGTCTCCTCTTTACATTAAGCCACATACTTATTGGACTCCCCTTGTGTGGTGTGGTGTGGTGTTCTGTTGTGTTGTTTTCATTCAATTCACTTTTATTAAACCACGTTTCGTTAGAGCCTTTACTTTGTTTGGTTTGCTTCTGACTACAAAGCACCAAAATTATCATCCAATTGGCCAATTTTATGGAAAATAATTGAAAACTAGTGTACTGTGTTCGTATTCATGTACTACGAGTATCGTATATATGTATATAGTATATAGCATGGAGAAACGTGCAACAAGCAAACGGAGTTGAATTGAGCCTTTGAAAAGAAATATTAAGTCATAAAAAACATCATAATAACAAAATAAAATGGCCAGGAAAAAAAAAGAAAGGAGAAACCTCTGTGAAAGGTTCATATACATAAAAATCTATGTAGAACACTAAAATTTATTAGGCGAACACCAATACCGAATCCACCAAGCAACTATCATGATGATGATGCCATGTTATTTCATTTCTTGCCACGTGTTAGACTACTAGCGAACGAGCAATAGTCAAGGTCTTCTGTATATACCTTTACATACATATATATTTATTTATATAGAAGTTGTTGGCTGGTTTTTCATGAAGCAAGCGAATGGCGCGCATTACTCATTCGCACCGTTGCATCTACACACTTACCAATGTCCTAAGTACTGAGCACCACACATTGAGTACACTACACTACACTACACTACACTACTACCTATTAATATACATATATACTTGGATACTTTGAGTTCTTAGTATAACAACAATAACAAGAACAACAGCAACAATACAAAATACTATATAAAGTGGATGATGCTCTTGAATTGGAAAACAAATCAGATTTCTGCTGCTCCAATTCAAGCTCAAGCAGCAGCCAACACACAACACACATAAGAATATCACCAAGTACCTTGGTAAGTATGAAGATTGTGCATGGCACGTTAGGTAAAAGGATATAACATCTATAGTACACACACACACACACACATACACTACAATATAACACAAAACAAACTGAATAATTTATGCATTTACTGGCTCTTAGAGCTTTCAGTTTAACTTAGCTTTTGTTTGGATGGTTGGTTGTACGAATGGTGCGGTTACACATCAACTGATTGTTGTAGTTCCCCACTGGCTGGTCGGGTGCTGCCGCCGTGCTGACGACTCCTTACCTGCTGTTAATGTTACTCAATAGTCAAGAAGGAAGGGTAAATATTGGCAACAGCTTCAAGCAAATCGAAGCCTTCAAAGAAGTAACGAACACATGAAGGAAGGAAACTTAACTCCTCCAAGTGCTTTGCATGCACAAAGCAAGTACCCACACATTTTTTATATACGTATGTCGGTAGATGTGGTAAAATGTAGATGTGGATATTGTTAAGTGGGTTTGCAAATTTACGCGAGTCCTCGCTTTATTATCGAAAGAAAATATGGCATAGTAATTGACACTCCAGTGAGTCGGTGCGTTGGTGAGTGAGTGAGTTGGTCTTTGTATGAGAGAGCAAAATGAATTGAACACTTGTTGAATGCCATTGAAACTGAATATTGACAGGTGTCAGGTGGGCGTCATTTTCATTGAGGGCTTAGATTGCTGGTAAGTGAGCACCATTAAAGAAAAGAGGGAAGAGGGAAGGTTGAAGGTCTCTTCCCTTTTTTATAGACGCAGAACCAATTTTTATTTATTTCGAAAAATTTTTATGACTCACAATTTGCGTGCTTCAATGTATTGTAAGCAAATCCAATAAATGCTGAACATCTTCAGACCGCACGCATAACTCATAAAATGACCAAAAACATACACATTCCTTAAACCCAAAATGGTCCAACCAACCAACCACCTTTCATCCTTCCTTCCTTCCTTCCTTTCGACTACTGACAACGACCACTAAATGGAAATGCCGCTTCACTGCAAAGTTGAATTTAAGTTGAAGAAATCCATGAAAGCGGAAGAGCATTAAATGAGCTGAATAATTTTATAAACAAATGAGCAGATTACAACTCTAATTCCATATTCATACATACACACAGGCTACAAGCTACAGGACAAAGGACAAAGGACAATGGTTTGGTTTAGTTTTTCTACAATAATCTCATACTCGAAGTCTGGGACAAAGTCCTTATGTAAAGAAGAAGTACACACCCCGAAAGATAAAGAAGCATAAGAAAAGAACAAAAAGTTATGCTTGACCCGAACGAAGAAGAGGGTCCTTCTTGATGGATAAGTGAACAAGCAACGTGTGGGAGATGCCAATAAATGTAAAATTTTCTTTGAGTGCACATCAAAAGGATCATAAAATGTAACCATAAATAGCAAGGAACAAAAAATATATTGTAATAATACGAGTACATGTGTTGGTAATATTTTGTGGAGAGAAGCACGAGCGAGGTGCGTGGATAAGAAACCAATTTTCTTGTATTTTATCGTTAAAATGCAACCAACCAACCAACCAACCAACCAACATGTATTGTAAAACCAACTAACTAAAGTATATATGTACATCACTGACAAGTATGTATGTAAGAATATATTCCTTGGCTTCTTTAGTTGATGTCCTTGTATGTGTGTATGCTCTTGCGATTTGTGAAGATTTGCAAACAAAATGTGTCATTAAAGCGAATTATTTCAGTTTGCATCTTCTCCATTTTCATCACCATCACCATCATCACCATCATCACCATCATCATCTTCAACAATGCGCAAATCAAATATTCTCTCTTGATGGATCCTTATAGTCAGTAGAACATATTTTCTAGTAAATCAAGATGAAATCATGACCCTTGCAGCAGCAGCAGCAACAGCAGCATCTTAGTACTTTATGTATCACACATATGTGTGTATATTGTGACGTCATTAACATATAGGAGAATACTAAATTTATTCACATAGATACACAAACACATACTTCTAAACATATGCAATATATATATGTACATATGTATATGTGTGTATGGATGGCTTATAATACAATGTCTGGCTATCACCTGTCAAATCAATTCGGTTGGGTTTCTTGCTGGTTGCTGGTTGATGTTCACATTCTTCTTCTTGCCGTTGTTGCTGTTGTTGTTGTTGTTGTTGGTGTAGATAGTATTTTAGTTCCTATGACAAATTATGTCATTATACGATTTTGACTTTGCATTAAGTTGTCAAAACAGCAACCCACAAAACACACACACACACATACACACACTCACTTTCTCACACACCCATCTCTCAAACATACTTGTCTCAGTTTGTATATTTTACCTTTTTGAATGACTTCGTTTAATGCTGGAACACCTTATGACATTTGTTGGTCAACCGGTGACTCAATAGACATTCCTGCTGTGTTATCCTTCCTTGTAGTAGTCATATGTTACCTTGTGTCCTTGTATACACCTGTATATGGCTTGTTCTCGTTGGCGTTGTTTCCGAACCGGAACTAGATTCATGTGTGGCCTAAAATGTAATTTGTGCCTTTTTGTCAAAGTCCATTTTACCTCAAAGAGTATTAGAACTCATAAATAAAACTCAAACGAAACTCAATTCCAGAAAAAAAAGCAAATTGCAAAAACAAAAATATATAGAGAAACGATACTCCCATCGTATCCCATCCCATCCCATCCCATCCCATCCCATCCCATCCCATCCCATCCCATCCCATCCCATCCCATCCCAACCCAATTCAATCTATCTATCTATCTATCTATCTAGCTATCTTTTGGTCATACTATTTGACTTTTACGTATGCCACCATTCATGTCACCATTGTGGCACTCAATGTATTATAGTATAGCACGCACAATAGGCCGTCAAATAAATAAACTTACATAGATCAAAAGATAAAAACTCAGCAAAAGCAGAGACTATGGATGGAGGATAACAATGACGATGAGTATAAGTATGAGGGTATAGTAGCAGTAAAAGTCGATTTGGCCATTGCGAAACAATCAGGTGTCATCGTCTGTTATAGACAGCATCCAAAGCCAGAAGAGTGTAGAAGGACAATGCGGTTAAATTTTTCCAGCCAAACACAATCACTAAAAGGTGTGACGACTTATTTTCCCTTTTATATTTTATTTTTTATTGTATTTCATTTATGGTTTTGATTCACTACAAAAAATGCGTGTGTCATTGCTCGATTTTCAAACCGGATACGAGTATAAAGAAAAAGAGAATTAAAGAAGAAAGAAAGTGTCAAATAAGAAAACGAAACTCACAAATATCAAATTTTGGTTTCAAAGAATGATAAATACACTTCACATAAAAAGATATAAGTTTTATCTGTAAATTGAAAAGGTTGAGTAAACTTTCAATATAAACGATTGTGTGAACATTATTTTGATTTTTTCAAATAATCTGCTTCCATTTTTTTATACAAGAAACTTAAAAAGTAATTTAGTATAGAAACGAAATGATAAATTGTATGAATTGTATGCGAATATCTGTGATATACTCTATTCAATCTTAAAGTATTTTAAACATCATAACAAATTGATATTTCCATTAAGGGTATCCTTATCATTCTTTATTATTTTCCCTGCAATTAGAGTAACTTGGTCTCAGTCATGAGTCTTAATTATTTCTTAGTATGTCTACTAAGCTTAGCTCTTTTGTGAATTGCAATCTCCCAGAAAAGTATTGCATTGTCTTAATATAAAAATAGATTTCGAAGATTTACTTCATTGGGGCTAGTGTACTTACCCTTCCTTTTCAGTAACGGATTCCATACTGGGCACAACTCCATTGTAAGTAATTTCTTCATACTTTTTCACATTGACCATACCTTTTGTCATTAAAATTGACTCTGTTTTATATGTTGATATGTCATAATATGTACATACATATAAGGTGAATGATTTACGGTGGCAATACATCAGTTTTAGGAATAACGTTCCCCTTGTCTATGGCAGACTGAGCGGCAGCCGTCGCATCCAATGAGGTTAGATTTGGATTCTTCCGAAAATGTAAAGCATGACCACTCACATTCACTTTAATTTTTCTTATCTTTCACCCAATTCAAGAGATTTTTTTAATCGATTTGTAAAAAGTGACTTTTTGTAGGTGTTCTTGCGAATAAACCCATATCTTTTAGTCGACGTTGAATTGATCGAGCCGAAATATCACTTTCACCTTGCTGCGCCTTTGATGTTTAAATAACAAAATTGTAAAGAGAACATTTACAGGAATTCCAACAAAAAAACAAAAAAACCCATTGGACGATTTGAATGGCATTTGGGGGAAACCCCAGAAGTCACACTTCTCTATGCAAGAAATTTCTGAGTGCAGCATTTGTTTTGCCGCTGGGGTATCATGTAAATTTCATAACCACTAATTAACTATTGTACAACAGTTCAAAACTGGTCTAAATATCATTTTTTTTTTTTAATATGTAAGAATGAGTTTGATAAATACTTTTGAATAAACTACAAGAGGCTGCCATAACAAAGTCCATTCCTGCTGATAAAAATAAAAATAAATAATTATAAATAGAAAACTTGACCAACATATGTGCACAATTTCAGTTTTTTATTTAAAATTACTTTAATTTAATATAGAAATAAAAGGACAAGTGTCCCTCTGATGTCACTTTTGTTTAAAGTGTTACAAGTATCATGACAAAGTGTTAATCCCATACCTACTCACTATTTATTATGGGTTTTCTAAAAAGGAAGAATAAAAGTACATACATACATATATTCGTGTGTTTGTGTGTAAATGACATTTGAAGGACTTATGGCAAACGGAAATCGATTCATATCAGTTAACAACAATCGAAATCAATAGGTGGACAGACGACATACTAAGTATAATACTAAGTTTGTTGGTTGATGTTGATGTTGATGTGGTTGTCTTGCAAGACTAAAGGATCATTTACGATGATTATTTTTTTGGTTGATTTAAATTGTAAATTAAATATAAAAACAATAAATATTACAATGACATGAATTTATCTAAATAAAAACAATAGAACCCTTTCTCTTTCAAATCTATTCTTTTTCTGCCTATTCTGCCCATACTCTATGATCCAATCTATTGAATATTGTCACATTGTGTATGTATGGATGTATGTATGTCTTGTATCTATCGTCTTGTCTATGACACGCTTCATTGAACTAGATATACATATGTGAGGACCTCACACCGCACTCGTTTCCATTATTGCGCCCCATAGGCGCGTCTCATCATGCGTAGTCATCTTCATCATCGTCATGTCTTTTAGTGGGTGTATGAGTTACTCAATTCTCGAAAATTGAGGCGCTACACTTCAAGTTTCTTTACACATACATAATTATATATGGACAAATATATGAGACATGTATCAATGTATATAGCTGTGTGGAAGGATGCGTGTGTGTATAAGGAGGAGTCTTATTATGTCCTTGGGTAACATAAATTGAATTTCACAAAATTTGTTGGAGCATAAAACCTGTTTGCGAATTTTAGCGTGTTCATTCTCGTATAAAATAATGTTTTTTCTTTATTTTTTTTTTCTTTGTTTCTTCTGTTCTTTTTTTTATGTTTGTCATTGTACACATGTCCTCGTGTGCTCATGTCCTCATCTCGTAGTTGTGTACTACATAGTAGTATGAATTCTAAGACATTTTTTCATTGGAGATAGATGCCACTGAACTACAATGAATATCATGACCAACAAATCAGTGCTCCGCCCGGCCAAGATACAAAACAAAACAAATTTGCTAAATTGAAACAAATTCAATACAAAAGGAAGATAAAGTAAAATATAAAAAATCTCCGGTGATTTCCGAGTGTGCGGACATGACTTATCACTCACTCAACGAAGGGGATATGACTGTGACTATAAAGCCAATATATCTCGAGTCAAAGTGGAATTGAATGTAATTCGTTTTAAAAAAAAAAAATCATGCATCGATACATGAGTCGCGAAGGATGCTCACTCTCTCCTACCACCCTTCTCTTCTCTTCTCTTCGATTTGAGGCGGCGGCCAAAAAAGGCAAGTCACAAAATCATGATAGCGAACAAAATAATTTACAAGGCGTTCAACGGAAAACCGGCCTAGAGACTTACTCACTGACTTACTACAGAGTAGTCACTTAGAATGACTGGCTCCATTCGATGAAAAGTTGCCGAATCAGAAGCAACGACGGACAGACGGACTGACGGAACTTAACTTGGTTAGCTGCTTCTCATATGAGTGAGTGCATGGTTGTGTGCACAAAAGCCAATCACGATTCCGCACCAATGCGTTAATTTGATATACTCTCAGTTCCAGATACACTGATGTCTGTCTGTCTGTCTGGCTGACTACTATACGCAGTTACCACCACTTACTCCACCCTTCCTTACCATTACCATTCATTTATTTCACTCCACTTTCACTCTTTAATTTATCTCAATAGAAGTCTTTGTAATGTTGGTATTTTTGCGGGCTCCGACAGATTCTTCGCTTCAACGACTATCAACGGGATTGACAATTAGGATTGAGAAAAGGTTGAGAAGAGACGACGACTTTGTCATATTAGACACCATCAACGAATTAATTTCTCATTTCAATCGGTCTGCTTAGATTACTGGACCCAATTCGTTGACAGAGATTAATAGGACGACTATCAATTATAAACTGAGGGGAAATGCTTGGATTTCTGCTGCATGGTAAATTAACAATTAGACGAAGCATAAATTTGATGAGCAATTAAAAAATTGTGACAAATATTTGATCAGGAGCGACGATACACATCTCGCCTGGAATTAATGCAAAGGCATGCGGGCAGGGTCACACATCCACACACGATTCACACGATAAGCACACTCAGATGTACATACAAATATTGTACGAGGGTCATTCAATGAATGAAGATTAACTGATAAGAAATTGTGTGTTTTTGCGACATGAGTCTTTTACTACTTTTCAACATGTGTAAATACACTTGTCCACTTGATGATTCAGTAATTTTTATACCTTGCGGCTTGATCCACTTTCTCACAAATTCTTTGAACTCCTTGTTATTGCTGAACTGTTTTGCATATACTTAATATCTTTTTGAGTGGGCCAAATCTGAACTATGGAGCAACAACTATTCCACCTACTTTTTTTGGGGAGTATGTGGCTGAGCATTAATGTCTAAAACAATCTTGTCCTTCTCATATGGTAAGGATCCAAAATGCCTTCTTTACTTTGTTTATCATTAGAACAGACGGTTTATATATTGAGAGTTCAAATAACTTTTAGCCGTTTTTAATCAAAAATTGGGCATTTATTGTAAAATAATTGTACATTATGTTCTATTGAAAGTTCTGTCCATCGCTAGCTACGACTCTTCCCCATCTTTCCACATTGAGGCATCGTCTTTTGAGGCAACCCAATTTTTAGCATCTTTAAAAAAAAGTGAAGTGATACTCGACCCAGCCAGGAGTCATCGACCAGATCAAGTGGAAGTCAGAATTAGAAATGTCTAGTCAACACGGCAGGTAGGGTAAGACATCCCATTGAAGCGCTTCCAAAGTTCCCTTGATGACTTTGTTGTGTCTTTGTGTTATTGCTCAAGCTCCCCAGTGATGGTTTCGTTAGGCTTGATTAGCTCATAGTAGATCAGTCCCAGCTGCTCACAGCAGATGCACAGTATTAGCTGCTGAACATTAATAATCGGTTTGGCCGTTGAATTTGATGCGTAGCCGGGCTAAGCCTACAATTTTCTTCGCTTTGGGTTGTCGTAGTAAATTCATGTCACAATTCGATGGATTCTGGTTAAAAATGGTAAACTGAATGGTTTTTCAATGAAGCCATCGTAAATCAGTTTATATCTCTTATTATTCAATGACCCTCGTATTATGTTGATTGTAGATAAGTTGTGACGACGTTGAACGAAGCTGACGAATCATATAGTGTTGTCTCATTATCCTTTCAATTGCAGATAAATTTTACAAGGCAAGCGGGTGCTGTATGCTTGTTTTCAAACAAAAAATACAATACTTACATATTTTTTGTTTGAGTATGGAAACATAAATGATATTAAAAGAATGAATAGAATGAAAGGGAATGAGTGGGTCGTCGGGGTTATTCCCGAATGTCAGATTATTTTAGAATTACGTCGTATTACGCACGCGTTTAGCTGACAACATTTTTATCTTTTTAGTATATGAAATTTAATTTATAAGTCTGAAAGCGAATCAAAATTCACTAAAATAACTGAAGACAGTACGAAAAAAAAATTCTTATATCTTTTTTACTTATACTAAAAAATATATGAGTATGCATTTTACTATTGTAGTATTGTATTTTAGTAGATGTAGATACTTTTGTATGTCAGAAAAGCAATGAAATATTATTTTGTTGACAATGCCATTCTGGTAGCTGACAAAACGAAGAATGTGTAAAGTGTTCTACTACTATGTACTATGTGTTGTATGTATGAAGAAAAACGCAACAAAGGATTTGCTGTGAAATTTTAAAGTATCTCAGATACAACCCACACATACATAGACATAAAGAATGGAGAAAAAAGAAAGTAACAGAGAGTAAGAGAACTAAAGTTGAAAATCAAATTTCCATTGCACTTTTCAAATCAAATGTTGCGCAAAAAAATAGAAAAAGAAATGAAGCTTCAGCTATTGCATAGAATATGAGGAAGGAAGAATGATTTAAGAAGAAAAGGTGGCTTCTTGCCAAAAGGAAGTTTCTTCTTCTGAAACTGATTTTGATTTCAACAAACGATGTACTTATATAGAGGAGATGCAGGCAGAGAGAGAAATTGAAAATGTGATAAAAACAAAAAAAAAAAAATGTTGAGAATATTTGCACTGGCCAAAAGGAAACTTACACATGTTGACACACTTGCAGAACTGTGGCGGTATCCCTCAGCTCCTCCACTCTTTATCAACTTGGAGCTTGGAGGAGCATCTCAAACACGAGTGCTGTGCAAATTCGCAGCGTGTTTGACATATTTGCTTTGACAGTTTCAAGTGCAGCCAGCATTTTAGCCAACCATGTATGTATTCCTTCACTTTATTCACTACACTCCACACTCCTTCTATCTCTCTTCCCTCTCTTCCGTCCTTTCTTTCAATTTCCATCACTTTATGTGTCCTTTCATTTATTTGTTTCTTTCTTACTTTCATTCATTCTTTCATTCATTCATTCATTCGTTCTTTTACTTTCATTTCCGTTTGCCACTTGTGTCATATCAAAGTTTTCAAGTCAATTGTTAGTGTACGAATTGTAGTAACAAGAATTGAGCAAACCTCCTCGAAACTCCACATTCCTCCTTCCTAGCTCACATCTTTAACTTCTTGAATGAAATATCCTCGTATTTACTTAATGACGATGACGGTAGTTGGGGATCATGAAATAATACACAAGCCATCAAATTGTATACTGAAAATGACACACAAATAGTTTAAGAGGAAGTAGATGGTACCAGCTAACAAAGTTTGTTTCATCTATGTATGTACATACGAGTATCTGCAATTGTAATAAATCTGGTATTATTCTGGTTAAAATGCGAACGAGATCTACTCATATTTAATAGATATTTAATTCCTTTGGAGATGCTTGGCATTCATTCTTTTTATTAAAAATCCACCACCTCACCTACCTTCCTTCCTTGCTTCTTGGTCCTTATGTTGCTTGCTACTAATTCAATTTGTTGATGCTTTCAAACGCAGACCAAATTGAATTTACTCGCCACGCTACGCCACTCCACTCCACTCCACTCCATGCCTTGTTGCCCATTTCACTATTCGCATTTTCCTTTGTGGAACGACAGACAACAGACTCTTGAGAACGTAGATCCTTTAAATGCTGTCACTGCATATGAATGCTCGAATCCAACTGCGAAATCCAAAAACATTTTCTGGACCTGTCGTAGTAACATCATCAACAATAACAACACTATGTAGCATCAGCATGAAGGATGAAACGTAAAAAGGAAAAGGAGACGATGAAGAAGGGTAAACGACGACAAGTAAAAAAATGTATTTGCAAATGACGTTTGCTTCCGGAAATGGCCACAAGTGGTGCATGGTGTTGCAACCTCTGCTCCACTCTTACTAACCCCCCTTCACTCCTGCTGCGACTCCTTCATTCTGTCTACTGTCTGCCTTGTCATTCTTTGGAGCTGACGAAAAGGATGCAATGTCACTCTCAACACTTTAGTTTTGCCACGTCTCCTTCTTTCTGTTGTTGTTGTTACTGTGTTGCTGTGACTGTTGATTTTATGAGACGCAAAGTTGGAAAATAAGCAAAGTCAAACACTCATAGTCTAGTCTGATCTGGTTGGGACATTTCTTGGTTAGCTACAAATAAAATTGAAGAGAGTGAGCCTAAAGAAGAAGACACTTGTGCAAACAAATTTTTATATCGCGTACCTGTTTAGATCCACCAAGGAGACCAAGGCTGCGAAAACAACGAATAGATAGAGGACGATGAGGTCGAAGAGTTTAGAGTAGCTCTGCAGTGCAGAGAAAGTCTCAAATTGAATAACATTTCAAAATGTAATGCAATGCAACAAGATGAAGAAGATGTGGTGACGACGACATCGTAAAACCTAACCAAACCAAACCAAGGTAAGGTAAGGCAACATTTTGGCATAAACGACAACAGAGTAGTCACGTTAAGAGACTTGAATCTGAAGATGTTGGCAATTTTTCGGAATCATAAAAATTGCAAAAGTGTAAATATAAACATTCTTGGGATGCTTGCCTTAACTTGACTCTCGACCCAAGTCGACTTTTAACTCACATTACCTTCACCTATGCTATGTGGATGGCATATCCACCTCAACATCTTCCTAATTCGACCCTGTGCCGGTTTTAAAATCTGTTATGCCCACCGCAAAGTGCCGAGGATGGATAATAAAGTGATTTCTTCTTTTTTTTTTTAGTAAAAGAACGAGGCAATAGCAGTTGGAATACAGCAGCTGGTTTATTTACTGGCCTTTCGGTCTGGTGCGTTTCTAAAAGCGAAATAAATTTCATTTGAAATTGTTTGAAACTAAGCGAGAAGGAAAAGAAGAAGCTAAAGAAACCTCCCCTCTACCATCCACCATCATCATCATCATCATCATCCATTCCTATTGACCAAACAAAGCATACAACTTAAAGTCGTTGTAGTCGTCATTCGTCGTCATCCATGTTGACGGACGGTGTGCGTCAATTTAATAATTTCTTATATCCTTGCAATTTTTTTGACGCTGATGATGGAAAGAAGAAAAACAAACCACAGACTGTCGCAGCAGTAGTAGCAGCTTTTTTCGGCTTTGTCGTCCAATATGTCCGAGAAGCACTTACAATTGGCATCACAACGAATTAACGTCGCAAACGAGTTTTACTCCAAAAGGATTATAACCACAAAAATCCTCTCATCCTGCCACGAGACTCCGCCACATAAAAGACCGCTTTCGTCTGCGGTGAGACCTTATTGGACATTGGTGAATGTCCGTGAATGTAGAAAGCATCATAGACATCGTCGTTGTCGCCATTTTCAAACAATTTCTTTACTATGACCGACGGTCGATCGGAGGGTTGGACAGTCGTTTAGGTCAGTCGTTTTTGGGGGCGATAACAAACACAAAGAGAAAACAGCACCAAAAATAATTTCCCTTTTTCGTGCTCCCTGTTCCGATGTCATCATGTTCAGTCTTTTCCTTTCATATGCTTTTACGCTTAAAAGAAGGAAGTCCTTTTTATCCTTAAACGAATTTCACGCTGCGCATCGGATTAAAAGCTGCGCTTCAAATGAATAACCATCCAACAATAGCGAAGAGTTGGACCATAAGTTCACAAGACTACATACAAATAATGATGATAATGATAATGTTTCAGATGATTATGATGATGATGACGATATTTATCATTAAACTAGAAAATAAAGAAACAAAATTCAATATCAAAGGAATACTCGTATGTATAATAAGAAAATTTAAAAGCTTCTTTCAAATGAAATATTTTAAAGTAAAACATTTCCTTGTCTGTCGTTGTTGTTGCATAGCAAAAGAAAACAAATTTAGAATTTGCAAAAAGAATAAAGTAAAAATGGAAATGGAAATGGAAAACATCAAATGAATAAAAAAGGACACCAATCAAAATTTGAAATCGAAAGTTCAGCTCAAATTACAAGGTGCGAAAAACTGAAGTTCCAATTTCACATTAAATGTAAACACACGAGAATTTTGAGTGTCGGCCGATTTTCCATAGAATGAATGCAGAATAACATAAGGGAAGAGAGGAGAGGAGAGGAGAGGAGAGGAGAGGAGAGGAGAGGAGAGGAGTGGAGAGGAAAGGAGAAGGAGGTGTCATTGGTGACTTGTCCCAATCATCGTTAAAGAATTGACAAATCTAGTAATTCGAGAAGGGTGCTGAGTTCCTCTGAAATCTGAGCCAATACACGAGTACAACAAAATGTGTTGTGTGTTGCAAGTTGGTGGTAAAAACAATAATAACTTTTTCTTTATGAAATTTACAAAATAAAAATGAAAAAACGTTTAAATAGTATTTCACCATTTCCATTCTATTCCTACTACTACTTACTTACTATACATAGTATTGCATTTTACCATTAGTTCACATTTTTTGTTTTCGATTTGTTGAATGTTGGTTGGTTGGCTAAAGGAATCCTCTGCACTTTTGGAAAAGAGAACGCGTATGCCTTCTTCAGAGTCTGCACAAATCGTGCAATGAAAATCGTTAACGGTTGCTTAACTCTAAAGTATTGTTCAAAAGATTTCCCAGACGATTTCCTCAAAGCAAAAAAAAGTAAAAAAAAAAATAAATAAATAAATAGATTAGAAAAGAAAACTACGAATATCTATTGTATATAAAATAACTTGGCTAGAGTGGATGGAGGAGAAATACTATGTGCGATTATCAACAACAACAAAAACAACAACAACAACAACGAAACAAACAATGCAATTTCAAAGGGAAAATTATTTTTTATTTCGGTCAGAAAAGGAAAATAGTAAAAAATGGAAAAGGAACCTAATAAAGAAAAGAAGATATATTTAGTAGAGAGTAAAAGTATGAGCTACAACAGCTGCCTATGACGAGTATTTTAAAGCTGATTATCCTTTTTTCCTGTAAAACGATAATGATGATGATGATGACATCAGTTGTACCTATTGGCCAAGACACCCTTATGCGTGTTTATTTTTACTAGATTATCAATATACAGAAGACAAAGTCATACAATCATCATCCTAAGTAAACATAAGAAAAATAAAAAAAAGAAATCATCAAATATCTTTAGAGAAAATCTATGTATTCTTAATAAGAAACTGCTTAAGTTGAATTGCTACCGATCTTTAAGCGCTGAGCGCATTATTGATTCAAAAGATCAAAAATTTATCAGAACAACAACAAATGACTGATTGACAGGGTTCAATCATTATCAACATCAATTGAAATTGGTTTGTTTGTTGGTATTCATTAACCTTTATGTATTCTGAGAGGGTTAAACCAAGAAAAAGAGATCATTTCAATCTTATCGATTGATCAGTCTATCGAACGATGGCTTATATTCAATGGGGCGAATAGTGATTTCATTATTTTCCTTATTTATTATTATGAATGAATAAAAACTAGTGAAATGACTTATTGTACTCTTTCTCTTGAATGAAAAAGAGTAAATTTTTGTAATTTGAAATTGAATGAATTTCAAGTTTCTTAACGACACAATTAAATACTCGTTTTCAGAAAAGTAATGTAAAACTATAAAACATTTGAACGGTTTTGAATTTCTTAAGATTTGCCATTTTATCCATTTCCCTCAACCAACCCATCAAGCACCAACCCCTTACTAAACACTTTATTTCTTTTCTTATATATATACATATGTATATACTCTTATGCGAAAATAATGCCTCATTTTGGAAAGCACTAAAAGCAAATAGTAGATGTAACCAATACACACACACACACACACACACATACACACAGAGATACAAATACACAGTTTAATTTAGATATGTGAATATATGTTTTCCGTTGCCTAGCCACCTTCCCCCGCCCCCTTCGCTACATCTCCATTTCTCACTGATAAAAATTACAATTTTGTGAATAAAATAGAAGAAAATAAAAACCCTTAACTTTGAGTTTCACTGAAATTTATATGCCTTTCCCACAAATAAAATAAGATATATAGAATATGAAATTCTATGAAAAACAAAATCGATAATTCTTATCATTCCATGATTTTTCCATAAGGAAAACTTGGAATCTCAAATTATCATAACATTCTCTTTATATGTGAGAGATATTATCATTGTAATTCCACATGATTTAGGTTTATATTTGTGATGGGAGTAACTGTATTCGATCCGATTAGAAGACGTTTGCAGTGCGACTAAGCCTAGTTAGAGATGTTCCAATACCTTAAAAGAATTAGTACATTTACAAAATTCAGTGCTACTCATTTTATTACTAAAGAAATTTTAGTACTTTCAGGTATTGAATGAGTTTTTTTTTTAATCTGGTTGCCATTATAATAAATTTATTTTTTTTTTGGAGAAAGTTAGTCAAATATCTTGCTCCAAATTTCAAAAAAATGTACTCATTTGATACCAACTACCTCTCATTCAATACCAATGCATTATTTACAATGCATAAAAATACCGAGTACAAAAATATTTGGTATTGAATAAAAAGTAATTAGTACCATCAAGTATTTACTTGAAATGGAATATCCCTAGGCATATTCTATAAATGCACCACAATTTAAATTTTTGGTAATACAATATATTCATTACATAGTGTAAGGTACACTACCATTTAGAATAGAATGTTACGGGGATGATAGTCCAGCCCTGCTTCTTAAAAATACTGATACTGAAAATTTTCAAAATGATCAATAAAAAAAAATTAATTTAACAAGTTCAAAATCCAAATCACTAGTACTCTCAGTTATAAGGGGGAGCAACTTCTTATAATAGTCCAGATGTTCCAACTAAAACATATACAAAATGCGAGTACATATATGATAGCATCGAATAAAAAGAAAGTTCAGTAAAATTATTTACTTTAATATCTTCAGACTTCAGAGAGTAGATTTTTGTCAAGCTAAAGATTATTTCCATATACTCGTATGTATGATTATTTCATAGATTCCTTGATGTCTCCTTAAAAATGTGTCACAAACATCATTGACATAGTGATAATACTTAACATTCATCACTTTACTTTTAGATGTTTCAAAAGCATAGCAAAAATGTAAAAAGTAAAGCAATCGACTGAATGACTGACTGAGTGAGTGAGTAAGTGAGTGAGTGAATGTACATATGTTTAAAAAGTCTCGAAATACAATTTCTATAGAAATATATACGCACACAATTACAATAGTATGAGTACTACCACATACACATACACGTTCCATAGTCATAGAATATAAAGAAACGCAGATATAAAACTCAACTTAACTCAACTCAACTCCTACACACACCGAAAATGTTCCTCGCTTCGTTTTCTGCTTGAATTACAAATTGCAACATCAAAAGTTTGACGTCCTTGGTTGTTGTTAACAATGCTTTTTTGGTTTTCCTTCTTCTACTGCTGCCGATCCTGCTACTATTCTTGTTCGCTCCTTTATCGTCGCCAGGCATCATTGCCATTGCCATTGCTGTTGTTGCTGCTGCTGATTTTGGCTCTGTTCAGCCGTTGATGCCGAAAGGAAAGCAATTTTCCAGCAATATGTTCTCGTATTAGAATTTTGTTTACACTTGAAATGGAAAATATGCTATACAATGCATGAATGCATGCATTTGTTTGTTGTTGTTAGTAGAGAATGAGTATCTAATATGTGTGAGTGTGTGAGCGTGTGTGTGTGTATGTGTGTTTTAGAACACTTCTTGTTTACTACCAACAACAGCTACAAGAATCAAAGTAAAAGTTACCCATTTAAAATGTTATTTAGAACCCACTAGAACTAGCAATACAAGAACTCGTATAGCATTTGCTATTCTTAGCCATCACAAACATCATCAAATCATTGACTCTAAATTACACTCACTCCTAATATTCACATATTCACGTAGATGATATACGTACATGCTGTAGCTATTAGTTTGTGAATAGAGACCAATGTATACGTTCATTGTTATGGAAGAGCTGCATGTCTTTAAAAGACAATTATCGAATTAGTAGCAGCTATCGATATCGCGATATTTCTCACCTACTAATGCCTCAAATCAAACAGGCAGCTGATGCTGATGCTGATGCCAATGTTGTTGCTCCAGTTAGGTAAAGTAGAACCTGTTTAATGCGATATGAAACGCCTAAAGCAGTCTATTGCCGGTCTTCGCTTGATTTTGGACTAAAACAGACAGAAAGGATGAATGAGCAAACCGCAAGCACTTCTAATCACATTGGGATCAGTGAAAGTTTATAATTATAAAACCATCAACAAATCATAAATCAATTCTAGAAAATGACTGCCAAATTATACTCCTCATGATAGGCAGATGAATGGACAGACGGTTGGATAGGTGGGCTTGCGAGTGATTGTTTACGATATAACCAAAAAACATTGGTAGGCAGCTGCATGATGTGTGCATGATTGCTTTCTATTGTTTATGTTCTACTCGTTGTTGTTGTTGTTGTTGTTGTTGACAGGATACTAAGTAGGATACAATGTTAGATTGAGTGAGAGTATCCTCCTACTCCTTCTCCTTTAAGTACACTTGAACTGTGATGGGTAGAAATTGTTTTTAGTGTTTAATACTGACGACGACATACATTCCGTCTTACATCGTAGAATGCTAATTATTCAGTATGCCTGAGGCCGAGTATAGAAACTCTCTTTCCGGTTTTTCTTCTATTATTTTATTTTTTTTTTTTTTTAAGCAACTCACACACAACAGAAATTAGTAGAATAAGGAAAAGAATGAATGAAATCGCTAGAGCGTACGATAGACTACTAAGAGAAGTTACAGCTTCGGCGGCTTGTGCTTCGTTGTTTTACGCGTTTATTCATGCAAGTACGAGTACAAACTTGCGCAAGTTTCACGATTTCAAGCTGGCAGTCAGGCAGGCAGGGCCACTATGAGTTCCACGAGTTCTCGTCGTCGTACACATAAACTATTAAAATTATGCATAATTATTTAAAAGCACTCATTAATTAAAGTTTTCCATGGCATAAGACATGTGGAGAGAGGCAACCGGAGTTTTCCAGAGTAGCTCAGTAGTTAGCTAAAACTAACAAACTCTGGTTTGGCTTCTGGCTGAGGACAGCTTCATGAGCTACCATTTCATTGAGTTAGAAAAAGTGAAGTGAAGTGGTTTGGAGAGGTGGATTGGATTGGAGTGGTGTGGTGTGGTGTGGAAGAGTAGTTGTTCACCATGTTGTTTCATTAATTTCAAGATTCGCTATAGAAAAACGAGCTGGAAAAACAATCACAAGAACAACACAAACAACATAAAATGCTATCAGCGTGAATACATGAAGAATCCTTGAGGCAGCAAAGGATAACAAACGAAACTATATTGGGAGATGATACATGGGGAGGGTAGTAAAAGGTTTTATTCTCACTATATAGTACTAAAGCAGATTTCACCAATTTAACACCTTCATTAATAATTGAAAAATGCTTAAACTCTTTGCTCATACACACAAATGTACGTAGTAAATTTTGTGCTTCCCATTGCTACGCAACATTTTGATGCTTGGACATAGCGCACGTGCTTTTCGCTATAAGCAGAAATGCAACGTTTTATATTAAAATGTTGTATGTTGTAGGATATTTTTGGGGTTCGGCAATGTCGTCGTAACATGAAACGTTTTTATTATTATTATTCATTCCGTTAAGGAGATGCTTCCTTGTGCTCGAACTTTATGCTAAAGTCAGCAAAAAATTACTATAGCCAAAGAGAAAAGAGAAGAAAAGGATTTAATAGCAACAACTTTCGGAATATTAATGATTGTTCTCTATTTATGACCTCAGCCTTATCCTCTTTTGGAATATTAACCGGCTGCTGTTTGGGCAATTAACTTCAGCTGGTTATGCTGCTTAACTGAACATAAGAAAAATATTGTAAATTATTGACTATCGCCTGCCTGTCCTGTCCTGTCCTGTCCTGACCTGACATGGATAGAGAACCAACGGATCATAGGTACTTAGGTTTGGAATGGGGGGGGGGGGGTTGTTTATAGAAAGATAATTTAAGAAATTGTGAGTGTTCAAAATACAAATATTGCAATTATGACACACATAAACACTCATCTTAGCTCACACTTCATAAAAATCCAATCAAAGTTCCAAATCATTTACCAAATTACTAAACACACACACACTCTATACACCCCTCACATCTATGTGTATCTTGTATAAGTTAGGTTAGATGAAGAGAGTAGGAGAATCTTGAGAATTCCGTTAAAAGCAACAACCTGTTTCTAATTATCTTTTCTTGTTTGTTTTGTTTCCTACTGACATTACTCCTGATCCGGAGTCGTCGTCCTATCGTCCTCATCCTTATTCTATACAAATATATTCTGCCGGACGCTCGCTCACTCACTCGCTTACTGGGTCGTCCTCCCATTTGGTAAACACAATTTTCTGGTAGTTATTTCTTTTTGTTGGATTTAACTTTTTGATTGGGAAAACATCATTAACACACGTAAAGCGAAATACTTAGTTGAAAGTTTCACTAAAATCAGAAAATCACAAAAGGGAATGAATGGATGAATGAATGAATGAATGTACAAGAGAACAAAACTAACAGAGAAAGAATCTTGAGAAAAAAAATATGGAACCATTAAGATTCAGTTTTATGAAAGATTGTATGCTTTTTATTTTATGTGAAAAACTTAACTTTATAGTTTTCCACATCAACTTGAAAAAATATTATTTGTTATATCTAGCAAGTCTTCGATGCAAAAATGTATCCTCTGTCATGGATTTTCTCAACATTTCGACTAGTATAGCCGCCTTCAATTTCGATATAGATAATTTTAAATATTAAATAAATTATTCCTTAAATAATTTTTGAAGACACAAAATGTTTTCAAGTAAAACACAGAATATTTATAAAAAAATTTATTAGAATATTTTAATTTTTTTTTTTTTTTTTCAAGTAAAAGTTAATATCTTTTGATTCTGTAGGTCGATTTTGGTTAAATAAACACAAGCACACAAAAATACAGAAAAAGTCATCTATTTTATTATATGTAATGATGTTGTATATTAGCCAATTTTGAAATGATGTCAATAAGATCGATAGTACTCGTCCTAAATAGATCAGTCATAGTTTTGTGTATTGCCGAAGTTGGCATTTTTTATTTTGACTATGAAATATTTGAAATGTATAGTTATTTGTATTTGTCCAAAATGTACAGAAATCAGTGAGGACATGTCGAATGTGTTAACTGTTCTTAGTTCGGCCGACCGTCGTTGAACGTTTTCATGTGATAAGAATTGTTCAAAAAGATATGGAACGAATCAATGGTCCATGTTCAATACAAAAAATTACTGAAGTCTAAGCTACAAACTCTTCTCAAAAATTAATATGCACCTTACTTTACTTAGATGTAAGGTATTGTTGAAACGGACAATCGTCGCGTGCAATACTTGTACAATGAAGAAAGCAATGTCTAATGCTTGGGACCATAGAAAACATGAATGGTGCATGCGTTCGTTGGATTGTGGGAGTTCCTCTATGCGTAGTAGAATGGTGTTTGTATGAATGAATAGAAAATAGCAACAGAGTACAGGGAAAAGTTACTAATCACATTTACAGCAAATTACCAACAAGTTTCCTTCACTTTGTCGGTCAGGTGAGAGAGATTCTTTTACTATTATTTTTTTTTATTTTTATTTTTTTTTTTTTTTTTTTTTGCTGAAAAACCCACACACATTACTTATGGTAGTTGTGTTGTTCTTGGGGTAAGTGAGAACAAGAAACTTTGATGAAACTGAATAATTTAATTAATTTGTGTACAATATTGTACTAAGATTTTCTTGGCTTCCATCCCACCAACTGAAATGAATGAATACTTAGTAGGAATTCGTATATCGTAAAAAGTATGAAAATACAAAAAATTTTGGCATTTAATGATTTCCTTTTTCCTTTTCAATCTCATCATTTTATGTCAGTCGATCGTTCTGTTGGTCGATTCAACATGTACTTTAGTTATTTCGTTAAAGTTGATCATTGAATCAAATGCAAAAGCAAATCACTTTTGAAAATCTTTTCATGTGTAGAGAGATAATTCCCTCAAATGAAGTTACCAGTGCGAAAAATTTGGCAAAAATTGATTCAAGTTCTTCTTTACTAAGCACGAGATTTCTCCATTATGAGAATAACGATGAAGATGAAGTTGATGATGATGTTCCTACTCAAATCACTTTTAAATACTAAGTAGAACAACATGTTACACAGAACGCGTTTAGTGTGCTTCAGTGATTCTAGTGGTGCTGCAACTATGGTACTTTATAAAACTTTCATCTGCATCATGATTTTCTTTCCATCTTCCCTCTCTTAATTCCTCGATTTGTATGTGTCGCACCCCTTTTTGGTTTGGTTTCTGTGTTTAAGTTGTTTTTTTTTATCAATGACTCTCTGTTGCTTGTAGCTTGACATGGCTTGACTTGTCTTGTCTTGGCCCCTTTGTCATTGTTGCGTATCGAGTGGAATATTTATTTGCCGGGAATGTCAGAACAAAATGTCCTCATACCTTTTAACTTAACTCAACTCAACTCATCTCATTTCATCTACACGTCATCTAGTCAGTTAGTCAGTAAAGTTTGTCTTTTCTACATATTCATCGAACATATACAGAGTGAGGGTTTCTCATATTTCTTACATTACCCTTAAGTTTGTCGTCGTCTCCCCAAACTTTATTCATTCATTCCCTTTTCCCACTTCTCATTTGTTTTTTTTTTTACCAACAGCTCGGAAATGTTTCGGAATTTTAATATAAGCTTTTTACTGCTTTCACTTGTATTCCTCATAGCAAAACTTTTTATCTGCAAATAGTTTCTGACTATTTCTTCATCAATTTTATTGGTAATACTTAGACAAAAGTTTTTAGCTCCCATTACGACCTCCAACCGAATCTACAAAGACCATACGCCAGCCCGACCACCCGACCGCCCGTCCACTCGCCTTCGCCCTAGGCTAGGCCAGGCCAGGCCAGGTCATCATAGAAGCAGCAGGCAGCATGAATTGAATCGAAAAAGGAAGAGATTGGTAAAGAGAATCCTTAGATTGGGTCGACTCAAGTTGAATTGAATGGCAAAAAGAAAGAACGAAAGTAAGAATTCATAAAAGAAAGGATGATACGTACTAGAAAGGAAGGGTTCAAAGTAAGTTTTGTTTGCGAATCGAAATGTTTTGTGTAAACTGTAATTTAGAGAAGTGTTTGTATTGGATAAGTTCGAGTAAATAATGATACTTCTTTGAGCTCTTCCTCACTCCTCCTTCCCCACTCTTCCCGAAACACACACATTGTGCACACACTTGAAGTAAAGAAGAGAATGAGAAGATGGTTAAAGCACAGGTAATAGAAGACAGAAAACAGGATTTACTTTGGTATGACGCTTTTGAAAAACTTTACTTTTGCTTTTGAGTTATTCAAATAATATAATACAAAGAACAATTTGCTGGCTCCATCAAGGCATACAACAGGATGCGAGAGTAAAAAAAAAGAAATAAGACTCTGTTTATTGTTTCAAACTGATTTCTCAATTGTCAGAGAACCTTTGAAGTATTTAAGGTATTTATGTATACACACACCTATTAGAGAGGCGATGAACATCATAAGCTAATGTAAATTGCACATAATTGGCAGGGAAGCACTAGTAGATAAGAGTATGAGGAGTCCGGGAGCACACATGACAAATGAAGAAATTAAGTGCAAAAAAGTGTAACCAGTAATTATCACTAATTTACAACAAGAGCCGAGTTCAACTGAACCGTATGAGAATCAAAACCCACCTGCATTTGTATCTACTTCATACTACCATGAGTAAAAAATAAAAACCCCATCATGATAACATTAACCACTGACATGCCACGCTTCTATGCCTTTCCATGCTTACGACACACTCCCTGACACAGTGACTGCCAATGCCACTCCCATCCATTGCAATATTATGGACAAATGAATGAATGAATGAATGAACGTTTTGACAAAAGCTCATATAATTAATAGCTATATCGTGCCTGAGAACAGGAGTGTAGCGGATAGGACAGAGAGTGGGTTCCAGGGTTGAGCATTTACCGCAACAACAATAATTTACATGTTAAGCCAATTTTAAAATGTAAAAATTTCCATTTTCACAGTTAAATAAAAATTAATTACAACAATTTATCGTCAACGCTCAACAAAAGCCAAATGAATGAATTACACGCGTTTTTGTGCCAAACCTCCAGCGGCATCCTCTTTACCATGACTCCAATAATGATAATGATGATCATGCTGATGATGATGATGATGCTAATGGCAATGGAGACAACAGAGAGAAGTATTAACATCACACGCTAGCAGGCTGCTTCATCAAACCCCATCAACCAAGTCAAGTCAAGTCAAGTCAATTCAACTCAACTCAACCCACTCTTAACTTAGCAGTGATGATGATAATCCCTTTAATTTGGTCGGTCTCTCGGTTCAGTTCAGTTCAGTTCCACATGCAAAAAATGATTCTTGTGAACCTTTTTTAATGCAAAATAATTGCGCAGAAATTCATGAAAAAAAATCGCCCCCGCAAATGTTAAAAGTTAAACAAAATTGAATGAGGAGAAAAGGACATGGACTTTCGACGACATGGAAATGATGGTGAGAGAAAGGAAGGTGTTTTTGGACTCTTTTTTTTTTTTTTTGTTTTTAGCCGGTAAAAGTCATTTTATTTAGTTTTCAGTTTCCACCTAATTTAACCATTTGGGAAATGTGCTTCGTCATAATCAGCCGGGGGCAAGGTCCATTCCGTTCGTTCAATGGTGTTAGATGTTTTGGATGGCTGTATGTTGAAGGAAGTTTTGAACTTTGAGGAGTTAAGTGAGAAAAATGAAAAACTTTTGGCTGTTTTTTACATTTGCCGACTTGATAATAGGCTGTCACATAATTAGAGCCTGTAAATATATTCCAAAGTGAAACAAAGAACTCAATTTCTGTGGAAATGGGAGACTGGCGGGAATGGAAATGGAAATGGTTTGGGGTTCAGTTAATGAGGCTGCAACACTTTGCTCATTTCGTTGAATTCCACACGGCAATAAATTAGCAAAAGAGGCCGACCGACAGACCAACAAACCAACTAAAGGCTAAATATGTAATCTACTCAACATAAATACACTTTCTTTTGTAAGATTAAGATAAAAGTAAGGAAGGAAGGAAGGAAGAAAGTAAAGATACTTGTGTGCTTCTTATATTGTATAAGATAAGTATGGATTGGGTCTGTCGGTCGGTTGGACGGTCGTTCTATGCATCTCAACATTAAATGTCGGCCGTAAGCCATCTCTCCATCGACATCGACATTGGCATCGGCATCGGCATCGGTGACATTATCATGAAGCCAATTTCTCTTAAACATAATTAACAACATTTCTGTCAAATAAAAATAAAATAAAATGCGATAATAAAAACCAAAATGAAACTGAACTGAAGCACATGAAACACATGAAGCAAAGAAAGAAACCATGGAAGCGAAAAAGGAAAGAAGGAAGGAAGCTATGAAAAAAGAATACTTGTATAATGAAAAAAGATACTTGCGAATCTCATCAAATTCAAGTAGTAAGAAGAAAACCGTTCAAAGGATAACAAAATTCAGTGTTTGTCGTAGACTTTCTGACGTCGTTCGCTGACCACTTCAAAACTGCTGACCCACCCACTCATCTAACCCAGAAATCATCAAGATACAAACAGCCAACTAGAAAACAGAAACTGAAGGAATGAGGGAATGTTGAAGGAGGAAGGAAGAGGCAAGTGAGCAAGGAGTTCTTTAGTGTGGTTTAGCAATTTTAGGTCCCTGAAGGTTAATTTGAAGACACATCACAACACAACACTTCGCATCGCATCACATCACATCACATACTAGAGAAGATTTTGACTCCATTTGCGCCCATATAAAGAAATTAACATGCGTTGCTGCTGATTGAGTCAATTTGCCTGTCTTTGACTATTACTACCAAGGATAATAGCCTTCAATAGAAGGATAAATGGCAACAATCAGCAATTGTAAGTAGGGGACACACTTAATCTGAGTACATCAGAAAAAAAAATTAAATTGTAATAAAATGTTGACATTGTATTTTCTACACAATTTACATTTAATCATCTTAGTTATTTTATGTTAGCGACAATATAATTTTATGAAATTTTCTTTTGTTATTCCAAATTAGTGGAATTTTTAACGTTTATTAAGTAAACGCACCGGTGAACCCAAAACAAGAGTTCCAGTCACTCACTCACTCACCCATCGAACAGCAAACAGGAACTTGTTATTTTACAAATGTGTTAAGGGGACAATGCCAGAAGGCAGACAGCCACCCAACACCTACACCTACACATGCTGGTCAACTGGAGGAGAGGAATGGTGAAACACCGAGTACAACATGTTAATGTTCACCAAACGCTTCTGGCATTTCACTCAGTCAGTCAGTTAGTCAGTTGGTCATTTAGTGAGCCAACCAGTCAGGGGCGTTTGTTGGCCTAAGAGTGTGAACATTTATTTTGAATTCGCATAGCAATTTAAATGCCGCCGCCAAAAGGACATAAATCACAGTTGTCAACGCAAGTCCTGCGAATGAGATGCTGCCTGCCTGCCTGCCTGCCTGCCTGCCGATGGTGATGGTGATGTTCCTTTCACAGTTGTTGCAATGATTCGGAATGCGGTTCCATGAAAATCAAATAAATTAAGAAAATAAAACAAAAACAAAAAAAAAAAAAAAATTCAAAAATGAAATAAGGAACAAACTTACAATTTCAATGTTTGTCATCCATCGGCTAGTGCAATTTTTCATTTGTAACATTTGCACAATTACTACGATAATGCCTAGACCAGGACAAGGGGTCAATTACAAAAACAACAACAATATAGGAATGAACATAAAGTAAACATAGTCATACATTGATGGTGGAATATGCATCGGTGATACCAATTACATATACAAAAATAATCATTATTTAGTTTCAGAGGATCATCATTTGCCACCAATGCTAAAATCAACTCTGCCACACCGCCTGCTTTACAATTACGTAACGACGAGATGGCTTTAGTTCATGGTAACACCACTGGATTAAGTTTATTTAACCTAAAGCATGGAAGCAACAATAATAATAATAATAATAACAGTGCGACCACTTTGTTTAGCAACAATCACCATGATGGCATCATGGTCACTGGCAGCTTACATAGTATGAACATCATTATCACGGAAAGGCAACAAACATATAACAGGTCCCAATGGTGATACAAGTGCCGCGGACAGCATTGTTAATGCATCATCTTTCTTCTAGCTGATGGAATGCAATTTATCCGATGTAGCTGCAAGAGTTTCAGGAACATTTATGCTAAAATCTTTTGTTTCATTATAATATTGTATTTTGTGTATTTTAATTGTTAGTTTAAATCGATTTGTTCATTTTCGATGGAATAACTTAAGACACCTGCCAATTGTTCATAAAAAAAACTCATAAATATTCAAATAATAGTAGCAACAATACTTATATGAACTTTGTGTTATATAACCAACACAACAATGTATTAATATCAATCCTTAAAAATGAGATAAAGAAATACATGAATAATCAAAAAAATACACATTCATTTTCAAATTAAGTTGAACTATTATATCATTTCATAGAGAATTATCGATCTATCAATGAAACGCATACATTTGCTTCAATTTTTTTAATGAAAAACTATGTAAATATGTAAATAAATTTTACTATTTAAGTAAATATGAATAAATAAAAAATTGAATAAATTCTACTATCTACGTATGTAAGTACATATATTGAAAGCACATAAAACTTTCTTTATTTTTGTATACATATAAAATCATATGGTCAGAACCTTACACTTTTCAACGGTATCACTTTCAACTTTTGGTTTAATAGAACTTTAATTAATTTTCATATAAATTTCAGATGAATTCCAACTTCAATTGTTCATTAAAATAATGCAAAACAAGTTGCATATCCACGTGGGCACATTGCGCAAAGTCTTCAAACTGACATTTTCAAGTATATTTCAAACTGAGGTATCAGCTGATTTAAATGCAGGAAGGTGCACATGCGATTTTTTAAAAACGCGTAAAACTCACAATTTTATTTTAGTAAAATATCAGGCTATTTTTAAAAACCGATGTGGAAACACTTTTATACCATAGTTAAATTTCTGATCGAAGAATTAAGAAATACGCAGGAGGTGGTCACGACAAATTAAAAATGTTTAAACTAATATATTTTGGGATCTGCTGAATCAATTTCAATAAGGTATGTATCCTTTAGAATGCTCACGTGTTTGGAAAATCCTAGCAGCTGATTTACCTCCATTTTAGAAATATCGCTTAGATCTCTAAACCGTGTCGAATTCTCATAAGTGCCGGACACAAACAAATAAGATGTTCCAAGGCTTCCCTATCTTCCATACACTTTCTGCACTTTTCACTGTTCACTATTATAAGGTTTAATTTGAATGCATGCACCGCTATCATGCAATGACCGGTTAAGACGCCTATCAATGTTCTGCAGCTCGTACGAATCAGCTTTATAACAGATTCAGCGAATTTTCCACTATACCCATCACATATGGCTTTAGCTATTCTGCAGTTGCTAAGATTTCGCCATCTAGCCTTCGTTTTTCCTGTAAACGCATTTCTAGATTCTTGTACATATTATTGAGTGGCATCAGTACGTCGCTTATTTCATAGCTTGGTAACCCGCATCCGTTTTTTGCAATTTCGTCAACAGTCTCATTTCCCTTTATGCCCTTGTGACTCTGTACCCAATAGATACACAGCTTGCGCTGCGGTGCTAGTCTTCTCATTGCTACCTTGCACTGTAGAATATTTTTAAATGATGACCAGTATGACGTTAGCGTAGCTTGGCTATCTATGAAGATATTTATTTGAGAGTTGATGGTATATAAAAGTGCTAGTTCCGCAACCATTCTTGCAGCGAATACTTCCGCCTGGAATATACTGCAGTAACCCGGAAGCTTGAATGATTTTTCAATATTCAGCTCCGCGCAGAAAACACCAGCTCCAACTCCTTCATTCATTTTCGAGTCATCTGTATAGATGTTGAAGGTTTTGCATTCTGGAACTATACCAATTAGCCAACCATCCTTCATCTTTATTTTCTTTCCAGAGTCCATTTTCGGAATCATATAGTCTAGGTCGACTGATGAATTCCGAATAGAGCTATGCCCATAGGGTCTATAAGAGAATTGCCATATTGCAAATAGTCTTATTGCGGATTGTGGCGCTTTTTGTTCTTTATGGCGACACAATAAGAATAGCTTCACGCGCAGCCATTGCAAGTGTTCTCATGGCCCCTGAGATGCACAACAGAGAAAGCCGTGGAACTTTTTCCATTGGTTTGACATACAAAGGTTCGCTTTTTACACCAGAATACCATAGAGCAGTATCGGTCTAAAAATTTCTGTATAACACCAGAGCATAAGAGAGTGCGAAAGGCCCCAAGTGCTCCCAAGCATCATTTTACATGCGTACAGAGCATTGGTTGTCTTCTTCACTCTCCCTTCTACATTTAATTTCCACAGCAGGTTGTTATCCAGAACTACTCCTAAATATTTGGTATGTGTCTTTAGCGCCAGCGTGCTACCATTTAAGCTTGGCGGCGTCCATAAAGGGATCTTGTACTTTCTTGTATAAAGTACCATATTCGTTTTTTCTGCATTTACACCTAGCCTAGTTCTAAGAGTGTTCGTCATAATTGAACTTAGGGTTAATAGGCATTTCCCCCTTATAATTATTGCAATGTCATCTGCATATGGCAACTAAATTTGTTTTAAGATTTTGTTTACCCCTAGTAACCATAGAAGCGGGTATAGGACTCCTCCCTGAGGGGTTCCTCTACAAGTCTCCTTCCATTCCGCTTTTATCTTCCTGCAGCTCAAAAGATTTTGCACCCATCGATGTATAGTGTTTAGGCAGAAGTAACCAAATCATAAAAGTAAAACTAAAACCAATAAAACAACAAGCACATAATGTAATAACACAAAACAATTAATGACTAACGGACTATTCTTACTGCTGTTGTTGTTATTCACATCTTCGAAGTTTAATCACCCTTTGCTGTTCTTACTTTTCGTTCTCTTAAATATATAAAAATCCTCCAAGATACAATCACTCTCCCATACAAGTGTCTTAATGACAATTAAAGGATGACAGTTATAGTTTCATTCATTCATTTTGTCCCAGATATTATTGAGATATCTTAAGAATAAATACTTACTTTTAACTTTGTATCACTAGCGAAAAACGACATCTTTCATTTTGCTTGTATTTTCATGAAAATCTGATCAATAGTTTGGATGTTATAAGCTAATTAAGTTGAATGTTACCTTGTCCATGGATTACGGCCAATTGGGTCGTTTCGTTTTCTATTATAATATTTATTATATGCTATCAGATTATGGAAATTGTTAGTATTACAAGAACTTTATTAAAAATGGCAAGAATACAAAGAAACAAAGAAAAGTTGAAATAGAACAGTACTATATATCAGTGGCAACAAGTCAAAGTACTAAGCTTGAACGCTATTACTATTATTCATCGTTTCAAAATATGTATTTCGACTAAAAAATTTTCTATAAACACTGCATAGAAATATACGTTATAAACTAAACATAAATCATTGCATACAAAATAGGCAATATTTCAAAATATAGATTTTCGACATAAGTTACTTTGACTTGTTGCCACAGAGATGCGAAAATTTATACTGAAGTCAAGGGCCACATTGAAGCGTTCGAAGACTGTGATGTAATCCATTGGCTTACTAAAGAAATATACGCATTCAATTTGATCGGATCATGGTACGCGACATGACAGTTAGTTGGCTCTGTAGCCAATGTCATGATAACAAATTTAATGTCACGCGAATTACTAAAGAGAACCAACTTGATATTTTTATTCTGGAATTATAACTAAACTTTATTTCAGAAAGTATCGTAGATCTAAGCTCGTTTGATCTGTACAAAACGTATTCTTACATTAACAAATTCACATTGCTTATGCTATCAATTACATTGTTCATTTTTATTTGTTTACTTCTTACATTCAATCTTATTACTTATGTCAGCGTCTTGAAATTGTCGGTTTGTATTCTTAGTTGCATTTTTTGATTATATGTATTATTGTTAAAGTTTCATTTCTTAAGAATAGTCGATGGTCCGTGGGTGGTCCTATACTTTGTCGATCAGTTGCTGACAAAGCAAGTGAGCGACATTTATGTTCGTTACACTTTTGTTCAGAGTCTAAGAGTTTGATGGTGGTGGGCGCTGCCAACATCAGTTTTTATCAGTCATTTTAATTAGCATTCCCCATTACCTTTGAAGGTTTTTTTAGAGTAAAGACTATGAAAATAAATCTATTTTGTAGCATTTACACACTGCACTAATGTGTCTTCTCGTTCAGATTATCAATTTTGAATCATAATTCACTTGTTTTGGTTATGCATACAAATGGAAATATTGTGGAAAATAAATGATTAAGAACAATTCGCATTGTATGCAAATAAGTAATTCTTGCAGCTTCATTTTTCATTCCTGCTAATTAATTTATTAAAATTAAAAAAAAAAATTAAAATTTAAAATTTACTTCAAATTGTTTTGTGCAAAGATCAGATACAAGAAACCAATAAGTTTGTTATTGCTTTAGGGAAAATTCGCATGGTCTTTCTCACAAGTCATATTTAGAAGCTCCCTTTCCCTTGAGATTTTCTGATTTTGGAAAGATAAGCTGTATATTTCTATGCATGACATCCTTCTAACAAAATGTTTTGAATCAAGCAAAAGGTGTAATGCGCGCTCTTCACGGTCATGCAAGCATGTTGTACATTATCATAGTGTTAGTAAGATGTGTTTGTGTGCCTCTCACATATGATAATACATGATGGAATAACTAAATGATTTGCATATTTCATCATGAATGTTATTCTCTCAGTTCTCTCTTTGACCATCATTGTTCTCTCTTTGACCATGCTGTCTCATTTACTCCTTCACAAAGTAAGTATGTATGAAAGAGACACATATAGACAAGTGCCATGATACTATAAAACAAGATAGTGGCAATGCGGACTGTTACTCTCTCAAAATTGCTCGCTCTCAACAGTTGAAAAAACACGCATTTAGTGTTGAACATTGAAAATGTAAAAATTAGTGTTATGAAATCAATTGTTTGCGATTTGATTAGCTGTGTTGGTGACGATGAAATCATGTTCAAAATAATATTATTAAAATAAAATAACGAATATCCAAAGTAGGACATACAATAAATTAAATTAAATAATAAATTAAAAAAACAAAAACAGCCATTTTTCTATTTTTCATACAATTTTCAGGCATTTAAATATGCATATTATCTCATATAGTGTCGTACAGCGTAAAAATTAAGAAATGAGAGGATAAAATAAAGACTATTTTGAAAGAGCGACACATAGCGGTAAGATATTGGCATCACCTCAATTTCTTACACCATGGACAAGTGCTCACTTTTATTGAATTTTTGAAGAATTTGTGAAGTGCCGAAGACTTTTGAAATTTTTTTGTGCATTAAGTTATCAACATTTTCGTCTGCTCACCTCAGAAGATAACTCACCTTCAATCCACACGTACACTAATGCATTATCATGCATACATGACCGTGTAGGGCGCGCATACTTTTTGAATGGTTACTTCCTTTGGATCTGGCAATGCTGTCTGTATCGTTATAATGAGAAATGTTGAGCAATGAGATGGCATAATTCTACAGCAAATAGAACTTGTGATCTGTAGACGAAGTAGCTTTGTTGTTTTTTATATTCAATAGTATCAGTTTGAATTGTTTATTTTTTGTTTTGTTTTGTATTTACTAAGTGTACAACTCTATCGTTTGCCTTGCCGTCAGATCGTAAAAGTTGTTTTAAGCTAATTTACATTTCTAAACGAGTGAAAAAATAAAAAAATCTTAAAAAAAAAAAGAAAATCAAAACTACTTACAAAAGCGCAATAAATCGTTATAAATTTGTTTTTAAATCAATATTTGGGGCAAAATGGAAAACATTGAACAAAATATTTTGGTCAATTGCCCGTTTGACATCAATCACCGAGTGCTACAGAAGAGGTTGCACTTACACATTATAAAGTGCAGCAAGAATCATACAGATGACAAAATGGTACCTTGTCCGTATAACCAAACGCACATACTTAAGGAGGATGAAATTGAAGTAAGTTAATATTTTATATTATTTTTTTCGGGGGGCTGCGCCACTGGGCTGGTGATTTTCCGAAGTTACTAATAGCCCAAGCTATTAGATTCACCAACTGCACATATAGACTTTTCTTTTTATTGGTTCTTTATAACCCTGATGGGATCACCATTTGTCAGGAAGAGATACAGATCAGAGTTGTGCAGCGAAGGCTTGTGCTTATGAAGTACTTACAAGCAAACAAGCAAATTTTGAACCAAGCCAGCTTGATGAGCTTGTGTGTTGTTTTGCTTGGCTTGCTTGTTGTCATTAGGCTTTTGTTAGGCTTTGTGTATGTTTGCAGTACATCACATTTTTGTTTCTATTGTTTGCTTTGTTCTCTTTTTTCGTGTTGTGTTTATGTGCGTTTGCTTGTGCGCTGCGGTCGACTATTGCGTGCTAGTTGCCAATAGCAACAATAAGATATACCAATACAACTATAGCAACAACGAAATGATTTTCATATTATGCACATACATAGATAATTCAGAAAGAATAATGAGCCGAAGTGATAATGTTTTGTAAACGTTATGTTTATTAAATAAATAAATAACTACAGAATAACCATAAAAATATTTAGTATTATAAATTAAATGTTTCTTAAGCTAGTAATTCATATGTAGTTAAAAAAAAAAAAAATTATTATTATTATTATACTATACATTGTCCACTGCAAACATACACCAAGCCTAACAAGCCTAACTACAACAAGCCAAACCAAGCCAAGCCAAGCAAAACAATACACAAGCTCAAGCAGGCTTGTTCTCTACGTGCATGCTTGGCTTGCTTAGACTTGTTTTTTTACCAATCATTATGATGTTCACTACACATCTCTGATACAGATGTATAATCAGTGTTTACATATGTGGACGCTATAAAATATTATAAACATTATTTTCACCTTTACAGGAACACATTAAATTTTGCAAATCAGCTGCAAAATATAAGAATAAAGAAAACATGGAACCTGTTACTCCGGCACCACCACGTCCAGTATTCGATGTATCTGAGAATTGGGATGATGAACCTCCTGTCGCTACATATGACCCTGAGGAATATTGTAGAAATAATCTAATAATACGCACACACCATGGCGATTCACCATTTTACCGACGTCAGTTTCGAGAAAGCGAACGCATTCGTATTCGCCGTCTTCAAAATAAACAGTAAAGAATTAAATTGTGTGTGGGCAGGGGGAGGGGATAGTGTGTGATGGTTGGTTAGGTGGTGATCGACATGGGCGTCAAATTCAATGGTGCGTATAATAAAAGCGTGTAATCCGTTACAAACAAATCCCAGCGAAGGTCACATTTTGTTCGGTGGACCCCAATTCAAATGGAGATAGACTCTAACCAGGGTATTGATTCTATTATGTAGCTATTCTCAAGAAATATCTATACACAATGCAACTGCGAAGGTTAACATGGCACTCTACAAACTTTCTCGCTCTCAGAAGAAACGTCAATTTTTTCGATTACATGTTAGAATGATAAAAAGAGATGCTTCCTTCAGCTACAATAAGGATTAAATGTCTGTCCAACCGTGATGTCCTCACTGTGAACTTCAAAGGGACAAGATCTCGATAAAACGAGGAGCAAGGCAAAGCCTTTTCCTAGCGCTTCAGGCCCATTTCAACTGGAAGGGGATGTAAACAGAGGATAATTTGTCAAAAACCCGATATGAATCTACTGCTCCCAGAAAAACAAAATGTATCTACTACCATTTTGACATCTTACGATTTTTGCTGCGTTTTATAATGTGTAAGTGAAGAGGAGCGGATATAGTATGAGCCACACTGGAGTTTATAATTTGTTTGAAACTGATTACTTGAGATATCGGTATACAGGAGTGAAATTCTCTATAGAAATGGCTTAACCTCTCACCTACCTGTTAGAGGCCCCCCGAGTTGCATTAAACACCTTTCACCAATAAGTTGATGATGTGTCAGATATCAGTTGACAATAATTCTGACCTTAAATTAGATCGGACTATGAGCAACGCATTTCTTAAAGGTAAAAGGCAGTTCCTATTTTACAACTATGGGTTCCGTAAGTGACTGCTCAGTCAGGTGGCAAAAGCAGCCTCGATTGGAGAAGAACAAAGCGAAAGCCAATAAGTAAAGCAACTCATGCCGCTCGTCAATCCATTGGGGTGCTCATTGCAAACCTAGCACTTCCAAGGCTCCATGGCTTAATTGATTGTTCTCGTCGCTGGATTTGATGCCTGGCAAACTTCGCTACAACTTAACAATATCCACAAGTCATAATTGTGTGATAGGTACGAGTATAATTAAAAAAAAAGAAAACAAATTACAATTTCAATGTGTGTCATCGACTTCTGCGATTTTTCATTTGTAACATTTGTGCAATTACGATGATGCCAGAACTGTAAGGAAGGACAACAAGAATGGAATAAACGTAGTCCTGGAGTCAAAGTTATTCAGTCGGTAATTAATCGTAACACGACAAAGGCAAAGATCCTTCGCAGCAAATACAACACAAGCAGCAACTGTAGCACCATATATCGAGCAGATGGTCAATGTACATAGGCATCATGCTGTAATGCTCGAATATTGTTCAGATTTGAAACATTCTAACGGAGAGTGAGTGGATGTCACGTCACCAATTTTTGCTTTAATTAATTTCACGGACCCCACACACATGAGCAGGAGGTGTAGCTGATTTTTTTTCTTCTGTATAGTGTTTAATTAAAATTTTTGCTGCGGTTGTTTGAAAATTCACGAAAATTTCATTTCACTCATTCTTTGTACAACAGTACAGTACAGAATCATTGGCGATAAAATTGCTAAGCGACAAATGTGAAATTTGCGGAAATTTTTATTCATCGGCTCAACGATTCAGACAATTTGGATTTAAAAACAGGAATAAAGCTGACTCACCGATCGAATGAGTGACTGACTCCCGGAATCATTGCCAGAATGTGTTGGTGACTGGTTGACTCATTGCACTTTGCCTACTGACTGCGGTATGCAATAACGAATGCTCAAATGAACAACTCTAGTAGGTGTCAAAAATATTTTACCTGGTTAAGGATTGTTGGGATGAGAGAGAATCCATCCATCCATTCATCGATGTCCTTGTCGTTGTCGTAGTGCTAATTGCCAATTATGGACAAATGCGATCAGGCGAGGAATTAAATTAACTCTTTTTTTTATTTTGAGCGACCACGTTGCCAATCGGTCATTTTCATGACACAAGCAACAACATCAAATGCAAATATGAAATTGTTGAAAAAATATGCACACATATCATTCATTACCACCAAAGTTCAACAGCAGCAGCAGCAATTAAACATTTACATTTTATGCAATAAAAATGAATAATTGCAACATCATCACCACCACCACCATCACCACTACCCATCCTACTGCCATCGCCTTCTTCATTTCTATCACCTTCCCAATCAACATCATCATCACCCATTATCATCAAAGTTTCATCCTAACGCCATGTCACAAATAAACAACATTGCATTATTGGTTTGGCGATGGGTCATTGCCTCATCATAAACTCATGCTGTGTCAGGCGTGAAACACCCCACTGTGACCGCGGATTTATCGATCAGGCAAATGGGACTGAGTTCATGTCAAAACAATAAATTAATGCAAGCCACATGAAATTCCAATGAAAATCTCATGCAATATTTGCAAATTTTTTACAAAGCAAAACAAAAAGATTTAAAAAAAAAAATACAAAACAATAAAAAAATATAATATAAATTCCCAGGAATAAAAAAACGTCAAACGCAATTCAGAGAAAACAAAAAATTCGCATAAAAGACAAAAGAACGAAAAAAAAAAACTACCAGAGAAAAATGGGGAATCAACACTAAGCGACAATAAGAATAACAAATATATATTGTACTACAATATAGAAATGTAAGAGACAAAAAATATAACAAAATATATATATTAAAATCGATTCAGCTACACCGACAATTGTATACCTTTCACAAATCTGGCATTATAAGGCAACAACCACCTGACAAAAGGAAAAGGCATAACATAAAGGAGTAACGGGAAAAATACAAATCGGCAATAAAAACAACAAAAATATTATCATATAAAAAAGCAAGAGACAAAAAAATATCAAGAAAATGTTATGTACTATTATCAGATACATCGATATTTGTATACCTTTCTAAAATCTTGCATAAGGTGGCAAATTCCTTTCACCAAAGTAACAAATAACATATGTACAATATTAATGAAAACACAACTTGGCAACAATTAGAACAACAGACATACGTAATTGAAATATCAGGAAAATATTTATATTATTACGTAAGTTATACCGATTATTACTTACCTTTCAAGAATCTGGCATACCAAGTCTTGTATACAAGAGTACGAACACATGACAAAAGGAGAGAACATGCAAGAGAAACTATTAACAACACTAAGCGACAATAGGAACATCATTAATAGTGTTCTCCCATTCATTTAATTGGCAGAAATATCATAATATTATTAATATTACGTAGTACTTAAGTTCTACCGATATTTTTATACCTTTCAAAAATCTGGTATAAGGAGACTTATATGTACATAAGTATATCCAAAGTAGCATACTATATAAATATCATACAAAAATGCAAGATAACCGAGAAACACAATTTAGCAAAATTAAGAACAACAGAAATACATTATTAAATTGCATGGGACAAAAAAATATCAGAAAAAAAATATTACGTCAGTTATACCGACAATTGTATACCATTCAAAAATCTAGTATTATAAAGCAAAAAACACCTAACAAAAGGAAAAGAAAACATACAAGAGTAACGAGAATTGAGGAACAATACAAAGCGTCAATAAAAACAATAAAAATATTATCATATAAAAAAAGCAAGAGACAAAAGGATTTCAGAAAAATCTTCTATACTATATTCACGTCAGTTACACCGATATTTGTATACCTTTCTAAAATCTTCCTTAAGGTGACAAATATGAACAAAGCAGCTTACAAGATTTACGAGAAACACAACTGGGCAATAATAAGAACAAAAGAAATATATTATTGTAATAAAATATCGGGAATATACCGACATATGACAAAAGGAGAAAACATGGAAGAGAAACGAGAAACAATACTAAGCGATAATATAAACATTAAAAATGATATTTTCATATAAAAATTGAATTAACAGAAAATATAAGAAAAATATTAATATTAATACATTAATTATACCGATATTCGTAAAAAAGTATCACACAATTTGACGGCAAATATGTCAAAAAGGAGGAACAAATACTACAAAAGACACAACAAAAAACAACTGTAAGTGGCCATAAGAACCAAAAATATACAACTAAATATACTTATTTATGTTTATCTTCAGTTACGCCAATAATTGTTTACATTTTATATCGGAAACGAGAGACACTTTTCAATTGCGTCCTTTCAAAGCCACTGCAGTGTTTTTTGATGCAGATTTCACAATGTTTGTTTAGAAGGAATCTCCATCAGTTCAGTTAACTAAACAATAAACCTTTTACTAAGTTGAAGTGTAAGTCACTCTTAAATATTATTAATATTATTTATTACATTCTATACCACTAGCACTTATTAGAATTGTGACTCAACTGGATCCTTTCGTTCATGTGAATAATTTTACAATCTTCTTCATCCCAAGAACCAAACAGAGGCATCAACTACAATAGGTTGAAGTATATATCACCCTTTAAGATGAATATTATAAACTTCAATTACATCGAAAATATGCGTCACCCAATAAAGTTACAGTGGACATTGAACAACACTTTTACAAGCTTATTAGAAGTAGGGCTGATTTTTAACTTCTTAAAACATAAACAATTTTTTTGCAATGCATTTCGGAAAGGATCTCTAAAAGGATTCTCCAACATTTCAGTTAACTAAACAATAACTAACTTTCACTAAGTTAAAGTGTAAGTCACTCGTAAATATTTTAATAAGTAATTTAATTAACCCGGAAATTCTATACATTTTACATTTTTGGAACTAAGACTCTTCAACTGGATCATTTCCTTCATGTGAATAATTTTGTAATTCAAATGTAACAGTGGATGTTTCAAAATTCTTCATTTCAAGAACCAAATGTGTAATTGGTATACGCATTAATATTATAACTTTAATAACATCAACAACAGATTAAATTTTTTTTATGTTAAAATGTATATCATCCTAAAATATATAAATATCAAGTTACAACGCATATTGTTTATCAAACTTATTAGAAGTAAATTTTCAACTTTTTAAAACGTAACCATTTTTTTGCAATGAATTTCATAATAGATTTTTAATAAAGCATCTCCTTCATCTCAACTAAACTAAACACAAAAAAACTTTTAGTTTGTAAATGTAGTATTTAATCATATTGTATTAATTTATTATACATTTATCCATTTTATTAATAGAAGTTGTAAAATGTAAAATTAATTTTCCATAAAAAATATGTTAAATAAACTGTAAACTATTTGTATCTTGTAATTCGACTAAATATTTTCGTTCTTATATTTAAAATGAGAGGTGGCTGATCCTTCCGAGGCGTAGAGCCGGTTACGATTTTGCAATTAATTTCAATGGATTTAAACTCAGAATTTGATAAGATCAAGAATTTTTTAGACAAATTATAAGAATTAAAAATGATATAAAGTCTTATTGGTCTTATGACAATTTGAATAAATTAAAATACATTTTTTAACTGATCTAAATCATCTACGAAGTTTCACTTAAAATGTAAATGTGAAAATATATCTATTCTATACACATTTTACTACTCCAACCCTAAACTGGTGCTAAGTGTTACTTTTCATAATAGTTAAATCAACGTGACTCAAAAATATTATCTACAAAGGGCAAGAATAAAACTCTATATAAAATTCCAGCTCATATCTACAAAACCAGAGGTTCTACTTTTCTAAGAAATACACATATGTTACATAGATACTAAGAGACTCGTCATGCTGATCATGCCCCTTCCTTCTGCCTCGATGCCTTTTTTATTGCGTTACAAACAGCATGGAAAAGTTGAATTATCAGGTATGAATGAAATGAAAAGAAACAAACATGACAAATGTGGAAAAATCAGAGGAAAAAGAAGCTTAAAACAGTTCAGAAATCATGAAATGTTTTTTGTTGAAAATATTTTTTTTTTTTTTTTTTTTCTTATGAATATTTTGGCCTTTTGCAATAAGAATACCAAATATACATACCTTGAAGGGTCTGGAAATGGTTAAAGGTATAAAGATGATGATGGTATTGAGGATGTGTAGTACAAATTTGCATTTAGAATTTCAAATTGAATCGTAAAAACAACAATATTATGTTTCTCACGCCTAAAGCACCCAAAAGTAGACTATAGGCATACGCTGCGTGAAGAGAGTTGGTGGTAGAAGTAGAGGGAGGCTAAAGAAAGAAAAACATAAAGAAACCTAAACGAGTAAAGAATGAAAAATCGCGTCTTTGTTTGTTTCTTAAATTTGATGACATTTTAATTTCGATCAGAAAGACGCTCCCGGGGGAAATTCAATGAGAGCAAGAACACGGAACAAAGAAGTAGAGGGAGTGAAGGTAAAGAGAAAAAGACAACAGAATCAAAATGATTTGCATATAAGAATAAGGAAAGCCGCCAAGTGGAAAAATAATAACACGCATCGTGGAAGATGTGTTCCTGCACGCATACTACAATGATATACAACTAAACCACATTTCCATATACGACTCACCCACACACCCATCCACACACTTTACTCATCCACACACATTCATTTATATACTTATTTCTCCATAATACGCACATCTACAGAAAAATACAAATAAAAATAAAAATATTCTTATGTCCCCCCTTTTATAAATTCAAAAAATAAAAAAAAAACAGATAAAAACATATGTTGGGCATATTTCTGTAATTGGGGACTTTGTTTACGGCAAAATGAGATCATGGAATTGCAAATGTCTGAAGAAACACAAGAAAAATCATCATCAATCTAATCTAATCTAATCTAATTTCAAAACAGATTAACAAATGTAAACTTTTTCATTGCATTAAGTTCTTTTCATATCAAATTTAGATGATTATTATTTTTATATGAAAATCAAGTGTGTGTGTGTTTTGTGTGTGTGTGTGTGTGTGTGTGTGTGTGCATTCATGAATGTTTTAATGCAATCGTAAAAATGATTTTATAGTAGATGTCATTTTTAATATTATAATTTCAAAATTTTTTTTTTTGAAATAAACCACAACCAATGGAAAATCACTCAAAATCATTCATAAGGAAAATAGAGTTGGCGATCAGATTTACGATTATGTATTTACATTTTAGATCACAACACGAAACTCTTTTTTTTTTCACAACATAAGATTGTGTTTCTCTTTAAAATTGTCTACAAAAATTAGAACATGTGATAAATTTCACTTTATTATGATAATAAATATCTGAAAGATGCCACTTTTCAAAGAAGTTACCTAATATTAACTTCCTATTAATTGACTAGCGGTTGTATATTCTGTCATTTTATATAAGAAACATGTATCAATAAAAATAATAAGGTGCTTTTCATAATAACAAAGCGCTTAAAACATGCAGATTTAAGTTTAAAATATGATCTGTAAAAGGTTATTTGGTAAAGTTTTGTTTTGCATCTTCTAATCAATCGCACTTTTCTTTCTATGAGAAACAGTATTTGGCGCAATGATATATTTTTTTTATTTTATTTTTTGAAATGATCAATCGGAAATTTGAATTTAAGCCATTTTAAAATGTCAATCTTTTTTTTGGTAACAATAACGTACTGTAAGGTCGTAAATAACTATCTTTGTCAATACTCAGGCGGCACTCAAAGCACTGCAATCCACCATTGTAAAGTCTAAGCTCGTAATTGAATGTAGGTCGGCGATAAGCGATCTAAGTCATAGAGCGGATATCACTCTCTTATGGGATCCGGTCATAGGAACATTGAGAGAATTGGGAAGGCTGACGAACTAGCTCGCTTTGGTGCATCTCTTGATATATCGTTAGCGAAACAGGTCTCCCCTAGCGGTGGTCAAGATGAGCAATTTTCTTCAGCTGGATAACAGGATGTGGAAAGATCTTGAATCTTGCAGAGTGGCACGTGCTGCGTGGCCTAGTTACAACGAAAATAGATCGATAGTAGACTAACCAATAGAAGACGCACAGATACCGCAAGGCTCACAGAGGTTTTTACTGGTCACTGATGTGTTGGGACTCAAGCGAAGAGACTGGGTAGTGCCTTCAGAAGCCATTGATGAAGTTGTGGAAACGTAAAAGAAAAAATAATCACTCACCCACTTTCTATGTCAAACAAACACTGCCAAAAACTAGAAATAAGTTTCTGGGTAAATATATCATCGATAACCTCTCGGACTGTTCGGTCACATGTCCGGGTGACCTTTTAGATTATATTTATAAATAATTGTAGAAAATTTGTTAGCATGACTGAAGATAAAAGGATGAAAAGAGGAGATATGACAAAGTTGTTATTGTTCAGTGGAAAGATTCAAAGTCGGTTTTATTGGTGTCGTCTGTATTTGGTTGCATCCCAGTGAGTGACGTGAGTGATTTTTCCTGCAGCGCTCTAACCACATAAATATACCAAAAATTATAAAAGCAACACATCTTTTGCCACGCCAGAAGTAGACACTATTTATTCATTATTTTTTTTTTTTCTAATTCCAATATTGTTGAAACCTCCGTAATGGTGAGGGGTGCTTTACCATCGATAGACACGCTTGAATTGCAGTTCAAATCATTACGAATGAAAAGTGTGGACTACGTTTTAGTTAGTATTGGGAAACAGTCTCCTTCCATTTGTTGATATCTTACGCAATCGTATGAGTATTGACACAAAACTAAATTTGGGAGATGGCATTATCCGTACTATGAATAGACCAGCTTTTTGTAGTAAAATGTATATTAGTAAAATGGATTTGTGCTAATAATCGCCAATATAACATAATTATAGAGCAATTAATTGGGCTTAACTTGATGTCCGTCTTTTAATAAAGTTTTTTAAATAAATGAAACTAAAAAAAAAAATAAAGAAAAGAAGTTTGCTTTGTTAATTTCGGTGGAGCTTCCTGCAATAAATTTCAAAAGATAAATTATTAACCAATAAATTTAAATTCACTATAATAAGTGTCAATATGAATCACCCAAAAATACATTTTTCTTTTAAAATTTTTTTCTTAAATCAATAAACCAAAGTTATATCTAATTCTAATCTAATTCTTTTTATTTGGTTATTAAAAAAGAATCATTCTCTTAAAATACTAAAATACTTTGCTGCCAAATATTTTATTAAAAATATTTGATAAAATCCTTATGACTATGAAAATCTACTTATAAAAAATTGAACGAAATATGATTAAATGCAATTTTTCTGTTCTTGGGGAGATTAAATATTTATGGGCAATTGAAAACCATATCAATACTAAAGAAATAGTCAAAAGTGTTTTTCAGACAAAATTTCACCTTTAATAGGATTTTGATTTTCAATAAACTTTAAAGTTTCTCAAAAACATGTTAAATGAATTATATGCTTAGTAGAGAAATAGATCATGTTAATACCACATACTGTGTAGTACATACAAGACTATTTGAAATCTTCAATCGTTCATTCTGCATCATGGCTATTGTAGTACAATAATAGTATAATTGATGTGTCACATGTTTTAATTTAAGAGCCTCTAGTTATGTATACAGCGTAGTAAACAATAGTTGGAAATAATGTAAACAAAAAGAGCACCCAACTATTAAGCAGTAATAAGTATTTAATCAATATTAATTTTGAATGAGAGTAAGATTTTGAGGAAGAAGATAGGAAGGACTGAACTCATAAAATTAATTAGTAAAAAGGACATTATGTTCACTAGATGAGACGAAGACATTGTATGTTGTGCTCCCTTAAGTATCTTAAAACATTAAACACTTTTGCAATTCACGATTCAACTGAACTCAAAACAATTTTATCCAGTTGCAAATTTAATAAAATTAATGAATATAATAAAAATTCATTAAATTATCTCGTATCCATTAAAAATATGTTAAATCTTTTAATAGTTAACAAAGTAGTTTTATTGTAAATTAAGTACAAACAACAATCACCTTTCTGTAATGTACGAGTATAATAATGTTATTAGGCTTATAAAATGATTAGCAACGTTCTAAACTACCCATGTAATTGTTGTAATCCTTTGAAGCATTACATAAATACCATAATAGGTCTTTATTTAATCTCAAGAATAAAGAGAAAATATACTAAAAAACTTTGTAACTTCTACATCAAATATACGTGGATGGCATTATTATCTAATATATTTTATAAGAAAATTTAAATTCAATTTTGTATTAAACACATAAGAAGAATAAGATATATACTTTATTCATTGTTTATCTTTTCACAACAATACAAAAGAAAATAACTTAAGACAAAAGGATCAGAATTATCATTTCACATATTTAATTCAATATTCCATTAATTTCTGACAAGGATAACTTACCCAAATTCACATATATACATACATACAATGGATACATACAATGAAGAAGATGTCTTAAAATTGACTTGTCAGATTGGCTTAAAAAGGTATTTATGAAGCGTCAACATTGTCGCTTAAAGTTAATTATCTAATTGCTGAATGAACGGGAAAGAAGGAAGAAGATTCGTCGTGACATTCATATGAGGATGATACTTATTTCTAAAGATACAATTAGCGTGTATATTCTATCTACACGTATGAATGTGTGTCTGTTTTTAGTTCGTTAAATTTCTTCAGAAAAAAATATAATATAATGAAAGCAACTTCAAGTGAAAAAATATTTTTAATTGCGGTTACTGGCAATGATAAAAGCATTTTAACTTTCTTAGTGAAAAAAAAAATGCGAAAAATGTTTAAAAACACGTTCCACGTTGCAATTTTGTGAAGCAACAAAAGTAACAACAAAAAACCATAGAAGGATGCGTGACAGGATGTGAGAAACAATTTTGGAAAGTGCAGAAATTAAAGACAATGCGCCATTTAATATTTGCGCCGACAGTTGCCAATGCCAATGACACAACCGCAGGCGCAGCAACAACCACGCGTCTCGGGTTCAAAGGTTCTCAGGAGCAACAACAGGAGCAGCAACAGCATTTGGGGCGTAATTATTTAAATTACATCATTTGTATTTGCGCGGCATGCGACACGCGGCTTTTACTATGCCATCGTACAAAAATGGTAATGCCATTGATGGTGGAAATGATGGTTATGTTGCTGATGGTGGTGGCAACAATAATAAAAGAGCGACTCTTACTGCTGCTGTTGATGGTACAACAAATGGTAAATGGTAAAGAAAGGAAAGGAAAGGACAACACAGGACAGTGATGATGCTATCCACTCTTCTCTTACCATTCTTTTTACAGGTGCTACACATGTTTGCATGTCGCCTGCTGACTCCAATAGTCCTATGTGTGTGTGTGTGTGTGTGTGTTTCACTTTGTGTTGTTTTACCAAACTTATTTGTAGCAAAAACCACAAAAGTAACAACAAATACATACTGCAAGGTTCCAATGATTCGGCAATAATGAATTGACAAAGTATCCTTCTCTTGTTTTTAGAATTGACAGGCGGATGTGCCCGTTAGAGTCTAATGCTGTGCAATTTTGAATCACTTGCTAATCACAAGTTGTATGAAGTTTGTCGAAAAGAGTTTATATTGCAACAATCATAATAAATATTTTGTAATGTATTATTATTTATTAGACTGGGATACTGGCCGCCTTAGAGTTAAGTTCCCTCTAACTTTTGATATGCCCATTACCAAAAGGACATGAAATGATGCAACAAACAATAACAGAACAGAAGAGAATAACAAAAAGAAAAACAGGCAAAGTAATAGTAGAAAAAACAGTTTTTGTTATGGCATCGTCGTAGTAGCGAAGTTTGCAATGTTTTTTTCATGTTCGTGATGTTTGTTCATTCGTTCTCATACTAGATATACGTATGGATGATGTAACTGTGTGTGATGTGTGTGTGTGTGTGACAGGAATTCATTGTACTGTTTACCGCCCATGTGTCAGATGTGTGTAAAAATTTATTAAACATTTGTACAACGACACAGGCGACAACGACGACGATGGCTAAACTTGGCCCAAACAAACTCTCACTCAGCCCAACTCAACTCAACTCAGCAGGCATAGACCAACTCAACTCAACCGAACTCAACTCAAACCCAACTCAATCCCAACTCAATTTCACCCCCCAACCCAATTTGACTCAATTTGATTTGTCGGCAAAGTATTGTACTGATACTATAATAGTAGTAGAGCCTGTTGCGGAATTTTTACTTGCCAAAAAAGTTCTTCTCACTGGAATCTCGCTCAGCTCAGAGTAGTGACAGCTTGTTTGCATTTTCATCTTGCCTTTTCCTGTTGCTGTTCTGTGTTCTCCCTGAATGAATAAGTGAAAGAATGAATGAATGAATAAATGAATAAGTGAATAAGTGAATGTGAGTAAATGTGAATGAATGTGTCGCGTTTAAGTTTTTCTTTGGTTTATATTCGTGCTGCCGTAAGCATATCCTCATACAAATCTCTTCATGCTGCATCGTTCTGAGTAACTCTTTGTGAACATTTTTAATTAAAAATGTAATTTCATCAGAAACACACAACGCAACGCAACGCAACGCAACACAACACAAAACAACACAAAACAAGAAACAAGAAACACAAAATTTGTACCAAAAAAGAACAGAAATAATAACAAAAATAAATAACAAAAAAAAAAATAAAAAGGGAAACTTATTTTTGAATCATTTTACTTTTGAAAAGCTCAACGGGTGGTTTTCCAAAAATAAATTACCCATGGAAATCGGTTCAAGAAAGTCTTTCTTTCCTTTATTACTTCCTTTCTTCCTTCCTTCCTTCTTTTTATTCCTGGTAATTGTAGTCGTTGTCTTTCGAAGTCATATGTGTGTTTTTGATTTACTTGAGGTGCCAACTCACATTAATCAAGAAATTATTGCATACTTAAAGGGGACGAATATGTCCAATTCAAAGAAATCCTTATGTATACGTACAAGGTAATGTGTTAAGATTACAATAGTACAATATTTATTGAATCCAAGTTAGGAAGAATTGTAATTACTTATAATAAATACAATAATATAATTGGAAATAGTAAAGTTAGAAAGATTGAGATACTTGTTTAACTATCAATATTGTTATTATTCTTTCTATTTCTTTCTATTGTCCAAATATATAAATTTCGCTTAAAGCTAGCGCTATTTTTATAACTAGTTGGCCCGGCAAACTTCGTTTCGTTTGCATTCAAAAAGCTTTTGTGCATTTGTTAGTAACGTTGTCTCGCACGAATGTAAAACAATATAAGATTTAGAGAATAATAGAAGATTATATGTGAAGAGGGTTTAGAAGCGATGAAATGTAGTGAAGTAGCGCATGTAATATTAGAATTAGCAAATTTGTTAGAAAAAACGCATTTTAAATTTTATAAATTATGAATAAAATAATATTTTGTTGGTCAATTTTGATGAAATAAAGCCTATGCTGTGCTCCAAAAAAAAGCTTCTTGTGTTTCAGTAATTTGATTTTGAATGGAATGAGTGCATTTAAATTGATATGTACTTGTTCAAACCAAAAACAAACAGACAAAGTCTACGATTTTATTATATGTATAGATTGTTACAGAGAATAGATCTTATTGACTATCTTTATAACTGTAATATTGGCATTTATGTATTTTCTAAAAGACAGACAAATTGCAGGAAACCCTAAGGTTAGGTTAGGTAATTTTGGTTCACATACTTTTGTTCAGTTCTCATAAGTGCCGGGCAGAAACACAATAGATGTTCCAAGGTTTCCCTATCTTCCATACACTTCCTTTACCTTTCATTGTCATTATGTTTTAATATGAATACGTCCACCGCTATCATGCAATGACCGGTTGAGACTCCTATCAATGTTCTGCAGCTCGTACGACTCAACTCTATAACAGATTCAGTGAATTTTCCACTATACCCATTACACATGGCTTTAGCTGTTCTGCACTAGTATAGAAGAGCACAATCATTGTGCGAAACGACATTTTCTAGAGTTAAAAATTGTTTTTGCAGCCTGGATGTATTGTGGAATAGTGAAAAGGAACATTATTTTTACAATCATATATTGTGCAGTTTGTAGTTTGTTTTTGTGTGTGTTTTGATTAAGATGATTTATCTTTAGCTTACTTTAGTCGATAGCATTGATCTGTGGTTATTGAAGAGATATATAACACGGATAGTTCTCTTTACCTTGTCAAGGGTTATCCCAATATGCATGTTGAAGCAATGTTTATTATCCACATGATTTCCCAGATATTTAATATCATTTACCCATGGTATCTGTTCATTGCATAGTTCCAAGAAGTAGCTAGGTAGGTAATAATCCTTATGCTTCCATATAAAGAAAATTGAGCACGGTTTTTGACATTTATTTTAATTTTCCAGGGTTTGAAATACGCCGCAATAGAATCCAAAGAATTTTGCGGAGCTATTGCAACTTGATCAAAGGTTTCACCCTAGCTGTAGATAGCAGTGTCATCAGCTAAAATAAATGTAATAGAATTCCCTGATGTTGGATGTCGTAGGTGTCCATAGTGTTAAGAATAGTACAGCTCCTTGAGGCATTTTATCACATATCAGTTTACTTTTACAGCCAGTTCCATCCATGACTATCAACATAGATTAATTTATAGCATTCATAATTGATTCACACTACTTTCTGTTTTAATAAACATTCACAACATTCAAAAACGACGAGCGACAACCATTCTATTATCTATTATATATCTTTCTACATGCTTAAAAAATCACACATGACCTTTTGTATTTTTTATAGTGCATACAAATCGCTCAAAAAAATCATCAGACACAAGTGAGATTTTACATAATTGCTTTATTGCTAATTATATATTATATTACTATTTGCTACAATATAATACAACCAACCCATTGAACCAAAGACTACAAAAAGAAGTTCTGATGAATCTTAATATAAAATTTTATTTATGTATAATACGACAATGTACAATAGACAATATTTGAATTGTGAAGCCTATAAAAGAAATCATTTTTTATTCTTTTTGTATCTTCAATGTTCAGTTCTCAACTAATAATCGTAACTTAGTACTTGCTTTTCAAACAAGACATGAGGACACAATTTTTATGATGATGTGATTAAGTTGATTGGAATTCAAGCTTGGAAGGCGCAGAATCTTTATAAATATATAAATCAATTGTAACTGTTTTCATTCACGCTAAATTCCGAAACCATCCAATAGATTGCAATGAAATTTTTATGCAGTTTGTATGGTTGGTTTCAGCTTAAAAGATATGATATTTTTGGATTCGATATATTGGCACAAAATAATAATGAATAACAATAATTTCTTTTGGCATTTCAATTTCAGATCGATGAGTACTTATATATTTCATAAAATAAACTAACAAAGCGGAAAGTCTTAGTGTAATTTGGTTTATCTTTAACTAGCGATACCCGGCGCGCAATTCTACACGCCGACATTTGTTGGATCAACTATGAAAACGTTCAATCGACTTAAAAAGAAACATTTGTTTTACTCTATTTCAATATTAGAACTGCTTCACCACATCACACTTTTTTCTGCTGTCTACGAATTTATTGACATTTTGATAATCTGGTCAACACAGTTCACTGCTTTGATTTTGGAAAATCGTGGAAATGATCGTCTTATTTTCGCAAAACCTTAATTAATTATATACTTGAACCTTCCTCATGACTCAATTCGTCTATTGGTGAAACCGTCATGAATTTCCGTTCAGTAGTTTTTGAATTTATCGCCTTCAAACATACACATACGGCGGTGGATTTTGTTTTATAAAATATTGTGATTTATTTTTTGGATTTTTTTTTTCATATTTATGTATATTAACACATCGCGTACAATGGTCTACATAGAAGGCAGGACAACGTCTGTCCGGATACTTAGTTTCTTATAAAAATTAAGGGATTTTGAATAATTATTTTCTAATAAGTGTACATATATTAAAATCAATAGATTGCTTAGTATAATATTGTATCATTTGAAACTTTTTACAATATTTAATGTATCTTTTTATTAGATCTTGCAACTGAAGTTAGACCACTTAGAAAAAAAAATAATACAAATGCCCTAACTAATGTTATTTGATGTCGTCAAAGTGTAGCAAACATCGAACATTCCTTACATTCATTCAAACATACTTCATGCAATCATCCACTCATTCAGTGCAGTGAATAAATGCAGCTGAAATAACAGAAACACATTAGAGTAGAAAATGCGTTTTGTGGCTTAAAGTTTAACATGGCCCAGGGACAGAAAGACAGACACACAGACAGAATGATAAACAGAAGAGAAGTATGCACTCAGTAGTCATACTCGTATGTGTATGTAAAGTGATGTGACAAATGTTTGAGAAGTAGAACAATTTTAATGGATTATCAGCTTAAAACTTCAACTGATGTCAGTACTCATAGTAGTTGTACTCACCTCACCTACTATAATTTGCTTTGTTTTGCCAAAGGCAAGAATAACAATAACAACAACAAACTCATATAAAATTCAAGTATATATGTATACTCCTGTAATCATCATCTACTACTACCATATACTCGTATTAACATCAACTTCATCATTCCCATCTTTATTACACTATACAATATCACCACAAAGACAAGAAGGAATAACAAGCACTTGGAAGAAACCTTTTAGTCTTCTTTAGTTTAGTTTCAAATCAAATGTTTTTAAAGGCAAATAAATTAGAAACCAAAAACATATTCACTTACCAATTAGATATCCCCCTAGGTTCCCCTAGACTTCCTTTAAAACATACTATATTTATAATGACTTAACAACCTCTTTACTCCTTTTTTATGTATGGGTAGGGGGATATTGTTGCAATCATATTTAATAGTATTGTCATGTCTTTGGGCTTCGCTTGCGGTTACGCATACATTAGTACGCCTTTTGAGCATGACCACCACCACCACCACCACCACCACCATCATCACCACCATCATCATCACAATCTTCACCAGCAATACCAACTAACCAACACCACGACCACATCAACTTTGTCAACATCGCCAACGACAACAAGAACGAAAGATGGCGTTGTTATTGTCATTGTCCTTGTCCTTGTTGTAACATGTTAAGCACATGAAAGGTTAATTGAAAACAACCGCAACTTTCGACAACGCAGAAATGAAGGTAGTAGTTTGGTTATTTGTATAATTCCCTCAATTCTGTTGTTTATAGTAGAGCGTTTGCTAGACCCCAAAGGTTACAACTTTGAAACTAATAACGGACAAACACATACACAAATTGAGGACACAAGGCACAATATATTAAACAATGATCAATGGGGGAAGAGAGGGATGATTTCAGTAGAGCTGAGCTGAGTTAAAAGTTCAAAGTTTTGCTTAGCCATAAAATCAAATAAAAAATAAATCAACAATGACTTTTGACTAACTCGCGAGTCCAGAGTACCCCACATATATTATAACCATCAACCACCCCCCCCCCTCCATCACACAACCACAGTGGGGTTCACCACGAATTTGCATAATTACTAATTTAACCTCTCCTTCTTCCCTTTACCCAGCTGAAGGGAAATTCCTTGCTTAGTTTGTTAAACAGGAATCAAGCATCGATTTGACTTTTATGTTGACGCGAAAGCGATTTGTTATCATCACACACAAAAACTGTGTCCCTCTCTCTCCATCTCACATCTCTTTTCATTTGAAATTGGGATATCCTAAAGACTTAGCCGTCGTCCAAAAGCCAAACTAATTTACATTAATTCCTATCTGAAGGAAGTTTTTTTTTTTTTTTGTTTTAGGTTAAAAAGAAGAATGAAAGAAAGAAAGAAAGTTAAACAAAGAAAACAGCTTAAATAATCACGCCGCCTAATGGATATTGACACTTTGTTGTATTTTTTTGGCTAAAGCCAATTCATCGTTCAACTCCAGGGACCATCAGGGAGGAACAAGCAAAGTAAACTTAGCTCCATTCCACTCTCCACTTTACCCAAACCAAAGCAAGTAAGTTTTTAAGCTTGGAATTCAAATGAAATTACACCAACGACCAACGAAATGGCTGCTGCCACAATTAATTGTCCTGCTACCCATCCGAATGAAATTCAGCACATGAAGATGCAGGCTGCCTGCCAAATCAGGATACTAAAAGCTAAAGCGAAAACCAAAAACACAAACCAAGGAAAAAAAGAAATGTTAATTAATCTGGCTTTTTAGAAATTCGACTTCTTCTCTTCTTAGTTGTTCCTTAGATTTGGGGTAGAGTTTGATGGGATGGGAGTGGAGCGGAGAGGTATTGGTTGGGTTTAAATTCATTTGTAGAGGTAAACCAAAGGCGTAATTAATTAGTGTAGCGATGACATTAAGGAAAATCACAAAATAAAAGAAATAATGGTGACCAGCAACCGGAATTTTGTTCTTACGTTTCAATTAAGTTCCAGTTAAAATCATCTTCAAGTCAACTAAAAGAAAAAAAGACAAATAATAACAAAATGGAAAAGATGATGATGATGATGAAGAAAGGAAGGAAAGAAGGAGAGAAGATGATATTTTGGCAATGCCTTTTTCTTCGACAACACGAAGCAGGTTAAATTAATTAAATTAAAACTGTCATTGTGAAGAAGTCAACTTCAAATACAAAAAAAGAACACTAAATTCATCTCGAATAAATGAGTGTCGTGTCTTGTTGTATCCTTGTGAGTAAGTGAGTGAGGAAGTGTGTGTGTGAGAGAGTGAATATTTTCAAAAGAATTAAATGGAAACAAAGTAAGAATTACAAACACAAACACATACAAAAATAAGTGTAGAGAGTGAGAAAGCAATGAGAGTGCAGATGGATGATGTACAATATTGTCGAATGTTGTGGTCATCTTTATTGACCGTACGAGGTGTGGTTATCAAAATATTTATAGCTGTAAAGTATATGATTTAGTTATGAATTATTCCCATTCATTCATTCATAAACACCTCTTACATATCCCTAGAACTTTTTATTGCTCGAAACAGTCTTTTCCTGTAATAAGTCCCGTATTTTTCTTTCAACAAATACAACAGTTGGAAATCTCATTCCTTTTATTGGCCAAGAATTAACCTGGGAACTAATGAGTTTTATATAAGTCCACTGTGCTTAAAACTCTTATCTAAGAAAGTATTATAGATTATGTATTTTTCTTATCATTAATGATCCTGGATATTCTCTATATTTTGGATTTATCTAGGCAACGAAGTCGAAGTATAAGTCAGAATATTCTGCGACACCAACCCTGTCAGTTTGCTAGTACCATCGGGTACGAGGTCTGGCTATAGAATTTATCTGGTACCACGTGTGGTAAAAACTTGGTCACCCATCCAGGAACTGTTTGTAGTTGAATTTGGTTGTGCCTTTGGGTAGGAAGTGTATCCAGAGACTGTGTGGTCAGCAGATCACGGAACTTGTTCCGCTCTGGCCAGTGGCTATGGCCTCTTTGTAGGAGTATCATGATGGCTGTGGTTATTACCCAGATCCGGCTATAGTATTAACTCGGCATGGAGTTGCGTTATACAACCGGGTGCTGTGACCCATAGAGCAGACACTAATTCGGTAACTTTGTATATATGTACATATATCCAAGGAGATGTTGAACGACGTTCATTAATCCTTGTGCTTGGTACCGTGATATTAGGTCTAAACGATAGGAGTTCTTGGTAAACAAAATCGACTTCATATGTTATCAGGTTAGGCGAATAAGGCTGATCGTTCTTTATGCATCATTTAAGCCAGTGTAATGTCATAATGGAGAACTTATTGATGCCGAGTAACTTATATTGTGGAAGAAGGTTGTCATGGTTCGACAGGTGCGATAGTTCATTTTCATTTTTGTAAGTCTATGCGGTGAATTTGTTGTGTAAATTGAAGTATTTTCGGTAAGTCAGTTTTCTGTCAAAAAGTGCAAAAAAAGAAAAGCACTTCCAACGTAAATTATGTGTGTGTATTGTGTGATTGTAAAATGCCGAAAGTAAAAATTCAATTTTACAACATTCCTAAGTCGGAACACCAGTTGTTGTCATAGTTTGGCCACCAAAGTTTGATGCATTGAGTGTATTTTGATGATGTTACTACAATGGTTTTTTATTTTGATTCGGCAAATTGAAATTTCATTGTCGAAATTTCATATATTCGAACTTCTGATCGCTATAATTTTGATGTGACAAATATTGTTGTCACAATCAGATTATGCTAAAATCAATAAAAAAAAAAAAACATTGTCAAAAATCAAAAATTTTACTTTATATTTCATTAATTTTTCTTTAGTAGATAATTTATTCTTATGTCAGCACATTATTTGACAATTTACAGGGTGGAAATATTTTTGTAGCAAATAATTTTTTTTTTTTAATTCCCATAACCATTTTTATTTTTAATCGAATCAATTGTATAACTCGCTCATGCTCTTTCCAATTATATACAATAATAATATTTATTTATTTTTATTTATTTATTTATAAACAGTTTGAGAGCACTTAAAAAATACATACAAACTAAAGCAAAATATGAAGCTATAGCTACGTTGGCCTTAAGTAGTAACTAGTAAGTTACTACTTATTTATGAGATTTTATACGATGATTATTTTTTTTTTGTTATAGGAACTTATTTTATTACAAATTAAATATCTAGAACTATTAGAAGAATATTATTGATATTATTTTTATTGTTATTCTAAATTGCTTATTTATTTACTTATACTCGTATACATTATTTTTTTTTAATTTGATTATAAAATTTTGATTGTTTTAAAAAATGAATTAGTTTAATGATGTTATCGTGGGAAGGGGTGGTTGGGGAATGTATGGGGTCAGAAGAGAGGAAGGTTTGGAGTCTTTGGGAGTTAACGCAATAATAATAATATTTATGAATTTAATGAAAGTGTTTAGCCAAAGACGAAACTTATGCCTCCTTCCCCTATTAGAATTATGTTCTTAAATTTATGTCTCTTTGTTGTATTACGGATTGATTGATTATTCTCTTAAATTAATTTCAACCCGAAAGGTCCGTGGGTTAGACCGTGAATGTTCATGGTGGAAGAGTTTAGGAAATTAATTTAAAGTGTTCCATTGAGGGAGCGTTCCCTAATCACGGAACTAGCCCATGAAGTTAAGCACAAATCTCAAAGTATCATATTAGTTAGCAATATTGATATATTGTTTTATTTTCTGGTCACTGACGAAGGTGCTCAATCCCTTGAATATCGGGGTTGCATGCTTATACGATTAGATGATCCAGAACAAGATTCATTAGATGTAATCAATTTCTCAATAATTTTTGGATATTTTTCAATGACATTTAAAGTGTCTGCACAAACATTTACATAAACTTCTTTTTGTCTGATTACTAGCCACATAACCTTTTTTTCGGATTAAAATCCTTATGATCTTCTGCATCAATTTCTCGTTATTTCCTAGCCACACCTCGCATTTCACCTGATGGCACGGCAAGTGCATTTCAGCTTGAGAATCCTTGGCCCAACCGACGACTATTCTCGAAATATTAACAGTAACATTGAGTATATGAAAAGTGGTTTATCCATTTAACTATCATCATCATCATCACGATGCAAATGATGAAGGTAATGGTGATGATGAAGATGTTACCGCATTCTCAAAATTAAACACCAGAAAAGCAAAACACTTACCATCATGTACTAGTAGTAGGTTGTCAATGTGTTCTGTGTGGCTCCTCGTCCTTGTGCAATATTTTGCTTAACCAGCTTTGACATCAATTGTTGCAATTTGTTTATGCATTTTGGCTCTTGTTGTTGTTGCTGTTGTTGTTGTTGTTATTATGTTTGTTTGTTTGTCTGTTTGTTTGTTTGGCTTGTGTCATGTTGTTGATATTTTGCAGCAGCAACAGAAGCAGCAACCGAAGCAACATCAACTGCAGCAGTAGCAATATTGTACCTCCATCGCTCGCTTACTTGGTTGCTTCCTTGGGTTGTAAAGAATGTACTAACTGTTATTGTTGCTGTGAAGCTTTTGTTTTAACAGCTTCGACTGTTGCTGTTGTTGTTGCTATCCTGGTAACAGTTACCAACTGCTGCTACTGCTGCTGCCAACTTCTTGACAATGATAACAATGTCCGATTCCGGCGATGCGGGTTCGTTCAGCCGTCCGTTGTTACCCCAAAAAGTGCCCAATGTCCTTTCGTTTGTTACCCGTGTGACATTGGCTAAAAGTTTAACGAAAAAGGACATCATCAATGGGCAATTGGACGGGCACACAATACAGACAGGGGACAAAGGAATGTTGCATGTTTCAGGATGATGAGGGAATAGGGTGGATGAATAATAAAAGTTACCGCTTTTGCAATTTAATTGAATGGACATAAATGCTACAGTTGCTGCTGCTAAAGAGTCTCTTTGCTTAATTGAAAGCAATTAAGTGGAAAATTGAAAACTTTGACTGCTGTAACTACAAACTATGTACATAGTACTAGTATAATACGAGTACAACAACAATATAAACAATAACACCAACAACAACAACAATACCAAGTGAAAAGTTACAGGGCAGCGCAGTGATGATGATGATGATGGTCACATATTTGCAATAAACAATGCAAAATGCATTTTTGTTACTTCTCCAAATAAAACAAAAAAAAAAAACACAAAAAATGCACTTGGGGAAAAACTGTTCAGTCACGTACGCGAATATTTCTGCTGCCGCCGCCATTTTGTGTTACGATAAAATGCCAACGATCACCGACATCGACCGACACATTGCTGCTGATTCTACTCCTGCTGCTGCTGCTGCTCCTGCTCCTCCTCTTTCTACTTCTACTTCAGATTCATTCAGATTCTGTTGCTCTGTTGCTGCTGCTATTGATGTTGCCATTTCTGCCATTGTGGCTGCCATAGTTTGCAATTTTAACATGCCACAACAAAATTGACAGCTGCTATATTTATGCATGTAAATAATTTTTCAATGGAATTTTCAGCCACAACAACGGCAGCAACAACAAAAATTGCAATTTGATAAATTTTCAAGTAAATTCAAATGAGGCCAGTTAGTGTAGAAACGCAGTCACTCAGACAATCGCAAACAATAATATAAAACAGCAACAATTGATGCAATTAATATCAGTAATAAACAATTGATAAATATCAAATAAATGATCGAAACCAGAGTTACAAGCAACCTATCACATAAACAGAAAAGATTGACCCCAAGAAAGAGGAATAACAATGGGACAAAAGAATTAAAAAAAAAAAAACAAATTGATCAAACCTCCTAAAATTACATGGAAACATCTAACAACATCCAGGCCCAGGTATTTAATGCGTAATTTTTTAAGCGCTTCGTTTTAATTTAAAAAAAAAAACAGAAAAAATTGCAAGTTGAAATTTTTATTTGAGTTGATAAATCAATGCTTGCCATGTCATTGCTAAAGATTATTTAATCGATGGCCAATTCACCGGTACATAAAATGAGATAAATTACTCACCGAACTCGTTTCTCAATCGGTCCTCTTTTAATTCGCGTGCTGTAGCGCCATCACGTTGGAACCACTTTTCGATCAGCATTTAGACCATCATTATTCCATAAAATCTTCCAAGTAATCGAGTAACAATTACTTCGAATGGCGACGAATGGACAAATTACGATTCTTGTTGACACTGGCGGATACAGACACAGCAGTTTCCTCCGGACGCACGGTACGCATACAGATAGGTCGCTTGATGTGAAATTAGTGCGAAATTTGGTCACTATTCCTTTAATTGATCATTCAGTAGGTCAATAATGACGACCGTAAAATGGTCGAAGTGAGCGAAAAACATTTTCCACAGAACACGAATTTTGATAATTCATAAGTTTCTATAAATTGTAAGCGTTTTTCGAGTATAAGTCTTTCCATGATTTTATTTATTTATTCATATATATGACAACTTACTGTTAATAAAAAATACAAGTTATCAATAGTACAATAAGGAATATCTCAATAAAACTTAAAACAACTAAATTAAATTATAAAATATCTCCGTCTCTAACCCGGTGGGGGAATTTTATTTGCTAAATAGCTAGATATGCCCCTACTCATAGCCATGTGTGGTCAGAGACAGACATCCAAAATTGTAACGGCCAGGTTCAATCACGGTGGATGCAGAAGCGTAGGTGCTCCAGAACCAGAGCATTGATAGCGTTTGGCGAAATCTCAGGAGAAAGAATATGTTATAATTTAAACAATACACGAAATGGATCGTGTGAAGCAAATTAGTTGTGCACATACTAAGAGCAAGAGGAACGAAATTTCTAGTGGTACGACTAGGGACACAGAAACTAAGTTGACTCAAAAGCAACGGCGAATCAAGAATACCAGTAATAAGTTTGTGAAGAAAGCTTATACCTGGAGAAATTCGGCGATTACTTAACGAAGGAAGACCAATAAGAAGAAGCCTGCTGGAGAATGAAGGCAAACGAACACTAGGGTTCCAATTTAAACCACGACTCAATACGGTCTTCATGTATTCTGTATTGAGGGCTCCAGACGCACGAACAGTATTCGAATACTGGGCGGACAAGGGAGATGAAAAGAAACTTGGTAGTGAAGGGATGATGAAATGGCAATCAACATTTGACTTTCAGACATGTTACGAATCACATCAGCTGTCAAAAATACAACAGTTAGTAGTAAATTGTATTTATAAAGATATGTGTGATAAAGACTGGATTTGATTGATTTTAAAATATCTCTAAACTTTATATGCATCCACTTCCACACCTCACTTTATGTTTTTTTAATTTTTCGCACCGTTGGGTTTTCCGAATTGTCTTTTTTCCTACATCTCTTTGTCCGGTAAAAGACTAAATTGGCAACACTGCTTGCTTATTTATACCAAAAACTAAATGATCATTAAAAATACAACCATGACTCTTAATTTGAAATTAATACCAACATCTTCTTTCTATTATGATCACATTCGGTCATGTGTTCGACGATCTTAATAGAAACCGGAAATCACATTATGAAATGTGCTCAAACTAAGCAGAAATGAACATGAAACAATTTGAAACTGAAACACAGAAACACCAACAAAGTAATTTCATTAAATACCTGCATCCGCTTTGCATAATGATCACATCCGGTCATGCCAATTGTAATTCCAACCGGAAACTACATTATCAGCAATGACTATGCCTTACCGGAAATGAGTATGAAATGGTCAATATTGCCAACTTACAGAGAGTTTTAAATAATTGTTAAATGAAAAGTGTTCCCAAAACAAAAGTGACAATTATTATATATTAAATTATCTATTATCTAAACTTTAATAAACTGGATTCGTCCTAAGTCTCGGCCAATCGATGGAGTATGAAAAATGTCCAGCTTTCTACTTTATTTTTCTTTTTCTTTCCAAATCTAATTAGTGACAATATTTGACGGCTGAATGTTGACTGTTGGCTGTTGCTGTTGTTGTTGTTGTTGTTGTTGTTGTTGTTGGTAGGGTAGATACAAGTACTAATGAAACAACCCACATCAAACGTCAAATAACTAAAATTTCTCTGCAAGCGCACGCCATAAATTACATTCTACTTTTGTCGCAAGCAAGGGAAAGTAAGGAGTTTATGAGTATGAGTACATTAGTTTGCGAACTAAGCGGAACGCACAGGCAACCAAAATGTGTCCTTCCTTTTCCTTTCTTGTTGTTTTTACAAAACGGGAAATTGGCGATTCAATCGCAGGAAATGTCAACAACAACCGCAACTTTGACGAAGATGACAACGGTAGCGGTTACTGTAACGCTGCTTTAATGAAATTTTCACCGAGCGGCCACCACACCAACGAATAAATGAATCGGACGGTTATATGACAAACCAAAAGTCGGTGAGGTGGAAGGAACTTATGCACAAACAAACCTATCTACCTACCTATTTAGTATGTTTATGAACAGTACTAGTTGCAGGTACTGGAGTAGTGGGCAGCAATATTAACATGACAATCAAATATACATCAAAAGGATGATGATGATGATGACAATAAGCAACAAACCAGGAACAGCAAATGGCTGCCACAACCAACCAGTCTGTCAGGATCCTAAAGTGCTATCCAAACACTTGTTTCTACTTGTTATATTCTAATTATCGTAATTAATAAGCCAAGCGCAAATGTATTCACTTATGGCAGGCAGGCAGGCACACATTAATTAACAATATTAATTGATGAAATCGTTTTAACATTATGTACATTATCCTTACCAGTCCCTCTTCATCTTCCACTTTACTACCCACTACCCACACCCCATCTAACATCTAACATTTAATGCATGTAATGCAAGCAACCAAATGGTTAAGTCAATTATTCTGAAGCAATGGAAAACAAAAGAACAATTTTTCAAGCGGTTTTATTAGAAGAGAAGTGAAAAAATCGAAAACGAAAACGAAAAAGGAAACGCCTTTTAGATTTCAACACCCAAGAGATTTCATGTGTGCATATGCAAGCAGCAGCAACATCACCGGCATGCCGGCATGCATCTTGTTGTATCTTTGTTGTATCTATCCTCGCCTAAAATAGAGATTTGCTTAGCGGCGGCTGCTGCTTGTTGTATTTTTGGAAAAGAAAAGTGTTGTGCCGCATGCATGTTAACCAAAGGGGGCACAGGGTACTACCACCGCCAGAAGATACAATGAATGGTTGTGTTTATGAATGATTTATGAAATTGTCACACTCTCACAGCAAACATAAGAGAAACGAAAAAAAACTGACTGAAATTGAAAGAAATGAAATCCGGAGAAGGTGGAGGAATGGGCGCCGCATAATCGACGACTAAGTGGGGCCACGAACAAAGGGCATAAGAGGAAGTCACACAACTAACGAGGAGCTCAACGGAATGAGATGAATAAAGAGGAGGGGAGATGGAAAATAATTCAAAGAAAACTCAAGTGAAGCGCTAATCTAAATAAGGAACTAACTTATCTGCTGGCCAACACACACAACACAATATTATGTTGGCAAAGATTTTTATTCAATTTTTTTGTTCAATTTTTTTGCATCTTCTCGGCATCTGATTTAAGGGCAGATGTTGTTGGTTGTTGGTTCACTCACATCTATGGTGAATATTAATAGGATGACAAATATGGAGGGAGTACGTAAAGAGGGAAAGCATAGAGAGATGTAGTAAGTAGTATAGTAGCCAACCAATTTTATTTATTTATTTTTTATTTTTTTTTTTTATTATTATTGTTTTTTGTTTTCACATAGGAAATAGCAGTTGATCCTCATAAAAAGCGATCCACAAAACCAAACACCAAAACACTTTGAAAGCAAAGAACCGTGAAAAACAAAATAAATCCGAGAAAGACAAACACAAGCACAACTACAACTACAACATATAAGTATAAGTATAAGTACGTAATCAAAAACGACATAAGGAGGCAAACAGCCGGGTTGGAAATGAAGAGAAGCAGCAATGAGGGAGGAAGAGATGACGATGACTTCGACGACGGCGACGGCGACAGACATCAACGCGGAAAATTTATTACAAAAACTTCATTGACAATTGTCACAGCAAGCAGACGATGCGCGTCATATCACATGCTTGCAACTAAAAATGGGAGAAGAAGGGAAGGGAACATCACTAGTACTAATAGTAGCAGAAAGTAATTTGGTGGGGATCGGTTCATTGGTTGGATTGGATTGGGTTGGGTTGGATTGTATTGGTTAGGTTTGAGGATTTGTGCTTGCGTGAAAATAAGAAACATGTGTGAGCGAGCTACATCTCCTCAGCTATTTTAAATATTGAAATAATGAAACATAACAAACGGCAAAATGTCAAAAAAGCACATTTTACTTACTTCTACACACATGATGATATTCCTCCACTGATGAAGATGAAGATGATGATGGTGATGGTGATGGGGATAGAGATGATGGGGGAAATACTAAACAAAGTGAATAAAAACATAATTCGTGGCATCATTTGCCCGTCATTCGACATTAAGCGAAACACTTTGTCAACAAAAAAAGTTGCAGCCTTCAAAAGAGAAGAAGGATAGATAGATAGAAAGATAGATACTACTTAGTTAGATGAACACAGACACATCTTTATAAATATGGGATCTTACTTATTATTATGTATTATGTTTTTGGGGTATGTGCGATGATCCCAATTCAAAGCCGCATGCATCTTATAATTTTTTTTGTGTTTTTTGGGTGCCATTCCATGCCGGATGTTGTTTAGTAAGTAATTGGAGATTATTCGTGTGAAACACAGAAAAAATCAGTTCAATTCAATTTGATTTTGAAAAATAGTTTAACAAATTGTTGGAGTGCGCCGAACCAAGGGAACAACAAGAGAACTAAGTAATAACATAACAATAACAAATAAATTAAACAAGAAAACAAATAAATAGTAAATAAGAAAACAAATGTCGTGGGATATCAAAAGCAGAATAAAATAATAAAGGAGAATGGGAGTCCCAGAACAGAACAGACGGAACAGACGGAACAGAACATAAAAAAACAAATTAACTTGATATTTTTGTCAATCCCTTGGTAATTTACTCCACCACTAAGAATGTGTTTTTGTTAGGATAAGAAAATTTTGATTTGGTTAGTTACATTATCTAAAGACCAGAGACTATTATGTGATAAATATTACAATTCGATATGATTCGTTTCCATTTTCTTCGTCTTCCTTTTGCTTCTTAAATGTTCCAACTATCCAACTGTCTCACTGTCCATCCAATCATTCATTCAGATTCGCTCGTCAAGTAATTCGTTACAGGTGTGCCAAACAAATCCTCTGTGGGACTCGTCTCGACTCGATTCAATTGACTTGCCTACTAAGTACTAAATAAGCCGGCAAAAGCACAATACTTACGAATATGCTGCTGCTTCTGCTGCCTGCATCCGGACAAATCAGACACCACAAGCAGAACTAACGACCTACCAAGGCAACCAATTCAACTAAGCCAAGTCCTCGAAAATTGGCCCAGACAATGAACAAGATTCGCGAGAGCGCAAAGCCAATGCGCATATAAAACAGTTGGCGGGCGTAGACCTTGCAGTAGGGCTAAAGCTAAAACTAAAGCCAAAGCCAAGGCACGACATAGTCAGCGTGCTAAAATATTATTCATAAGCCCATAAATATAATTTTTTGTTTTTTTTTTGTTTTCATAAAAACGGCGAAGAGAATGGAGAGCAGCCACTGTCGGCGTCTAGACGATGACTGCCATTACGTCGTTGACCGTTGCGCCTGCGCAACAACCCGAAAGGAATCTGGCATCATGAAAAAGGTAGACAGAAGGGCATCACACCAAATGCAGGCCAACAGCAACAGGATGGAGCTCTGGCATTGTTTGAGTTTTGTTGTCAAATTTTGTATGGTCACTTGAGTTTAACTCGGTTCAGATTCAGTTTGCATCGGTTCGGCTTCACTTGGCTTCCTCCTTTATTGTCGTAGTCAACTCGTGTGTCGTTGCTCATTAAGCTAAATGAACGTGTTCAAGTGGATTCCAGTTCAGTCCAGTCCAGTCCAGTCCAGTCAAGTTAAGTCAAGTCAATTGAAGTTGGAGTCAGTTGAAGTGTGAAGAGTGTCACTTGTTGGCTAAGCCACAATCACCGCCAACACCAGCACCTTCATCACCAGCAACAGCACCAGATAAAGCTTAGTCAACTCAACCTGAACTCTGAGGCAAACATTAGAGTGCAAATATAATTAATGACAATTTATGATCTCATAAATTGTGAAGAATTCCAGCACAGCTTCTGAAGTCACTAGTGAAATGGATGGATGAATGGTGGGATGTTATAGTCATTCTGCTCATGCTGCTGCTATTGCTATTGCTGTTGCAGTTGCTGTTGCAGTTGCTGTTGTTGTTTTATTGAAGAACTCCCGCCGTTTTGAAGAACTCAAAGGTTAAGTATGCACATAAAGCCTTAATAGCCACACGAATGTGGGCATAATGCGTTATAAATTCGAAATGATTCTAAGTTAACAACTTCAACTTCAGTTTCAACTTTCTTCTACTTTATTCTCTTTTAAAACGACTGACAACAACTGATTTTTCTCGATGATTTTTATTACAACTTTGGAAAACCAAACGAACGAAGTTAGTTGTTCATTGCAATGATGATGACGCAATGTAAGTAGTTTTCCAGCAGCATGAGGCTGCATTGGCATCAATAACAGCAGCAGCAGCAGGCTCAATTAACTAACAAAACTGTGGAATGAGTGTGTCGTACTATATTGGGTGCGGGTGGCAGTTGGTAGTTAGCTCATAGTTACCAGTTGCTGGTAGAGATATACAATATACAAGAATTGGGATTGGGATTGGGATTGAGGTTGAGAAGACTGACTGTGTACATGTGCTGCGATAAACATTTTATTTCGAGAATTGGTTTGTCACGTGCCGCGCGCGCACATTTCTACTTTTTCAGCAGATTTCTTTCATTTCTCTTTACAATTTTTTTGTTTTGTGGACGCATTTACCAGAAGTGGAAACCAGGCAGGACCAACCAACTTATAGGAAACAACAGAGGACACACGCTCGCTTGATACCAAATAGCGAGATAATAACAGCGCGCATACCTTTAGCTACGCAGCACTATTAAGCACTAATTTCACAAAAAAAAAAAAAAAAAAAAAAAAATTCTCTCCTTCACGGTTGGAAGGTTGCTTGGTTAGATGGGTTGGCTCTTTGGTTGGTTGGTTGGTCAGACGGTTAGTTGGTCGATACAATTGCGAAACATAGTAGTAGTAGTAGTTGTAGTTGTAGTATTAGTACTATTGGCCTCCGGTATTTGGTGGCATAGTAGTACATACGTAGAATGTTTTGCGAACTAAGACAAAATGTTCAAGAGTGAGGAGTTGTAGAGTAAATTGTAATTGCACTCACTACGCAGAGTGAACGTGTTTCATTAATCCAAAAATAAAAAAAAAATAAAAACCAATGACCAACGAATACGTGAAACGTTTCCTGGGCCCTAAATTAAAGCCAATCTGCATTCAGGCAAGGTACGCGCTCGCGTTTGACTCAACTTTTGCACATACGAATTAAAGATCGCCATCGTTTGCCTCCCTGGGCTTCATCAGCAGTAAAGACAACATCATGGCAGCAAAAGCTAGGCTAGCGTGCAAAAAATGTTTTTCTATGAACGTCAAGACGGATGAGGGACGGAATGGAACACAGATGTGTGTACATCTTGTTGTACTTGTTGTTTGTTACATTAGTTGTTGGTTGGTAGGTTGTTGTGTTGCGTTCTCACCATACATATTGAAAAATAAGAAAGGTAAGGGGGTACGAGGACAAGAAGAATCTACGCTCCTGAAATGAAGAAAAAACAACTTGAAAACGGCCGCGCTAAAAGCAAAATTCGATTCTTTGCCATTCTCTGACTAACAACGAACTCGCATGTTTCTTACTTGATTTTCTGCCATAAATTAAAGGACTTTAATGACACTTCCAATGAGCAAACGACCAACAACTATATCCCGCACCATATCACAACCCATGAAGATCGTCTGAAGCAGCAGGAGGAGAAGGGAAAAGGAAGTGTGTTTTTGTACCTTTTCACGCCACAAACAGCATGCATTGGGCGACGTTTGTAGAGCGATTCATGCGACGATTGCTTTAACTTTGACCAGGAAGATGACAGTCAGTGGAGGGGATTCAAAAGTTACTACAGCGACAAGAGCAACAGCAACAACAACAACAAAAGTGAGTAACAGCGGAATGAATATGCTGGCTGGTTGGCTGGTTGGTTGGCTGGTTGACTTGGCAGGCCGTGTGGACATCTCATCTTGGGCCAATTTTGCGCCAATAACAAATATCGAGAAATGCACCGCTGCCTGCTTTGGGCAATTTAAAATTCCTTTCTTCATTGCGTTGGAATGGACATGGGACATGGGATACAACAACAGGAACAGCAACAGCAACACCAAGTCATTCAGTTCAATTCAGTTGAGTTAAGTTCGATTCGATTCGTTTTGGTTTGGTTTAGTTTTTTGTGTGTTGTGTTGTGTGTTGTGTTGTGTTGTGTCGTTCTAAAGGTTCTTAGGAAATTCATTATGCGAATTTATTGCTTCGATTAAGATGGACACTTCACCTGCGTTTGTTTTGTTGGTTGAGATTCCAAGGGATTCCAAGGGGGGCGCGACAATACAAAAGCGATCGATCGCAAGAAAATGGTGCGAATGAAATAGTTATTTTGGTATCGTTGAGTGAGGTGTCGTTCCCGAATTGTTGTTTGCCAATAAATTCTCTGTTGTTTACACTATGAACGTCGTCGTCGATGCGGAGGCCAATTTGGAACACAAGAGTCAGACAGACAGACTAACAAAATGACCAAACAAATAACAGAAAGATCTCAAGGAATGGGAGGGGGAGCTCCATAAGTAAGAACATGCAAACGAGGATCCTCCAATTGACTACCTTTGAGGCATTGAATTAACTCTGACTCTCTTAATCCCTTATTCCTTTTCATTATACAAATACTTACTTACTTTGTAGGTTTTATGGAGTTTAATTTAAACAGAGAAAATATTTACGAAGAATGAATTCTAGTATAAATTCATGCTTGATTTACTGTAGAGGGGGATAATTCTTCCTTCCTCCTTCTCTCTAAAATAACAATAACATCACCAGAAGTCTGAACGTAACGAATATTTTAATCGACATGAGTTAACTGCTTTGCCACGGATGTGGAAGTCAGTAAAAGTGCAATTAAACTGATTTAGGTTTGATATTTGAAAGATAAAATTTTGGATTTTATGAGAGTTTGCCATTTTATGATTAAACGAACCCAAAAACAGCTGAAATTGCTATAAATCTGCTGCACTTGATTTAATTACAAAAAAAAAACATTCAGTGAAGTTGCCACACTCTCACTTACTCACTGACAACTTTTGGAATGATGTTGGTCATTTTATGGATTGTGATACGTGTGTGGGTTATGATGTAGATGGAATTTGTCCTCAAACACATCTGTCATCTATGTAAAGTCATCTGAAGCTAACAAATTTAATTGTTAGAAAATACAATAATTTACTTTAAATAATCGATGTACAATTTAAGATGAAATCCAAATCAATAAACAAAACAGACAATCATCATCATCATCATCATCAACATCAACATCATGTGAATATAAATATAAAATAAAAAAAATAAAAAAATATCTACAACTTGCAACTGAATAAGTGAGTAGTTGGGTGAGCGTTTGCATCATAGAAGTTAGTACAAAACACACAGTGCAACTTTAATTGCCCCAAAATCAACTTTGAAAACTAACAACTCAAAGATAACAATTTAGTTACATAAATGTATCTTTTTCAGCGCATTTTTATTTATTTTTTTTTTTTTTGTTATTGTGATGTGACTGCGAAGCGACGCGACGCGAGAAGACTGTTGTTCAGTTAGATAGATAGATAGATAAATGGAAAAAGTGCTTCGTGATTTCATTTTGACTTTCGACAAGAGAATAACAACGACAACAACAGCAACAGCAACAACAACAACAACAACAAAAACTTAGTCAGTTCTGACTAAATGGTATTTTACGATCACGCGTCTCTCTGTCTATATGTCCATTCATCGTATCTCTGTACTCACTCGAACGAACTACCTTTATGCATAACTATCCATCTACATACACTACTTATACTTGTATATATGTACTATATATACACATCCGTAGATACACAAATACGCAATGCATAAGCTTTGTGTTGTGTGAGTGAGTATGTATATCTTTCTATGCATGTGTATGCCCCACGCAAACTTTTTAGATACTCAAATGAAGATAGAGAGCAGGAGATTTTTGTATTCACGTGTTTACACAATTTTTGCATTCGATTGTAAATTTTTTGTTTGATGAAATCACGTACATACAAACTCGTAAAACAGCCAACCCAGCGACCGACCATCGGACCATTGTCCCCATGTTTTTGGTCACCCTTGCTACCATCATCATCACCTCACCACACCTCACCTCACCTCACCTAACCACACCTCATTCAACATTTTATTATTGTCGTCGTCGTCGTCGTCGTCGTCGTCGCTATATATTTTGTTGTTTTTGTCATCGTCGTTGACTCCGCTGCTGTTGTATTCGGCTAACGAGTCAATTGCCACAACGGCGACAACATCTCACACCATTTAACCGCCGGTTTGCGCTTTCCACTATGGCAGCAGCCTCTATGCTAGCCAGTCAGCCAGCTAGTCAACTAACCAAGTGAACATGATGACTATGAAATTGGTGGCACAGGATAATGTTTTGAGTTGCGGTTGTATCTGTCGCCTTTTGTTATTACTAAAACTGGACCTGGAAAAGGAGCTGAGCTGAGACGAGCTGAGCTGAGCTTTGCTGTTGTTATTGTCACTTACATTTTTATTAAAATCAACATTGTAATCATGAACACATTTTCCTAGAGGCAACGTAGGCAAACATTCAAGACCCCGAACACAACATCCTAGAATATTATTTTCAATTTATCATTGTACATTCATTATTCTACTCTATTAGGATTAGATCCTGTTCAATCAACACCAAAGTTCGGATGATATATACAATACTAAAACTCCATGTGCAGAGCAGGTGCCTTATTCTAAGGAGGGTTGTCAATTGATCCTGAAGTCCAGCATTCATGCCATCTCTTGGGTGTTCCTTCTGATCGTCTTGTGTTGACTAGGTTGACTTCTTTTCTAGGTTGTTGTTTGGCTGTCTGCGAATTTGATCTATTTTTTTCCACTTTTTCCGTTATTTTCTTAGTCAGTAAAGACTAGTTAGTAAAGACTTACTTATTCTTTTGACGTTAGGGACATTTCCCAAGGTTCCAACCCGTTAGAAAAACCAATGTCCCAAGGTGAATTCATCAAATCTAGTCCAACCCATTTCTGTGTCAATCCTTCTATCCATAAAATTAATTTGTTTTTTTGCAGAAACTACATAGCAAATCCCTTAGTTAATCATCATTCAGTCATTGAATCTTGTGAGCTGAAATTTTTGTTACAATTATCTTGATCAGATGATCCAATAGAAGAGGAACTTTTAAATACATATAAAAAGCAAACTAATCTTCCAGTTTTTGATAAAGACAACTAGTATTTAGTAAAGATTCTTGCATTGTACTTTAATACTTTTCGTTTGTTTCAGTTGTTGGATAACTAGAATTCACTTTCATCATTGGGTAGATTATTTTTTAAGTTGATTCGCAATACGAAGTGTATCTAGGCTTTGGTGAGTCCAAAGTTAGTGTTTATCATGATTTTTGTTTTATTTCATTTGTTGTCACTGATGTTTCTGTCATTGTTTCTATTGTTGTTTGTTACTGTAATGTATTTGCAAAAACAACACGTTGCCATTTTTCGTATTTGGTAATTGGTTGCTTTGTCACACCAAAAAATACCACACATCTAAACAAAAAAACAAATAGACTGACTAACCAAGCAACAAAACCAACTTAACCAAACCTAACCGAAGCAAACCAAACCAAACCAAAGTAATATAAGCATAAAACATGGATACAAGATAAATGGAAGGTGGTTGGGGGAAATGATGTTAAGCTTTTGAATGGACCCGTTTTTTGGACGGACATTTTCATTTATTTTTGGCAACAATGTCCAATGTAATAAAAGTTTGCAGACATATGTATGAGATGTAGCTACAAACAATACTATTGTAGATACGAGTATGTATGTAGGTACTCGTACCGTATTACTACTATGTGTGATACAAGAGAGCACGAGTCCAATTCAAATTGAATGGTTTGAATGTGTCATGCATATGAGGAATAAAAATACACAGGTAGGTACACTTAAACACACTAACTCACTCACTCACACAGTCATATGAGGAGGGTCGGTCTACTATGTTATGTTATGGTCACAAAGGCCAGTAGAAGGTCAGGAGTGGACAATGCAAAAGTGAAATGGATGGAAGAGGATGGAGTGGAAGCAGTTTATTGTGGAGAAGTACATTAGACTAGAAAAATCAAATTACCTTAGCATCATAGTCATTTGATTTTAGATACTAGTACTCGTGGAAAACAATAACAAAGTGCCTGGAAAAAACCTTGTAACGTATTATATCAAAAATAACAACATCAACATCAGGAATAAAAACAACAGGCAGGAACAATAAGAGTGTCTCGAAACAGTAGTCTTTCGTCAGCGGCAATTGTTGTTCGTCGCTTTTGTCGATCTTGTCAGCGCATGTGCGGATGCTTATCAGCGCACACCAATCCAATGAATGTGTTAGCGCGGCAACATACAGAAGCAATCCAAGAGAAGGGAGAGAAGGACGTACCGACCCATCATCAACCTTGTATAGAATAATACCAGAGGGACAGATGAATGCATGGATGTATGGACTGATAGTTGGTTGGATTGTTGGATGGACAATCTGAGGTGCCTCTTAACGAACATAATAACTAAACAACATACAACATTTTTCCTTGAAGAAGAGAGAAGAAGATGACAAGTTTTGCACACTTTGCTAACATGACAGTGTGTCTATTAGATACTCAAAGTACCTACATACTCCTAGTTATATGCTAGCTAGACTCATAAGCGGAACTACATACATATATGCTACGTAGATTTGTACATTCAAAGATACAATGTATTGTACTCGTACGTACATACGAGAGTATCTTTCCATCTTTGCATTGTTAGAACGACCCACTAGCTCACACTCTTAGAATGTTGAATGTTGGATGTTGGATATTTTTCAGTTCATCAATGTTAGTACGAGTACGTACGTAGTAGATACATATGTACAAACATATGTAGATACTATATTTTTGTACAAACTCTGTACACTTTTCTTTGGTTTTATGTTTGGTTTTGTTACGTTTCATTTGGTTTTGCTTTGCTTCTTTCTATCCAATCCGATCCGATCCCGATACTGTAGGCAGAAAGCAAAAGAATGACTTCGAAGGCTTCGGCAATCAGCAATTAGCAGATATGTTAACTTCATGTTAACGAACCAATTTGAAATTTAAATGTGGCCCCAGCTCAACTCAGCTCAGCTCGGCTCAACACAACTCAACGTAGCTCAGCTCAGCTCAACCAACGTCGTCGTCGTCGTCATCGTCATCGTCATCACTTCTTCACTTCATTTTACTTGTTCGCTTATTTGCCGTCAGCAGAAGCTCCTGCAACACCAGAAACAAGAACAACATCAAAAGTGGTTAAGAAATTGAATGAAGGCAAAGTGAAGCAAGGAGCAAAAGCTACGGAAATACATCACAACATATTCGTACATATTTTGTTAGGTAAAATTTCAATGCAAAACCAAATCGAAACTCATCAAAATCGAAATCAAAGGAGAGCTGCCTCTGCTGTTTCTCCTAAGCTCAAGTCAGATTCTTTGTAAATGTGTACTAACATAAAGACCACATGTAGGCCGACAGAAGAGACCTTGCCAGGCCATCATCGTCATCACCATCATTGCCATCGCCATCATCATCATCATCATGCCAACTATTCAGCCATTCAACCAACCACCAAACAACCAACAGCCAGGTACACAGATACTCAAATACACATACAGACTTGTGGAGAAGAAGAAAAAAAAAACAGTTCGTTAAAAGCTTCTTCATGTTTCTTTTACTAGAAATTCTTGCTTCGAACTTTGAAGAATCATTCTATTCGTTCTTTTATAAATCACAAGGCGTCTGATCTGCTGCTTACTAGTAAAAAATTAAAAAAAAAAACTCCTGGCTGACTGGGACTGTTAAGCATGCATGCATACAGGAAGAGCAAAATAGCTAAGAAAACGTACTCGCGTGAAAAACAGAAATACAGAAGAAAAAAAAACAGATACAACCGCGTACTCACTCAACAAGTGCTGCTGCTGCTGGTGGTGGAGCTCAGCTCTTCTCCTACTTATTCTCCGTCGTAACTTTTATGGAATTGGGGAGCGGCGAATGGAGGAACTCTGATGGTGTCCGTGACAGGGTATGACAATGCGAGTGGCAGCAATTGTTGCAACTACTACTATTATTTTTGCAGTGAGGAGTAAAATTTAAAGTGCAATTTCGAAGCGTACGACAAACAATAAATCAGAAGAGCATTAAGAAAGAGGAGAAGAACACAGGGTCAGTCAGTCGACAAAGAGCAAGAAAATGAGGCTAGAGGAGTTATGAGGCAAGCGATTGTCATTTTCCATTTCCATTTCCTGTCGAAGGTCGCGTCAACTTCTTTTTATTTCAATTTATTTTTTTGATATTTGGTATTAATTAAGAATTAACAAAACAAAACCAAACTAAACTAAACCGAACAAAACTAAAGGTAAACTGTGCAATAAAAAATTCCTTTAAATTGCAAAAGCTTCAAGTTTCGTAAATAAAATACAGAAATACGAGTACACAAAAAGAAATAGCAAATGCACGCAAAGCAGCAACAAGAAAAGGTTAAATTCATTGGACGACGGTAACCAGAAGTTGAGTTGGGTAGGTGGTGGTGATGGTGGCATGAACGATCGCCACTCAGTCAGCATAAACAGCTAAAGCAGTCAAATGGTCAAAATTGATTCTTTTTTTTTTTTTTTTGAGAAACATTTGTTTGCTTAGAAAGACAAAAAGTCATAAAAAATAAAAGAAATCCCCTCTGCTGATTCCCCTTTCCTATTTCACTCAAAAACCAGTGGTACTCAATTATTTTCATCACGGTATATTCTCAATAATTTATAAATTAGTAATACAACAGTGCCGCACTAAGGCATGCAGAAAATAATGTTAAACTAAACGTTCTCCAGTCGACTCAGAGTTGTAAGATTTTTATAAGAAACAAAATATTTTGAAGTAATTTTTGAAGTTTTTGTTGTTGTGCATCTTTTTGATATTTTGCCTGATTTGGAAATTCATTCCAGCAAATGTCGATATTAGGATGGTCACTATTACCAGAGGTTTGGGGACAACCGCTCCCATATAGTCTCCCTTTCTTGTTCTCATTGTTGTGAAGAAATAAAAATGTATTTATCATTTAATTTATTGTATTACTAGATACGTTGCCCTGCCTCCTCTTCCCAAAAATGAATGGATACTGATTGGCTCACCTGATGAGATGTTTATCAAAGGGATTTTATAATATTTCTCTAAGTTTTATAGGCATCTCACTTACAAACCTCACTCTTTTCAATTTGTTTAGATTTTTCAGCTGTTCCTTTGGGGTTTTCCGAATTTACTTTTTTCCTAAGCCTTCCTCATGAATAGCTCGGTCTACTGGTATATATAGTACAGAAATCCGTTGTGCAGTTTTCGAGTTCATCGCATCAGACTGACAAACAGATGGACATGGGGGCACTTTGCTTAGGTTGAGAATCACTGAGAATCTAAATCCTAAAAGTTGCCTACTGTTCAAGTGGTGTAGCTGCATATTGTTGATGTTGTTGCTATTGTTGCTGGTGGTGGTGGTGGTGGTGGTGGTAAAGATATAGTGCTGTTGTTATTGTTGCTGGTGTTGTTGTCGAAATTTATGATTATTGCCCTGCCAAGCATCTTATGCGCGCGGACTCAATTCAACTTGGTGAGAAATAATAAGAGACGTAAAGCAAATGTTGCGCTACTCTGATATGAAGTAAGTATGAATACGTGCAGCTATAGTAAATATCGGGCCGAGAGGATAGAAGGAGTTGAAGTGGTTGAAAGGGAGAAGAAACGATTTTGCAGTTATAAAAATTGGATTTTGCGCGCAACTTAATCACATTTTCGCGTTCAACTTCGCGTGGTTGTTTGGTTTGAGTTTGGATTGGATTGGTTTGGTTGTGTGGTTTTAGTATATTTCTTGCCCCAGTCGCCATTGTCGCCGTCATCATTGTCGCTGTCGTCTTGAATCCACCAAACTACCAACCATTCAGCTTAACTTAAGTTAAGCGAATCGCATCGCATCGAGTCGACTCCACTCTGCTATTTTATTGCCGCCAAGTCTTTGTGACGACTTTTTTCCATCTTCATGTTGCTGTTGCTGTTGCTTGCTGCCTTCACTACGAGCCAGAAAATTTACGATTATATCGAAATCTGATGGTTTATTCGCGAATACTACTTTGTACGAGATAAGATTTACAGAGATTAATTTACGATTCCAAAGAAATTCAAATTACGCGTAGCTCGACCAAAGCGAAAAGTGTCCCATTCTTAAATCAACAAACCAACAACAAACGAATGAAAGACTGACTGACTGTCTGACTGACTGAATGAATGAACTGAATGGTTGAAATGACTGAAACGACCAACTAACCAGATTTTATTTGAATTTTATTTATCAAAATAACGACTTTTAAATTAATTTGAGCAAAATGGCCACCCAATAAATGTGGCCACCACCTTCTCGCCAACAAACCAAACCAAACCAAACCAAACCAAAACGATAAGTAAACCCGCATTCAAAATATACAATAATATTGTTTGTGTGTTTGCATTTCCCATTGGGAAAATTCAATTCAATAAAATTGAATTAAGCAAATACTAAAATGCTTTAGGAGAAGAAGTCGAAAAGTGTGTGGCCTAATCAACTTCATTGGTTTTTATCGGCAAATGATAAAATAATTCAGAAGGCACGAACAAAAGTCAAAATAGAAAATCATTTAAATTAATTTAGTTACCAATGATGACTTCTCTCATTTAGATTGAAGACAGACAATGAGACAGCGGCTTTTGCTCTGGCATGATAATGATAATGATGATGATTAACAAAAACCCAACAAAAAACCCCAAAACAATTGTGAGAATAAATTGCCAAATAATTAAATGGATCAGGTTTTGTTTCATTCTTTTTGATAGAAGCTTAAATTGCATATGATTAATTAAAGGAAACACCAAAAAAAATCATTTTTAATTAACGCAAAAGACTAACACGGTAGCCACAGTGATGTTGATGATGATGATGATGAGAGTAGTAATGTCAGTGTGCCAGTACTCGTCGTAGTAGTCTGGGGGCCTAAGAGGTTTTCCAAGAATCAGAGGGCGGCAAGAGTGGAACAAACCAACAGGAGAAACAAAGACAGGAGGCGTTTCTCAACTCATTAACGATCAAACGAATTCATTTACATATCACTTTGTGCCCAAAAACAAAAAAGTATCTACTTCTGTTGTCTTTCTTATTGTTCCCGATGTTGCCGATGTTGCTGCTGTTGCTTTGGCGGCAGTTGTCATTGTTACTGTTGTTGCTGCTGTCTTAATTAATTTTCCACGCTCAAACATTTATTTTTTTTTTCATTTAATTTCAATTTAAAACGCTTTGAAAATGAGCTGAGAAATGGGCTCACACACAATTTTTTGAAATGATTTCTTTTCGTTAGGGGTCGCCACCGCCGCCGCTGCTCATAATACTACTGCTACTATACTTAGGAACGTTGGTTGGACTTGATTCGAATCGACTCGACTTGGCTCGCACCTTGTAATCAGCGGCAATGTCAGTTTTTTGTTGGCCTTTAAAAAGTTGCAGGTTTGCTGTGTCACTATTTATTGCTGAGGGTTGGGGGTATGGGACGCCTTTGACGCCGGCGTCGCAAGCGTCAAATTCATACCGAGCGTAAATGAAATTCAACATATTTGAATAAATTTCAACTGACAGCAGCCGCGGTACAAAATACGAACAACAAGGTCTGGAAATACAAACTACATACTCGTACGTCAAGGAAAAATGGGCAATAGCCATCTCAAAGCGAAGCGTCATAACTTACCAAGTTGAGTTTAGAAAGAAAACAAGTAGAAATAGGTCAGAAAAGTTCGACTATTGGATACCTTGTACCGTCCAAAATACGATTCTGTTTATTAAAATGATCAAAATTTATTAATATTCATATGTTACATATTTATCTAAAAGAATATGTTAATTATTTATAAACCGAAATTTAAGTAGAAGCCTCGGATAGGATCCGGAAATGTTGACGACCGGATAAACTTTAAAAAACTCGGATCTTTTAGAACTTGCAAGAAGTTGAATGAATATAAGTAGTGGCCTTACAGGAAATACGATGGAAAAACTTTGGAGAAATCCAGAAAAAATAAAACATCTTTTTCCACAGCAGTACTGAAAACAAAACAGAAAGCAATTGCACGGGTTTTTGGATTAGCGCTAATATAAAAAATTAAGTTCTAGGCAGGATCTTTATTTTTCACAAAAATTAATAAAAGTTTTTATTGAAAACAGAATAGATTTTCTCTACAATGCACGTAATTGTGGGACAAGACAAAATAAATCAAACAATTTTGACAATTCCGAAAACCATCTTATATAATTAAGATCTTCAGCTCATCTAGGTTCTGTGGATAGGTCGTCCTCTAGCTTCTTCTGAATGTTACATGCATTTTCACATACTGAACATTCCCGCACAAGATTACAGGGTACCAAAATTGAAATAGGAGGATAGAGGTACAAGTGGAATTGGACGTGAAGAGAGTGAGTCTTGAAAACGGTTAGCGGCATTTGGATCAAGTGGAAATGATGACGGTGCTGGTGGCGTTTATCTTAGTATTCATCTTGAAAATTGTTTCTAGTTTGTCAGTTTGGCCTTAATTATTGGGCAAAAATTTAATTTCGTGTAAATTCAAAATGTTTCCACACGACTGCTTGCAAGCTTGACCCGCTCTTGAGTGATAGACTAGACTGACAGACAGACAGATAGACAGACAACATGGATATGTTACCCTACCGCAAAATGTTGCCAATGAACATGAATCGAATGGAAACAACCCCTAGATGAAAGATGATTGTGTGATGTGGTGTGGTGTGGTGTTGGCCTGGTCTAGTTATCGCTGTTGTTGTTTGGGCAAAAACGCGTAACATTAATGCGCTTGTACCCTTTTCAAGAAGAAGTGCAGCGCATGCGTAGCCCAAGAATGAGGGCTCTTTAAACTTAACTCGAGTTATGTAGTCGATAAATTTAAAAGTGAATTATTACATGAACACGACGCACAGCGTTTTTATTTAAATTTTTAGTTTGTGTTGTCAGTAAATGCGCATACCACATAAGATACGATACAATACGATACGATAGACGAAGGGTCTCAAGGGTCGGTCGTCGGTCGACATGTCACATTTGTCAGTTGAGCGTTGGTTTTTGTTGTTGGTTTGTAAAATTTCACAAAACATTCCTTCATCAAATTTATTAATTTGTAAAAATGCAATGACAAATGATAAAGTCCCGGACTGAGCGATTGAGCGAGCATAGGTGTCAGTTTAATTAGGCCGTTGTTGGAGGTATAAATTATGCACCACACACACTAACTTGGCCAATAAAACCGCCAACAAAATATGAATATAAACATAATGAATTTAGAACTTTATACTAATAATTTCTAAATGAATGGGAAAATTGTTTATGACTAGATAATAGAAGAGTAACAACAACAACAACAAACAACAACAAACAAACAACTGAACAATGAAACACACTATACACATGAACTATAGAAACAACATAACATAGTACATACAATATAACAAAATAAGAGACCATAAAGGTTCAGCAGCGCCATTTAAGCCTTTTGTAATCACAACTTTTTGAATACAAAAAAAAATTAAATAAAAGTTCATTAGAATTTAAGAGAGGAAAATAGAGAAATGGAAAATATTTATGCATAAAAGCCATGAAGAAACCCTTTTAACAATGGAAATGAAAATACATTAAAATGCAACAAAGAGCATCATCATCCATCGTGTTAACAATAAACTCACAAATTTTGGTTATTTTAGAATATTTTTATTTTTTTTGTTTTTTTTTTTTGTTTTTTGGGAAAATATTGTATCTATTTTTGTATTGTTCGCCTACGCTGCAGAGTGTGTGCTTGAGTGGTGTAGCAACCCAATTGTAGTGACTTAGGCCCAGGATACCATACTATACTCATAGTAGTATAAAGAAGGGCTAATGATAACAACAATGTGAACATGAAAAATGATGAAAACTTGAATTGAATGGCTTTTCTCGTGGGCGCGGGGGACGGCAATACATGAGTCTTTAGCGTGTTGAATGAATGAAGCAATGAAAGAATAAATGAATGAATGCACCTGACAATAAAAGAAACAAAAAACACAAAAACCCGCCAGGGTGCAATGCCATTCTATGCCATGCCATCCACTATTCACTACCATTAAGCCATGTTAGATATAAGTACTAAAGAAAGGAGTTGATGTGTGTGCGAACGCGTATTTTTAGGGTTCATTGAGCCGCACAAGATGCGTGAAAATTCCATTCCCCATATTCATTGCATCATTGTTTGGTATGTGTGCGCATCCATTTCCATTTGATTGCCAAGTCAAGTGAAGACAATTAAATAAAATTAACAACGAAAACAAAAAAAAAAACAAAAATTAAATAAAAGTAAAATTCTTAAGGTAATCAATGGATGGTTGTTGGAATGAGGAAGGGTTTACTTGAGTAATGTTTGATTTGAACACGTCGTCATTCATGTCAAAGTCAAAGTGCATAAAATGCTAAATAATTACAACTGTCAGCTGGTTGTCTTTCTTTTCTTTTCCTTTCCTTCATTCTTATCGATTGATACCTTTCTTTCTTCTTTATTGTCCAATTGCTGCTGCCATCAACATTTCATTTCAACACAACGCAATACAACCAAAAAGCAATTAAGCCAAGTTTTCCTTTTCCTTTTTCACTACTTTCAATAATGGTAATGAGGAACGTTTTCGTTGTTGAATTTTCTAATGCGCGCAAGCCCATCCCAACTTTGCTGGGCAATGTCACCTTTGACCCTTTCACTTGCTTGCTGCTTGCTGCTGACAACCCTTTTCCTTTCGCGGCACATGTGTTTGGCCATTAAACGTTTTCAGTTCCTTTTAGAAATGAAGACCTGTACCAACTAATTTCATGGCTGTTAAATGAGCCTCTTTCCTCTTTCAATAAACTCTCTTTCTTCTACTTATATGAATGTATCAATGTATGCATGTAAGTATATATTTAGTATATTTTGTGAAAAGGGCAGACGCAGAGTCGACGCATCTTGAATGGGTTACAAACAACAGACAGACAGTCAAATATATAGATAGATATATATGTAGATACAATACTTTACTCACTTAGATGGTTAACATTGGTGCACACTTAATATGCACGTTTAAAATGTGAAACGTTTTATTGACAATTCCCAGCGAACAACAATACAAGACAAAACAAAACAAAACAAAACAAGAAAGCGACAAAGAAAAGCTATAAAAGCGTTTAATGATGTCACAGTTGAAATAAAAATGCAATAAAATGTCAAAATTATTGAATTTACGATTGAAACAAGTTCAAACTGAGACCAGAGACCGGAGCCCTTGCGCCCTGGCACTGGAAAATGACCATTTCAAGAACGGAATACACTTTAAAACACCTTCAACTTTGCGGCAACATTTGTAGTCCAAGTTGCATGGTTCATTCGAATTGTGGAAAAAGTGTTTGTTCCCCCGTCTACACAAGCATCCATATTAATGAAACAAGATGACGATTCCAATGGCGATGCCGACCAAATAACAACTCCTTTGACAACGATCGATTGAATGAGAGCACAAGAAAATATGTATATACAATACAATACAATACAATACTATGTAAATACATATTCAAACCATGTAGACAAATAGACAGACAGACAGACAGATAGGTATGGATGGATGGTGTGGAGTTAGTTAGGATGATATGGTATGGCTTTTTGATTGCTATCAAAGGTGAAATCAAATTGGGTTCAAATATCCACGCACAACGCACATGACATGTTTTAAAATAAGAACTAATAGATGAAAGGATTTTCAATATAAAGCGACTTCAATACAATAGGTAGTAGATTTGAGTTTGAGTATTCGACTCCATAACGTCTAGAAAAACGTGCGGTTGACCGACCCAAAATCAACAATCGATAACAACAATCACTGCTGACCTGAGTTCGATAATGTAAACCAAAACTCAACAAGAGAACAAAAGCAAGAAAATTAATTAATGAAGAACGTAAGTACATAGTATCGTGAAGATGATATTATAAAAATAATTTATGAGGTTTGATCCTTTGAAAAAACAACACACATCTAAAGTGATTAAGGCCACCGAAGCCATATGGTGGTAAGAAATTCATTTACTATACATATAATGTTATGTATTATTTTATTTATTTTTAAGGTTGAGTTTTTAAAAAACTACAATATTATCCTAGGACAACAATATTCCATTTAATTCCTTGAATTGATCGTCGCATGTCATAATGTCTCTGATGTCATATAACAATTTCAAAGTTATCATACACTACTTAAGAGTAACTGTGTTATGTGCTCCAAATTCAATTTTTAGTCATAGTAAGGCTTTATAAGTTCATTGAGGCCTACAAATCATCATCATTATCATCATTGGTACTACAGTTCTTTGTGAGCTTTTTCATTAATGTCCCCCTCTAATTTTTAATCCTTAGTTTTTTCTTATAACTTTCTATTTCATCAATCCATCTTGATCTAGGTCTGCCTATTGCTTTGTTCATGAATGCCTTGGCATTCACAATTTTCTTCTGAGCTCTTGAAGTGTCCATTCTCATTAAGTGGCCTAGTCATTATGAGTTGGTCGTTCCATCTCGTATCCAATTTACCGTGTCAATCTGCTCCAAAAATAGATTGCGATTTTACTTTGTTTATTTTTTCACTCAGTATCCATATTTCAGATCCTTAACATAAGACTGGTCTGACGACGGTTTTCTGCAACACCATCTTGCATGATCTGTTAAAAAGTTTTGATTTGAAAAGCCCCATGAGTGATGCGTATGATCTATTGGCTGCTTGAATTCACTTATCGTAGATAGTAGATAAACGTGTTCATCATTTCGCAGTTATAATTACCAATTTGCATTGCATTTTGTATTGCTTTGTTTTTCCTGGACAAAAACATATATTTGGATTCATCTTCCTTAATTTTAAGCCTGATTCTGGCAACTGCTCCTTTAATATTAGAAAACGTATTTGCCACGGCGATGGTATTTTTGCTGATTATTGCGATACTATCGCCTGGGTTTACGAATATTTGTGTGCTTCTGTTTCGTATGTATCCAAATCTTTTCGCATCAATTATATCATCTATTGTGCAACGCAGCATCAGGTTAAAAACAACAAATAAATAGAATAAAAGTTGATCTTGAAAATGATTCAACTTTATTGAAATAAAATAATTTTTTGGGTTGCTAATCTTGTTACACCAAGAATCAAGTTATGATTAGTAGCACCTGATCATCAAAATTACTTCTGGATTGGTTTTAATGAAGTAACTATTGCTAATATGTTGTACTTTTGAACTGATTTATACTGATATACAAATGAAAATGCAATCATCTGTCAGCGTCAAAAAAAGTAAACACATTAGTTTCTAGAATTAAAAGTTTTATAATTATGTATTCATGAATACAAAACAAAAAGTTTGAATGCAGAATTCAAGGCTTATATTTTAGAAGTCGAGTTCAATTTAAAGTGTAATGTGTTCACTTTTTTGACGCTGACAGTACATTATAACACACTCTCATTATCATTTTAATGGCCAAATAATTAACAATGTATTTTGCTTATCATTCTTGATGAATTGTTTTAATTTTTTTTTCTTTAATATTTATAAATGTTTATTTAATTTATCCTAATATATTTACTATAAAAAACAAACAAAAGTGTATCTATCCTTAATTATTTTACGTACTAAGTCTGTAGTCCAGCTCTCAAGATACTTATTCTATACTTTAAATTCTATGTTTCTTTTTCAGAACTTATTACTATAAATATAATTGGCCAAATATTCAAATTAATTGCAACTGTGTTAAAAAGAACATTGCATAATTATTTACAACTATAACTTAAAACAATATATACAAGGAGTGCCATGGTTATATGAATAGATTAGGGAGGAGGGGTCTATACTGAGCCACCAGCTTTTTCTACAAGTATTATCAATTTCTTTTATGTATCTAATTGACACTGAGCTTTCGTATTTGCTATTTACCTAGTCTAAACTTCTATATTCGAATTTCGTTTAATTTGCTTTCCAATAAAAAGTTTATACCTACAATCCCCAAACAATTCATCACTTGAAATAGAATATGGTGTTCCAGGATGGCCTACTGCTGAGCCAGCCGCGGCCAACATGTGAATAAAATCATTTTTCATATTGTGTTTAATCGGAAGAATCAATCTATCAAATAAAGCGAAATTCGTTGAAAAAAAATTAACTTTTGTCCATTTAATGACCAAATCAAAATCGGACCAATAGTTGGCCAGCCTTGTATATACTCTCCTATATATAAGTACCCAATTTTCGTTTTGAATGAACCCATTTCTGTGTGAATATAAGAATATTTTTGGTGGTGGAAGACCATTTAAGTTAACAGTATCAAAGTCCTCATCACTCTCGTTGAATGCAGTGTTTATTAAGCTGTTTGTTGTATTGTCAAGACAACGGCAGATATCTTTTCTTATCAAGTCGATTATGACATTGCCAACTTTGTACAATTTCTTGTTTTATACAAATTTAATGTAATTGCTACTTAAAGAAATGTGCAACTTCCTAAAATTGTTCGCTCAAGTCCACATTGTTAGATGATATCATCTATAATTATTTAACAAATAATCTCTTTTTTTTTTCTTCTTACAAAAATAAGTTTACAAAAAGAAAACAAATCAATGGCATAGCTACCATAATACGATTATTCAACTTCTCCTGACTTCAATAGATCAATGCATTAACTAGTTGGTTTTGTTCAATCTCTGAGATTATTGATTGTCTCATTTCATCAATGTTTCTTATTTATTTTTGATAATTTTCAGATTATAATCAGTGGATGACTAATACAGAATTATCTCTAAAAATGTCAAAAAATGTTATTTTTGACAAGAGAATCTTAACAGTTTCTTATTTTAATTTCATGGTAGATAGGAAGATAATAAATTCTTCTTGCCAATTTTTAATACAAATACGAGTATAACAAGTCATGTCATCTTATATTGTTTCATGTTGACCTGACTTTTGTTGCCAATATATTAATTCGTTTACAAGCCACATTGCGGATGTGTTAACATGACATACTTGTACAAAAACATTCCTTTGTTGGCCTACACAAGATATAACCGACCATAGACACTGAGGAGAAGAGGTAATTTAGCAAAACACCAATAAGTGGGCGTTGGAATTTCGAATAAAAAAATAAAGCCACAAAATTTATTGTATAAAAAAATTAGCTTCAAAGTTAGTTAGGTGCTTGCTTTGCTATTTTCAAAAACTTTTTGAAAAACAAACAAAGTTTATGGCGGCGTCATTATCTACAAACAAGAACAACAACAACAACAAGTTTGGTTGTTCCCAACTTTGTGGCAATGAGTATGGGGTAATCATCCTTATACGAGACTTATACACACTCGGCACATACGAAAAAAAAGCAACACATTAATAATCTTGTTGAACCCTACAATTTCGAACCTACAATCAGCGAAAGAAAGACGCGGCTCGTCGAACATGGAATACACCAGTTAAAAAACAACAGCAACAAGAAGAATAACCGACATTGATGCCTTCCATGACTGGCTGACTGTCTGAATGCTTGGTTCTTTGGCTGCTACTCAAACCAATTCACTTCAGTGGGGGAAACCGTTAACGGGGATCTCCCCGCAACTGAAGTAACCGCACTCGAGCGCCTGTGCAACTCATCACTGTTCACTGAAATGCGTCCCGCCTGCTCATTTTATTGTTTGTTGGCTGATCTCGTTGAGGACGTGGCTAATTTGAATCAACCGCCTCTCGCTCATTTTTGCTGTCGAAAACCGAGGCTGAAGAAACTGAAAACTGAAAACCAACGAACCTTGGTACTATGAAATTAAAAGCATAAGCAGCGCAAACGACCTGAGGCTGTTACACACATGTGTATGTCCATATGTCCACCAGTACGTCATAGCGGCTTCCGTAGCGGTTCCATATTCTTAACATCGAACTTTGAAATGCTTCTTAAATATTTAATAACACATACCAAGATCGGCCACATCGAAGATTATGTGCGCTACACTATTGCAATGTTACTTTAATATACATTATATCACTCCTTACCTCTTTGTTCCAAATATTCATGACAATTCTTTGTCATTATATTCATCATCGAAAACGAAAAGCACAATAAAAGGATTTAAGTTAACACACCAAGCTACAATTAATTTGCAATTCACCGCATTGATGTTTTTTTTATTACTGTTGGAGTTTGTCATTGATTAAACTTTCATTAACACTTCAATATCTTAATTAAAAAACCTGTCAGCAATATTTTAGAACAACGGCGGCACTTTTTTATTTTTACAATATTTAAATGAATATCAATTAATAAACATAATTAATTGTGTAATTTTACAACTCACCAACGCGGAGACATCATTAAACACAATTAAAGCACAAGAGAATCTGGAGATGTCATTGAGAGTTGATCAAATGCCATTGATGCTTGCGTGCGTTCGTTTTAAGTGTGGAGTGAGAACCGAAAAGTATTGTACTTACTATGGGAGAGATCTTAGAAAATATTGTACAAATACAATGGGAGAGAACTAGAAATACAAGAAGGAATATTTGAGAACAATTGTACTATGAGCGTAAATCTATAAAATCGTAAACATCTTTTAATTTGTACATAATCTGCTAATCTCAGAAACGGCTTAATCGATTTGAATGCGGTTTTCACTGGTGTATTTTAGGAAGCTTTCTGTAACATATATCGTTTATTTCATCAAAATCTACTAACAAAATCGATCAAATTTTACTTATAAAACTTAGAGGCATACAAGTAATTTCAAATCAATCAAGTAGTCTTTGTTAAATATATATTTTTGAATTGTGAGTCAAACAACATATAGTATATCATTATTTTTATCATTCCTGTGCAAAGTACACCGGGACATCTAGTTTTAGCTAAGTTTACAAGAGCTCTTACCCTAAGGGCCCTGGGCCAAATATAATTTCGGGACTCTTATAGACTGAATAGTATTATACGTGTGTTTTAAGTTAGTTTTTTAGCTAGTGTCCGGGGATTGTTTTAATCAGGGTCATGTACAATTTCCAAAGTTGCCCATTGAAAAATGTGCTTGTAAAGAAACTGTTCTGTAAATACGAAACATAACAAGTGATAGATCATAAGTCAATTGTCAATTGCTTACATTAAAAAATTGCATAATCATACCAATGACCTATCAATAGATGTTCCAATTAAGTTTTAAGATTAACTAAGAGTAATAAAGCATATAACAATTATAATTAAATAAGGTGTCATATACAGTAAAATATCCCACAGATCTAATGAGATTGTCAGCCACGGTAGAAATACGCCCATCGAAATGTATTTTGTTCTAAAAACATAAATTGGGAACAACAATTTTGGCTTGCACCGAGAGATCTACCCCTGGGGAAGATGACCGCGACTATAGATTTTACTGTACATGTGTATCTATCCTCATATGGGTTAAACTAACTGGAATTCCACCAATCCTGTAGTTTAACTCATATATACTACGTATATTACACAAAAATCTAACTATCTGAAAAAAATGGAACTACATCGCGTATGAACTTGAAAATAGCGACGTTTTTGATGTCGAGCGTTTTCTATTTCGTCCAAAAAAAAACCATAAGTATACTACAAAACGCGGAGATTTCATTTTTCGAACATTGATGTTCGAACGAACAGCTGATTAAATACTGTTTATTATAGGGCCGTCTGAAACGTAACAAATATGGTGAATTTTTCTTCGGATTCTCTTGCTAGTATTATATTTACACTCAGCCACAGATGGCAAGCAAATATTTTAACTTTGCTCACTCCCATTCACATCTTTCACTCTACAAAAACCAAACGAAAAGAAAAAACTTTCCTTCTCAACAAACAAAAATCGTGTATAACACTCCCCTTTACCATATTACATACATGCCAATTTACGCCAATGAGTTTATTAAATTTTCTTATTGAACTTATCACTTTCTACGCATTTTTAAAATATATTTAAAACGTCAAAGCTTCATTACCAACAAATACAATTAATTTTAACATATAAATTAATTGAATTAAAGACAAATTTGAATCTTCGAAAATGTTAAATGTTAATGTTTGGTTTGACTTATTTCGTTTATTTGGCCTTAATGGAAAAGTGATTTAGGTAAAATGCAAATTTCTACCATAAAACAACTAAAATGTTGAATTCTTTAAATGCAGTTTACTGAGGAAAACAATAAGCTATAGTTGTTGGTATTATTGTTTTTCCTTCACTAACTTCCTATAAGAGAGAATTTAACCAAATCGCTTGTAAAAAATTAGGCGATTTCAAAACCGTCAAAAGCAGACTCTAGCGTACCGAGAAATGAAAATGGGTTGGAATTGAGGCAAAAGCGGTTTCCAGCACATACCCGCATATGTCTCTTTGTCTATGTGTATGTATGTATTCTCCTTATGGACTCCAAAACCACTTTGCCGATTTAGATGATATATTCAGGGAAACTCTAGCATAATCTGGAAAGTTTGGTGTGGATCGGATTGGAAAAATTAGGTCGTTTTTAAACCAATCAAGTGTCTATGTCTTTAGTTATCTCAGATAATTATTTTAATTTTATTAAAAATCTCTTTTTGAATTGTGAGTCATAATAAAATAAAATAAATATAATTTTTACTATCATTTCTGTACTAAACCGTTTTTGATGAAATTTTGCCGAGGATTAGCAACGCGTTACGAGACTACTACTAGCAGTAATACAATATTAAATGAAAATAAAAAAATAGAAGAAATTACACACCAAATGCTAATATACCCTTAAGAATTTTGGTAAGGTGCTTGCATAACAAGCATGTTGATAATTATTTCCTGGCCTCAGCGTTCAAAATTTTATTTTATTTTATTTTATTTTACTTCTCATTTCATTCATATGACTTCTTTTGTTTGATTAAACATATGAAAACCCCAAATCGATCGATGTTCTTTGGGTAGCGCAAAGAATTTATTTGTATCTCTGTTATTTCCTCTGACTGCCAGTTTGTCTCTCTGTCTGTCTGTCTGTCTGTCCGTTTGTCACTTAATCAGCAGTTATGAAATAATTATTGAAGAATTAAAAAAAAAAAAACATCAAACTTGTTTTGTATAATCGTTAGTCTACTATAAAAGGCAAAGAGATGAAGTGAAGACGAATTGTACAAGGGCAAAAGAAAGTTATTTTGCTTGAGGTAAGGATTTAACTACTTAAATAAAAATTGACTAGGCACTGCCCAGAGATACACATATCTTGCAATTATAATAATTGAAGGCAGCAATAATTATGAAAATATCATTTATTTTGTAGAAAAACGCAACTTCTTAGGTTTTTAGTTTTTATTATTTTAATGAATGCAATTACAATTTTTTTTTAAATAAAAAAATTATTGTAATTGAAAATAAAATAATAAGATGTTAAAATTTGTTTACCTTTTGCTCTTGCTGCCCACTTAACCCGAAATAAAATGAAAAAAACAAATTGTTCATGTTTCTGACCATCATTACTTTTTTCTACCCCCACGTCCATCCACACTAACTTTCACAGGAATGGACGTAGGTAAATTGTTTTAAAATTCTTGTATAAAACGCAAATTTTTACGCGATACTAAAAAGCGCAAAGTAGCTTGGGACGAAGTGCAACAAATAGTTACAAACGCTTGTAAATACAAACTACATTCTCGCTCACCTGAAAGCAAATAAGTGACAGCACTTTTAAACCCCAAACATACGAGATACACATAGGAGAACCAGCGTTTCAACCTGGGCCCCCAACGATCTTGGCATTTTTCATTTTTTTATGTGAACGTGCGCCATAGTAGAAATTCGAATGGCAACAGCAGCAGCAGCAACAGATACTTTTGGTAATAGATAGTTGTAATTTGTGCAAGCGGAGGGAGCATTGAGTTAAGAATTAGAAAGAAAGGATTTTTTTTATTATATTTTATTTTTTATTAGGCAAGAGAACACACTCATCAATTTTGGTTAGTGGGTTCATTTCTTACTTTTCTATTTATGAGTAGAAAATGAATAAATACAGTTCGTTATTACTATGCATGTTATAATAGACACTGAGAAAGACATTCAAACAGACAGACAGACAGACATAGTGGTACCAAAGCATTAGATAGATAGGCCAAAAAGAAGATCTCACCAAAATAAGGTTTGTTATTTTATTACTTTGTATTGCGGCGTTTCACTAAATTTTCATATCGAAAGTCACATCTGGGATTGCTTCTGTATTTATACCTTTCCCACTGACCCTCAAATAAAAAGATACAAAAAACCGTACTTAATTTACTACGCTTTGCGCTATTTGCTGGAAAATCAAACGCACTTTTCGTAGAACTAAGTTCAGTCCGGGGCTAAACATACTAGTCAAACCTTGTAGTTAGGCAGGCGGACAGGCAGGCAGAGAAGCAGACCATTACTCTGAGTCAGGAACTCTTATCGCCCATGAAAACAAATTTTATGGCTGCAATTATACCATGTACATACCTAACTATTCCTTGAGTTAAGTAAGCACGCACGCAACAAGCGTCATTGAAATGCAATCGTTTCTCATTTAATTGAATCGTTTTCGACTATGAATGCAACGCGTAATGCATGCGCGGTCATAACAACAGTGGCTTCTCCTCGATCTCCACTAACCTCTTTCACATACTCTTCGACGTTATAGGTTTTTAACTCATCATGAATACTAATTTTAACAAAAACAATTTAGATTTTAACCAAGAAACACTGAGAAATGACCCAAAATGAGGAGTGTACTTATATATCTACTATGCATGTTTGATAATCATTTTGCGTAAATAAAGTTCAACTGGGTTACCATCGGTAAAGTCTGACATAAACATAATACTAGTAGGTAGGTATATTCGTATCTCTAATATCATACAAGTTTATAATTGAATTCATTAAAATTCCTATTTTTATTTATTTTGTGTTTTTATTTATGGTGGAGATATAGAGAATCAATTAAATTGGCTAAAAAATTATCCAATAAATTTTTGAAAGATCAAAACCTTCAACTAAAATTGACCATTAATTAATTAAACGATTTTAATGTTGCCATTTAAATTTTATCGCTCGTTAACGATCAACATCTTCGTCGGACAATAGAAAGCGAACAGCTTGAACTGGCAAATAAATTCTCATCTTTAAGACGAAGTGTATCTTATTTTGACGACTCTCAGATCTTGGTTTCAAATTATGCGGTTTATATAAGTAATTCGCTTAGGCAAGTCATATACATGTACAGGCACATTCACATGACGATAAATGTGTCCAATTCCCAGTTGCCAACTGATGAAACACATCATAACAGATAAAAAAAGCAATAATAACAACAATAAAACAAGGGCGCTATTGTAAATAAGATAGGCTCGACATTTGGACACTCTTTAGCGCTCTTGCAGTTTATTTTGTTGATGAGTCATAATTTCAAAAAGAGATGTTTGACGAAGACAACTTGATTGGAATTAAAATACTTATGTCCCTAAGATCTAAATTCAAAATTTGATCCATAAATTTCTTCCTTTTCCGGTAGCCCGAATCACATCAAACTTAATAGAAAAACTCTCTCCAAACTATGCTTAGGTTTAGATGAAAATTTTATCAAATTTGGTAAAGTGATTTCGGAGACCATTAATAACAGACATACAGACTTACAGACAAACAACCATAGTTCAATATTTATATAAATGTGCCGAAATGATATAAATAAAAATGTGGATTTTATAGACGATTCCCTAATCTGTGTCTGATAAAACTTTTCTGGAAACTTTAAAAATTAATTTTCAACTTTCTGAAAAATTGATTTGTTTATTTTACTTTCAAATCTATGTTAGATTTTCTTTCAAACCAAATAAACTGAATACAACATTTTTATATCTTTAGCTATACAGACCATAGATGCTCCTCTCCTCTTACATGTTACATTCATTTGCACAAATTCAATAGACCCACCACATATTGGTGTACATATGTAGCTATAAAAATATACAATACAATAATAGTATTGTATAAAAGAAATGCGAAGCGAAGGGGAAAACAAAACAAAAATGAAATAAAAAAGCCGCACGCATTAATTTTGCATTATCAGACAAAAACGAACAGGTGAGGGGCAAATGACTCTCATGTAGATCTTAGACACGCCACATTCGCATTCACAACCAGGTCGGATCACTTGGTTTCATGGTTCGTGTGGCCAGAGTTTTTATTAAGTATGTTTTTGTTTTTTTTTTTTTTTGACGCACGATGACGTTTAAATTTCGAATGATTGATTTCCCGCTGGTTACAACTTTAGCTAGAGCCGCAACAGGCACGCCCATTTAGACCAAGAAACCAGACAGAGGGACAGACAGAATGGTCATATGGAAAGACAGACTAAGTATCAGTCCGGCAGTCAGTCAGTTAGTCAGTCAGTTAGATCGTCATCACATGGCTTAAATTCATTTGCGACTCGTTACAAGTTGCCAAGTTGCCTCTTGTTGTAATCGACGCGGTAATTAAAAGGAGGTGAGACCAACCGACCAACCGAAACGAAGCTCATAACCAATTGCAAGATGAGATATTTTAATTAAAATTGCATACGACGGTGAATGGCGATGTTTACGATGGAATTTTATGAAACCCGTTTACAACAGACACCCAACAACAAACTTCGAATGGCTTGTGAAGGTGTGGATTTAATGCGGAAACCCAACATTTTAGATAAGATAAAAAGTTTATGATCACTGTTGTCTGTCTGTTGTTTTTATGACTGAGAAAAAAATTCTTTAACTCTTTCAAATTATCCGGAAGGATAATCAAAGAAAAGTAGCACTTTTGATAACAATATTGAACTTGACCCAAACGGCATTAAGTTTCCAACTCCAAAACTCAGTTGGAGTTGACATGAAAATGCATTATGGCACTATAGGCGTTCGCACTTCTGTCACCAGCCTAACGACGATTACAATAACAACAGGTTTGGGATGGGAGCGCAGCAAGAAGTCACTTTGCTCAATAATTTATTGTGCACCATTTGACTCGTAATTCAGCAGCGCCACTACCACGCGTCAAATTACCCAATGCAATACGTATACCTACAGATATACGTAGTATCTTTAATGTATGTGAGAATCGATATGTGTGCGTGTGTGTGTATGTATGTGAGTTGTTTCCTCTTTCATTTCAAATCTTTATTTCATGTTCAATCAAATTCGCCATTCGCCACCGTCTACGCAGTCAGTACCAATGGATGATTTCACACATAGCATCATCATCATCATCAGAACCAGCACCACCATCATCAGAATCAGCATCATTGGCAATCGGAATCGACATCAGTGCAACAAAACAACAACAGCAAGAACAACAACAGCAAGAACAACAACGAGGAACTACAGCAGTTAATGTCGTTCACACTTCTGTGTCTCTGTCGCCGCGCTTATCTTAATTGTTGTTGGAATATTAATTCCAAAGAACCCGCTGTGCTGTGCTGGGCCCATTCGTTTGGTCGCTCGCATAGCTTGGAATTGAGTCGTGGCATAGTATTGTGTGGTGTGGTGTAGTGTGGTGTATCTACCGCTGTTGTCGCCACAACCCGTTAATGTTACTTATTGTATCTACAATGCGCTCTCCTGGCTTAGGTTAGCTTGGCCAGTTGCCTGGTCTCGATAGCTTGCTCTCATTGGATGTTGACAAATTAATAGATTGTGTTACCCATATTATCGCGCTTAAGCGACTTCCGTCTGAAGAGGTCTTTGCTTGCAACGTTGTAGGTCAAGTTGTTGCAAGCATATCGCAATCGCGAGCTTTATGCGCTACACTCTTGCCTTAGTCTTTACCATATATTGTGTAATAGTGTAGAGGGTAAATAAGCAATCTCAATGGTTGGCTTAGCTCGCTTGTTAGGACGCTAAGCGTTTTGTTGAGTGGCATCGAGTTGAGTAAATTTAAGTGAGGACAGCTAATCAAACTGCTAATTTAAAAAGAACATCCCCAACAGGCCCAAACACTCACAACAATTGCTAACGATGATTGTGATTATGATGGTGAAGCGAGGCGAGACGAGCGGATTCGGGGAACTGATAAACTAGGTAACATGCAACTTCGTTCGTTCTACACCACATGGCATTGCAACTTAACTCAAGTAAACGAGTGACTGAATGCCTCAAGTAGAAGGTAGAGTCAGTGACGACGACGGAATGAGTAAAGAAATCCTTAAAGCAGGCACAGAGCGCATGCCACGAACTCAGCGCGAAGATATTAATTTAAGCTCGTTTAGTACTATCATCGGTTGGGTTTCATTGTCTACTCTGCACTATACTTCGCTTCGTTGCTTTAACTCTTACTGAAGTTGGGAAAGACTATTTCATTGAAGTTGGCAGGCATGTAGTATGTTTCTCTTCCTTTATTTTCTTATTTTTTTGATTTTCTTTATTCGCGCTTGATTCTTGGTATTCGAAGCAGTTGTCGCAGCCCTGTTTCTTTGCGATGCGCTGTTCTTCAAATACTTCAAACACACATTTTATGAAGGCATCGTTTCAACTGACCAGACCAGATCAGAAAACTCAAGTGAGTCAAATTGTTTTTGTTATTGTTGTTGTTGTTGTTATTGCTGTTGCTGATGCTATTGCACTATTGAATGTGACTCGTTTTGAATGCGACAGCTTCTTCTATCTATGGACGAATACCGATCTGGTAACCACACTCCAACTCTATCACCACCATCATCATCATCGTCATCCTCATCATCATCAGTTCCATGCCAATGCGAGACTTGGGATTGGTAATTGTTTCTACATACTTTTGAATCAACAGCAACAATAATTTGATTGGTATGCGAATTGGGCCTTCACTTCGTCTTCGTATTTTCACTTTGCTTACTCACTTTTGATGTTCTAAGAAAATTGCTTGCTTAGGTACCCGTCCAGTGTAGACCAGACCAAACCACAATATCATAGATCCAAACTGTAGAACTAAGAAAGCAACGGAGATGAGTTGTCTTGTCTGTCCCATTTTGAGACTGTTGGGATCGTTTAGATCCATGAGCTTGCACATTTTTGTGCTTCTTCATCATCATCATCTCCGAGACTTTGGCGACTTTTGGTTTACGGATTCGCACAAATAAATTTCATTTTATTAGTTTTTATTCTTCGTTTCGTTTCTTTTTTATTATTTGTATTTTTGAAGAAATTGAAGGTGGGAACTTGAAATTGAAAGCGTTTCAGCTTCAGATACACGCAGTCACATCCATAAAAAACAAACAAACAAACAAACAAACCGAGAAACAAACAGTCAGTCAGACAGACAATTGCAAAGATATGCCAAGAAGTAAAAAAGCGATGGAGGAACTCGCGAGAAATATGTATTTGTTTATTGTATGGCGCATGATTTATTATTTTTCAAATATATTTGGTAACAATTTTGTTTTATGTGGTTAACTGAAACCTTTTTGAGTTCGGGGGTATGGAGGGTAGAATGGCGAGGTGAAAATGAATAAGCACAAGAGTCAGCAGAATCGTCGTTTGTTCGGTCGCACAATAAATTTCAAAATAAATTGGTTTTCGAGTTTTAATCATCCGCGGCTTGTATACTTCACAATCGTTTGCGTTGTCCCTTTTCGCATTTAACGTAACTGACCGTCCTGCCAGCAAACCTCATCATGATGGCAACAATAACAATATCATGCGAGTGAAGTATCTCAGTTATCTTAACTGGCAGCAGCGGGCAATGCTGTCAGCGGTTATAGCTACTCCATGCCTTGGTTAAGAGTTAACTCTTTTCCTGGCTCTGGCTCTTGCTTTTGCTCTAGCTCTGTTAAGGTGAGGGAACAGAAAAAGTGCGTTTAAATCAAGCATTGGAAACAGCATTGAACTGACAACGTCCGTCCAATTATCTGTCCAGTTGTCTTCCCCTCTGTCTGTCTGTGTCGGCTTTTTGAATCGCTCGACTGCGGTTCACCCAAATGAGTGGTGGCAATAGCCATAGCAATGTCCCGGGCGGGTGGCCGTTCGGGCAGTCGGTGAGGTAAAGACAAGCCAAGGTGTAAAAATATGCTGCCAATGTTGCAATTTATTTATTTATTTTTATTCATTTCTTTTGCCATCATTGTTGTAGTTGTTGTTGTTGTTGTTAATAGTGTTCTTGTTGTGTTTCTCGCTTTATTCGCGCAAATACACAAAAATGTACACGAATGGAAATCCATGTATACACATTGTTTATTTGCACACATTCGCCTCCAGGCCACTACCATTCGCACCTCTCTTTCTCTCTCTCTCTCTCTCTCTCTCTCTCTCTCTCTCTACATCTCTGTGTTACATTACTTCGTTTTCGGATCCTTGACAAGTCTCTCCCCTTATTCCAATATACAAGTATGTAACTCCATGCACACTGAGTGGCTGTCTTCCTGCCAAGATCAACGACGCCATGTAGTTAGCGAGTGTGCGCGCATTGGCAACCATTAATGCTGTCAGCTAGCCAACCAAACAGCCAGTCAGCCAACCTGGCAGCCATTGGAAATGGATTGGGATTCCTTCAACAAGAGTACGCGCGACACGAAATTGCCAAGCGCTTCTCACTTTTTCTTCGTTTTATAAAATAAATTTGAATGTTTCATACCAACATCAACCTGAGGGAGTCAAAAGCAACAGTCAAGCAAAGTGTGTGGAGAAGGAAGGGATGCGAGATGAGCCATCATCAGGCAATAGCAAACTAATCGACGCGCCTGCCTGCCTGCCAGCCTACCTTGCCGGTTTGGGCCATGTTTGCCGAGACGAGAACAAGGCGATATTTATGTAACCAAGCCAACGGTAGCCGTTGCTGTTGCAATTGAATTTTGTTGCTGGTGCTGCCATTGAAGATGTTACTGGATGCTGTGAGTGTTGTAGATTTATGCCAGCTCGCGTGCTTACAGAATCTTGCTTTCTTTGAATACAAGTGCGAGTAAGTTGCCTCTCATGTTTGACTCCTCTCAGTTTAGTCTGGACGACAACCGCCACCACCTCAGCCACTCCGACGTCTTTGTCCTGCCATCTTTGCAGCTACTTTGTGTTTCGTCGTTTTGCAATGTCATTTTTTTGGCAGGACGACAACATTTTTCATAGTGATACGTGACTTTGACTGCAGCATTTAGGATTCGATCTACGAGGCTACGTGAGACAACACTCGATTTGGCAGCTAGGAGCGAAATGCCATTCGTTAGGCAAAATATTTGTGTCATTCCTCTACTCTTCTTCCAACAACACCAACCATACTAACTATACTTCTATATGGCTGATCAATCGGCATTCAGGCGATTACCACTCAAAATCCAAACAACATTTTCGTGGATGTTGCTTCTGCATGTGACGGGCGACGAGCCGTGGCTACAAAGTCGTTCATGCTTGATTGCATGTCTAACAGCTTTCCTGACTGACTGCTTAGTTGGTCGGTTCGTTGTTGAATGGTTGTTGTTGGTTGTCGCAGCCGTTGGCAAAGCGACGAAACTCAACATTCAACATTCAAATGACGAACGCGTTCTCACATTCCTAGCTTCTACGAGGAGTACTCGTATACTCATGTTGCCCCCACTGCCCACGCTTGGGTTCACTCTTCTGGCTTATTTGCCCAACATGAAGAAAAAACAACACAAATTAACACGAATTTTAATTCTTCCTTAGACAAGTAACTATTTTCATTTTGATTTTTCATAAAATTATAGAGCATGACGTTCGATAGGAGATGAGGAGGGTCGTTCGGTCATTTAACGATTTCAGATGAATTTTATAATGGTCTCCATGCATTAATTTATTCATTCAAAGATTCATACCTCAGTTGACTCAAAATCGAATCTCATAATGCGCAATGTAATGCGATGCAATGCAATGTAAGGCTTGTTATGATTGAAGCGCCACAATGGCGTCTATTATTGTATTCTACTATGTGAGAGAATTGGAAGGAAGCACGAAAAGGATGCTGCCGGATGAGCCGCCTTCAATGACGTGCGTAACAATTAAATCGTGCAATCGGCAACTTAAAATTGTTGAGGCCCAACCATTTATTTATTTAGATATTCGTTGCTCTCTTGTTCTCCTGTTCTCCTGTTGTTGCGGCGTCGACGACGTTGCATGTACATAAATGCAAAACTAGCTGTTTGGATTTCATTGAATATCTTGGAATCACTTCACCACTTCACTTCACTAGGTACTGACTGCTGTACTAACTTCATCACGATCCGTGGCATAAAAATAGTTTCGCTTCTACTACTTACTACTTACAAGTGGGAAGCGTCATCACGAAGTCCGCGTTTTGCATATTTAGCAACATTCTCGCAAAACGGTTTCATTGTTTTGGCCATAAGACTTACTTATATAAAAGCATCATCTTCACCCCAACCCCTTTCGCTTGCCGAACTCGTTAGCCAATTGATAGTCAAAAAACGAAAGACACAAAGACAGACTGATGAAATAAATAAACAAAACAAACTCAAACTCAAACAACAACCAAACTTAGTAGAATACAATAATAATAACAACCAACAACCTACAGTAAAACCTATAGTAAGAGGAACAACAACATCACAAATAAGTTGAATAAAATTATTGTGAACACGTCCCGTTGATTTATTGTGAAATCGCGCATGAGTAATGATCGCATATTTGAGAATAGTTGTAGTTGTTGTTAAAGTTAAAGTTAAAACTGAAGCCGCAATCGCAGCTAAAGTTGGTTTGGTTACTACTGCCTACTCCTGCTCCTTCTCCAGCTGTTGCTTCTGCCACCACCACATCACTGCCACCAATGTTACCAATGTTTCGGTTGCTATTGTTTTGTTCCTTCATTCGTTTGTTCGTTCGTTCGTTTGTTCGTGTTACCAAAATGGAAAGAATGTATCGACATTTCGTAGCCAATAAACTAACGAGAATAAAAATGACTTAAACAATAACAACAACAGCAACAATGACATCCAATCCATATGCGACAACCAAACCAAACCAAACTAAACGAAACGAAACCAATTCGATGGATCCAAATCGATTGGTATTGAATTAAGCCACCTATGTATATCCACCAGCCAGGCAGCCAGCGAGCCAAATGCCAGCATTAAAAAGTCACTTTACAGAGCCTAAAATGAGAATGAATAATTGCCGAAAGTAAGCCAAACGACGAAGTGCAGTACAGGGCAGGGCAATGAAGTTCAGCGCCAGTCATCGTACAACCAGAAGTGTGCTCAAGTAGATTGTAATTGCCCTGATAAGGACACCACCACTACCACCACCCAACAAGCAAAATCGGTTCGTTTCTTCTTGGAGGACTAAACACAATATTACAACAACTACAAAAGAAGGTATGATCTTCCTTGAGAAGAAAGAACCTTTATCACGTACGCAAGCATACAACAGAATTTCAGTGATGGCGGCAGCAACCACGTTCGGAATACTACAAGAAGAATTTTGAAAAAAAGACACGAACGCATTGTTCTATAAACATACAAATAGATATAATCCCTCTTACCTCTTTCTTCATTGCTTTGAGTTTTGATTGGAATATTAAGCAGAAATAGAATAGAATAGTACGTTTAAGTAGCAATAGGAACAGAAGCGATTGCCGCCATATGGAATGATTTGACCATAAAATAAATTCAAAAGAAGTTACACCTTTCATGCGTTGGCACTAATTTAAATTAAACAACAATTTCAATTCTAACAAACAATAGTACGAGTAATAAAATGAGTAGGGAAACCTAGAAAGAAACCAACCAATCCATGAAAATCCAAAAACAAAATTTAACACTTAATACTTTCAGTAAACAAGCGAACGAACAAACGATCGAAATGATCGCTTAGTAAGTGGGAGAATGTAAGAAAACATGATAATACTAACTTCTGCACATCACCATCCATCACATGCCAATTAACACCTCTAACCCACTAGATTTGTGTCTCTCTCTTTCTCTATCTCTATCTCTCTCTATCTCTGACTGTCTGTCTACCTGTCTGTCTACCTGTCTGTCTGTATGTCCATATTACTATATACATAGAAGACAAGTAAGCAGTCAGGCAGTCAGGAAGGCAGGCAAACAGGCATCATTTAAGCATTCCCACATCCTCAACTATGCCAATGCTGTTGTTGCTGCTGCTGCTGCTGAAGCTGATGCTTAAGGCTAAAAAAAAACAATGGAGGAGAAGGGAAGGGGTGAGATGAGATTGGAGTAAATTCAGAGGCATTCAGACAAATACGAAGGCCTCGTCGTAGTCGTTGTCGTCGTCGAGTAAAGCCACAGCAAACATAGCATTATGTAATTTTCCAATTTACGAAAATATTAAATCGTGCCCTGATGCTGAGCATGCGCGAAAGCCAACCAGCCAGCGAATGCGCGAGCTTTATACCCAATACCCAATAGCAAAAGGAAGCAAAACCGAGTTAGTCACTTCAGTCACGGCTTCTCGCACCAAGTGAGAAGTGAAGTCGCCTCACATTGAATTGGATTTCACACTTTTCAATTGTTGCGAGCTCGAAATTCTCGCTCCGCATAAAACAATCCCAGAAGAAGAAATTTTCAACACTTCACAGCAGAAAAAATCTCTCAAAATTACCTTAACTCTGCCAATAGTTGTCTAATGAACCTGGGGTTCGGGATTGAGATCGCATTGTAGTCGTCGTCATCGTCGTCGTATGTGATTCATTTGCAGTTTGATATAAAATTTTCTCTGGTTTTTGTTGTTTTGTTGTTTTGTTGATTCTTTTGTACTATTTTTTCAACAATTTGGACTCACATCGGGTCGTCATTGTTAGGAGGAAGAAGATCATGTAAAAATATTCACGCTTAAATAAATTACTGATTGCATGTTTTGATGCATCATCATCATCATCGACATTATTTTCTCAATATATCTGTAGCATGAATGACTTCAATTATACAAATTTTCGGCCTTTCTAAATATAATACAATAAAGAAGTAAAAGAAAAAAAGAAAAGATCTTTTATTTTTAGGTTAAAATGATCGATTGCCCTCAATTACGGGCACCATGTGAGTGTGGGTTGTGCAATAGTAACACGATGATGTTGATGGAATCAACCTGCCAGTCAAAAATTAAAATGATATGAGAGTTGGAGAAGAACTTAGTTAAATAGACCCATGTGTGTCCTATTAGGTTTTCTTCACATGATCTTGTAGTTTGTAATGTATCACTGTGATAGAATGAATGACTCTATAAGACTATACAAAACAATATAAAAACTAATGAATGCAATCGATAGATCCAATGCTGCTGTTGTTGCTGCTGCTGTTGTTACTCAAACTGGACGACTAACTGCTATTTGCCTAAACGCAAAAATATAAAATTCATGATCGCGTGCCAAAAATTTATATAAATATGTTGACTGCTGGAACTTGTGTCCGCAATAAAATACTCAAACGCCAACTTTATTTTAGGTCAAAAAATTTTTGACACGCAATGCTTTTGAACGATAAACGAAAGATCCTCAACTGAACAGACAGACATATGGACAAACAGGCAAATGGATCGATCGATCGATGGATGAATGGGACAGACAAACTTCCCAGACTTAAGACACAGACAAAAACACAGAAACATGGAAAATGGCCCCGCTATATAGACTTACTGACTAACTGAGTCAATGAGTGAGTGAGTGAGTTAGTGAGTGAGTGTGTGAGTGAGTGAGTGTATTGTACATAGCCCACAATTTAACAATTTCTTTAAACAGACTCCAGGCGCATTTGGTTGCTCGATTGGTTGGTTGGTTGGTTTGTTGGTTTGTCGTTCATTGACAGTCGCCGGCCTGTCGGTATTCGTTTCATGCTAATGCCTTACCAGTCACAGTCAGCTAGTCAGCCCGCTAGCCCAAGAAGCAACCTACCATCCAGGCTCAAAACAGTCACTACTACCAAGCAAACCATATAATAATAATGCGACAGACCGGGGCTATATTGAAATAATTTCGCAATCGCTGCGTTGACGTGCGTGCACTTTAAATTATTTCTTTTTTAATCGCCTGGCTTGTTTTTGCTCTCTGGAACAGTTGATAGACAGACAAACAGACTGAGGGACAAACATAATGAACCGGTTGCGAAATTGGCTGCTAACGATCGAACGCCTCCTTCTGTTGTTTCTGCTTCCTGCTCCGAGAAGATTTTCTTTGCTGGGATACACTTGAAGCGAGCGGCTTTGCTTATGATCAAACTATATCGTATTGTATATTCAAATGAAGTAAGGCGGCATAACCTGATTTTAAATTTTTGGACTCATTTATTTGTTATATTTTTTTTCATTATTCAGATATACCAAATGTCCAATGAATACAATAAAAATTCCAAACGCCCCAACACCAAAAAAAAAGTGTCCCCCACTGTGCTGTGTGCGCTGGTGGAACCCCATATTCTCGTATCTTTAGCACAATCATAACTGAAAATTTGATTTCTCTATGGCGCCCCGTTGAGCTAAAGCCGAAAACGAAATTGAAGCTGAAGTCAACATGCACCCTTTCGCTATTTGAATTCAAATTAAGTTAACTCGTGCTCGTGTAAAAGCAAAGAAAACTATCAAACTCCGCCAACACCACCACCGCCACTGCTATTGCATGCTTACAGGTTCCCATCATTTTAATGCATTCAGTGTTCAGTTCAGCGGTCGGAATTCCACGTCACACACCAACAATATTTAAATAGAGACCAAGAAGAAAAGCGCTTTAATATGCTTATACACTTGTTGGTCAGACCAGCCGGCTGGTCGTTCATTGCAGCTGGGTAGGTGTGAACTGTGAAAACTGCGTTAATTAGAAATCAAGAGAGAAAGATCAAACATCTGCATGTCGATGTGAAAATGAGCCGACCATCACATCGAGAGTCGACCATGGATCAATGGAAGAAGCGCCAAATTAAGTTTGCTTGTGAGTACAAAACAAAAGACTTAGGCAACGAACTTGAGTGAATACTTTCTTGATTTGATTCAATTCAATTCGTTACGATTTCAGGAGAAAAATTTACTACGACTATAGTAGTATCTATGATAGATTTATTTTTCCTTTTTTTTTTTTTTGTAAGATTTTCGATTGTCATTACGTGCATTCTTTGCATGGAGATTGACAAACGATAAACAAGAATCGACATTTAATATCAAATAAGTTGGATTCAAATGTGCATTTAGGGAACTATTATAAGATCGGGATTAAATTACCCCATATGATCCCATCATCCGACCAACCGATCAACCGACCAACCAATGAGTTTGACTGAGTCAAGGCGTTTGGGATAAACGCACCCTAATTAAAACAAACTAAAAAACGCACAAAATAAATAAATTTAAAGTCAAATGCTAACATTTCCACTGACATTCCACATAAATAACACACTAGACCCAACAACACTAGAAGATATTTCAACCTGGAACGAGAGTACGAGTATGTAAGAGTATTGAGTGAGCTCTTCTAGGAAAAGCGTTTACAGAACAAACTCTTTTCTTAATTTTTTTCTCATTTATTTTTCTTTTTTACTTTTATCGCACATTGAACATCATTAACTTGTAGTTTTCGACTTTTTCGATGATTCCTCTTCATCTTCATTGTGTTGTTTTGGTTGTTGTTATTTTATTTTATATCTAACTGATTAACAATCGCATCGTATCAGTCAAAGACTGGAGAAGTTTGCGTGGCGTTGCGTATCACGCGTATCAACTTTTGGATGTTCATCCGTCTGTCCATAGGTTTGTCTGTCTTAATGTCTTTTGTGGTCCAATCAATTGCTGCCCTGTAACCATGGCCGCGATCATTGATACCACCACCGCCCGCTACCCGATTCAGTATCGACGAGCGTTTAATTCGTTGAATTCGTGTGAAGCGCAGCACTGTGTACACCCAACATGTATGTTTGGCCTGCTTAGCTATCTTTCCATATACACAATACTATCCATCGATCCAACCATCCATCCATCTATCCATTTATCCGTCCGTTCGTCCGTCTGTTCATTCGTCTACCTATTTCTAGATGTCTGTCTGTCTGTCCCATTGTCCAATGTGACGTGATGAAATTCAAACTGTTGCGTGGTGTTAAGGGCATATGAAAAACAAACGAATACATGTATCTAGTACTATAGATACTCGTAGTATGGAAGTGTGGGTCCAGAAAAAGGCAGAAGAGACGCAATGAACAGGTTAACGCCGATCAGCCGCCTTTAAAACTTATGATGCTGATGATCATGATGATGATGATGATGATGATGAAGATGATGAAGATGGTGATGATGATGCTTAGACTCTTCTTCATAAAGTAGTATATGAGTATCTTTTCTTGTTTCTTTCAGATTTTTTTCTTTTTGTACTTTATTTTGATTTCGGTATATCTTTCGTGCATTTCATCGAAGAAACCCATTCCGATTTTGTTGTTGTTGTTATTGTTGTAGTTGTTGTTGTTTTTTGAAAACATTTTTGATTGCTGTTTTAATGTTTCCAATTTATACGAATCATTGTTGTTTTATAGTCTCTTTTCTTTTTTACTAGCACTCGAGTCCATAATTTAGGCGTTTTTTTTTTTTTTTTTTTTTTTGGTTTGGTGTATCTTTTCTCCCTCGTCGTCTTCTTTTCTCAATAAATAAATAAATAACAAAAAAAAAAAAAAAGAATGAAAGAAAAGAAATAAAAAAAAAACTACAAAATAAATAGAGAAAATTGTTGTTGAAATCGTTTTTTAACATTTTTCGTTCATAAATAAATAACAACAGCACCAACAACAATAACAACAACGACAACAAATAACAATAACAAGAAATTTCAAAGTGTTTGGTTATTGGATTACTAACAGATTTCAGTGGATTTATTTAGTTGAAAGTAAGTAGTAGTATTTTTGTACGTGTACGATTATTTGACAACAGTTAAACCAATGAACGACGATTGATAGATGGATGGATATATGGATGGTTGGATAGATGGAACGACGATCGATTGATGATGGTTGAAATGTTTAATTTGTGAAAAGTTGGCGCTTGACCACCGACTATGTGAGGCGGACATATCAAGTGCGTCTCGTTTGGATTGAAAGTATAAATCATGAAATGTCATAAGCTCTTTGTCGGCTTGTATTACGCATTAGCCGACAAAAAAATATCACATCACAATATCAGCAACAACAACAAAAAACAACAAAATGTATCTACATCGATTGCTCGGTGAACATTTTACGCAAAAAGCCAATAAACTTTTTTAATTAGACAGTTTTGATGATTGTCAATTGTCAACAGAGACAAAAAGCCAACAGCATTTCAGCAACAACAATAACAGCAACCAACAATAACAATAAAAAAATGTACTAACAACAACAATAACAGCATCGATGACAATGCCAAAAGATACAATGAAAAAAACAACAAGAAAATAAAGATTATTTCAATTGAACATTACAAAGAGCAAGCAACAACGAGATACTAACTGCGCATTTAGACGCCACCAAGCGATAAAGAGACTAACAGCAAAAGCGGCAACATCAGCAGCAACATCGGCAACAACAACAATAATAGTAAGAATGAAAGACAACTGAGAGACAATAAAGACAACGACGACGATGACGATGGACAACGAGGAAAGAAACCAAAAGAAGCTTTGTATCTATCAGTGATGCCCCGAAAAGGCGTTACAGCGTCAGCGGCAACAGCAACAGCTTTGCTAACAACAACAAGCAACATTGACAACAACAACCACAACAGCAACAGCAACAGCAACATCGATGACACAAGCAACAACGCGAAGAAGAGGAAGAAAACGCACCGATTAAGGATTTTTATTCGCGCTACAAATCTGTGTCATTTTGCAATATAGTAAAGGCGGCGCGTGTTGTTAGGGGCAAGAACTTTGCAACCATCGCAATCATTGCATCGACCAACCGACCAACTAACCGACCGACGTACATACATCGATGAATGCTGTTGAAATGAATAAGAAAACGATTGAGAGAGTGAATAAGGGAATGAATGAACGAATGAAACAAGTGATCGCATCAGATGTCATCGCTATCGTTGATCACAATGTCAACAAGAGAAGAATTCCCGTGGGGAGATGCGTTTAAAAGGCATTTAAGCCACAATATCAAGACCAGTGGCATCCAATGAACGATGCACACAGACAGACAGACACACACACATAGTTGTAGACACAGATACAAACTAATGGTTATATAGGAAAGGAGATAAGTTGTGAGGAGAGGAGTGGATTGGAGATGTGTAAAGAGTGGAGAAGAGGATGCTAAGCGAGTGTGACTGACTGTTTCAGCAGTAGCTATTGAAGTTAAAAATTGTAGTTGACTGCAATAACGACTTGGTGCCACTTTTCGTGACATGACGATTCCAATGATGATGGTGATGATGATGATGATGATTATGATGAGATGCGATGCGATGCGATGCGATGAGATGAGCCTGTGCCCTCAGATGATGACGACGATTCCGATTGCGATGACGATGATGGACGCACTCATCACATCAATCGAATGTCACAATGTTTATGAAACGTTCGTTTCATCGTTGAGCGGTGATTGCGACACGAAATTGAAAAATGCAGACGCGTCAGACTCCTTTGGCCAAATTGCAATTTGCCGTCATTTTGTAATGAGAATACTAAACTTCCTAAAGATAAGGAACCCCAAAGCACCAAAGAAAAAGAGGCAAAGGGATTACATTGTATTTCATTGGATTCAATTGTAGATGGATATGGAGGAAGAAGACACATTAAATGGCAAATTGTTTATATCTTTTCATTTCTGATTGTTCTCGTTGTTTGTTTGTTTGTTTGTTTGTTAATATGTTTCTTTAACGTTCCAACCGAATGATTAAACTACAATACATATGAGTGTGTTCGTGTTGTATCTACAAGATATTGTATCTTGTTCAACAATATAATATTTTGAGTGGTATATAATTTTATTAATAAATAAATTCTAAAACCAACAAAGAATGACCCGCCTTACGTCGAGCGTTGGTAATTAATCATTAAGCGCTAGACACCATGGACACTCCCCCCTCCATTTAACACAGAATGTTATATTGCCTCTACTGCTGTTGCTGTTGCTGTTGCTGCTGCTGCTAGTATCTGTTCTACGTACAATAGTATCTTTCGTTAGTTTTCTCTTGTTAATTTTTTGTTTTGTTTTGGTTTGTTTTATTTCGTTTCTTTCCTTCGTTTGTTCTTTCTTTCATTCTCGTTGTGTATTTAACAAACTCATTAAAAATAGGAATCCCTAACATGCAATTAAATAACGTGGGTCTAATCCTAATGAGTCGACAGGCACTATGTCATGTACAAGAATATGTTCGAACGTACGTCGTAATATGGCCAAAGAGGAAGCATAAGAAAATAAACTAACAACTAAACATACGTACAAACGATTAAACGGCATGGCTGGTTACTTGAAGGAATGACGCTGGTTGAATAGATGAATATACATATATGTACATTCATATATCTAAGAAATACAATAATACTTATGTGTACTCGTATGCAACATTTGCGTTTTTGTTGCAATGCCGATGCCTATGCCGATGTTGATGTTGGTGATGACGATGTGGATGTGAATGTGGATGATGACGCTACTGCAACGACAACAATACAAGAGGAGCCCGCAACCAAATCCAACTTCCCGTCTGTTTGCCTCGGGATACTTGTTTTGTACGCATGAGTGAAAGCTGCGATTTGAAATTCAACATCAACATCGTTACTATTGCTGCTGCTGCTGCTGCTGCTGCTGCCGTTGGTACTGCGCTAACGATGCCAAACATTATTCATTTGGTATTTTGTATACCGAACGCAACACCACCAATATCAACAATAACAACAACAACCATAAGAGTATGAAAATGGCTCAAACGAGAGTTGGCTTTGATGATCGGTCACTCGGAACGAATGACGACGACGTCGACTAACAAGAACTGGGCACGAGAGTGCATCTTACTTAAGCTTTGAGCATATGAGCACAACTCAAAAGCTATAAGCCAAAGTGAGGAAACTTCAAATGTTTGTTCTCATACTCATTTACTCGTATGTGTCGGGCTCTCTTGCATGCTCTCAGAGTATTTGGTTGGTTTGGTTGGTTGAGTCAAGGAGCAGCTGCACCAGCACCAGCAGCAGCATACAACAATTCGATTAGCAAGCCAAACGTTTATATAAATGTCTTCAGTTCAGTCTGTCAGTCTCTCTTATTTAGGAGCGGAAAGGTTGCGGGGTTTGTGGGGCAGCAGCATGCAACAGAGAATCGAGGAATAAAACTCGATTTTCATTCTTTTGTAAAGACTTGAAGTTTTTTTCTTCTTCGTTTCTTTTATTTTTTATCATCGTTTTTGCGTCTTTGCCTTGTTCATTTTTTTTAGCTATTTATTTTTTATGTTTTCGCTTTTACACTCTCGTTAAGAGAACTGAATAAAAAAAAATTGACGACGAGCTGCAAAAACAACAATGTCCAAAGTTGTCCGCTTGCATTACATTTCGTTCTTAAGGTGGAGTTGAGTTGAATCGAGTCGAGAAGGCAGTTGTTCATCGAGACATTTAAGTTTCCTCGGAATGGATTGGGTAGGATCGGGCCGGGGAGGGGAGGGGATTTGAAGATCGGTTGCTGTGTTCAACAGTGCAAGAAGATAGAAGATATGTATACAAAATGGGAAATGCTAATTAATATGTTTGCAAGATACGACAACGATATAAGGATGAGATGAGAGAAATCCAAGTAAACGCGCATGCGCCATCGTGCCTGACTGCCTGACTGCCTGACTGCCTGACTGCCTTCCTGCTTGCCACACATTCATCGCTCGATTGCTCCGTTCTTAGTGCCTCTCTCTCTCTCTCTCTCTTTCTCAATGTTGTTTATATTGGACGTTTTCGTTTGGGCACAAATTAAATTAATTGTTATTATGAATTATAAAGATCGAGGAAAGAAAAAAAAAAACTAAAACATAAAGAAACTGGCGCTGAAAGGAACGACATAAACAACAATAAAACCAACAATAAAGAATGCGTTCCATTGAGTCGCGAAACAATTAAAACAATGAGATCCAATTCAAAGACACTTGATAAACTCAATTGGATTTCGCAAAAACTCACCGAGAGCGGGTGTTTGAACATTCATTCTTTAAATTCATTCTACTTATCTGTATAGTACATTCATTGTGTGCACATATGTCCCCACCCGATTTAATCTACGCTCGGTCATTGTCATTGAAGAAAAAACAGAAAAAAACCAAAATGAAAGACATTCCCATGATGTTGCCAAGAAAGACTCCATGACTCACGTTTCACATTCATAATTGCAAACGAGCGTTATTCATGGCAATGAGACAATGCAATAGCTAATGCTGCAATACCTTCATTTGTGCAATTTTTCAATGTAAATACTCGTATGTACTTTTGAACTTCTAAACAACAACAACTACAACTACAACAACAGCAACAACAAATAGAATATTTCCTCATATACTCATTTTTTGCTAGATCTGCAAAATCAGAAATTATTGTTCTTTCAATCCAATAAAGAAATGAAAAGAAAGCAAAGAAAATCAAAGAAACTATACTAAACTAAACGAAACGAAACGAAACGAAACGAAAGAAGAAAAGACCTTGCAAATCAAATCAACTATGCTTAACTCAAAGAGAATAGAAGAAAAGAATTTGGCATTCTACATATGTCAACTCGAATTATTGCATTGTACTGTAGTATAAGCAAACATATTGTGCAATGTAAACCTACTTCCTGGCTTAAATGTTGTTTTTTTTTTGCAATCGGTCGGTCGATCGATCGATTGATCGAGCATTAGATCGATTAAACCCAAAGATAAAGTAAACGAACAAACGACGATCATTGCCAACAGCAAGGCCAGAAGGTATAGTAGTATATATAGTGTATATCAGAATAACTACCTAATGGACAGAACGGACGACAGAATGACAAACGAAGCAACCTGAAATATCTTTGCAACGCATCTTTGTTGTAGTATCTTACAAAACTCTGCAAGATCTAGAGAACAAGATTGATCTGCTGTTAGCTACCTGTGGCCGCCGCTTCTTTCAGTCTTTCTGTCGTTGAGTGTGAGATCTGTTCATGTAAAACAAAATTGGCCTTTCTTAAATTCGAAAAGGAGATGCACACAAACGGATACACTGATGCATCATATAACCATTCCATTGATCCTATCACATCACATGTTGCAACGACTAATCAGCACCTGCCCATTAGAAGGCACTACGGCACTTTGGCAGGTAAGGTAGAGCAGATAAGGGTAGGGTAGGGTAGGATAGGATACTTTAATGTAATTTCTATCTTGTTGTCGTCTTCAAATTCAGATTGGCACAGATTGCACGCATCGGAATTGATTATCAAATAACAAAAAGAAAACCAAAAAATTCACATTATTTGAATTTCAATCTCAACCTCGAATAAAGAGAACAATCGAACACCAAAGCAACCGGCGACTGCGACAATGATGACGACCTAAGTTATGCTTGTTCATTTTGATATATTATCTTTTGGATACATTAATTTATAACTGATGTTTGCTGAATTAACAATTAATTTCAATAAATTTGATATAACGAGAACCACAAACAACAAGAGACCAAAGCGAATTCAGCTTGCCCCCTCTCTCTCTCTCTCTCTTTCCAAACTCTGACTGAGCAGTGAGTGAATGAGTGAGTGAGTATCTCGCTCACTATATTTGTATCTTTTTGTTGTCTTCACTCAAATGCAATACAATTTCACTCAAACTCAAAAATAAACCAGTCAGAATGCTATAATCGGGTAAGTCAGACTTTTAGATACTTTGTACTTCCACATAAGATAGAAATTGCATATAAGAAAAAAATTGAGACAAGATTAGATTAGATTAAATATCAGAACAGAAATTCAAAAATACACCACATCACTGCGTTCACCAGTGGGCCTATTATGACACAACCAGAACCTTCTTCAGAGACAAATCTGCAATTTCATTTGGTTCCAGGTATGGAAACCCAAAAAATGCGGAGTCTGGTCCAGATTAGACACTCACAATGGTATAACACATGTTCTGCTGTTTTAACACTCTTCAATGACCAGTTAAGAAACTCGAGACTATCCGTAGTCTCATTCCGTGTTAGTCCCAGTAGTTCTTGTGATATTTTGCGAGAGCTGGTTGATATAAAGAATTTTGCTACTCTAATATTTTCGGTATATATTGATGCGATTTATCAACAAGCCAATTTTCGAGTTTAGCCATTGGAAAAACTCCATGGCAGCCCACACAATGGTTATGGTCTAATGAGGATGTTAGCAGCCCCTTTTCTGTCGATTTCTTCTGCCTTTTCATTCCCAAGATACCCATTATGTCCAAGTATCCAAATAAGATTGATTGAAGATTTATGACAAAGAGAAGATCTTATAAAATATTACATAGAATATTTTGTGAATTTGCATGGTTTTAATATTTATTTATAGAGTCATGAGTTTACAACGGATGAATGTGATATAAATTCCAGAATGATTTCAATGAGAAATAAAACAATTTTTAGTTGGTTTTCTGAAATATTGCAATCTTTTATTACAAGCTTACTGAATGAAACTTTCCAGGACTTGTAGTTCTTCAGAATTTTTACAGAGTAAAAAAACCAATTATTAATAATAATAATAAAAAGATATAAAAAGTATTGTCCCCAGAAGCAGCGGAAGATAGTATTGTACAAAATTTTATTATATTAATATAAAATAGGTACCCAGATTGATTATGGATAGATGAATCTAGGTTAAAAGAGTTTAAAAATAGCGATTTATCCATTATTATTATCTTAATAGAGGGCAATCAACAACATAGCGACCCGCTTTTAGATATATATACTCGTAGATACCCGATTAATGGAGGTCTGGTTAATCAACCTTGAACTGCTTATTGAAACATAACAAACATATTTTCGCATGATCTTAATATACCCTATGTTAAATATCTATAAGTATAGCGTACAAAATACTCAAAACTTGTCCAACCGGTATGACGAGTGTCAATGTCTCGTTGGAATTGTTGTGTTTTTGTACGAACAACTAACTCTCAGACGGAGTTAGACATTGGCTTCACAGCACATTTTCTTCACTATTTGTTTTGTTTATTTTCTTCACCCCTTGCGTGTCAGTCAGACTCGTTTCAGTTTCGTTGTTGCAAAGTGAGTGGTATTCCTATTTCTCTAACAAACTCAGACAGATCGACAGACCCTAGAAAGAAAAAAAAACTGTGCGTGTTCATTGAGTACTCGCTCAGGGGCATAATTGTGCAAGAAAACACTCAAAGATCTCTGGCTGGAAACTCAGCGGCGGAAACTGAAACTCTCACTTGCTGATATGCACTTTCAAAAATCTGAGATCAATTTGTGAGTAGACTTCGACACGAGAACGCGTGGATTTGCGTTTGTCGGACGAAATTTTTTTCCAATATATTTTTGTCTTGCGCAAGTTGTGTTGTGCATGCAATCAGATCGGTTTTTTAGTCTGACTGACGGTGTCGAAGCTAAAAACGAATAACATAGAAAAAAAAACAAGAATAAATAAAGAATAAACTTTAAGTACGGGAACGTTCGCAATTACCCCATTTGGATTACGGTAGCGCGATTCGTTAATAAAGCAAAGCAAAATAAAAAAAAAAAATAAAATGAACAATCAATCAATTAAAAAGTGATTATGATGATGATAAAAAATAAAAAGAAATATTTAATATTTTCATGAGACAAAAATGAATGAATAAATAACATGAGTGCAACAAAAAAGATCAAAAGTAATATAACATAAAAAAAAGAAGTTTTTTAACAGCACCAAAGTGTTGTCGTAAGAATAACAAAACGGAATTTAAGCCCTCCCATATATCACCCCCTATATTATATGTATAATATCGAAATGCGCAGCAAACAGAATATGGCGCTTGTTTCGAAAACAACATTATCAGTGATCATAATATTTGTCATACCGATACTCGGTGCCGCACTGAGTAAAACGGTCTTGTATCAGGCGCCGGATGAGTGTCGCTGGTCGGGCATCAGTGAAAATGATATAACATTAGTTTGCCACCTTCGTACAATAAACTCGGAGCTGGAAAATACCAATTTTAGTGTGATACAACCACAGAATACTGTGCGTCTTCGTCTTGAATGCAACGATGCATTATTCTTTCAGAGCAGTCTTAGTCCTGATAGTTTCCGATCGCTTGTAGAGCTACGTGATCTTACAATCGAGTACTGTAAGCTTGGTAATTTAACAGAGGGCTCGTTTCGGGGCCTTCATGATCTCCGTAATCTCACCATACGCACACATAATGGTGACTGGTCGACAATGTCTTTGGAGATTGCATCGACGAGCTTTGCTGAGTTTCGACAGTTAGAACGTTTGGATTTAAGTTTAAATAACATTTGGCTGATACCCGATGGTATGGTGTGCCCGCTGAAGTCGCTTAAGCATTTGAATGCATCTCACAACAAAATTCAGGACATAAGCAACTTTCACTTCAGTGCCTCGATCAGCACGCGAAAATCACGCATCTGTGGCTCTTCTCTCGTTCAGCTGGATCTGAGCGCAAACAAAATAGCCAGTCTGCCATCGGCCATGCTGTCTGCGCTTGGTCATCTGACCCACTTGAACATGGCTCGCAATGGTATGAGTTTCTTGGCTGATCGCGCATTCGAAGGCCTTTTGTCGATGGCTGTCGTTGACCTATCAGAGAACAGACTGACTTCGCTGCCGCCCGAACTCTTCTCCGAGGCCAAATACGTGAAGGAAATCTATTTGAAGAACAACAGCATCAATGTGCTCGCACCGGGCATTTTCAGTGACTTAGCCGACCTGCTGGTGTTGGATCTGTCAAGCAATGAGTTGAACTCGCAATGGGTGAATGCCGCCACGTTTGTCGGCCTCAAGCGTTTGGTCTTGCTCGATTTATCGGCGAATAAGATTAGTCGACTCGAAGCCAACATTTTCCGTCCTTTGTCCAGTCTGCAGGTACTTAAGTTAGAAGAAAATTACATCGATCATATACCAGAAGGCATTTTCTCAGACTTAGCCAACCTGCACACACTCATTTTGTCGAATAATCGTATTTCGATCATCGAACAGAAGACATTTCATGGCTTGAACGGCATATTGGTACTGAGCCTGGACTATAATCGTATTTCCAAAATCGATAGTCAGGCTTTCAGAAACTGCAGCAGTATTCAAGATCTACATCTGAACGGTAATAAGCTACAAACGATACCCGATGCGCTCGCGTATGTTCCAATTTTGAAAACCCTCGATATGGGGGAGAATCTTATAACCAACATTGATAACACATCGATTTCATCAATGGAGAATCTGTATGGCCTTCGATTAACTGAAAATTTAATAACCAACATCCGTCGAGGTATTTTCGATCGTATGTCTTCACTACAGATACTCAATTTATCTGGTAACAAGATCAAGGGCATCGAGCCGGGTGCACTACATCGAAATACTCAACTGCAAGCGATTCGTTTGGATGGCAATAGTTTGAAAAACATTGCTGGCCTTTTTACAGAGCTCCCCAGCTTAGTTTGGCTAAACATCTCAGATAATCGCTTAGAGAAATTCGATTATTCCCTCATACCTATCGGTTTACAGTGGTTAGACGTACGCGCCAACCGCATCACTCAGCTGGGTAACTACTTCGAAATCGAAAACGAACTCAGTCTGAGCACATTCGATGCGAGTTTCAATTTGCTAACCGAAATCACCGCCAGCTCCATTCCCAACAGTGTCGAGGTGCTGTACTTGAACGATAATTTAATCAACAAAATCCAACCATACACTTTTTTCAAGAAACCAAATCTCACGCGCGTAGATCTTATCCGCAATAAGCTCACAACGCTCGAACCGAATGCATTGCGCCTCTCACCGATCGCCGATGACAAGGACATACCCGAATTCTACATCGGTCACAATCCCTTTCAATGCGATTGTAATCTCGACTGGCTCCAAAAGATCAACCGCGAGTCACGCACTCAGCCTCAACTCATGGACTTAGATCAGATCTACTGCAAATTGTCCTACGCACGCGGGAAGACACATGTCTCCCTCATCGAGGCTAAGTCAAACGACTTTCTATGCAAATACGAATCCCATTGCTTTGCATTGTGCCATTGCTGTGACTTCAACGCCTGCGACTGCAAAATGGATTGCCCCGACCGCTGTGCCTGTTACCACGACCAGTCGTGGACATCGAACGTGGTCGACTGCTCGCGCGCCGGTTACGATCGTGACCTGCCCTCACACATACCCATGGACTCCACACAGCTGTATTTGGACGGCAACAATTTCAAAGAACTAACAAGTCATGCTTTCATTGGCCGCAAGCGACTGAAGGTCTTGCATCTAAACCACTCACGCATTGAGTTTGTGCACAATCGCACCTTCTACGGCTTGCTCGAACTAGAAGTGCTGCAGTTGAATCACAATAATTTGCGCCGTTTGAATGGAAACGAGTTCCAGGGGCTTGAAAATTTACAAGAGCTGTATTTGCAACACAATGAAATCACCACAATTGATTCGCTGACGTTTACCCACTTGTATCACTTAAAGATTTTGCGTCTCGACCACAACATGATTACGGCGTTTTCGGTATGGAACTTTTTGCCATCGTATTTAAATGAGCTGCGAGTTGCTGGTAATCCATGGTCTTGCAAATGTGAATTCATAGACAAGTTCCGTGACTACATCAATCGACATGATTCTGTAGAAGATCGCCAAAAACTCCGTTGCACTGCATTTGCTAATAATAATGACACACATCAAGATATCAAATCAAACGATCAGCAGTTTGCACTCTACCCAGGTGGAGATGCAATACTGTTTGTCCAATGTAATAGTAATCTACCTCTTGGCTCAAGTGGATACGATAATAGCCACAACAATGCAGAGATCAATGGCGATAACGAAGATGCTATCCAAGGAAATATGACTTCTACGAAAATGATCTTAACACAGCCGCCGACTCATGATTATATACCGATATTAGTCGCTATACTAACGACCTTCATATTTGTTATCATTTGCACGCTGCTCATATTCATTTTTCGACAAGAAATGCGTGTTTGGTGTCATTCACGTTTCGGTGTACGTCTCTTTTACAATTCCAATAAAGATGTTGACAAGAACGAACGTGAAAAACTTTTTGATGCTTTCATCTCGTATAGCTCTAAGGACGAAGTCTTCGTTAGCGAGGAATTGGCTCCAATGCTTGAACTTGGTGATACACGCTACAAACTTTGTCTACATCATCGCGACTTTCCTGTTGGTGGCTACATTCCCGAAACAATAGTACAAGCCATTGACACGTCACGCCGCACCATTATGGTAGTATCCGAGAACTTCATCAAGTCAGAATGGTGTCGCTTCGAATTCAAATCTGCCCATCAGTCGGTGTTACGTGACCGGCGAAGACGACTCATTGTTATAGTATTGGGCGAGGTACCACAGAAAGATCTCGATCCCGATCTGCGACTCTATCTAAAGACAAACACTTATTTGCAATGGGGTGACAAACTTTTCTGGGAAAAGCTACGCTTTGCATTGCCGGATGTGCCTAACAATCAGCGAAGACAGCACAATATTGTCGTTAGCGGAGGCGGTGGTGGCCAGTGTACCGGAGTGGGTGTGCATATGCCCATTGCACCTTATCACCACCACCATCACTTGCACCATATGCATCCACAAGTGCAATTGCAACAGCATAATCTTCAGCATGCCAGTTTCCGTTCTCAAGTACATCATAATATTAATGGCAGTATGCGTCAGAACCATAATAGAAACAATACCGCCAATTCCAATCAACAACAACAGGCTGCTCTACTAATGGGCGGTGGTCAAATGCCGATACATTGCCAGAATATAACAGCACCATCGCAATCACAAATGATTCCATTATCAAGCGGTCAGAGCAGCATTCAACACCAAAGTCTACCTTTGCCACCATGTCCCAGTCCACGTAGTGCCATAACAACATCCTCGAATGGTGCTAATGTCGGTGGCAGTGCTGTCAGTGGAGGCAGTGGTTCGCTTAGCTCTTCGTCTCGTAACATGCACATGTGAAGAATGAAAGATCCGCAATAGCAATAGCGAAATCATCATCATCATCAACAACAGCAGAATAGAAGAATAGCAGAACAGCAGAAGCAATTCTTTTGTAAGTCAATAGGGTAACAAATTCTCATTTTAAAATGCTGTCACTTCGAAATCTTAACGCTTATAGTACATTTATGCTGATTTGGTGTCGCGGAAGCCGCTGGATGGTTTGGGAGCTTTGGCATGGCCGGCATGAGTTGTAGCTTGTTAAAAAACGGTTAGTGTTGCTAGTTCACGACGCGTTCCTATAGTCATCTATACTTAGTCGTTGTCTGGAATACAATAATAGTACAACAAAACCTGAAAGACAAAAGTAAAGTGGGAAACCAAACCGAACTGAACAGAACTGAACTAACTAACAATAACAAAAACGAATTGAAAAAAATGAAGAAAGAATGGTTACAAAAACACAACTGAGACTGAGACTGAGACTAAGACCAAGAATGGCAATGATAGCAATGATGATGAGGATGAGGATGATAATAATGAGGAGGTAGAGTGGGGGCGACATTCAGGAGCAAGCAGAGCAAATGAAATGAGCGCAACGAGTGAGTAGTGAACCAATATGCAAATGAGCGTTTAGCGATAAAAGCCTAGTTGCATGTTAAAATAGCGAACAGCAAAAGAAAAACAAAAACAAATGCGGCAATAGGCGATTTTGGCCCTGTTTAGTTTAGTTTGGTTTGGTTTGGTTTGCTTTTGTTTTGTTCTATTCCATTACATTTTGTTTTTCTTTTTCCTGCCCGCCTTTCTTATTTCATATGCTCCTTCGTTCATTTGTTCGTTCGTTTGTTCTTTACTTTGTTAGTTTGTTGGGCTATTTTCAGTTTCCTGGCTCATAGCGATTCAGAAAATTGATGGTGCATGTAACAATAAAAAGAAAAGAAGAAGAACAGAAAATGCAGCCCAGAAGGTTGGTTAACAACAAATACGAGTGAATACCATAAGGAAACTGACAGACGAACAAATAGATAAACGAAAAAACAGACAATCAGACAGACATACAGATAGATAGACAAACAAACAAGAAAAGTATAGTATAGTGTAGTGTATAGATATATATATATATATTTATGTATTTATATTTGTATCTTCATGTATTTCACGCCAAGCATTGTACAATGATGAAAATGACGTTCGCTCTTTAGTTCAGCTCAACTGAGTTTCAACTCAACATTTGACTTGCCTTGTCTTGTCTTGTCTTGTTGTATTTTTGGTTTGCTTAGCTTAGCTTAGCTTAGCTTTCTTTCGCTAGTATAACAAACAAGATGAACAAAAAACTAAAGATAGATCTTAACAAGAACTGGCAACTCTTCAACTCAACTCAACTCATCCCAACTCAGCAAAGACTCAAAAAAAAAAACATGAAAAAGAAATAATAATAATAATGAAATGACAGTAGTCAAAGAAGGCGGCATATTAATATAACCACAGTCTCTCCAGGCATTAAATCAGCTCCATCTAAACTCCATAGATATTCTTCAGCAATAGTATGGTAAATTCTAATACTGAAACATTCCAATATGATTTGGCTATCTTTTCTTTTTTTTTTTTTATTATATTTTATTTTATATTTTATATAATATTATGCGCAACATACGAGATACTCTTAAGTAAATCGTTATCTTGCAAATTGTAAATAAGCAAAGTATTGTAATATTTATGTCCATACGTATATTGTAATTGTGATATTTATGTAAGAAAAATGAAATTGTGTAATTGTTGTAATACTACTACATATTCCTAATGAAATTTCATTGTATAAAAATTATTGTATAATACATATTAATTATAAGAAGAAGAAGAAGAAGAAGAAGTTCTTAGTATTTAGTATAAGTCATGAATCCTACTCATTAGTGTAAATACTTACTACTTAATTTCAATAAAGAGATACGAACGAACCTTCGAACCTATGGATGCATGAACAAACAAACAAACAAACAAACAAACAAATAATCGAACGACCTAAGGAACAAAGGGACAAACAATACAAATCTACTTAGATACATACTACATGACTCAGAATGTTGACCCAGAAATAGCCATATTACGATATATTTACAATACTTACTATACAAACTCGTACATAACTCGAGTTATATTCATATTTATGTATTCTATTCTACTGTATTATGTAATTATGTAGAAGTTTATTTATTTATATTGAAGAAATATTTGCCACAATTAACAATAATAACAAGAACAAGAACAAGAACAAGAACAAAAACAATATTAAGAAGAATAATAAGAACATCAATAGAGAAATTAGCAATTGTATTTTATACTTGCATTATTCAATCGCATTATAAGAAAAAGCATTTCACAAAATCGACTGATATTATTATTTTAGCTTAAAAGTTACTCTCTCGCAATAATAATTGTATTTAGTAATTGATTCATTAATTGATTCATTAATTAATCAATTGATTGTAAATAATTGAATATAAATACATTGTATTTACTATTAAGATAATAGTTTTAAAATATTATACAATATAATTAAAATATGTTGTAATAGAAATTACATACCACACAAAATAGTCGTTGAATTAGTTTTTTAAGTAAATAAATAAAAAATCGAATAATGGAAACAAAAAAAAAATAATAAAAGAAATTTTATAAAATACAAAACAATAAGCAACGTTTATTTAACTCTTCACTTTATGAATGTAGTATAACATATTAGAAAACATCACAACATTCATCAAGCATAGCAATGAAAATCGATCACGATGGTACGCAAGGCAACCTTTGAGAAATGGACTTCATTTGGCATTACTTGTCAGAAAAGCTGTAAAGATTTTTAAAAAATTACAAAAGGTAAAATATCTTAATAGTGGAAATTTATTTTTGAAATCTCAAAATGAAATTATCTAAAAGAATTTCTTGATTAATACTTTCAAAGGGCCTCTACTTTCTTCATTGCCTCGGTTCTGTTTTCAACCATCTCATGTCTGCTAATAATAATGAAATCAGAAGTCTGGTCGAAAAAAGGTTGGAAACCACTGAACTAGAGTGTTCAACCGATCAATATTTCTAGTGCGATTTTCATTGCATTTTGTTTAATTATAAAAAATAAAATACATGCTAAATAAATTTTGTAAAATATTTTTATAAAAGTAGATTTCACAACCTTTCTAACAAGCATAAATTTTATTTGGTTTATTTATTCCACCAATTGTTTAAAAGAGTTTGAAAATTGGATTTGTGAAAAAGATGTACGAATTTCTAGTGTTCAGGGTAAACCATATATAACTATGATTCTATACCATATTTTTAGAAAATTTTTTAGCCAAAATACGTGTATTGAAGCGGTTAATAATAATAGGGTTCAAACTCAATTCACTCAATTTTCGACATAAGCTACTCTGACTTGACTGACACAGATATTATAAAATCGCGTTTATAAATTTTAATGTATTTTTTCTACGAGGAACTTGTCCACATTGATTGCTTGTTTTAAGAAGCAAACATTTTAATATTTCAGGAGAAAGACACAAAATAAATGAGAGTTTGATGACGAAAGATATGGGTTAAATAAATACTATTAGATATGGCAAGACGTTTTAAACAATATAAAAAAAAAATTCTTACCGAGTCACAAAACTTGTGTATGGTCTCACATTGCTGTAACCTTCTTGCAACTTATGTGGTACTTAAATATCAGACTTCTTCATGAGCCAAATAAATTTAAATGTCCATGAAGGAAACCCAATAAATCGCTCCCGAAAATGTTGAATAATGTAGGTGGCCTGTCGGGTAATAAGGCCTAAATGATGAAATACTATTTAAAATTATATGTATATGTCGCACAAGGTCACACTCGCAGGTAGTTAACACTCATTCATAGATGATGCCTCAAACTTATAGCGACGGTACAAAGGTTCTAAACTGAACAGATAATTTTGAGTGTCCTGATGGCTGTTAATCAAAGAAGTTTGTTGTTATTTCAAAGATTTTAAGCATGTTTAATGCATATCTAATATTATTTATCGGAATTACCAAATGTGAGGAGTGTTGTTTGATTATTTGTGTAGTCTGTGAAAGTCTTACGACTTATTATCATACTAAGGAATAATAAAGTCTACTGACAAGGTTTTTAAAAAGTTTAATTTTGTTTCTGTTTATGAAAGAAGTTGTAAATTTCCTGTTTATATTTTATAGTAATTGATCTATATGTTTAAATAACATTAAAATATGTCGATTCGGATACATAGTTTTTATTTTATACTACATCTCCCTTAGCTAGGCCTTATTACCCGCACCTTCCTTACATATTTCTTTGGAAGAAAGCTAAGTTTGATTTTATTGCTGCCAATCTCAGAAACCAAGATCGATGAGGGTCTTCACCAGGGGCTCTTTTGGGCTGCAGCACAGGGCCCATTGTAGACAAAGGACAGTAATGTGATTTTTAATACTAATCATAAATTTAAAAAATTCCTTTCATAATTATACATATAGATACACTAAACGTTGCCAAATCCAGAGGCGTATAGCAAGAAATTCAAATTTTTAATGAATTCGCAATACAAAAATATGAAAAACATAAATCTGGAAAGAGTACGTAATATTTATACTCTTCACACAATGAATAGTATTATAAGTTTGTCATGAAGTTTGTAACACACAGAACTAGACATCTGAGACCCAATAAAGTAAATATGTTCTTGATCAGCGCGACAAGACGAGTGGATCTAGCCATGTCCATCTGTCTGTCAGTATGTATGTATGCAAACTAGTCCCTCAGTTTTTGAGCTAGAGAGTTGAAAGTTGCACGAAGCTTTCTTTTTACCACACACAGTACATTTGTCGGAATCAGCCGATTCGGACCAGTAGGGACCACCCCCTACAAACCGGGATACAAATGAAAGTTCTCATTAGAAAAACTTTTTTGTTTTTTGTACTATGGAACTGAAATTTGGACAATATAAGTGCCTGATCTATATCCACCAACAACCTTATAAATTTCAAGAGAAGAGTATTACAACTTCGAGATAGTCAAAGTTAGTTTTTTTTTTATTTTTTTGATAATATTCAGATGATGGAGATGAACATTTAGTGAATAAGTGCATTCAGCTAAAATCGTACTTACTACAGTCTAAGCCAGATTCTTACACCTCTTGCAGTGTGCTAATTTATAAAAAGAAACTTGTTTGTGTTTTCCGAAATTGCTATATTATCTTAAATACTTTTTTTATTGTTGCCAATCACTAGCTGAAAAAAGGGAGAACAATGTCAAACTATCGACTAAATCATTTATCAGTTCGTTCCATAAATTATAATTTAATAAAGGATATAAAATGTAATGAGCAAATAATGGAATTTTCAGCATAAAAATGCAAATTTTAAAGTTTAATTTTTATATAACATAACTTCATTTCTGGCGAAAATTGTATGGAAATTTTCTAATGCCTCTGTTGGATTCTTGTTTTACTTGAACAAATAATATGGTGATTATGTTCTCTCAATATTCTGAGATTTTAAGTTGAAATTCTAATAAAATTTTATATATATATTATGGGGAATGGGAGGAGTCAAAGTGGCGAGACGGTTGAGAGATCTCATCCTGTCGACCTTTCTATTAGATCTTAATATTAATAATTATTCTATCCCACTTACTAATTGCATTAAAGTTGTGTTGCAATTATTATAAGTTTATTTTAAGTTGTTTTTAGAATAACAAAAAAATTAAAAAAAAAAATAAATAAACAAAAAAATATATATATATAATATATATATACATACATGTATATTATTTAAAACCTTGGCACCAAGATTTGATTTATGGCAAAGAAAAAGTTATCCAAAAAGGGTTAATCAGAAAAGATGATAAAAAAAAATGTAGACATCACTGCACAAATATGTTATTTAACTATGAAAACATGTGATTTCAATTATAAGAAGAAAGTAAAATTACTCAAGTAAACTGTATTGTTTTGTTTTTAATATATTATATACATATCTTATATTGTTTTTCCAATGAATTTTTAAAAAGGCGTAACTAACTGATTTGTGGTCTGCCGCTGATCCTGCTGAGGCCAAAAGGTTGATTGGTTGGTTGACCAAACTTAGCGAAACCGATTCTTTTAACAAAACGCAGCATGATTCGCCAACCACATCGCGCATATCTTTGTATTTTTACTTTCCTTTGATTTCGTTACGCTTAGGAAAAATGTTTTCCAAAAGCGAAAATACAAGTATATGAAAAGAAATGCGCGTACTAACCATGACTAATGTTCAACAACATCGAAAACCAAAAAACAGAAAATGGGAAATGGGAAATAAACTAAAAGTAAGGAAGGAATTCTTAGAACTACAAGATAATATGTGTATCTTCAAAAATACATGTAGAGAAAGATAAGTTTTTGGTTGGGCTGATGATTGACCTTGATTTCACCTGTGATGAAAACTTTACGAAAAAATAAAGAAATTCAGTTACTTAGTGGCAGGTAAACTAATACTCTTTGCATAGAGAACTTCTTGGTTATGAACTCACTCATTGGTTGGTCAACAACAAACAAATTTCAATTCAATGGCAAATGCATCTTCTTGTGTTGTTAAGTCGCTTGAATTTTAGATATGTAATCATATTCCAAAACAAATTCTAATCTCACTCATACTACATATAGTATTGTGTAGATGAGAGATGAATAAAAGGACGAAATCATTGTTAAGAAGAAATTATAAAATCTTGTTTGCTTTGGCAATTTGTAAAACATTTTCCGAAAATGTTTACTTCCTGAAGAGCAAAGTGGGCAAACACAAATGGTCAACATCTAGTCATGTATCATGAGTAGTAGTAGTGGTAGTAGTATCTTACTTGCCCATCTATCTAGACATCTACTATGTACATATCTATCTACCTATCTATCAGTAAGGTAGCTGCTACTATGATATTTCGCCTGAATCAACAACGAACAACAACACCAGCACCAACAACAATATGAAGATGAAACCACTAAATGAAAGAAGAAGTAGTAGAAGTAGCGAAATACTCTTCAACCTGTCCACTTGAGTTTCGACATCGAGCAACTTTAGAAACAACAAAACCCAACCACAAGTGGCCACGACTATGTCAACTGCGTAGAGCACACTGTGTTGTTGATAATGATGATGCCGGTGATGATGATGATGATGATGATAAAGATGACGATGACTTGAAGACAACGACAGGTGGCTGTTGCCTGTAAAATTGGCGCTTAAGCGGCCAGAACAGCTAACAAACACAGTTTTTCCCTGGACTCCATCCAGCCATCAAGTGAGTGTACTACGAGCCCTTTAAATTAAAAACTTTTTTTCCTCTTTCACACTCTCATTTGCCTTAAACTTGCAACGACGACGACGGCGACTGGAATGTGCAGATAAACACTCTCCAAGATAAGTTGTTACACGATATGCCAACCAACGCCGCCATTCCGTGAGCCTCCTTCCTTCCTCAATCCCATTTTTGTTCATGACTTACTTACTGTTCCTACTAGCTACTGTTGTTGGTAAGTCTCTTTATCTTAAGTAAGCAAAAAAATCCAAAATAAGATTCATTTACTATTTTGAATTGACTCAGAAGTTTTTCTGAATGAAATCCATGACTTAATGAAAACAAATAATAAAATATACAAATTATCATACACACAAACACACATACATATGTGTAATGTATACTGTGTGTGAATTGGGAAACAATATAACGATATTGCTTCAATAGTTTTATGGTAATTAAATACATTTCTTAACATAAACAATTTTGCTGACTAAAAGCAATTCAAGTGAAATTTGATTTTTGTCCAATCAACAACAAAAAAAAAGAACAAGTGCAAATCGTCGGTGGCTTATCAACCTGCCGGGTCAATTTTATATTTATATGCAATGCGTTCCAACCCATAGTGAGTAATGCGGCAATCAGATATATGCATCTATAACATAAAAACTCAAATCGATCGCTTAAGATACACATCATCATCAACAACAACAGTAACAGTAACAATCGGGAATGATCGATTCAAGGCAATGGAGGCGAGACTTCGTCACGTTCGCGTAACTTAATTTTGAATTTTAATGCGCGCCATTAAAAATTAACGGGAAAAATAAAGGTTTTTAAGAGAAATTTCGGACATCACCATTGTTAATGGTTAATGGTTGTTGTTGCTGTTTTTGTTGTTGTTGTAGATGATGATGCATCGATATAAGAACTTTCCTTATCAGATCAGATGAGTGAAGAGTTGTGTTGCATTGTGCTGCTCTGAAAAGCCTGCAAATTAATTATGCACAAACACTTTGCCTCACTTTAAGAGGTCGCTTGGTCGGGCAAATCCCTTGCCTCCTATTTGGGGAGGAAAAGAGTGGCAGCAACAGCAAGTGGCAACATTGGAATTCCACGCACAAAATAATATTTAATTTCGAATTTGTTACTTTGTGTTTTTTTTTCCAAAGAAACGGAGAGAGCGAAAAAAATTGAAATGGAAAAAAATGTCTAGATAAAAAGTATTTTTCATCCGTTAAGTTGGTTGGATTGGGTTGGCTTGGCTTGGCTTGGGTTGCATTGGGTTAGGTGATTGTGCGTAAACACCCACAAATTTTGGATAGCTTTCAGTTGTGTAACGGCAAAGAAGCAACTCACTGCCTAAATGTTGGACTGACTGACTGCCTGCTTGCCTAGGCCACAGATCCCGCATCAGCGAATCAATGAAGTAGAAGTTTAACCCTTTTTAACTTTTTATATTTCAATTCTCAATTTTTTGATGTAGAACAAAGCGGAAACAAACAAAAAAAAAAACACAAACGAGCACAAACGCATAAAACACGCTAAAATAAATTTTACTGGTATTTGCCAAAAACGCTGAGACCATCGCTACCATCTCTCCACCACTCTCCTCTCTGTCCTTTGTCCTCCGTAACAAATAACAAACCCCAAAAAATGTAAAATATTAAACTTTTGATCAGAATCGCCCAAGGGATTTGCTATGGCGGTTATCCTACTACACTACACATAAACACATACACATACATACACACGTGCACATAGATACATGCCCAAATATACAAAAGCATACAATCGGAAGAGAACAGAGTGTAGAGAGTAGAACAAGGAGGAGAAAAACTTTCAATTCAATTTGAGGTTTGTTCAAGCGGCCAAAAAACCTAGGCCAGAGCAGGGATGCCATAACGTAACAACATAACGTAACGTGTGTCGGAGAATAGGGATAATATTAAGATGATAAGAGGGTTGTGGTGGATGGCTGACTGGGTGACTGGCAATCAGGGAATGGTATGCGTAAATATGGGTTTACAAGTCAGTTTAGTGTCAAACTTTTTTCATTCTTCTTTTCTTTTCTTTTTTTTTTTTTGTGGGACAACGCACCAGCGGCCCTTCTTCTTTTTACTATGGTCTTATGATGATGACGAAGACGACAACAGTAACAGCAATAGCAACGGCAACAGCAACAGCAACAGCAACAGCAGCTTCAAGGAATTGGTAACCTATGTCAAAGTGGTTTGTGCAATCAGCCTTAAGATGGGTGAGTGAGCGAACGATTGGGGTCTCATTTTTAAGGCGAGACACATCCACCAAACAACCAAACAACCAACCAAAGCCCCTGCCGAACAAGTTGAACATATTATAAAAAGTGGAAACTAAAGTGAAAACTCAAACCTCCAAAGAATTATAGCCACAAGAAATCAATTTATTTTAACTTCTTTTTTTTTTTTTTTTTTCTATAAATAATTTTCATTCTTTTTGTGTTTTACTTTGTGATTGAACTAAGCCGGTCAGTCAGTGTATATGTCTGTCTGTCTGTCTGTCTGTCTGTCCGTCGTCTGTCGATAAGTCAGTCTACCAGTCTGTCTATCTGACATTCGTCGGTCACCCATTCATTGTCCATGATGATGTTCATTTAATTTTACTTTTGTATATTTAGTAATTTATACATATGAGGAGAAGTTCAAAGAAGTAAGCAGCAAAAGAAGAATTCAAACTGCAAACTTTGTTAATTTATAAAAATTGTTTATTTAAATGAGATTTCTATGGGATTTTATTGAAAGCGAAGACAGATAGACAGACAAATACAATTTACAATATACACATCCATATATACACATGCATATACGAGTATATGGACATAGTATGTAGTTGTACGCTGATGACTGTGAACTAATTATAAAATTTTGTGTTCGATGGTTTTGGTCTTTAATGATCGTTTGGTTTATGGCGCTGTAGGCCGAACTTAAAATAAATCAGTTTAAACGATTTTGGGCGAATCTTTCTTGGCATATTCATTTCATTTCGTTTATTCATTTATTTTATTATTCGTTTGTTTTTCTTCAGTTTATTTTTATTTTTTCTTTCTTTCTTTCATTTTTTCTTTATGTGTTTCTTTCTTTCTTCCGTTTATTTTATGTACGTGAATTCCCTTGTCCATCTAATAATTTATTTGTTATTTAATTTTGTTTGGCTTCGTTATACTCAAGAATATAAAAAATTATATACAAAAAACCAAATATAAAGCGAGCGAACCTTTTAAAAGTGGCAACAACGAATCTTCAAGTTGCGGCTATAATTCATTTTAAAGATGAATTGTGGCAACCAGCTCAGCATGCACAGTTGGCGGTAGGTTTTACATTCTCGCCCGCCACAAGAGAATCGGCTAAGAACAAGGAGTTACTCCAACCGATCGACACATGGCAACATTATATGCGAGCAATCGGACAACTCATATACAATACCACAAACAAATATCTACTTACATATTGTTGGATTGCTTTGATTCTGATTTAGGAAACGATCAGTTACCTAACGAAAGTTGAGATAATTGTGAATAGTTTTTTAAGTTTAATTAAAGAAATATACATTAATTTTAGGTTGCACCGCTTATTGAACACCTTTCATTCGAATACACTAATGAGTTTCTACAATCAAATATAATAATATAATATGACATTTATTATAAAAGTATAGTCATCCGATTGTGTCGGTTAAAATAAAAATTGTATTCAATGTAATTAATCAACATAAGAAAACCGTAGTCTTTGTCTGTCTGTTTGTTTGTTTGTGCACGCATCAGGTAAAAGTCACTTATTTGATTCAAAATCGAATTCCCGACAGATAAAAAGCTTTATTGTGAGTAACATTTAACGTTTATTTTATCAAAATCGAACTACAGAATTGGTCGAAATGATGGATTAAATTTTAAATATAATGCTTAAAGACATATTTTAAAATCAATCAAGTGGTCTTTGTCAAACATCTATTTTTGTATTGTGATATCGTTTTTTCTATCACTCCCGTACAAAGCCAATTTTGATAAAATTTTACCGGGGAGAACACAGTTAGTTTATTATAAGATCATAGTTATCCGATTGTGTCATTTAAAACAAAAATTGCGTTCAATGAAATTAATCCTGCTATATTAAATTTTAGGAGGAAGAGTTTGAAATCTTAAAATTAAGATTAAGATCGGACCAATCAGACCAGATATATTGTAATAATATTGTTGTTAAATCTTTTCGTTAAGATTCACCTCCGTTTCTTAATAATTGCCATATCCTTCTTAAATACATTTATCAATTACTAGGGCAGAGGTTGTCCTGCAAAAATTAATGGATACTGATGATGTCAAAGGCGACTTGATTGATTTTAAAATATTTCTCTTAGCTTTATCTTCTCTCTTTAGCATCTAAGTTGCGCACCTCACTTTTTTCGATTTCATTAGTTTTTTCCGCTGTTCCTTTGGGATTTGAATTGTTTTTCCTCTAAACATTCCTCATGAATCACTTGGTCCATTGTATGAAAATCCGTTCAGTTGTTTTTGAGTTTATCGTGTGCAGACATATATATTTAGATAGATAAAAACTTGGATTATGGTATTTTATATTGTTCTGATCGGTCCATTTTTGGGTATTAAGTTGTTATAACTTTTATTATTTATCTTTCGAAAAATACTTCTATCTATTTAATGAATCTATTGGGACTTACTAATCTGGGAACTCTGACTACATCATATTATCATCATGTATCATCATTCCAGCTCGATGTAGTTATTTTTTTCTGACTTTCCTAAATGTTACAAACATCACAAATAAGTTACTAAAATTTACTAAAAATCATATATACACGTACAATATGTGTAAAGTATTCATATAAAAAGATGTATGTATTTTTTAATGAAAGACTCACTGTATACTTACCTTGGGAACAAATCTTCTTATTTCATTGATGACTTAAAGCAGGCAGAATTTGTGTTGTAATGTTTGTTGATCGATCAACAACTTAACATCAGATGAAAAAAAGATTCGGACGAATGAACGAATGAACATAAAAAAACTTTAATTGATTATTTAAAATGGTCAAAAGAATCATTAAAAAAAAAGAAAAATACAAAGACAACGAAGATTCTAAAGAAAAAGAATAAAAAACTTGTACACAAAGAACAACAACAGCAACAAGTAAAATTGTATTCATATATTCTCATTGAGGGAACTACAACTGTTTCCAATAAAAGTAACATTTCTCTTAATTTTTATTCACCCGCTAATTTAGTAACAATAAATTGTTCTTGAAGATCGAAGCAGAAAATTTGCTTATGAACCATCCAAACGAATTGGGTATGTATGCATTGAGTGCAAACAACCTCTCTCTCTCTCGACCAGATCAACCGATCACATTGGTCAATGGAACTAAGAAAGACAAAGTACAATTTGAACAACCAAATCGATGAGAAGGTTGATAGGATAAGGTGAAGAAGATGGAGAAGGTGTTTAGTATATAATAGCAATGAAACGAAGGAAGAAGGAATGAATGAATGAATGAATGGAAGAAAATTGTGGCATTGACTTAAAATTATTGCAAATTGTCAACAAACATAAGTTTGCACTTTCTTGGCTTTTGCTCAGATACAAGGAGCATGGAATGTGTGTGTGCGAGTACATGTGGCCGACTGCTCACTGTCCTCCTTGGGATGCATCAATTTTGTCGGGGCACGAAGAAAGGTGACAGTTAACTGTTACCTCAATTTTTACGTTGCTCATTAAAACCAAAAATGCAAAAAGAAAAAACAAAATCAAGAAACTTGTAAAATTCAAAAATGTTTTTTATGTATGTTTCTTACACACACACACACACACACACACACACACACACACACACACTCACACTCACACAAAGAAAACACATTCACATACAAAACTCATATAGTAAGTAAGTAGTTGTGGTTATACTATAAACTTATATGGTACATAAATACGATTCATAAAAATAGCAAGACCCATCTTTATGTACATATGTGTGGATCTTGTTGTATAGTTGTTTGTTGTTATAGTCGCATATACTACAATAAACTCTTATTGGATCTAAATTATTATCTTGAAAAATCATTTTTCCTTGTTAAGTCATAAAAACATTGTCTACACATTGTTATTTTTTTCTTCTTGTTTCTTTTTCTTTTTTTTTTATTTTTATTTTTATTTTTATTTTGTTTATAAATATTTAAGAAGCGACAAGGAGAGGTGCAGTAAGACACATCATACTCACTGATACTATATTCATTGTAGTATTGTATCCATTGAAACGTCTAAATTTGTATTGCTGCCACGATCAAATCGAAGCAGATCAGCAGCGCGCAGCATTGAGTGATCGAACATTTGCTGCTCAACAACAACTTAGTACTTTTGTTGTTGTTGCTGTTGTTACTGAAGTATATTCAATTGAATTGAAGTGGACCAAAATGAAGTGAAGAAAAGTGGCGTGGGGGCTTCAAAATTGTTACAATCACTTTAGTTGGTTGAGTCCGATTATTGAATACCCTTTGTGGCTCTCACACATTTGAACTTACAAATTAAAGCAGTTTAGTAGTGGGTTACATTGAATGGAAATGTATTTTGAAGAAGCTAATTATTTCATATTTTATTGGATACCCCACACATTTAAGCAATATTAAAGCAGTTGATATGAAGCAGTTACCGATCGGTAAATCTTCTAAGGATCGTAGCAGGCCGACCTACTTGTATACATGATTCACTGGACAAGCTGTCTCATGCGGGGCCTACGTACTGAAACCGCCCCCAGACAACTCTACCTCTTTTTTTAACCCTGGCGAGACCACCAATCGAGGTATAATTTCGTCAGGGAGAGCAGGTTAGACCTTCTCTTTATTTTCTCATCTCTGCGGACCTGCTGCTTTATTGCCATAATTATTCTGCACGCTGTTTTCAAGGAGTCTGCATCCTTTGCCATGTAGTCCGAAAAACAGGTGCTAGGGATTTATCAACTGGACTACATTGTTTTATGTGGACATGATGTGTAAACTTTATGTGTTATTATTTTCCATTCTTATGTTTGTTACTTACTTTTGCATAAACTTAATATACTTTTTACCCATATACATATGGGAATAGGTACAAGGTAAAAAAAATATACTTATGTTCTTTTTATGAAGCTGAGACGCTGACATATTGAAGGGATTAATGCTTTGATTGTTTTTATTGAAATATATGATGACAATGTCACAGAAAGTATGAAAGAAAGAATGATAGTAAGACCGAGATCAAGATCGAGAGGAACAAGAGTAAATCGAAGACCAGTTGAGTTAAGAGGTCCATCGTTACTGCTCAAGTGTTGACACAGCGTTGACAACTGCTTCGGTTTTCTTGGTCTTTTATTCTTTATTTTTTGGAAAAGAAATTAGGTTGCATTAATATGATGATAATGATGATGATGACGAGGACGACAATGATGCCCTCTAGATGTTGAAGTTGAATTCATTTCTGCTAAAGCACAGTATTGTACGAGTAGAATTAAACTGATCTCAGTATAGATGGATGGACGGATGGATGAATGGACGATGATGTTATTCGATACATGAATTTTGGTTTAAGTTTGTCTGAAGTTTAAATCCGTTAAGTTGTTGACGCTGACTGAACACGCATGCATGCATGAATAATAACTTCACTTTCTGTTGACTATAACTCGGTAACACGCTTGGGTTTGGTTCCATAGTTTGTTCTTTTATTTTTTGGCAATATTGCGTTAAGCATAAAAGCAAATTTGTATACTTTAATCTTATCGCGATCACGTTGCATCGAGTATGCGAGTAGTATGTTACCAGAGTCAATTTCACGTATTTTCATGCACGATTAATCCTTGAATCTTACCCATCGACCGACCGGACGACAGACCGACCAGCGATCCAATCGACCGCGTGCAAAGTCAAAAGAAGCAATCAGGTATCTCTTCTCGTCCTAATTAATGGTTGCATCGCTTATCGACTGTTCACATCTGTAGGCCGATCTCATCGCCAATCATCTGCACAGGTAGTTGTTGTTGTTGTTGTGCAAGTGGTGGTGGTGGTGGTAGTAGTAGTAGTAGTAGCTTTGTGCTAAGCGATCACTCCTCAAATGTTCCACCGCACGCAAGTCACCAACAATCGGCGACATTGGGCGATGAGTCCATATGCGAGTAGCGTAATTTACCCAACTGATGGCGATAGCTATACTACTACAATCCAAAACCAAAACCAAAACCAAAACCATACAAGTGAACAGAAGAACACGAAGGCTTAAAGAAGTTTAACTTAATCTTCTTTGTCTTCGTCTGCACCCTCCTCACCTTTCCTCATCTTCATCTTTTTCATAGTTGCAATGGTGTGCATTACTTTAACTAACTTTTTATTTCTTGCCTCATACTCATGGTCTCATGGTTCACAGTCAATGTGGTCAAAAATGATTGATACTAAAAGATGTGAATAAATGAAAAGAAAAAGAAAAAAAACAATCAGAATTATGATTTCAATTTGCTTTGGATCTCACATTCCGAAAATCATAAACGCTTACGAAACATGTTTATGGCATTAGGCAAAAAAGATATATTTTGATCCTCCTCTGGCGCCGCTTGCCACTTGCGCATTCGTCTTCCAGCTCCCACCACCACCACGATCACAATGGAGCGAGCGGCGTCGGTGACGTCTTAATTGGCGGCCGCTTTCAGTGTTTCTTTCGAATTATTTATTGATTTATGTATGTGCCCCTCGATCGCAATAAGTCTTCTGATTCGCTGTGTTTTCTTTCATTCGATGAACAAACGAATCGACGGACAGACCGACAGACGAGCCATCGTACAGACAGTCAGACAGATGATCATCGTTAGCGGCAATCTCTTCAAATTAAATTTCAAATGGTAACGTATGTATTTTTTAGTCACTTGCTCACACATCAGCATCTCTCTTTCTTTACTCGATCGATTCAGATCAGCTCAACTCAATTCAATTCAATTCAATTCCAAACAACAACAAACTCACACTCTCAGCTACAATATACTATATATGAGATTTAATACCCAATATCCATTTATGGGTGGACGGGTATATAATGTTTATATAAATGTATGTAACAACCAAAAGAGGGCTAATTCTCACCACATATTGATAGAATATATTCGTACTTTCCATAGCCCATTTTACTAAAAGCCCCATTATTGGAGACAGTATATTTTCATGATAAATAAATTCAATGGGAATATATTCTGTATCATCATCAATCTGGGTACTTGGAAGGTTAGCATAACCCATTATATAAAAAACGAAGTTTTCGATTTTGAAAAAATTAATTCTCTGAAAATGGTATAATGACAAGAAAGATCAGTCCTCTTACAGTCATAATATATGTATAAAGCGACTTATAGATTTCACAATTTTAGACATGAAAAAAGATATAACCATTTAATTGTTTACTAATCGATTACTTATGATAGTTATTTCCGATAAATAACTGCCTCGGGCCTTGTATAAGTGTTAAGTTCTTGAGTATCTCACTTTCTTTTATGACTAACTCTCTTTGATTTCTTATGTCAACTGGATAAAATCTCCATAATCTCCGAATCTATCAACTTCAGTATATCATATCCATATTTTATATGTACATTCTTAGTATTCCCTCTTTAATTTTATTTTTTAAAGACACGGTGATACAGGGTATCTAATAGTCGCACCTCTCCATCTACCTTAATATAATTTTGTGTCTTTATTCAGTTAAAATCAATGATGTTCCATGTGTGTATTTGTCTAACAACATTCACGTCCACATCAACGGCTTTTGTGGTTACATCAACTGGATGAGTTTCCCGCATCGTTTAAGTTTCTCACATGTTGACTTGACTCGACACTGACACGAAAATAAATCACGCCGTGAATTTTGAATACTAAAAAACCAAAGAAATATGTTTGTTTTTTTTTTTTCATTTTGGTTTCTATGAAAACCTAAAAGTCTCAAAACGCGACAAAGTGAATTTCAATGTATTGTTTTGATTTTTTTTTTTTTTTTCTTATTCTTTTGGTTTTGGTATTTTTGATATGAAAGCATGCGACACCTTAATTCCCTTACTGAAGAAAGAAAAGTATTTTGGTGTTTTTAGAGAAAACATTTAGATCCTCCATCTAAGAGCAACCCAATCTCAGCTTTAGTTTTATATTGACTGGGCGGCTTGCGGTTGGTGTTGTCAGTAGTGCAATTAATCAACGCATCTATAGTGGGCCTAAGTTGATTACTTACAAAGTTGTTGGCTGGAAGTTTTGAGTGAAATCTGAGTCATTCACACCAACGCCACAACAATTCATTCAATGGACAAATGGATGGAAGAATCACCTACAATAGATAGATAGATAGATGAATCTTCAAGTATGTTTGGTTAGATGAATAGATGGATGGATGGATGGATGGATGGATTGGAAAATTGATGGATGGTTAAGATGAAGATTCGTTTTATTTGAAATTTAATATAATACATTTGCAAACCAATAACTACTTGATGCGATTTCAATCAAAGGTAATATCTTATCTTTCTTTCAATCAAAGTATGTATGTATCATCTATCTATTTCTGTTCATTCGTTCATTCGTTCTTTCATTGAATTGATTATTTGATTTTAAAGAGTTTGTTTATGGAACACTTGCGCGGTTTCATGTGCGACAAACATTCGTCATCGCTGGCTGCCTAAGTTGGTCATGACTTTTAAAATGTGATTTGATTTTCAGAAAGTTTTATGTTCGAGTACAAGTACGACTGAGTATACTCGTACATCATATATTTACTATAGATATATAATAAAAAAAGAAGAAAGAGATCGACATTAACATGAAGACTGAAGCGCACTTAAGCATTTCTATATAATGTCGGCAGAGATACTAGTATAACATAGCTTCGTACTTCAAAAGCACTTAACTACTTTTAACCAACTAAGTCAAAAGTGAATGGTGACCCCAAAGCATCGCACGATTGTAAACATGTTTGCAACCAAATGGAAAAATAAATAGACGAAAAATGGTAATGGGGAATGGTAATCTCGGTTGCAATGTGCCGAAGTAGTTACTAGTGGCAGTGGTGATGGTGATAGTGATGGTCGCATGTGGACCTGAAATGGACTTGAAAATTTGTTTAAACAAATCAACAAAATGAAAAGAAAAATGTTCAATTCACCTCACAGTTTAACTTGAATACAGATTCATGTTATGTTAGCCTGAAATCATCATCATTATCATTATCATCATCATCATCATCGATTGGCCTGGACTGGTCTATTCATAGTCTGGTCTTTCTTTGTTTGCTTGCTTTCTTTTCATCCATTCTTAGGTCAGTAGTAGAAATAGAGGCGACTGAGGCTAATTTGTGTTTGGGGACAAATATTTAAATACTCGTACATTGAATGAAATCCAAGCATATGTATGGTGGTAGTGGACCCATTTTTCTTCGAGATTCTGTTGCACATAATTAGGTTTGCCAAAAGAAATGTACGATACTTTTATGTGCATGTTTGAGTGAGTATGTGTGTATTTGAATTTTAATAAAGAAGCCAATGAGTGTGTTGCGTTGTGCTGTTGGTTGTAACTCAAAAATAAAAGCCAAAGTCACGACGAAATGTGACGGCTGAATGCACAGAGGGCATTAGGATTGGCAATTGGGCTACTGAAGAAAACTTGCAGACATACAGTTAGAGGCTAAAGCTAAGGCTGCGACTGCCGCTGTCTAGCCCCTTTAAGATGTCCATACATCCATACAGTCCTATACTATAATATGTACATAGAATACTACATAGAGAGGGTTAAGCGGTCGATCTCAATGAAAATCGAAAACAGCGCCATCACTTGAAAACTCGAAGAACAATGATGATGAAGGTGATGATGATGATGTTGCTGACGATGATGACGATGACATCAAGTGAAAGCTGCGTTTGTTCAATAGTTTCTTTGCTTGCCTGCTTACCTGCTTACCTGACTGCTTGCTAACTTGGTTAGTTGAATGAGAAGACAGCATTTGGCGTATGAGTGCACTTGTGTTCAATTCAAGACCAATCCAAAGAAGTATGAGTACGAGTACAAGTGAATGAACAACAACAGCAACTACATATATTGACTTGCGGTCGGTTGGTCGGTCGGGCGATTGGTTTTGGCTAGTCTAACTGGAGGCCGGCATTGTAAGTTTGTCTATCTGTCTATCGGTCCGATTGCGGTTGTCCCAATGAAACATTACAATGCGGACGAAAGACTTTCCCATGAATCTATTAGTAATGGTAAAAATAAGATTTATGGCGATGGTTAAAAACCATTCACCAATTGTTGCTGCTGCTCCTCACGTGAAGCATTTAAAGAATGAACGGTAAACAAATGGGTTAAATGTGTTTGTTTGTTCAGTCAAAATTGTATTATAGTAGAGTATTATAACGAGGGAGGGGCAACAACATGCGATTGCTATACTCGTATGTACTAGTAAGTTACAAAAAAAAAAAAAATCATCCGGAAGCAAAGCACTGATTTGCTTTATATTTTGGTTGGATAAAAAAAATAAAAGAAAAAGTGCCAGTTTTTACAAATAATTCAGTTTTGATGTACGAATAGCCCGAAAATTCTTTCTTTTGGCTTCACTTAAATCATCAAAAAAAAATATACTCGTATATAAATTCACAACAACTTTTGGCTTTCTCTTATTCGATCACATGGGGGTTTCCTCTTAACTACTTCCCTACATTCTCGTATATCCGATTGACTCTGCATTTGTTTCTTAGGTCCAATGAATGAACTGGTGAGCGCCGTCACCAACTCCACCACCACCAACCCCGCCATCACATTTGCCAAGAGGCATTCGATCGCTAAAAGCCGAACCATGTTCGCCCCCAATCGAGACACGCGATGCAACATTGTTCAGCAAGCATCGTCAACATGTTGCCTTTAATTTTTCATCGAATGGCAAGCTTGAGGTTGACCTAACACGCAGTCATTCAGTCAGTCATTCATTCAGTCAGTCGGTCAGTTCGTCACTTTAGCAACTCCACTCGAGTTGTTGCTCTTTGTGCTCTGTGAATGCGTAAATTAAAATCTTTACAAATTAAACCGAAAATAGAGCCAACCGATCGATGATGCTGATCTGGGGGAATTGCGTTGTCGTGGTGCTTGTTTGCATAAAAACCAACAACATGCAACACTCAGAAAATGAAAGAATAAACAAAGACGACGGACAACAGACAACAGACAAACCGACGGAACAATGGGGGCAGAATGGAATTTCAGTCAAACTAACGAACAAACGAACGATTGAACAAATCCACAAGGAAGGCAAAAAAGAAGGCAAAACTGGTTAAAATAATAAGGAATGAAACAAGAATAAAAACAGAAATTTATCTTCGGCTCCACCGAGGACTACATACCGTTCAAACATTTGTCATACTCATAGAAACAAAAGAGAAGTTGCAAATATAAATGTTTTTTATATTAAAAAAAATTAAGAAAATCGAATAATCTGTTTATATAGGATTTACTAGCTACTCAGGCAGACGTTGTCCTCCCTCTGTTTCTCAAAAATTTGTGGATTTGATTGATTTTAAATTATGTATGTTTCTAAGTTTTAGATGCATCTCACTTGCTCACATCATTTTTTTTTTATTTTTTGGATGTTTCATTTGAGGTTCTCGAATTTCCCTTTTTCCTAAACCTTCATCATGAATAATTTCGCCTATTTGTAAAAACCGTATAAAATACGGTTCCGTAGTTTTTGAGTTTATCGCGTCCAGACAGACGGACAGACAGACGCGGTGAGAGACTTTGGTTTATAATATGAACAGATAAGTTACAGTAATCAAATCATTTCCACTTAAGCAACTATAATTTTTAACCCGCTTTTATAGGATGCAGATTTATTACATCCCATGGTAATCAAGTCTACCCTCCAACTTTGTCAGCCAATGATCTTTTTGGATGTAATCACGTTTTTGTAATAACTTTTAGTGCTCCACAATGAGTCTGTTTGCTTAAATTGGGAATATTTTGTTAAAATTGAGATGAAAACATTACATTCTGGTAATAACAAACCTTTTGTATAGAAATGATGAATGGAGGCAAACCTCATATCATTCTCATCTAAATATGGGATATCCAATGTCTCTTTGCATGGGTTACAATCCTTATACCAAAGTCATAATACCATTTACCTTGTATGTGATAAGGTCTGAAATAAAAAGAAAATCACTTTGCACTTTGTATGACTCGTTGTTTCCTTCGTGGTGACTGCAATTGGAGGCCGACAACTGGCTTAAAGTTGGACTGCAGGCTTACTTATTTTAATCTTTGGAGTTTGGTAGTATTGTAACTTGCGTGCGCGAATATCGCGAACTAATGCAAACGGTGAAGAGAATGAAGCGATGAGATGAGAAGAGAAGAGAAGATGGAGCATGCATACGCATGCCCGCTGATCTCCCGCAGTGTTCCACATTCTGAGAACTTTCCACCTCAATTAATAACTAATTTGATGTGAAGATGAGCAAACGATCTCAACAAAAATCTTTAAAATTGTATGATCTTTTGTAACTTAAAATAGCTTAGCGTATATTGTATGTAGATGAATGTTGGTTAGTAAGAATAAATGAGTGAATGAATGACTGACTGACTGTCTGAATGTACGAACTACATATTAATGTTTGTGTATCTTTGAGTGGCTTCTCGTCTTTCAACGAAACGGCTGCCCTATAATTTTTCTAGATTGTTTTTTTTTTTTTGTTTTTTTTTTGTTATGCCTCAAACATGATTAAAAATTTACATAGACCAGCGAAATGAGTTAATTAGGCTCCGTTAGGAAAAATGCTTCAACGTTCATTAATTGATGCTGTTACTGATGATGTTGATGATGTTGCTTGCTAGTGATGTTGTATGATGATGATGCCAAGAGAATGACTTAGAGGGTGGGATAAAGGGAGTCAAGGGGGAGGTTGTAGATACATTTATATTGTAAAATGAAGTATGTTGTATTCTTGTCGTTGTCGTAGTCATCGTCATCGTCATCATCAGAAACATCATCATTGTTGTTGCTGTTGCTATTGCTATTGCTGATGTTGCTAGGAAGGAAAGTCATGCAACAACGAAAAATAAATCACGGTTAAATACCTCGAAAAACAGTTCGAATGCACTTCTGCAGCACATTTTAACGATAAATAACCCCAAGTCATATTTTCTCAATTTTTTTTTTTTCTTTTCTTTATTCATTTCGTTGACTCACTTCCTGGTTTTTGAACTTTAAGCACCAGCACATTAACAAGCATATTACTATCGACCAAAGAAATATGCAAAATTGTAAGACTCAACAACAACAACGAGAACAGCAAAATGTGGAAGAAGATATAGTAGTAGTCTCTGAAGAAAAAGAAGAAGAGGAGCAAAATCAGAAAGCGACGAAAGAAATGAATATGAAGAAAAATACTTAAAGTTAGCAAGCGAACACAAGCGACGAGCGAGCGAGCGAATCATTAACATCTCTAAGGCGGCTTGTGTCTTGGACCAGCAGATCAGAGTCTTCGGTTTGACTTGGTTTGGCGCTTGCTGTTGCTGTTATAAGTGTTTAGTTTGGGTTGCCTTTGAGTGGTCGTCGGAACCCACGAACATATTTTGCACGTGACCTTATTTCCCCCGCACTTCAAGAACAACATCCAAAAAAAAAAAACCCAAATGAAAAAAAAGAACAGCAGTAACAGAAATACAAAAATCGCAGAACATCATTTTTCGATCACGTTTTAACTGTCTTCTTGGCCAAAGTCGTCGCCGTCACCGTCACCGCCGTCCTAGTCGTCGTCGTCATCGTTGTCGACTTACTACACAACAGTGCAAAGGCAAATGATTTAAAACCAACAAAAATATCAAGCCAAGTGCTGTGCATATTCAACGTGGTATTGGTTTGGTTGGAGTCCGTTAGAAGAAGACGAGGTCGATCTCAAAGCTGACGCTTGTAATGGCGCTGCCTTCTTGGCAAACGATGACGGGGGACAGGCATGCTGGCGGGAGGCAGCAGCATCATCAGCAGCAGCAGCACTTACTAAAGTGCATTATCACGCCTCTTCCACTTATTGGCAGCTGGGCAAGCATCGTTGCTATTATACTAGTGTTTGAGAGGTGAAGGTGAGAACGAGCCATCATCCATCGATCCTGCTAAAAACAAGCGAACAGTACGAGCAGACGGACGGACATCATATATATAGATATACAGACAGACGAACAGACAGACAGACAAAATGGCACGTCAAGACAATTGTTGCTTCGCCATCCAATTCCTTCGTTTGTTGCGCTATTCACATAAGTGTCTACTTAAACAAAAACTAAAAGAAAGAACCAACAACCATCCAACCAAACAACCATACAACCAACCAACTAAGCCCGACATGCTCCATGCTCCAGCACGAATGCCAAATGTTATGGAAATTTGTACAGTTGTTAAATGGAATCAGATTTTTTATAGTCGTCTACCCAAATCACAATCGCCATATATATTATTGCGACAACCTAGCGGCCCGGCAAGCTGGCGGGCACACGAGTAGACACTCAATTGTCAGTTGTGTCTCTGCAGCAAAGTAATGCTGGCTGCAAACAAGTTTGAGGAATGTCCCATGTCCACCAAAAAAACAAAAGCACAATGGATCAAAAATCATTTTGCCGCAATTCTTGCAAGTCAATATGGAAAGCAAACCGGCAATCGCCTTAAATGGGTTAAATGAAATGAAGCACATGAACGACCAATCCACCAAATCTGGGTACTGATTAGGTTGAATTAAATTGTAAGGGTAACAGTTAACTTTAGTTTTGATAACAAACCTTCTCCTATACGTGTACAAAACATAAGTTGAAGTGATGTTTACTTTAAAGATAATTGAAGGAACGTGGAAGCTACTGCTACCATAAGTCTCACTTTTGTCTTACAAACCACTAATGATATGGATTTATTTTCTACCCTTAGGCCACTTTCTCAGTAGAGCTAAGTTTTTGATTCAAAATGAAAACAACAAGCCCTTCAAATTGTTATGCATCTTTCGTCCACCTAAAATGATAAACAATTCCTTTTCAACAATCTCAGTGACTGTCACAGTGTCGGCGCTAGACCAAATGTAGACGTCTGCGACATCAGCTTCGCGAGGCCCTTTCATTTCTCAGTCAGAAAATAGATTGAGGGTTATGTGTGAGTATAAAAGTTTTATTGCAAATTAAAAGAAACGAATTTTGCATCATACATATTGAATGACATGCCTTAGATAATGTATATTAAGTTGTTTTTCATGAATAAGTTGCAGGATCTCATAAAGTCAGATCATATTTGAATAACAAAGGTCTATAAAACTACCACTGTTACTGCTATCATTAAGGTTAAGGGATTCTCGATGAGCTCTTAATTTCAGATTTATTATATCTATCAATCATTCAAACAAATTATACCAATACTTTTCCGATTTCCCAATCAAACTCCTATTTTCTTAATTTATTATTTTCCGTGTTTGATTCCTTTATATTATAGAATTCCATCCATTTAATCATGCACTCCACGTGACTTTGTTCATGTCTTTGCAATATCCGACTCAGATCTTTCCAGTCACAACATCCCTCTTAAACCCATCTGTGTTTGCATATGTGAAAAAATTCTTCATAGAAAACAAAAAACTTTATCTTAAGATTAGATAAAGTAAGCCAATCATCTACGATGTTGCGTTTCAACGATACTCACTTTTCGAGTAAAATTAAATTTTGAAAAATGTCTTTTATTTGAGTCTTTGAAGTAATTTTCTTTAGGTTTTAATCGGGACCTATTTGAATTAAGTTACGGAAAATATCGACTTCTCCAGATTTAGGTCTATAAATAACTTTATTCATTGATCAAGCAGATCTCTTGATTTTCTGAATCCCAAATCTTGTCACTTTCTAACTCTTCATTGAATTCAGAATCTTGGATCATATTTGATTAACTACTCATATGTACGGAAATATATACAAATAACTTAACTCTTAATAACATTTGTTAAACTTTTTTGCGAAAGTCCCCTCTGATACGTGGCCATCGACGCTTAGCGTAGCCCCTGCTATTAGCATATTAACATACCAACAAATACAATGACTTTATTTGAAACCGTTGGCACCACCATTTGAAGCATTACGTCACCAAGAAGAGCTATTAAAACACTTCCTAGGGTTTAGAAAACAGCAATGAATATTAGAAATTTACCTGACCAGGAACATTTATTACATTCCGCCATCTGTGAATCCACACTCTAGTTTGACTCAAGAAGAGAAAGCCCGGATGGACGGCAATTCAACAGGGGTGGAAGTGTTCAGGACCTCCAAAGACCATTCATTCAAGATTTTTATATTATGATGATAACGCAAAAACGTCTAGCATATCCGTCATTGCTAAGTATAGAAAGTGATTTGCTTCGACAAATGGACTTCGGAGATATCATTAATGATTTTCCCTCCGAAGAAGCACGAAAAGTGTGGAAATTAATAAACTGTTCAAAAAACTACAAAAAAACATATATCTTAATAGTGGAAATTTGTTTTTTAATTGCAAAAATAAAAATATCGAAAGGTATTTATTGATGGACACCCCTGCAATCGGCTCTGCTTCCCGAGTGTTGTGACAAAGTTAAGATGATATCTTCAATATATTTTTATTCATTCCTTTTTCCTATTTACTAAAAAAAGAAAAAGTAAAGTTCTTTCTAAGTATTATATTGTATGACATTCCAAGATGCTGTTCTGTCTAAGAATCGTTACTCCGATAATTGAAAAACCAGTGAACAAATATCTGCATTGTTTAACTTGTTTTGTACTATGAGCACAAGATAGATTGATGATTCATTCTGAAAATACGTGTACCATACCCACCTGACCTAGTAATTGCTAACTGTGAGAATAAGATTTTTTTTCTTCAACGAAAAATAAGAACAAAAGAACGAACATTCATTCTGCAAAGATGATGATGGTGGTGGTCTCTAAAATGCCAATCAATTCATATAACAATTAACCAAAATATGAATCTTTTGATTGTCCACATCTTATGGTAAACAAATGACAATTTCTTGAATGTTGATTTCTCAAAACAAAACAAAAACAAAACAAAAAACATAGAAACAAAACACTCTACTATATAGAACACAAAAGAACAACTGGATCAATCAAAATAAACCACAAATTGAACTTAGAACGACAGACGACATACAATACTTGCATACTTGTACCAAAAGTATTAAAGAAAGAAATGGAAATGCATTCAGTTTCTTTGGAATTTATGGGCCACCTTTGAATGTTTTGTAAACAAACATTTTGCGTAAAAGGAAAACTTATCCGAGTAACATGGCTAAAGGCAATCGTCGTTCGTTGTATTCAACACAGAAAAAAAACACATAAAGAGAAAAAATAAATAAAAATTAAACGAAGGAATAAATAAAATCCCAAAATAAAGGAGTCTTTTGTGCAGGACTCAAAGCATGACTTAAGAAATTGCTTGCATACGAAGGAACAAAAAATGAAACCAAAGAGAAAAGGAGCATTAATAATGCACCGATGCCTTAGCCAGGCCAAGTTGAGTGAGTTCGTTGATAGGCAGCAGCACAAGTAACAACAACAACAACAACAACAATAGCAAAAGCAACAACAGTAACAGAAACATAAACATCAGGACTGGTAGTCATAGAGTAAAAGGTAAAGAGCGATCAAGAAGAAAATAACTACAACAACAAACATAAATGGCAAAAAGGACAATTGGGTAAACAAGGAACGCTTAAGAAAAAAAGGACAACAGCTGCTACATTCTGTTCCGTTCTGTTCTGTTCGCTGTGGGAATGCCTTTGTCAGACTCAATTCATGGTTTTCAATTTTTTTTATTTTCTTACAAAAATTTTCTTTTATTACCTTTAACTGTGACAAACATGAGAATAAAGAGGAGGAGGAGGAGATGATGCATTTAAAGATTGTCTACGCCAAGAAGAAGTAAACAAAGAAATATTGTAGAAAGAAAGTGTAGCTTAGTTGTGCGGAAATGCGTGCTGTAGGTTGCGCATAACCAACCATTCAATGATGCTAGCTAGTTAGACTATGGTAGATAGATTTTCAACAATTCATTTGTGGCATAAACATGGGTGTCCCACCAACATAGCATTTAAACGTTCGATGGTCGACCAAAACCATTTGGATGCAGTAGTAGAAAACAAATGCGATGACAACAAAAAACGATAGTGGTGGTGATGTGGTGATCAACCGGTCGACCGTCCGTCCGTCCGTCCGATCTAGCAGCACTAAAATGCGGTTACTGTGGACTGCTCAACACGTAAGCTAATCTTTTCAGCAGGTACTAGTACAATACTAGTTAGTTGGTTGACTTTCCACTGAAGTCATTACTGTCGTTGTTGTCGTCAAAAAAAAAAATATTGTATTTCTTCAAATGGATTAGAGGACGCTGCAATAAGAAGGAGGGATGAGGGTGAGGCATGAAATCGTTAGTGTTGCGTTGCCCAAATCAAAAACTTAATAAATGCAACCACATGCAAAATCGCACTCAAAAGATCTCACGACGACAACGATGACGACGACGACTGACTAGGCCATGTTGTAAACACTAAACAAACGTGGCAAACAAAATAAAACAAAAACAAACTCTGTGAAGGATTAGCATGGGCATTGCAATGAAGTAAACGGTGACCGGGGAGAATCAATGCCACGCGATAAGCAGGCAAACAGGCGCTGGCCCACTATTGTTCATACTTAGTTGTAAGTTGTTGCTGTTGTTGACGACTAACTTCAACTTTGACTATGACAAGAAACAACAATAGCAATAGTAACATATACAACAACAACAACAACAACAACAAAAACATCAACGTCAAACGGACAGAAATGATGACGACGACGACGACGACGACAACAACAGAAACATATTTCCAACATAGTCGTATGAACATATTTGCCATTTTGTCTGCACTTCGAAATGCAATCAAACACGTCCGTCCGTCCGTCCGCCTGTCCATCTGTCTGTCCATTCATCCGTCCTTGTGTCCATGCATCTGTAGTTGTTGTATGTGCTGCCAAAGTTTCGATCGTTGCGGTGTTGATGCTGATTTTGTTGGCATTGGAGGTAACGCTAAAGGTGTACTACCTTTATAAGTAAGAAGTGAAGGAGTGAATTGCTGAATTCAGCAATGGAAATGGAGGCGTCTTTACACATTTGCATGCTCAAACGGCAATCGATCACACACGACATGCTTCAGGGCCACGCAGACGTTTCTCTATATGTGGGAGGAAGAGGAGATGGATGGATGAAAGACAGACAGACAACAGTCACCAGCAAGCACTAAGCAAGTAAGCAAACCGAGCTTTCCGATCCATCGAATTCACAAATGCTCACACACCATGCATCATGGATGGATCCATCGTGTTGCACGAACGGGTTTTTTTTTTTTTTTTTTTTTTGTATCTTTTTCTTTGTTACTAAGTTTGTTGCAAATATTGTATGAATGTTGAATGTTGCGCATGGTTTCTTATTCTTTATATACTAACTATTTTACCTTGTACACTTGGCATCGCATCCATTTGCGCTACGCTGCGCTGCTCTCTTATTTTTTGCTGTTTGAAAATATTGTGTAAAAAAAAAATGCCATTTTACAATTTTGACAACACAAAAATTTCTGTGTCCATCAAAGTCAAGTTAACAAAATTTTTAGAAACACTTGCAGCTTTTCATCTTGTCTTCCCTTCCCTTCCCTTCTCTTCGTTTCTCCCACTCATATGTGAACCTATGTATATCCTGGAGAATACTTACATTGCCTTTACCATTTCTATTTATAGAGCAACACACACACAAACACTCTGACTGCCACTGACTAGGCATCATTCCTCTTAATAAGCCTTGGAATGCTCTAGTGCACTCACTATGAGTGATGTAAGTAAGTAGCGGAGAAGGGCAACAATTGTGATAGGAACGTTTGCCCATGCGCATGATAGAATACATACAATAATAATAATATTGAAGATAAAGATGAAGATGAAGACGAAGACGATGATGAAGGCTGGTACGCAGGCAATGAGAGAGAGGCCTAGTGAAAAACAACAAGATCATAATAAATAATAAGAACGAGCTGTGTTATTGAAGTAGAAGTACTACTAAGTAAAGCTTACAAGGAAAACACAAGCGAGTTAAGCGAATGACTTAACCATGAAGGAACCGTCGTCGTCGTCGTCGTCGTCGTCGTCGTCATCGTCATCACCATCGTCTTCGTCATTGTTGTTGTTGTTGTTGTTGTTGTTGTTGTTGTTGTTGTTGTTGTTGTTATTTTTATTGTCGTTGTCGTTGTTACCGTCGACGCGTCAGCGTCAGAGCCGCCACTCAGTTGCTGGCAACAAGCGCTAATTATCGACAACAAGCTGCAACGAGGGCCTACAATTACGCGGCTCAACAACACAGCCCCTAACTGCTGTTAGCCTTTACATCGTTTCGGTTAGTGAAGAGCGGATACCGTATACAAGGGCAAGTATCGACCATGTCCTACCAACACAGCATACACACTAATACAAATACATTATGCTCATTTCGACTTAGCTGCTTCACTTTACTCCACTCCACTCCTCTCGTGTCGTGTCGTTGCGTCTCTCGTTTAGCTTTGGCTAGTGAGTGAAGTATGAACTGTCTGTCAGTAATACAATGTGGAAATATTGTAGTTATCAACAAATACGGGGCACTTGTTGAAAGCATGGATTTCTTGGGTAATACAACAACAACAATAATAATAATAACAACAACAGCAGCAGCAGCAGCAGAAAAGGAGTAGAAACGTTGGGTGCGGGCCGCGGTTGTTGGCTATTAAATTTTATACAGTTTATGCGCCAAGTATACACCGCGCGCCAACTTGTTAACTGCGTCCAAGTCATCATCAACATCAACATCATCATCATTCTCATCATCGTTGTTGATGTTATTACAAGTGTGTGTATATATATATATATATATATATATATAAGCATACATATGTATATGAGCTCTCGTTGTAGTAATTTATAGACCCGATCGTTTGCGTTTCCCCAACTAACCAACATAAGTGACGCCGTGCTTTTAGCTCAACTTCATGCTGGGCGTTAACTGCGAAGTAATTGCGCTCCTGCTTTACCCTGTCTGCAATACTCTGAAATTGGATTTGAAATATGTTGATGGATTTCAGCAGCAGCAATAACAGCAACAATGAAAAACAACAGCAAAAAAACAGGACCAAACAATTACCTGGCAGGGATGGAGTTACAAGTACCGCACATTAAGATTGTCATTTGCCTTGCAAATCCAAATGTGTTCCCTTTACTATTCTCTTCGAGTTATCACCGATAAATGTTATGATTTACTCAACAAACGAGAATGTTGTAGTATGTACTTGTTATGATTTTCCTTCCTCCTGTACATAGAATTGTAATTAAACTTGTACTTGTACACTTGTATTTGCACCACAGTGATGTCGATTAGATTAATTGGTCGCCCATTTGAAGTTTCTTTACATTAAAATAACATACAAAAAAGTGTCTAGAATTTTGATACTTTGTATGAAGATGAAAACAACCCATATATGTACTTATATATAGAGTAACATTTTCTCACATTTTCTCACATTTTCTCAAATTGATTATAGATATTTAAGTTATAAGTATATGAAATGTTTGCATTTCTTTAAAAAAAAAATCTTTGAGGTTAACTGAAGGATCAATGCGACAGAATAACATTCTCTATTTCCCACTTCTTCTTAATTTGAAATCGTTGAAACCCACTTACTCACCTGGTCCTGGTAAGCCGCTTCTTAAACTTTTCAATTTATCACTTCAGAGCGCATCTTTTCCTGATATCTGGAAGAAATCCTTCATTGTTCTGCTACATAAAAAAGGTAACAAAGCTGACATATCAAATTATAGAGGTATTGCCAAACTTTCTGCAATCCCAAGGTTGTTCGAAAAAATGCTCACATCAACCCTTTATCACTACTGCAAATCTATTATTTCTCCGTGTCAACATGGTTTTATGAAGAATAGATCACCTACTCAAAACTTGCTTGAATTTATATCTTTGGTGAACCTTGATTTCAACTAAAAATATCAAACTGATGTCATTTATACTGACTTCAGCAAGGCATTTGATCTTTTAGGTTTCCCGCAAGATTTTCATTATTGGATTTCTTCATATTTAAGAAATAGAGTTCAGCGAGTGTTATTTAAATCCGCTCTTTTCTGCCCAGTGGATGTGACTTCTGGCGTTCCTCAGGGAAACCATCTTGGCCCATTAATGTTTGTCCTTTTTATAAATAATCTTCCTCTTTCCATGAATTACTCTCGTGTTTTGATGTATGCTGATGATGTCAAACTTTGCCTTTCATTTCTTTTTGCACTTCGTGGTTTAAATTGAAACCCTAGTGTTTGTTTGCCTTCATACTCCAGCAGGCTTCTGCTTATTGATCTTTCTTCGTTAAGAAATCGCCGAATTTCTCACAAACTTATTACTGGTATTGTTGATTCGCCGTTGCTTTTGTGTGAACTTAGTTTCTGTGTCCCTAGTCGTACCACTCTTAGTATGTGCACAACTAATTTCGCTTCACACGATCCATTTCGTGTATTATGTTTAAATTATAACCAGCTACTATATATCACATTCTTTCTCCTGAGATTTCGCCAAACGCTATCAATGATCTGGTTCTAGATCACCACGCTTCTCCATCCATCGTGATTGAACCTGGCCGTTACAATTTTGGATGTCTGTCTCTGACCGCATATGACTATGAGTAGGGGCATAGCTAGCTTACTTAGCAAATAAAATTCCTCCACTGGGTTAGAGACGGATATATTGTATATCTTAATCTATTAGTTTTAAGTTTTATTGAGATATTCCTTGTTGTATTATTGAAAACTTGTATTTTTTGTTGACAGTAAGTTGTCATATATTTTTCAATAAATAAATAAATAAATAAAATGATATTGATACCTGGGATGTAAAGCAAAACATATGGGGCTGATCCTGGGTTCAGTATCAGTAATTTGTTGTCATCAATTTTTCATCACATTTTAAATTTACCTTTATTTTAGGGAGCCTCTTATGTCGACGAGTTGAGCTACTATAGTTTAACAAACCTATGGCGGTAACATTAAGGTGAATCTCAAATTGTAGTTCTTATTTTTAGCTGAATCTGAATGAATTTCCTAGAATAAATACAAATTTATACAAATACTCTGTACTAATTTTATTTTTGTATATGTTGTTAATTGTTAAAAATACTATTTATTCAAAGAATTCTTTGGGCATGGTTACATTAAACATTCACGCTTCTTTTGACACTGTCCTTATATAAACTGATTCCCATTTGTACCTAGTAATAATGATTTGCCATTTTCTATCTAACCGATATTTTTAAGTAATTATGGATAATAGGAGTTCTGTATTAGGACCTTTTATCTACAACTTGTACACCCATGACATTCAAACGGTTAAGCATTAATCTACGCTGATGAGATTGCCCTCTACTGCTCTGGCAATAGCTGTAGTGAAATTCACCAAAAACTTGATGATGCATTTCAGAACTTTCTAGATGTGTTCATGGGTGAAACATCAAGCTAAATTCCAGCAAAACAAACGCTATATACTACTTCACCCGGAAGCGTAAGCTCAACCATTTACCAAACACTAACCTACTACTTAGCTCTCAATTAATACAATGGGAAAATTGTATAAAATATCTCGGTTTGAATATAAGTAGATAGTAAACTAACTTTCTATTTGTATATACGTAAGATAAAGTTTACAGATCAATAAAAATTCTTTATCTCAATTCAAAACTATCAATAAAAAATAATAATAATTTTTAAAATTATGTTATATGGCTCGGAGGTTTGAGCCGATTGTGCCACCGTAATAAACTTCAAAAAATTACAAAATCTGTCAAGTTAATGCAAGTTTTAATATAAAACTAGTAACGCAGTGCGCGTGCTGCTATCCGGCAAAATCAGCTTTGTAATAGAAAGAATATTTATTTTGTTGGGGTCATAATTCAAAAAGATTTTTTTAAATAATATTGACATAATTATTTGAAATGTTTGACAAAGACTACTTGATTGATTGGAAAATATATCTCTAAGCTTTATATGCAAAATTTGATCCATCAATTTTTTCCTTTTCCGGGAATTTTGTTGATGTTTTAATAGTTATTCTGCTATGCAGGGCAAATCAAAGAACATAAAAATCGGTCCAAATATTGTACTATCCTAGATAGTGATGAGCAATTAACAAACTCATTCATTAATTAGCTTTGTTAAGTACAAGACAAAACCGACACTCCATCGCACGGGTTGTTTCCTTTCTTAGCATCTCTATATTCTCTTTGTTACAGTTATTCATAGAAAAAATAAAAAATTATATTGTTGTTTCACTATCAAGAAACATTATATATAGAAAGAAAGTACGTTACTTTTGCTCCCGAAACTAGTTTGTTTTCATTAGCAAATTGAAGTTTTACAAGAGGTTTATCGCTAGATGGCGCCATCAGTCAGTTGACCTCTGCAGTTAAAAATGTGTACTAAAAATGTCACATAAAATATTTTATAGCGCCATCTAAAGTTGTTCAACCAGCGCCATCTACTTTTCTCATTAATCAAAATTACAAAATGACATATAGATGGCGCTGCTGCGCAGTCAATACATACCAAAGCTAGCTGCTGCAGAACATTAAACATTTGAATTCAAACATACAGTTTCTGTAAGGAGCGGATCTATATTATTTTTCGCAGTATTACACTGTTTTTTAGACTCGAAAACCGCGTACTGTTTTTTTTGTTTAAAATACTGCATATTTTTTCATTTAGTTTTGAAAACGTCAAAAAATCAACCAAAAGGTTTTTGAACATCCCTGTGATGATGTCACGGTAATTCAAGTTGTACATTGTTTAAATGAACTCGAAGAAACACTAAAAATGCGTTACGAAGCTAATTTATTATCGCCACTTACAGTAGCCGAAAAACAAAAACGTATTGCCGATGGATACAATTCAGATGAGATCGCTGTTATATGCATCGCATTTTTCGGTAATTTTACCATCTTTCGTACAACTCTTCAATTTATTACTATTAATTTAAAATAATTTTAAAGGAGCTGCATTCTCCTACTTCAAAATATGGACAGCACCATTTGAACCGCTGAAAATGTTTTCGTGGGCATGGAATGATGTGGAAGCGGTAATGAATAAGTTGGGTGAATACAATTTGTATAATGCCAATAAAAATGCGGCAGATTTGTACATGCAATGTAGATATGTTAGCAATTACTGTACCAACGGCAAAATCACTCAATGGAGAGACAGCCACGTTTCGATTGTGGTTCGCTGAGTGGAAATATTCACCCATCTGAATAACGTCGATTGCGAGTATAAAGAAATGGCGCAAATTGTAGAATACATTTTATGCTTGCCAGAAACTTCAGCATCAGTGGAATGAATATTTTCTGGAGTACACGATACTTGGAAGCCCACAATTGAGCACAATTGAAAGTGGTTTCCACTGAATGCGATAATGTAATTTGGCATATGCATGCGTTGATTTTTATAATAATATATATATAAAAAAAACCAAAACTGCTTCGTCAAATTGCTTCAAACTCCAAATATGAAGCAACAACCACAAAAGGAGAGATTGAGATGGAAAGCGGAGACGATTCGGATAGTGAAAATAAAATGCTTAATCTTTAAGTTGTTTTTTTTTTTTTGTTATTATTCAATGAATAAATTTATACTGCAAAAAATACTGTTTTTCTAAAATCGATTTATTGCTTTTTAACAAATTTTAGGTGAAATACACTGTTTTTTATCCGAAAAAATATCCTGTTCCTTAGGTACGAGTATATGTGTTGTATTTTCCTTTATTATTTATTATCATCATTATTCATATAATTTGATTTCATTTAACTAATAATTAACAATTAATGCTAAAAATGATTGCTGTATTTAAGTTTTTGCCAACCATTGCGTTGTCGTTTCAATTCCCTAAGACTATTTGGCAATCCGTAGAAAAAGTAAATGGATAATCCTAGGGACAAATACAATATTTTCAATTAAAAAAAAAAACATTAATTAAAATGATATAACAAACAAACATACTATAACAAAAAATATGTACACTACGTGCAACAAATTACAAACTACATTTTTAGACTAGTTTACGAGTGTGCGACATCATCACTTCATGCAATTTCTACAAAAAAAAAAATAAATAAATATAGGAGGAGGAAAAGTTTAAAGACCAAACATCCATGGTATCGATTCTACTTACTAATCAATTCGATTCTATGAGGCAGCTGTTCATGTATGTTCTCTTACTGGTTTCAGTGATTTTCGAGCATTGGCTATGATATCCTTGGCATCAGAATCATGCAACACATTCAGATTACTTACAGATTGTGCCTGTGTAGTACCTAAATCTATTTCAGTTTGGTCATAGTCTTCTAAATGTGTGGATTTTGGTCGCCGTGCCAGCACCTCGGGATGCTGCTGTGTGCGGTGTGAAGGTCCACGTCTCAGTATGGCCTCCAACTTTGATTTAAAAGGCATTGAGGATTCAATCTTGGGTGATTCTAGATTAACCGCTGAATTGTTATCAACTGTGATTATCGATTTAATCAGTGGCGGTCTTTCTTTTCTTGCACTTAAACTGTTTATTGTATTATAAAGCACTGGATCAAATTTTGGAGGCCTCGGAATGTTGCCATTTTCAGTATTTTTGTCATTTTCATCATCTGTATGTTCAGTTACCTTCCGAACTAGTTGACGTAAATCTGTTTCACTTTTTGATTGGTTTAGACTTAGTCTGCTTTCCCTATTGGTGGAACTTTGTTCCGACATTTCTTTAGAGGATTTATGAGTGTTGTTTGGCAGTTGTGGCATCATAAATATTTGAATTAACTTATGCTTAAATTTCTCGGAATGTAGAGGATCTGCAATGGACCCAGTTGATAATATTGATGCTCTTGAAGATACACGATTTAAAGATGAATTCTTTGAGTTTTGTGTTTCATCATGATTTTCAGCTTGGGTTATTCTATGCCTCAATTCAAATCTATTCCATAGTTCATCACTTGCAAAAAGTTCATCAATAAAATCTTTAGCTGCCAATCTATGTTCATTATATCTTTTAAAATTACCGTCCAAGTCTGATGATAAGTTATTCTCGATTTCCACCTCAGGCACATCTTCGAGATGACCATCGGAGGAATCACTACTGCTACTATGCACTGTTGCTACTATTGTTGTCTCAATGACACTCGGATACATCTCAGAGTCTACACTATAGTGACGACCAAATATATAATTGTTAACTGCCGGCGATGCTAAGCCATCATCTTCTGCTTCAAGAACATCATCTAACATGGCTATGACTGATTTCTCATCGTCCACGGTCTTTGAGTCATCAATATCGTTTTCATCTTTGCCTAATGTGGCTGTAGAAGTGTTGCTTCTAGTGTCCTCAATATAGAAAACTTTTCCATTTGCATGTCTCACTTCAATAAGATCGTCGCCAACATCATTAAGATTATGTATTTCATCTAAACTTTTAACGGAATGTTCATTGCTTATATGACCATCGTAATTATTATTGTTGTTGTTATTGTTATTGTTGGCTTCCATATTCAATATCGGCAATTGACCATTAGCCGTGTCTTTAGTGGCTTCATCATTATCTCGGAGCGCTTTCAAGAATGCAATACGCTCTGGATTACGTTTTGCAGGATTTCTACTGTCATACATGCAACAACATGCAATAAATATGGGCAAACCTGTCCAGTTTGGCAAATTATGATTGGGTTAGTTTAGGTTAGTATTCTAGTCATGCAAATAGTCTAAATTTAAAGCAACTTTAGATCTTAGATAATTCAAGCAACTCAAGCAAAAACTAAAATAGAATAGAATTTTACAAAATATGTACATACCAATTATCATCCAAATAGCAAAACGGATCCAAGTCATTACATCTAGTTGTAACATTAGATAAATATTTATAAAGATACTAATCGCAGGTACAATAGGTACGAATGGCACACGGAATATCCGATTGTAAGCTTCACGTGGCTGCAAACATATCACAAGCAGAGTCAAAGCAATTATTAAGACCATTACACCGAGTAGTACCAAAGCCCATGTTTGATGCTCCACAATTTCATTGTAAGCATACATCAGCATTAAACCAATGCCCAGAGAAAGAAAACCTGAAATCAGTAGTTCAATAAGTCGATGTTTTACAGTGAGATTCCATTACCTACAGAAGAAAGTAATCAGTGTACCCACTATGCGTGTGGATATTGTGTTAGGTATCCGTGTTCGACGCACATTAAATAACTGAGCAAGAACCGCTTTCAGGGTGACTCTAGTTCCTGATGATGTCAACATAGAATTCTCTGTCAATGTTAGTTCCCCATTTTCTCGTTGTGGCGACAAGCCATCGGTACTTTCCATATACCGCAAAATTGATACAGAAATGGCAACCACACTGTAGGCCAATAATGTGCCTATAGATAGAAGATTAACCAGTTGTGCCAAGTCAAAGAGGCCGGCGATTATGGCAGTGAAAACAGCAGCACATATAGATCCTGTAACAGGCACCCTAAAACGTGGACTGACTTTTCCCAGAAATCGGAACAATAAACCATCTTGAGCCATTGAGTACATAATACGTGGCAAAGGGAACAGAGCCCCAAATAGACTAGCCAGCAAGCCGACAAGTCCGCCTATTGAAACAATCCACATGGCCACTGGCCAACCAACAGCCTCAAAAGCATATGGTAGTGGCGCATTTGAATCCTGCATATAGTAAGGCACCATTAAGGTGAGTACTGTTGAGGCGCCAAAGTAGCATAGAAAGATGATGAGCAGAGACAATAAAATCGAACGTGGTATATTCTTGCGCGGATTGCGAACTTCTTCTCCTGTGGTAGCAATGCAATCAAAGCCCACAAATCCAAAGAAACAAGTTGCCGCTCCCTTAAGTGTTCCAGCAAACCCAAATGGAAAAAATCCACCACTACCAATATTTGTGGCATTCACTGTTGTTACATCCACAGACCAATTGGAGAAATCAGCTAAAAACAAAAACCAATTATCATTAAGATATGTGAACGAATGTCATTCATTGTTAGCTTACTTACCTTTCAAGGAGCCAGCAACGATAACAAACATTAAAATAAAAATGTTCAAACAGGTGCAGAAATTATTTGCCATTGTCGATGTCTCAACACCAAATGCCAGAGCCACTGAAATATAAGATCAAGAAGGTAAATATGAAAAATTTTAATGATGAATGAAGAATTCAACTTCTTACCACCAAATACTATGACCAAACCAAAGGCAAAGAAATCGAAATAGCTGCCAAGAAAATTTACATTGATTGGTGCCACTTCAGCGAATGTTGTCTTTAATGTATCGTTTATGAGTGAATCAAGGTAAAGACTGATGCCTCGACACACACTTGCCGTACCAATGACATACTCCAGTATAAGGTTCCAACCAATGACAAATGCAGCAAATTCCCCAATACAAACGTAACTATAAACATAAGCTGAACCAGCCTTGGGTACACGAGCGCCAAATTCGGCATAACAAACTCCTAAAATGATTATAGAAATTATAAGTATTATATAATTATATAATTGATTTGCCAAACTACAATTGTCAACAAACCGGCCAATAGTGAAGCCAAAGCAGCAATTGCAAATGATATCATTACTGAGGGTCCTGCCTGTTCTTTGGCTATTTGTCCTGCCAGCACATAAACCCCGGCACCCAAAGTAGAGCCAACACCTAGTGCTGTCAAATCATAAAGACCCAAGACACGATTCAACTTCGTGTCGACATCGGTACCATCAGCAGCCATAGATTTCCGTCGAGTCAAGACCTTCCAATACGAAGGCTGTTGAACCATTTTTATTTAAAAAATTTACTCTGTTTTTTAGCTGAAAAATATATGTAATTGTTATTATTAGTTTCTATTCCTAGAGATAATTTTATAAATTTTGAATGAAATAAGTTGTACAAAATCTTAATAATTTAACATTTTTAGAGGGACCTGCGAGTGGAAATGTTCAGATTTAGATAGAATTGCTTGCGTCATACGGACTCAAAAACAAGTAAAAAGAAGGTTAACCGAAGTTGTAATACTTTTCAAACACCTTTTATATCTTCTAATTATTGTTCTTAATTCATGATTTATATGGGAGGTACTCCTCTTAGTGATCCAAGGATCTTGAAATTTACATGGTTGGTCAATATGAGTCAAACACAAATTTCAAGTAGATAGTACAAAACACAAAAAAGTTTTTCTATTAAGAACATGAATTTGGGTTTGTATGGGAGATACCCCTTCTAGTGGTCTGATTCGACTAATTCCGAAAAATGTATTGGGTATGGTGAAATGATAGCTTCGTGCTGAAAAACTGAGGGACTAGTTCGACTACATTCAGACAGAAAGGCAGACAGACGGACATGGACAAATCATCTCGTCGAGCTGATTAAGTATATACTTTATAGGATTTCCGATCTCTTCTTCTGTGTGTTACAAACTTCATGACAAACTTTTAATAAGAGTACAATGATAAAGGTTCTATGCAAACTGTTTTTGAGCTTTTCGAGATAAAATTTGCTACAGATACGACTATTTATTACTTATAAAGTAATATTAGATAATATTTCGAAAACAAAAAAATAAACCCCATTTAATAATCAAAACACCTTCAGTTTTACTATTTCATTCTTGAATTCTTTTTCTTTAAACGAAATTTTAAATTATTAATATACGAAATATTGAAAAATTGGATCAAATGAGATTAATGATTAATACATGTACACACATATGTATATGTATATATTGTATATATATAAGTGCCTTAAGAATTATATTTCCTATTTAAATAAGATTGTCAGTTGGGGTATGAAAGACAGGGAAACTTTGTTAAACCAAAATTAATGTTCTGTTTAAAAATATATACATATACTGTTAGTAAACTGTTACGGGAAATCAAATTATAGCAATCGTCAAGTGCTGCCAAGATACTGATCGCTACTATGCGTGTTTCCGGAACGCTAGTGGATGGAACCATAACTAGACGAGGAAGAAGAAGGAGGAAACATGATGACGAGAGAAGGAGAAAAATGAATAAGGATGTCTGCAGAAGACTATTTTTTGGTGAATAATAATGGTGGATATGATCTCGGTTGATCCCAAAAAAAAAAAAAAAAGACACAAATACAGATTAAATGAAGACTGAACACCTGGTACACGTTCTGCATACATATTTATAATTCTTGATAGTAGTCCCGCGTATTGTATTCTATATTATGTATGTGCAATGACAGTTCCGCCATCGATTAACTTTGTGAAAGAAATTTAAGATTTATATATCAAGGATGCAAAAAGTGTATTCTTTTTTTACAACTCAATTTTTTGTATTAAATTTAAATCAGCTTTTGTAAAGATAATTATTGTGGGAGGTCTATTTAAACTAGTTCTGTATCAGGATTTCAAAAACATTTTAAAAAAACTAATTATAGACTTCAATCCGAGATTTTGTGACTTTCCTAGTAATAAACGAGTACAAATTAGAGTAGAAATGCTGAAAAACAGTAGTGACAATAAAATGGAAGATTGAAATGACAACATCATATGGGAATCTTTAATCAATGAATATTATAATCAAAACCGGATTCCACTAAACAAAGACTCTATATAATGTAGGAAATACAGTTTAAATCAAGGTTTAAAAACTGTCAGTTATTTTCATTTCCTTTGCTTCGACTGTTGCTTGAACAAAACTCAGTACATATTCACAATTTGTTTGCCTCGACGGCTGCTTGTTCCCGTCGTGTTTGCTTATTTATCGTTGCTGCCAGGATCAATACCAAGTGAGCAACTGTTTAGTGGAATCAGCTTAATTTACGAAAAACCTTGAGAAAACACTTAAAAGGTGACAAAGCTACAAAATTATTGCTTGTTAAATGCAATTTGCCTCTTATTAATTTTGAATACCAACAGGTACATTTTTTTTCTTTTTCAATAAAAATTTAATAAAATTTTTTTTTTCCTTACTCCGACTCGATTTCCTTTAACTTCCGCTTCCGCAGAAGTGAAGCTCTGCAATTCTGCCCCCGCTAAAATGGATCCGTTACAACCTTACTTTAAACCGTTCCCAGATGATATTATAAATAAAATTGATTACAGAGCCTTTACTCTCTTTTCACAAAAATGCTTATCTTCGTTTGTGCGCTCCTATATAAATACAGTATCATACATACAATATTATTCTTAATAATCTTGATAGTAGCAATTTGATTTGTTTATTTCCTTATAAATACAAATAAATATGGTAAACACATGAGAAATCAATATTTTACAAATAATTTCTACTGATCGATGCGACTCTCAGTCGTATATTTATTGACTCAGATACTTAATATTGTATTTATGTTACACAAATGTCAATAAAAATGATTGATCGATCATATTATTTAGTAGTTGCGAATATCTTTTTTGTTTCTTTACGAAATTGTGTCAATATCGATTTCATTTTAAATAGACAGATTATGTTCTTCGTTGTCGTTGTCTTATCACCATCAATAATAAGAAGAAGTTTCAGTAAATCAATGACTTTATGATTGGAATTGGATTGTTTTGTAATCGCATGAACTCGATTTGATTCAATTAACAAGACGCATCCAATTCAAATGCGCAAAATCATAATTTTCTTTCTTATCTTTATCTAAAGAACGCATCTCATCTTTTAATTTGTACTATTTACTCATATGAACTTTGAATTGATTATTCTTTTTTTTATATATATGAATTCTAAATTTATTTCAAACTAGATGCCCTGACGTGCTTAGCTACTCACCGGGAATGATGGATATTTATTTTATTTTGTTGTGACTCACATTTCAAAAATATATATTGGACAAAAGACTACTTGCTTGATTTGAAAATATGTCTTTAAGTCTTATACGCAAAATTTAATCCACCAATTTCGACAGATTTTGTGGGTCGATTTTAATGAAATCAACGCTATATCTTACTCACAATAAAGCTTGTTATCTTTCAGTAATTAGATTTTGAACTCAATGAGTGAGTTTTACGTGATGCGCGCACAAACACTTTCAGTTTACCAATTTGTTATATGTATAGAAGAAGATAGATTTATTTACTAAATCATAATGATGACTAATTTCAGGTTAAATACATTTTGATAAGACTTCCAATTCACGTCACATATTCCATAATAAAAAATAAATAAAAATATAAGATAACACAGAAAACAAGTGGGTCTCAAATTAAGATACTTATTTATGTTAGATGCTTATTACAGTATAGTATAGTATATTTCTTTTATCTGATCTTTTGTGAGTTTTTGTTTGGAAATATATTTATTTAAATTTAATTCTGATTATCACTGAACTTAACTTTAAAAATATTTAACCATTTGCAAATTTATTGTATGTACGAGTATTTTCAATTTTCTTCACTTTATCACATTGAATACACGTAATTATTTGTAATTAAAAATCATTTGTTATATAATAAAAATAAGTTTAAGAAAATATTCTTACTCACCAGAATAAAGCAGTATCCTCGTTTGATTGTTTGGTATGATGATGATTCTGACTTAATCAAAAAATGCCGTCTCAGCTGTTTTTATATTATATACTATATATGTTTCCAAAACAAATATTGACAATAATTCTTTGTCTTTGTACGAGTATGCTGCTCTAAATACGCCGTAATATTTGCCTTACTTAATAAATAATATCAATATTTTTTTTTTTCTGTTAATTAAAATGTCTGTCTGTATCTGTATCAATGTGTGTGTGTGAGTGTGTGTGTGTGTGTGTGTGTGTGTGTGTGTATGTATGGTTAAAGAACTCGAAACGAAATGAAACGAAACAAAGTAACGCCTAGACGTAATATACTATATACTATAAAATTTGTATTGTTTTGTAGTATGATAATGATGTTCTACTACTGTCACTCTCGGTGGTCTACAGGCTTCTGTGCCTCAGAGTAGAGGTTTTCCTCTAGATTCAATTTTCTTAAAATTCGCACTTCCAAAAAAGATAAGCGTTTCTATACCAAAGCAAGCGCATCCCGTGAGACAATAGAGTAAAGTAAAGTAGTCTATTTAATGATAACAGAGAAGTCTGGGTGAGTGAGTGAATGAAGATGAACAGCGCTACCGTTGCAGCGGAAAAAATTGAGATTACAATTCGTTGAGGGTTTTATTATTATGACGGTTAGGCACGTGGATATTTGAACTCATTAATACCAGTACATTCACTGTGCATCTCGCAGGTAAAATTCGAATTGTTCTTAGCTATTGTTTTTGTTCTCAATGTCGTATCTCAATTAGAGCGCGCATCGAAATACTACATACAATGATAATGAATGTAGTACGTACATATTCACACTAACATACTTCGAGTACATTTGCATTTTCGCTTGTTGTTTGCAATTCGATCTGGTCCGAGAGCTGGGCTTTTGTTGTTTGTTATAGCCCACTTAATAGTATCTCATATCTCATATCTCATTTAACATTAACACAATCACATCTTTTGATATTAACGTACATTCATATTTTGTACTTACGAGTATTAACAAACACAAACGAAAAATATACCAAAATACAATAATAGATAGAGACACTTGTACACTTTGAAAGAATGTTGTTGACAGATAAGAATAATTTTGCCTATTGTTATAACGGATCGCGATTTGTATTGCTCTTCCACGACCACTTGTTTTATATTGTTTTATTATTGTATTAAAAAAGACTTTCGCTCGCGATACTTCAATTACCTGCAAGTTCATTTATAATAACTCAGACAGGTACTAAGTACTTGACTCGCTCACTGTTATTTGTTAACTGCCTGCGGATGAGAATACACGTATTAACTTACCTTAATAAAACGTTCTAACTGCTTTCCATATTGAGCGATTTTGTTTTTTATCATGAATGATTTTATTATTGTAGTTGTTGTTGTTGTTGCTGTCATTAGCCCTAGATGCGAACAACGATATTATTCTCCGAACTCAGAGCGTTTAATGGAAATGTTTATGTCGGAAATGATTAGAGTGAATTGGGTGAGATATAAAAGATAGTCCGCATTACACTTAGGTATTTTTCTCTTTCTCTTCAACTCAATTGTGATAAGGTATCTTATGTTCATATCAAATCAGTGAAGAAAATTGCATTTTATTATTTCGAGATTTATTCATATTGCTTTCAGCGATCTTAATATACTTGTACATACTTGTATGTAGTATTGTAGTTTAGTTAGTGTCTTATGATTTTGAATTTTTCGTTATTCGAAGTTAAATTTCGAATTTCGAAAAAAAAAAATGAAGATTTTGAGCTTAAATTAATCAAATGCGTGATTATGAAATCTTAATAATATATTGTATAATAGAAACTACTGCTATGGTGTTGTTGGTATACTTAGACTTTGTTAGCATGAATTTTGCATTAATATCAGTGGTACTTCATTGTTGTAGGGTCCTCGATCCTCGTGCAACAAAGCAGATTCACTACTGTCACGTAACATAGTCATAGCAGTGTTACGTTCTTCCTTTTGACGTAGGCGACTATGACGCAGACCATAACTGAGAAAGATTGCCAAACCGATGACAATCCAAACGGCAAAACGCACCCACGTTAGAATGTCGAGTTTAATCATTAAATAGATATTGATTAGTATTGATAGACCTGGGAGCCATGGTACAAGTGGCACTGTGAACGACAATTTGCTGCCCGATGTTGGTTGACGTGAAATCATGAACAGCATAATGATCAATGGTATTCCAGTGATTATGAGTAGTGCATAATCTTGATGTGTCACACTGGAAATGTCTTCTTCAAATTTGGTAAGGATTTGCGAGAAAAGTAAGCACCAAATCGCTGCAAAATAAAAAAAAGTGAGAAATGAGTCCAATGTTAGCATTGTTTGCAATCATAAACTTACAGAAAAAAGTGACCATTAATGTAACAATACGTGAAGTTTTTCTTGTGGGCACAGTAGATCTGTCGACATTGAAGAGTTGACGGAATAATGAACAATTCACATCGTTGGTATCATTGAGGGCACGGCCATTGCCAACGATTCGGTTTTCTCTACGTTCATCACATTCATAGCGCAAAATTAAGACACAACTGGCCACCATTGAGTAGGCAAGCAGTGTACCAATTGACATCATATTAACCAATTGACTTAGATTAAATATAGCAGCCAATATGCCAGTCAATAGACCAGTGAGTAGTGTCCCCTTAAATGGTGTCTTGTATTTGCTACTGATTTCACCCATAAATCTAAAGAGTAAACCATCGTTGGCCATGGCGAATACTATGCGTGGCAGTGGGAACATTGCGCCCATTAAACTGGCACACAAACCAAACATGGCACCGATTGTGACTACATATTCCGCTACATGCCATCCATAGATACGGAATACATGTGGCAGAGGTGCACTTTCATCCTGTTCATAGTAGGGCAGCATCATGGTTAATACCGAAGAGACACCAAAGTAGGCAAGGAATATCATAGCTAAAGAGACAATCACAGCGAATGGAATGGATTTCTTTGGATTCTTAGCTTCTTCTCCGGCAGTAGCAATACAATCGAAGCCAATGAAACCGTAAAAACATACGGCTGCACCTTTGATAATGCCCGAGAAGCCATAAGGCATAAAACCTCCATCACCATAACCCTCAGGTACTGAAGATTTTGGAATAGTCCAATTACTCGAACTTACTGAAAATGAAGTTTCAAATGAGATTCAAAATACAAGAAAAGCATTTAGTACCTTTAAAGAGTCCTGCAATAATAACAAATAATACCACACCCAAATTTAGCATGGTAAAAACATTATTAACTCGCGTTGACTCCTTAGCACCAACCGCTATGGCCCATGAGAAGACAATTGTAACGCCAAAAGCGAATATATCCGGATATGCGCTGAGTCCCTCGATATTGATTGGCATGTGCGTACCAAGAAAATCACGCATCGCATAACCACACAACGAGTCCAAGTATGTACTCAGCCCCTTAACCACGCTGGCGGAACCTATTCAGCAAATTAAGAAACATAATACTAATTTAGACCGAAAGTATACAAATTTTCAAAACAATTAATAAAATCAATTAAAATGCCTGAAAAAACCAGCACCAATCAATGAAATATTTATTGATCACAAAACCATGAGATCGAATCTATTGAAAATGGCATTCAGACTTGCCTTGCTTGTACATAAATAAACATGAAATTTTCTATCCAGACATAACATAAATTTTGTATTAATTGCTTACCTATCGCATACTCAAGAATCAGATTCCATCCAATGATAAAAGCAATAAACTCGCCAATAGTCACATAGCTATAAATATAAGCTGAACCAGCTTTTGGTACCCTAGCACCGAATTCCGCATAACAAAGGCCTGCAAAAATTGAAGCCACTGCTGCGATCAAGAAGCTTATAACAACCGCAGGACCAGCGTATTTTTTGGAAACTTCACCAGCCAAAACATAGACTCCAACACCCAATGTTGAACCAATACCAAGTGCTGTCAGATCAAAAGCCGAAAGAACTTTGGCAAGTTTCGATTCACTAGAATCCTCCAAGGGCTTCTTGCGTGTCAGTACACGATAAACGTTTGTAACGCTCAGAAAGGGCATTCTGTAACGAATTCAATTGAAACACTAAAATAAGATTGAACTGATGGATGATGATATTTGATTTTTAATTTCAATCACATTGACACAATATGTTATTCTACAATATATGTATTTTATTATTATTAAATTTTTTTCTTTTTTTATTAATTGAATATTAATAATTTTACATATTAACACGTCTGGTAACATTGGAACAATCCAAGTCAGTAAGTATTTAGTGCACTAGACTTATGTAAATGAAAATAGCACGCTTCATTTTACAATACAAAAGTGATGAATCGTCGAATCTATCAATTAAACAACACAATTATTATACGAATATGAATACTCCATAGCCGCCAAGAGGAAAAAAATTGACCCAAAATTAATTATCAGTGGCCCAGTACTACATAGTAGTCTTTAAGAAAACTTTACCTTATGGATTCAATTATCTTTCAATTATCCTGTGATTTAGAGACAAATTGAATATATTGTATGTACTCGTACTATTAAACTAGAATTATGGATTATTCAGATATTTCTTTAATATCATAAAAATATATATGCCATTTTCTTTCCAAAGATTCTAAAACCATAAGAATTTTATTTATAACAAAACCGAATTGAACTAATTTGCACCACTTTTCTTTTTAGTTTGCCGAAGTTGACTTTCCGATTTCTAAGCACGCTCTGAGCGCAAATTAAGTATTGTGGCGCTTTAAATACAACATGGTCGATTGATCGATCGTGGTTTGGTCTCAATTGTCAATTTTCAAACAACAGAAATCAGTTGCAAATATTGTATGTGCATATGTTTATACTCGTACATATGTATATCGATCAATACTTAGAAAATGAGTGTGGTGAATTTGTTTGTTAAGCTTTCCGAGATGTCGGTGACATCCCTTCGCCTCGTCAGCAAATTCTTCGGTTGATTGCTTTTACGATCCTTTTACTCTAATAACAATAAACCGCAATCGATTTGGGAAGATTTTAGATTTTGTTCATTTCTATAGAAATTTCTAATTATTAATTGCAAATGATGTCGGCAAATGTTTACGTTTCGAATGATTGATAATTAGAGCAACAATAAAATGAGCATTTCACAGGCATTTACTAATTCCTGTGGTTACCCCCAGTGCGTGTCATCAACAACAACTAGTCATGTCAGAAATGTGTTGGGTTCCTACTACAAATAACTTAACCCACTTTACCATACACGTATGTATGTATGTACATACATATGTATATTGTTGTATAACAGTAGAAAGGTGTCATATTTAATTAGAGTCCAATTCAAAACATTATCACTTGTTGTTTTATCTTCTACAAATTAGAGTAAAATTCAAATGAACCAACAAAAATTTATTGTATGATTTACGACATCAAGCAATGGTGGGTGTTAGTAGTGATGCTAAATATAGTTGCACTATCTAAATTTAGACTTTCAATACAAATTGAATGCATGACCTCGAGAGACCATGTTACTAACTGTTAAGATTGTTAGACAATAGAATAGAATATAATTAAATACTTACCCCAGTCTCTCTAGAATTTCCTCCATGTTCAATTTTGTTTAATTAGAGAGAGTGCGACGTCAAATAATTTCAACTTTTAGATATTATTACAATTACAATAAATGAATAGATACAACAATATAATTTTCACATGACACGCGGTCGCTTACGAATGTTTTTCATTTACGATACATTAGCTTGATTTCATTTGTTTAGTTGAATTGAGTTGGTTGCGTGCGAAGCAGCTGAGAAACTAAACTGAGGAATCGTTGTTGCAGCGCAAGTAAGTATGTACTTTATGGTCTTCATTGTGAAGACGTTGGTTGATTGTTACGGCAGTAGTAGATTGTTGCTCATGGATACAATAATAACACCAACAAAACCAAGAAGAATTGGCTTGGTGAGAAAACCATGGAAAGAGTGAGAGAGAGAGAGCGGTAGAGAGCGAATGAAGCAAGCGAAGCGAATGTGTGGACAGCTGCTTTTGTGACAACAATAGAGAGAAGAGTCATGCTGTGCATAATTTTGGCGCCAATGGCACCGGTGTTTCTCTTAGACCTTGAGAGAGAGCAAAAGAACTGAAATTTATAAAGAGTTGTCAAGCAACTAACACTAAATTATAATTTATATTGTTCATTTTTTCCCTATCATAGTATTTGTTAGTATATTTACATTAAAATTTTATTTAATTGTTTGTATTTTCGGAAGTTTATTTTTTGAAAATAATTTATTGTTTGATCAACAATTCCATAAACTTTTCATTCCATTACTTGCAGTTGACAGCCCTATTTCACTCTCTAAATATTCTTTTTACCGGCAATACTCTGACTGATTTCTCATAATAGCCATGTAGAGAAATATTGAGAGTGAGAGCTTACTTATCTTTCCATACAAATTGCATCAGAAACTTAAGAAATAAGACTCTAAAAATGTTTGATTATTGGTAAAAAAAATTGCTAACGCACATGATACAAACTACCAGGGCTACACGAACATATCATAAGCAAGCATGCTGACGACGCTTCTAAATGAATAAGAATGAATGAATCATGATATAAAATATGTACGTAGTTAGTAGTAATTTGACTAATTTTAAATCATTAACTTTCAAAAATATTATTTTATTGCTTTTTTATTTGATGTTTAGAAACTGCTGTTATCATTAAATATAAACATGAGTTTTGAAAGTTTTCATTACTAATTTTTTTTTATAATTTTATCCACTAATTACCCACGATTATAAATTATATTTATTGTAGGGAAACTTTTGTTGTGCTATAAATAAACAAATAAAAATTAAGTCGACAATTTCACCACACTAAGCTTAATTTTAAAAGTTCACCATGCTACTGTTAGACAGCGAAACTTTCACAGTATGTTTTTTCTCTATTTTTTTTACAACAAGGAAAAGCTATTTGTTGTCGGTCGCTATCTAATAGAACCGTTGCAGCTTCAGTCACGAACGATTTTTTACGGACTTCGGTTGTCTCGGTTCACGGCTTCCGTGTGTGTTACACGGTCCTTTGGAAATGCAACAAATTTCGTCGTATTCCAATAAAACTTACCAACAAATTAAAATCAAATTACATATGTGAAATTGTGAAAAGAAATTCAAAATTTTTTAAATAATAAAAGGACACTCATTGTGATTAGTAGTATTCGTGGAAAATAGACATAGACTTTGGACAATGTCTGTACAAATGCCTAAGCATTGAAGAAGTGAAGGCGCATGCGCCATTTTTATCGCCTTTGTAAAGTTACTTTGTTTTGTTGTTTATTGTATAAAGAAATAGTATTTCATTAAAAAAAAAACAAAAAAAAAAAAAAAATTAAAATTAATTAACAAACAACGATAAAACATCGAATATTGAAAGATATTAAAAAATTGGTATGATCTATCCATGTATATCCACCTATATCACTTATATACATATACATAATAGTTTAAAGGATTAAATATTGTGTACTATACTAACAACGAAACAAACAAAACAATTGAGTTGTGTCTACCGCCAATTCTACTAGACCCCTCCTGTTTTTCCCTGATCCCTTGCCATAGCCAAGGCCCTGTACGCTTACTACTACAACATACGACGAAGGCAATGCGTATGAGCTTTTCGTTGTTACTGTTAGCGTAAGCTTTTCATTCAATTGCTTGCAACTGAGCAGCATTTACTTTGCATCGTTGTTGCTGCTGCCTCTGCCGCCACCTACTACTATCAACAGCCATCACCATCGCATCGCTCGCATCCTTGTAAATTTTACACACATTCAGTTGTCGACTTTCGTCCGGTATCGGGCTTATCCTCGGAATTGCATTGAGTGTACGTTTATTGCATACGCGATAATAAATCTTTAAAGCTCGGTGTCTTTTATTTTCGGTTTTTTTCCTTTACTTTACTTTTTCTCCTCTTCTCGATTTAAAACAATTTTTTTTTTCCATCAAAAGAAATTCATCATCCTTGGCATAAGTTAAAAATCTCATAAGTTGGTTGGTATGCAATAAGGATTAACTGAGATTGACACAGAATTATACTCATTTATTCATAAGGATGATTATGATGATGAAGATGGCGATAATGACGTGTGATGATAACCAAAGTAGACTGACATTTTAAGAAAAAAGAAAAAAAAAAGCAAAAAAAAAAAACAACTTAAGCACGACGTTAGTCAAAGTAACATAAGCAGCAAACAGGCAACGCATTCGAATACAGAAACTTAAACTTAAGATATTCACTTTGGCGAATGTGTGTATCCCAAGTAACTGGGAACTTGCGTCTTGGCAGTGTTCATTGCACTTGCAACATTCATCAGTTACTTCCAATAGTACACACACACACACACACACACACACACACCAACACACATGCATACATCAAGATACACACGGTATTCATTGTTCATTCAAATGAGTTGAACGTTAACACAAAAAGGCGACGACAACGAAAGAACAAATGAACGAACTCATACGCTATTTGCATAGACAAATTTAAAAAAAAAGGAATTATGCCAAGACACATGCAATTAATTAGAAGTAGAATGAGCCAAGCATAAAAATACTTAAAAAGGCAAAAGAAGTTACAGGATTCAGACATGCTTAGATGAGCACAAATCATTTTATTTTTCTTCGTCATTTTCATTTTCAAAGAACTTGACTTGATATGACGTGTGAAGTGCCTCCAAGCCTACATGACAGTCTAAATATCTAACTGACTGGCTGACTGTGTTCATTCATTCATTTACAATCCATGGAATTCTTTCCATGCATCATGCCATCTATCCATGAGTATAAATGTGTGTGTGTGTGTGTGTGTGTGAGTGTGGTTTGGTTTCCTGCCGCAGGACACACATAATAATCTAGTATAGCTTAAGGCACACAAAATGGTTAAAACGCACTCATTTGCACAAACAGACACGTACATACTCATACAACACATGATTGAATAAATAGCCGCACAGGACATTCACTACTACTATTGTAATACATCTACATAAGTTCGTACATTCATAAACCGAGGCATGCAAACAGCGGTGATGCCGTCAGTCAATTTAGTCAGAGTTAAACACAACAATAAGGACAAAAACAATACTCGTACCAATATCACATTAGCAGCAGATATTACTCGTACATAAATGACAGACAATATGTGGCGGCAATGAGAGAATTGCGTTTGACGATGACAACACAGAAAACACACAACAAACACAATCAATATAAACGTATTTTCATAATTAATCAATGCTTGAATAATTTGTTTGTAGCAAAATTAAAACAGGCACAGAACAACATAACAAAATAACGACTTTGTTCATCTACTTATTATGTATGTATATACAATACCAATTGGTTTAATCAGGCTGCCAGGCACATGTCCAAGCCTGGCAGGAAGGAAGGAAGGAATTTCAGACAGACGGACGAACAGATGAACGTACCAAAAGCACCAGCAATGGCAAACAAACAATCTCTGCCTAATTTCGCTTTTGGCCACAGATTTGTGGCAAATAAAAATGGCAACTGAATAATCTGTTTGCACACTTGACTTGCACGCCTTGAATTACACCAACAACAACGACAACGACAACAACATTAATCTAAACTAATACCCTCTATTGGTATTGGTGTGTGTGTGTGTGTATCTATGGGTGGTTTGGGTGACGATAACAAACGACTTATAGATGTGTGTTTAAGCATCATTAGTAAAAATACACATTATCGATTACCACCAGTTGAGTTGAGAATATTACTTAGCTTAAACTATAATGTACCCTCTATCATATATACGACTATGTATGTATGTACATATCACATGGCACAGCTCGGTTGCTTGCTTTGGTGTGCTGTTCCTTGTATTGAAATTCAAGATAAGGCAATAATAATAATAATAATAATGTGTATCAAACAACACCAGAAATGAGCACGAATTCATTTTTAAAAAATCATAAATATTTTTCCGAATAAATTTCGGATGCAAATTTATAATTTTATGACTTTTTGATAGCGCAACAGCAGCATAATCGCAGCATTTCCGTTTTGACTTTCATTCCCATTCCATTACCATACATCCACCCACTCACTTACTTAGTCTGTAACAATATACAAACAAATCATGATGATGATGATGATGATGATGGCGATGAAGAGGATGTGGATGCCTGGAAGCGTTGACGCCGGCACTAACACCTCAGTGAAACTCATACACATACACAACTCCAACGAGACAAACAACAAAAGGCAACAAATGCAAAAAAAAAAAAAAAATTGTTAAAAAATATGAAAAATTTTAACACATTTGCTTGAGTTGTGTTGCTCTCCCTCCATTTCAAGTAAGAAAAAAAAATTATACCAAATTCGCCATTAAAAATAGCAAACCATTTCCAAATATACATTATTGCATACTCACAGATACTCAGAGTGAATGTGTGAGTGTGAGTGTTATGAAGGATACTACTACTTTTGTGTGTTACTGCTTCTGGGCGCTGTTGTTATTTATGACTGATATCATTAAATTAGTAGCGCACGAAAATATGCTATGAAAAATTGTATTGAGGCCGACCGACCAACCGACCGCATGCGACTTACAAATGTTCTCCACTACTACTATTAGTACTAAATACCACATTACTCTACTCTCCAGTCCTCTTTCTATAAGCATTTGGATTAAATATCTCAAAACATTGTCTCGAAGGACATATTAACTCTGATTTGAGCTATGCACATGTTGTATCTGCTTCTTTAGAGTTCGCAAAAGCAGTAGAGACATGTGTGATTTGGGATATTTTGTGCTTTTATTGCACAAATTTGCAACGACAAATTTTAAGGAAAACACAAGAAAAAGAAAAGAGGAAAAATAAAATATTACAATAATAAGAAAAAGAAACATTTGTCATTTAAGCATACCAATTCTCATACTTATAGAAAGAAATACAAATCATATATGCAGCATCAGCAGTAACAGCAATTGTTTGTGTACATACTCGTACATATTTGTCAGATGTTGTGTTTATTTGCAATTACGAGAAGTTTGTCTGCCGACACAGTCATCATCACTATTGTCATCATCATCATCATCAACATCAAAATAATCAACATCATTGCAGTCGTCTCAAGAATTTTCCGTACTCTTAGGCAACTTTTGCCTTGGCTGCTGCCATTGCCACGCCTGGAGCCTTAATTCGAGCATCATAAGAAGCAAGCGACTCTACTCTACTCTACTGAAGGAAAGAAAAAACAAATATGCAACATTGAAATAATAATTACAAATGTTGCACAATAAATTGCAAAGTAAATACGGTAGCAAAAGGCAACACAAAAAAAATAAAAATAGTATAGTATGGTATAGAAGTAGAGAAGGATACAGAGGAGCCCGATGAAGATGATGACGATGACGACTCCGACAACGACAACGACGTCGACAAAACAAAATTACTTCCTACACAACACAAAAGAATTCCGTAAATATACTCTTTCTGTCTCTCTCTCTCTCTCTCACACACACACACACACACACACACAAATACTGTATGAAAGAAGTAATGGCTCAAGTATGCATTGTGCGAATGCGTTGCTTAAGTTTACTCCATGAATTTGGATGTGTGTTGTTGTAGGCGTTGAGACGGATGGAGTGCAAGTGAGAACATTTCTTGTCAAAATGAAAATCAGACAGCAATTCCCGCGGCACCGGCAAAGATGTGTAATTGTATGCCTTGGCTGCTTCAGATGTATACAGTAGTTCCCTAGAAACGGATAGCAAAAAATAAAAAAATACCAACAAACAAAGAATGTTACTTGGTATTCTCATGGTTGTTCGTTCGTTGTTGTGGCTCGGGAATGAAGTATTAAATCGTGTAGAACATTTCCTAACAATAATAAAAGTAATATAAGTACGTGTGTAGTATATTATTCTGGGCTCAACAACTCACAAACTCCGTTCAGATACAATATTTTTGAATCTCAAAGAATTGCATACTTTCAGGCGCTCATAATTTTTTTATTTATCTCATTTCAGCTGCTCTTGACACAACAACATAATGTTGTCTCTAAGGGTAGATTCTACCACATATCAATCAAAAATTATTTAGAAAATTTTGGAAAATCTAAGAAAAGACATCCCACCACCCTATAAAAATGGTGGAATCCTCTAGCCTGGGTAGAGCGCCTCCCAGCGCTCAGCAACCTATACCGCAACACTCACCATCGGGTATGCGTTGCGGTAACTTAGAGACGCGTGTACGTGGAACATGGTATCGCGTACTGGTCACACTTGAAACTGATTTTCTTGCCATCAGTTTAGATGAGTCTTGTGACTCAGCCGTTTCAGCTGATCAATCAACAACGCTTAACGGCACGCTTGGGTAAGTAGATCGAATTCATCTAATTGAGTGATACAATATGTTGTAAGTATATTACAACATTTCAGGAGTAACCATAGCGGTGGCCATAATGGCTCAATGGCTACTTCAGCCTCCATGCAAGGCATGAGCACATCTACGGATACTGAGCTGGAGGCAACTGAAAATAGCGATCATATGCTTAACAATAATACAGTGGATAGCGGCGGCATGGACTTGTGTGATGTACCTGATCATGTGGCAAATCAAAAGCGTCATGTACGCATAATTAAGTCGGATAACAATGGCTTGGGCATATCGATAAAAGGGGGACGTGAGAATCGAATGCCCATTTTAATTTCGAAAATATTTCCTGGCATGGCTGCAGATCAAGCTAAAGGATTATATGTCGGTGATGCCATTCTTAGTGTTAATGGTGATGAGTTACGTGAGGCTACCCATGATGAGGCGGTCAGAGCTCTGAAACGCGCCGGGCGAGTCGTCGATTTAGAAGGTAAGTAACCTCATTCACTGTCTAGTTGTAGTAAAGTAGTCTTTGTTAAAGTTTTCGTAAAGAAATTGTCGAAAAGTCGATTGTGTGTTTGTTATGTCAATAGAAGAAGTCGAAAAAAACGAAAGAAAATAATCCAACTCTATAAAACCACATCAAACAAATGACAACTGACTGAATGAATCAACGAAGTAACGAAAAATAAACCAACGATAAAACGAAAGAATAAAAGTAGAAAGCAAATTCATTTTACTTTCTTGATTCTCAACTTTATTTGCTTAAGACATTTACCAGGTTGAAAACTTCTTCACCACAATACACACATTGCACTGCACTGGACTGGATTGGACTTGTTTGTGCGTCCCTGATATTCATGAATAGCACATGTTCACTTGCAAATGACCAATAAAGAAGGAAGGGAACACAGAAAAAAAAAACCGAAAAGAAAAGAAAAAAGTAAGAGAAAAGACAACTAACAAGTAAACTAGAAAAAGGGATTACTTAGCTAAACGAACGAAACTATAGACAAACAGACAAACTATCAGGATAGATGGACTTACAGACGTACTGGTGTTGTTGGTATAGCTAGATTTTTCCATCTCCTAACGTCCACTCCTGATGGCTTCCTCACACACACTCACACACACCACACAAACAACTCGCTCATTGTTTGTTTACTTGGCAATGAGTAATGAGAAAAGTTTTCCCTTATTCCCGAGCAACAAGGAGGAAGGAATACGTTAAAAGTTCAACGATAACCGGAAAAAAATAACATTTTTCCGAATTAAGAAAATAACCAAACTGCCAACCAACAACTGAAACCATACCGACAACTACGACGACGACGACTTTGTATTGATGAAGAGATATGGATTTGCAATATATACAAAACTAACTAAACCGGATGCCTTACAAAAACACTTCCGCCACAACTCATGCATTAAGATTGGATTGAATTGAAAGAGTAAAGAATTTTTTTCTTACAAGTATTTTATTTAGCGTTCACTTCGTTGCGCCATAACAAAAAGAAATATAAAACAACCAACCAAATCAACTTAAATCCTAGTTAAACGTCCGCTCTTACGGTTACGTCTTTGAGGTATCGCCAGGTAGATTTGTTGTAGATTTTTACCATTCGCTGGCAAAAAGATTAAACGTCCACTGCGTAAGTTATTTAGCTGACCCAAAATCTCAATTTGAGGATCAATGTTCTCACCACTCTGTGGAACTAATTCATTTTCTTCATCAATGTCTACTTCAATTTCTGGCACACCATATGTCTCTTGAGGTACATGTTCTTCTTCTGTTCGAACTTCTGGTGGACCATAAGTATTGTCTGGTGTAGCAGAAGCACCTTTTACATCAACCGTTGTGAGACCTGCCTCATCAACTGATGCCTCTGCTGAGGCTTCAAAATCGGCAGGAATATCAGCAACAGGTTGACCATCAGAATCAAGGTCAACAACATCACTACCAGCAGAGGTGGGTGTGATGAAATCTTCAACAAAGTCTCTTGTGGGTGGTTGAAAGTCCTTCGATGGTACAGGAGCCACTCCGGCTACAACTTCAACAGTATCCTCATCTTCTTCCGGAGCTCCAGTAGTATTAGGTACCCCATATGTATCCGCCGGTATATGTTCTTTAACTTCTGTATCTAAATCCTCTATTGGCGAAAGTGTTGTAGATTCAGGTACAACTGCTTTAGGCTGACGTTCGTTGGGTAAATCAAAAGGTATCTGAGGACGAAATCCGGCTGCTGGATACGGAGTTTTTGCTTCTTCATTATGCGGAGTTGTAGCTTCTATTTGACGTGATAGTTTGTGTTTTCTAATTCCTCGTGCAGAAATATCGCCAAATAAAACTACCGCTACCAATAAAAATTTTAAAAAACACCGAATATGAACGTTCATAGTGACTTTTATGAATGAGGAGTAAATATCTTGTGAATTCGGAATAAGACGAATCGAAAATGTTGGCCTAAATTTGCAACACCTACTCTTTTATACTGATACTCTTCAATGGAGAATCTCATATTGACTATAAATAGATTTATTTCTTGCGGTGTTTTCATTCAGAATTCAGTATTGATCCCAAGGTCAATGCTGCCGGACAAAGCAAACTATCACATCAGAAATGGGTGTCAACGCCGCAACTATCCCATCCAAGTATTCACTTTAAGTCAAGTCAAGTCAAGTAAGCAATCAAACTCAATGTTAATTTCAGTTAATCGCACTCATCACCCTTGCCAACTCCGCTCCAATGCCCCATGCAGATCACGTAGCATTAAGTTCCAATATTTAATGAAGACACTTTAATTTTCTGTTTTTTACTGTTGTACTGTGTTATGTTTTATTTGATTAAACGAGTTAAAAATGCATTAAGCCATTTTATGATATTCAATTTTCATAATTCCATCGTGTAATAATAAATGACAGAGGGGTAACGACAAGTAAGTATAATAAATGATTGAATGAATGAATGCATGAATGAATGAAATGTCCAATGTTTTCATAAATTAAATGACAAGTCATCGGCCGATGACGACCAAATGATATTGATCTACTTTTAACCTAAACCATTACAGCAAATCCAAATTTAAATTCAAACATAAATTCAAATTCATGGGAAATACTAACGTATGTACTTATATTTTTTTTTTTCTTTTCAATGCGCCAATTTCAATTTTATTGCTAAATTGTTTTTCAAAAAATATAATTGCACTTTTGCTTGCCTTTACTCCATTAGTAGTCATAATCATCATAGGATCCACTCACTCACTCACTTACTCTTCCACTCACTCGCTCCTTTACAAGTTTAGATTTACTTATGTATTTCTATAGGGGATTTTTACATAAATCTATGCTGTGTAATATGAATGAATATACTCGTGTACTATTGTATCCGCGTGTATCTGAATTTATGTATTCATGTGTGTAATTTCATTTTACGATGAACAATAACAACCACAACCAGGAAAAAATGAAAAACATAAAATTGCTGATTTTGCATTTTGATCCAATTTTTGTGTTTTTATGGTTGCTGACATTATAATCAAACATTTTTTATGGTTTCCGAGACTTAACACAACTCAAATGAACCTAAACTGTTCGTACAAACTTCACATTGCCACCACCATCTCCACCACCAACTCCACCATCACCATCATTATCCTAACCATTCCCCATCATCGTTCACATCATTGTAATCATAATTCATATGATGGTCAGTGAATTACAAAATGGATTTTGTTATTTTGTATCCTTATGAAGGGACGGGACAGGATAGACCCTTCTTCGATGTGATATGTTGTGATGTTTATTCTGATCAACGCATTAAAGAAAGAAGAAGAAACATAAACTGCTTAAAATCTCATTTGTCACAAATGCAAATGACAACAATTTGCCTTCTCTGGCATTTAAAGATTGGCTTCTTTTGGCTGCTGTTGGCTTTCATTGCTGCCAGTGCTACATCCTGTGCGGCATAATTCATAATTTGCCATCGCTCGACATTCGTGACCTAAGAATCTTGTTCTTGTTTTTGCTGTCACCGCCTTACTAACATCTGGTGGCAAAAAAAAAAAAATTTATCCATACACACTCATAGTTATAGTTATAGTCCTAGAAATTCCATTCAAGCAAAGAAGAAAGAATCTTACACAAGGACATCACGGCACCATCTCGATGACCATATTTAATATCATGTGAAAATAAATCTGTGTATGTGTTCATTTGGATTAAAGAGTATTTGGGTCTGGTGGTCTGGTCTTACCCACAGCAGTTGTTGGTCTCTATGATTTCTTTCCCTCACCAACTTCCGGCCACATCATGCTGAGCTGAACAGAGCTGAGCCTACGACGGCGTCGTTGCCGCCGCCGTCGCCGCTTATGATTTCATTGTAATTTAAATGAGCCAAAAACTTGTGCTGTATGATTTTGTTGTCGTTCATGCGTCTATTTGGTTTTGCTCTTTTGTCGCCCTGGCATTGTTATGAAGAAGCAGCCCTTCTGGCCAAGTGTCATCGCCAGATTTTGCCAACGACGATGACGACGACGACGTTGTGCATTTGAATAGCAATTTACAGCACACTCAAAATCGTTCTTTCCAAAGTCCATCCTCTCTGGCCACTCTCTACCACTGTCACATCCGTTCATAAGTCTGTCTGTATGTCCGTGCTAAAAGTTTTACAACACTTTTCTTCTCTGCTATATTCGTCGCCATCATCAGTAGAAGCAGCAGCAGCGGGAGCAGGAGTAGTAACATCAGGATCAGCAATTCATTCAGCGCCAACTTTTTGTAACTTTTAACGCACGATTTGCAAGGAGCAACGCCTGAATTTGATATCATATTCCGATACCCGCCCGTTTTACGCTAAACACACAACTCCACCCATTGACACGCCCACACTTTCTGTCAGATTTATGCGGGCGAAAAGGTGCAAAAAGTTGACTTAACATTTTTTCTTTCCATTTTCTTTTTTTTTTCCACAAATGCTGCAAAAGTCCTTTCCGGTTTCCGGTTTTACTTCTCCATACTTACTTACCTTTCGCCTTAGCTTGTTGCTGCTCCTCCCGCTGTCGCTATTGCTGCTGCTGCTATTCTGATTCTGATTGTGGTTGTTGTTGTGATTTTAGAAGGTCCTATGTCCTTCCTCGACCTCCTCCTTCCTTCGTTTCACAAAAAAAAAAAAAAAAAAATAATAATAAAATAAAAATAAAACTTTTTGAGAACTTTATTTGCAGTTAAATGTAAAATTTACACAAGTTATTATTGTTGTTGTAAACTTGAGTTGAATTGTTGCTTTTATTGTTGTTTGTTTTCGCCAGTTAGATTGTTGTTTTGTTTGTTTCTTTGTTTGGTTGTTTGGTTATTGTTGGGTTGTTTTGTGAGTGTGTTCCTTCTTCTTCGTTTTTATTTATAGAAAACATCAACTTAAAGCTCAACTCACAGCTCAACTCAACTCATAGAGAATCTACAAAAAACAAAAAAAAAAAAAAAAAATAATACAAAAAATACAAAAACAAAAAATCATAGATGCATTTTTCTCTTTGAATTTTTTCTGATTTTTCCATTCCCATTTCCCTATCGCTCTTCCCATTTTTTTTTTTTTTTGAAAAACAAATCACGTATGTATTATTCATGAAATAAAATGAATAAGATGAAAAACAAGAAAGAGCATTAATTTCAGTTCCACCGAAGATTACATACCTTTTCAAATACAAAATGTTGCAATACAAATTGGTAACAGTAAGACAAATTTACAAAGTAGAAAGTTCTTTCTATAGAAAATCTCATTTGTTTACATAGATTTATATCATGGTTATTTCTCATTTTGTATCGATCAAGTTTTTCAATTTGTTATGATGTTAGATATGCATAGAACAAAGCATCCGAAGCCCCCATTAAATAAGTGTACGAGTATGTTTATAGAAATATCATAAAAATTAGTTGCAACGCAAACTTGTCCTTAAGTTTTTTGGATGAAATTTGATAGAGTCAGATTTAATTGCCATTAACAGATGATAAGTAAGAGTTTCAAGTTACTGGAAGAAGCTAACTTGTCCTTTGATTTCGAATGAAATCTGATAGATTCAGATCCAATTGCTATAAATAGATGATAAGTAAGAGTTTCTAGTTACTGGAAGAAATAATCTAAAGCACAATTTCTGTTTTTAAATCCGTTTTAGCACTTTTATTTCCCCACACATACCATATCAACATTTGTCAAAAAATAAACGTTTTGACAAATATTTCATATCGAAACCGATCGGACAAATTTATCAATTATATAAAATATTTTAGATAACAAAAGAAATCTTTCAGTTTTTCTTAGTTTCGAATAATAAATTAAACAACAATAATCTATTGGTCCAATATTTATTATAATACTAGATACCCGGGTAACGTTGTCCTCACTCTGCTTCTTTAAAATTAGTTGCATGAGATGTTTGGCAAAGTCGTCTTTGATTTATTTTAAAATATATTTCTAAGTTTTATATCTATCTCAATTGCACACATCACTTTTTTCAATTTGTTGACTGTTTCTGTGGTGTTTTCCGAAACCTAAACATTCCTTATGAATCACCGGTCCATTGGTGAAAATTTTTTTGGTAGTTTTTGAGTTCATCGCGTTCAGACACACAGAAAGGCTTCGGCTTTCTTAGTTAATTTTTTATTATTATTATTTTTTGTTAATTTACCAACTGACGATCATGTATGGCCAATAAATAAATCTATTTACATTTAAAATTAAAAATAACATGAACCTACAAGGACAAAGTTTTAACAGGTAGTAGACATAAGACTCAAGCGTGTTGGGACGATTATCTAGTCTGGTTGTATGTAACTCAATGCACCGTCGAATTTCTTCTTTGACCAGTGGCACCCAAATATCTCTGTGCAGCACTGAATTTCTCACAAAGAAAGGGCTACCAACTACTCTTGTCAGAACCTTCTTTCTTACTTAATAAATTCAAAACTTTTGTGAGAAATAATCTTTTTCTAGCAATTAGTCTCTATGAGAATTATATCTTCCAGTAATTGAAAGAAAAATAATAATATTGTACAATATGTTTGTTTTATAATTAAATGAATTCCCCTGACAATGATGAGAATTTTCTTAAACGTACTCGTATATGTCAACTATATTTTGTCACCATTATCACTCTCTTTCAATGCGTTACAAACATCACGACAAAGTTATAGTCCCTATTCACATTATGTACTATAAAAAGTATAAGCAAAAATAATGGTGCATTGTTGAGTTGGTATTGAAACATTCCAACCAAACATTTCTTTTCAAAGCATAGCATCCCAACTTACATCTACCGCAGTCAACATCGTTTAAGTGCACTCTCACAATAACAACGCTCAATGCCATTGAACTTTATTCATAAACCATTATCGACAACAAAACTTAAGCCCTTTCCACCTACCACCACCACCATTGATGGATAAGATGTTGTTCTAAACATTCAATATAGACAGAATACCCAGTTGGTCTATTGGGATTTAAAATCAAACTCGATTACTGGATTACCAAATGGAATAATTGTATTCGGTACTTCTGATTTGCCAACTTTACTATTAAATTTATGCACCCGAGTTTAATTAACACATTGAATGCACTAACATAGACTCCAACACTATCAGGCGGAAGCATCTTCATGGCGTTGCTCACAAAAATTCAATTTCCAAATCAATCGAGCGAGACGAATATGTTAGTTGCAAATACGAGTATTTTCTCATTCCTTCCAACTTATACTTATGGGTAGCACATGTGTATTTCTCCATTTAACACTTTGTCGGAAACTGTGGACGGACATTGGGATAAATGGATAACCACCCGATGACTGTTACATCGAATGACAGCCATAGCCAGTCAAGCTAACTGGAATAGCATTGTCGGAAAAAGGAATAAAGTAAAATAAAATAAAATAAAATAAAATGGAGCGGAAATCTCTAATGAATTTACACAGTTCAATTATGCAAACTATGAAAGTTCAAAATTCTATGGTAGAAGCAGCTACTACAATATTTTCAGTACTACTAAGTATTATATTTTGCATGAATTTCTGATTTCTCTGAGTTTTGAATTTTTCTTTTTGCTTATCCTTTAGTGAAATTTCTGCGTGAAGTAACACCGTACTTTCGAAAAGCTAGTATCATTTCCGAAGTGGGCTGGGAATTGCAACGCGCTTTCCTTTGTCCGCTGGGACCGGGTGCGCCAACATCACCACCAGCACCAAAGACAACACCACGCGCCGATACTCGCTACATTCCATTGCAATTGACGCATTTGGCGCGAAATTTGAAGTACATTGATCCGGGTGAGTACTACTTTCATTGTCCGTAATATGTCAGTTTTATGAACACATTTTTTTCTGATTTTCTTCTTATTAGAAAATCGTTGCCTCGAGCTACATTCGCCGGATGGTGTACACTCGTGTATTCTACGTGCAACCGATTCGGCAGAGGCTCTTGTTTGGTTCAATGCACTACATTCGGCAATGTGTGGCAGCACGCAACGTGCATTGTCTGAGGCCAATCGTTCACTGATGAATGTCATTGGTGAGCTAAAGCATATTGGCTGGTTGAGTCGGCGTCTCAGCGGTAGTGGCAGTGGTAGTGCCGGTGGCAACAGTGGCGGCAGTGGCACTACAAACAGTGGGGGTGCCGTTGAAGTGGTGAGTTCGAAAAGTTCTCCATAGAAAAGTTCTCTGAAAGATCTACGATTCTATGAAATGAAAATTATATATCATATATTTGCAGCCAAGTGGACGTTCTAGTTCAGAAAGCTCAGATGAAAACGATAAGTGGCAACCGGTATTTGTTGCGGTGACCGAACGAGAGTTCAGGTAAGTAAATGAAATACACAATTCAGAGAAATTTTAGTAAATTTATACTTTTACGACATAGAATTTACGAGAGCGCACCTTGGTCTGTGGAGGCTTGGGGGCGACCTTTGGAGAATTTTGCATTGGCAACGACAAGATTGGCCGGCGCAGGAAATAATTCCTCGCTAAATGTAAGTACACATAATCTCAATATGATTATGGTACAGAATTTTTTACCAAATAAAATATTAAATTATTTTAGGGCCAACAAACCACGGTTTTTTGTGTACGCTGTGGTACTACAAGGGGCGTTTTAGTTTTCTGGTTACGCTCGGAGACTCATAGGGACATGGCCGCTTGGGCGCGCGCCCTTGTACAGGGTTCGCACAATGCGGTAAACTATCAGAGGGAGTTTTCATTTCGCTGTCTCTATCAAGGGCGGCAGTGTCAGTTGGTTGTGCATTTAAACCGAGGATTCTTCCTGTACGACTGTGGCTTTGCAACGGCCTCAGTGCAGACCAAGACTCAATTGTGGCAGTTTCCATTTGATAAATTAAAAGGTTCTGCCGATGATGGTGCTCGGATTTTATATTTGGATTTTGGTGAAGATGGCGAAATCGTAAGTCATCATTAGATTTCGATTAACAATTTTTTAATATACCATTGTATTTTTTTTTTTTTTACAGGAATTGGATATGGAGTGCTGCCCAAAGCCAGTGGTTTTTGTGATTCACAATTGTCTCTCAGCCAAGGTGCATTCCATCACTTAATAAGCATTAATCTAAATTTCAAAAACTCTAATAATATATCTAGTACCAATTTTTGTAGTTTCATACTTAAAGGGTAGTTTAATGTTAGACATAAGACATAAGATCGATGGAGGGAGGCGTGAAGTCGTAAATAATGCTTCCGCCGATATCAATACGAATTATAATAGATTTTTCAGGAGCACATGGCTACGAATTAAGTAGAATCGAATGAATAGTAATAGACAAATAAATATCAATATACTTATGTATCTCTTTAAATGTATCTGAATGTATATGTATATCTGCCCTCTTTTATATATCAAAAAATGAATCAAATGTTTATGAATTTCTTCTAATTCTCTTACAAATTTTTTATGTCTACGAAACCATACGTCTTATTGCGCAAATGCAATACCATACAATAAATAATCTCAGCCAGATTATGCTAGTACTTATTATGTATATGGACTGCTCTGGTTTAAGAACTTTAAACTTTATTTGAAAATACATATCTGTCGAACATACATACTCGTACATATTATCAAAACAAAACATATTGTATCTTGTACTATCTTTAAACGTAACATAACGTAACGTAACGTAATTTCATTATCTTAAATTATAAGTCGCACTCTCACTTGTATGCATTCTCACTTATCAATTAAATATAATCTAATTATATATAAAAAATTTTGTTACAACGTTTCAACGTCTAACTGTAAGTAGTGTTGGCATCTTAAGCGAGATCCATTAGATCCAATAAAATTATCATGTGCAATAATATCAAAACAAAAACAAAATCAAAATTTAAATCGACATTTTAAGTTCAAGACCAATTTAGTAAATATTGTATTTACTGTGCAATGAACAACTTGAAACAAAGTCAAGTCGTTCGCTACGTGATGGGCAAACCAAGTAAGTTCCGACGTGGTCTAAACTACGCACCAAAGCTCATCAAAGTGCGGCATGTAAACGACCTACAGACCGAAAATGTAAGGTGGCCGTCGACACGAACAGGGGTAACCTGCTCATTATGGGGGTTTCTGATTATTCAGATCGATGCTATTAAACACTTTTATATTTCCGGAAATGGACGAATGCGGAAAAATAAACAAACAAATGAATGACCGAACAAATTCTATAGAAGCAAATGGCCGATCAGGGTTAGTAAGTAACTTTTATGACGAGTTGTTTCTGGGGGAATTCTCGAATGAAAGCCAAATATGAATAAAAAAGTTTATATAAATAGGCGGGTCGGGTAGATGCTTAACTTAGTATTGCGGAATTCTTGACGAGAACAACAACACGATTAAAAATGTCCAAAGAACTGAAAGTCATAGTGACGCTATTTGCGATCTTTATGCTGTCCTATACTGAAACAGCCGTGTTACGGAGCGAAAACGCGAAATTGACGGAATTGACACTTGAGACAACCACAGCATCTGTCGAGGAAGCAACTACGTCAGATGAAGTTTTAGAGACGACTGTAGCCAATGAAATTGACTCAGCCTCTCCACGAAGCTACGATGAACAGGCTACTGTTCCAAATGGAATTGCCACACTAGATCCTGCGCCTGGCACACTTCAAGATATCGAAGTACGTCTCGACAATAGCAACAACGTTGAACGTAGCAATGAGAGATCCGCCAAATTGTTGTTACTGAGTACACCGAAGTTGGTCGGGAAACGACCTGAAGAAGAAGTTATCGAGGAAGATTCAGGCATAGATGTTAATGTGGAAACAACGACTACTGCGGATCTAAGTGATTCTGAAGCTACTACGGAATCCGTTGAGGAAAAAGTTGCAAGTAAAGAAGAGGATACAAAAAAGTCGGAAGGCGTGACAAAACTTTATGCGGTTAATGCAACCGAGGTCGGTGAACTTGATCATAAGGTGAATAGTTCTACAACTGCTGCTGCTGCTATTGCAGAGAAGGAACCTGAAACTCATAATGACAATATAGCTGCCACCGTCCTTGTGGAAAGTGAGGCTGAATACTTCTTGACAGAAGTAGAACTTGATGCCGATATTGAGGAGTTCGGTAGCTTTACACATGTTGGCAGTGAAGAGCACTTACAGCCCATCGTGCAATCAGTGGAGATTGTACCAACCAGCTTCGATGATCCCTTGATTGTGAACTTTGTGCACAATCTTTGAGGATTTTCTATAGAGCGTAGCCTCAATGTTAGCAACATTTCTTGTTAAATTGCATGAATCCAAATATTTACGTGGTTAAAATAATATTTAAGTTTATTAAAATAAAAATTCATTAAACGAACTATTCAGGTTGTTTCAATTCTACTTATGTACGGCGTTTAGATCACGTAGGAAATGACAATGCACTGATGAAGTGCCGGTCGATCGAAATATTCAATGAGCTGATAAGCTATTCAAAATGTATAAAAGCCAATGATATAGTTTAGGAAACCACAATTTTAGCTCAACTCAACTCACAAACATGTCAAAGCTTACTATCATTACCTTATTAGTCTGCGTGGCTGTAGGTGTTAGTGCAATTGAACGGCAACGAGGACGTGGTTTCGTACGCATTGCTGCACGTCAGGAGACACAACCAAAAGTTGCAGCCCCAACCCCCTATCCTTCAGCGGCGGAACTAAAGCCAGAGATTTCATTTGACGAAGTAGAGAACACGGCAACGAATCGAGATGATTTTCTTCCAGGTCAAGTTTATGGCCTCCCCGAAGACGAAACAGATACAAAAGATTTTGCTGTGGACTCCACCGATGCACCAGAACTTATTGGTGTTGATACAATTCCCGAAGATGAAGAGGAAGTTGTCGAACCAAACTTAGTAAAGGAATCACAAGCTGCTCGATTCACTTTTAACCGGCGTTTTAGAAGCCGCCTACAGTCTGATAAATTGCAAAGGGCTTAAAATCGATACGAGTAATACGAGAGAATCTATCAAAAGTTTAACCGAAAAGGAATACACGCCAAATGTAAATTTCAATAAAATCGTCTGTCTTTTATTTTATTTAGAAACTTTTTAATTCACTTTCAAGAAAACTTAAATCCAATAAATTTAAATATGCAAAGCACGTTTACTTTAAGTTAAGGCCAAGTTCGTAGAATTTTATTATGATCAAACAGTTCGGGGTAAAGAAGTACTCGTAATTTTATGTTAATAGAATTTAAAGTAAGATGGTAGTTAGAACTTCCGCTCCTCAAATCTATTAAAAAAATGTGCGTAAACTTGACCAAGCACGACTGACCTAGTGAAAGGCTCAATTGACTTGGAAGTAAACAATAAAAAATAAACAAAAATTAAAACTTTGGGTTTATTAAAGCTTACACAAACTACGCATAAGTTAATTTTGTTTAGTTATTACTTTAAAATTTTTTTGTTTTTCATAAGTTTAAATCATGGGTTTACACAACATTAATTATGTCTTATGAGTTCTTCCAATAAAACATTAGAGCCTTTCTGATGAAGTCTACTACCTTGTGCAACAATTTGAAGGTACAGTGGTCAGAATATTGAGAGAGACATACGAGTCGAATTAAGCAAATAAATATCCTGTGCAAAGTTTCTTATCTTTTTACTTACTTTTAAAAAAGTAGAACTTTTCCGAATTTCACGAGTTGGTTTGGTTGATGTCTATTAAACTCCCAAAACAATGCTCACGAAATCTTAAAAACAAACTATGCTATAATAATTTGGTTGCCCTCACGATTCTTATCATAACAATACTATATTTTTATAGGATCTCTTCGGTGCATGGTTCCATGCATTCTAATTCTCAAAATAAATAATGAGGAGTATTACAATTTATCATTTCTGTACAAAAAAAAACTTTATTTCATCGTTTAATATTAATACTTATGTACTATAATTATAACTTTAACATAGAGATTTGTGGTCAAATCAACCAATACTATTTCAAGCGATGCACTTGGCTTACCAGGTTTGGAATTGCTCCGTGTAGACAAACGGACGAGTCACAAGTTGTGGCTGAGCCGCTATTAAAGGTTGCGACCTGGCTGCTATAAGTGGTATTGCCACAGGTGCACGTGCTACCACAACAGCCCGACCAATGGGTACAGTAATGGCTACACGTTCTGCGTCAGGATCATCTTTGGCACCATCAGCAGGTTTTGGAGCCAATGGATCTGTGCTGACACCACAGACCGGATGCTTTGATTTGTCAGTGGATGGTGGCGTTGTTGGTTCAGCTTCTATCGCCTCAGATTCGATCTCAGTAGGCAGACGGAAAGCACGAGACGGACGGTATCCCGCTGCTGGATAAGGTGCTTTGCGTGTTTGCGACCTTTGATTTACACTCTCAATAGTCACATTTGCTGGTCCATTAATCTCTCCATCAAGATTACGTCCCGAACGCGAATCAGGTTCTTCTGTAAAACTATCAGCATTTGCAGTTGTTGTTTCTAAGTCATAATTAGTAGTTGTAGTTGTTAAATCCAATGGAAATTCAGTTGTGGTCGTGCCAAATCCCGAGCCTTCTTCGCCGAATTGACTCTCCACGTCATTTTTTTCACCTGGCAAGAAGAAAGCACGTCCTGGTCGATATCCGGCAGCTGGATAAGGTGCTTTCCTACCTTCACGAACTTCTGTCCTAAGAACACTAGGTGCTTCATCCTCTTGAACAGAAGTTGAATAACGATTTATGCGTATCTGACGAGCTTCTACTCCTCGATAATTATGTGCTACTATTGCTAGTAGCAGCATTGAACAAGCAAAACCTTTCGTACCGAAACTCATTGTAAACCGAATATCCAAATACAAAATCAACGCGAGCGTTTGCACTTAATTGAACAGAACACAACTGAGCTTCATTCAGAATTGCGCCAGCATTTTTATATAGAATCATTTGATATTCACTGCTCGGTTCTACTCGATTTAGCAGTGATTCACAATGAATGAAAGCGAGAGTTTGTCCCATAACATAGCAAATCATGGGCTACCTACCTTCCGCCATGTGCCCGAACTGGTCAACAGTAGCACGGCAGTTATCATATTAAATGATTTATTTTTGTTTTCCTTTCCTTTTCTTTTTCTTGACTGTGTTGTCTCGTCCACGCAAAGTCACAAAAATGGCAAAAATATGTTCTATGAAAATTAAATTCATTTTGTACGTGCCTGGCAAGCGAATGGGTTTGTTGCTATCGTCATAATCGTCGCTCAATTGATCACGATTCGTTCGATTGGCGTTAGAATACATATTTTTCATAATCATGATATGTCGCTGCATCATACGCATGGGCATGAGCATTATTATTATTTCATAACTACACCATACAAACATAACAACAATTCCAAATGCTTGAACTCATAGAGTACAGAATTGAACCCAAAAGGACAAATACAAATAAGTATTACTAAACAAGAAAGCAGAAGCAACTTTGCAACTCGGTCACACGGCAAAGTAAACAAGCGATTTAATATGTGAATCTGTTGTGTGCTACTGCAACTTCCATTTTGTGCAGATCAGAGCAGCTTTTGTAAAAGAGCCACTGACTCCGATGATGTGGCATAAAAGAATACGGCCAAATGCCAAACGCCACAATGTACCAAATGAAGTAGACACAAAATTGGCATTTCGCTTGTTGCTGACATCATCGCCATTGTTGATATTTGCGATGCACTTGGTCATTGTCCTGGCATTAAGCCCTTCACACATTTCGCTCATCGGTAGGCCTACAGCGCTTACCGAGTAGTACAGTGAGTGCTTTGTCAACAAGTCTAAACAAATATACACCGCCCCCAACCACACACATAGTATGTGCACAACTCTTTCGCCACACCTCAGCAGTATATGCCAATCTTTGTTGTCCTTCGCTGACAACAATAGGAAGTGTTTGTTATGTGCTCCTGTTTCGTTGTATTTGTATCTGGACTATCTACTTTATTCATAGTTACTTTGCTTATGAAAAGCGGCTCATTTGTGTTATGTCGCGACTTTCGCTTGTTTTCTGCTTTGATTTTCAATCCGAATCGCGTCTTTTCGCTTTGATTTTGGAAATATTTATTGCAGAACCATAAATAAAGTCACAAAATCATTTGGTACTATTGATGTATGTATGTTATGTACTATTTCTTGGAAGTTTTGTCACGTCCTCATCACATAAACTCAAAACTCGCACACCAACAACTTTAAGTACTAACAAACAACGTCAATGGGCTCTTCTAGGCCCATTCATGGCAATGTGCTTCAACCCGATAAGGACGTATTCTAGCATACATTCTGCACACTAAATAGTTTTCAGATGTTCAAGTCCTCGGTATAAAAGCCACCCGCACCAGCTCCAATAGTCGTCAGTTAGCTGTTCTCTTCTCATTTGATCGTACGTTCGAAACAAAACAAAAAGAGCTCGAAGATCGAAATGGCTAAGTTCCAAACTATATTTTTCGTTGTCGTTGCGCTTCTCGCTGTTTCCACACTTTTTGCCGATGCGCAACGTACACGTTCGGTCCGCTTAAACCGCCAACGAACACGAGCCTTCGCACGTCAAGAGGTTGCCGAAGCTGAATCAGTTGTTACACCATATCCTTCTGCTGACGAACTGAAGCCAGAGGTTCCTTTCGAAGAAGCCGAAGCTGCACCTACTCCCGATGAAGTTTATGGTCCACCAGAGGCATCCGCTAACAATGTACCCGATGAAGTTTATGGCCCACCTGAGCTGAGCGGAAATGATTTGCCCGCAGAAGAAGCTGCTCCCGCTGCCGCCGAACCTGCTCCCGTCGATGAACAACAAGCACGTTTGGTAGCTGCTCGTCGTCTTGCCAACTACCGCAGACGCCAAGCTGCTTATCGTCAAGCTAATGGAGCACGATTTGTCGCCGCCGCTCGCCCCGCAAAATTAAGATCAGCAACAGTAAAACGTACATCCGCCTAATCGAAAAACTTGTAACCAGCTGAACACCTGATCAGCGGAACAGCAGGTTTCAACTTCCATTCGAACTCCCAACAATCTACAATCTCTCTCACACACACACACTCGCACACAAACACACAAATAAATCACAAAATATATGAGAACAAGCGGAAAATTATTTAAGAAATATGTAAATAATATATAATACAATAAAACCTCTGTCAATATCCGAAACGAATAAAGCTTAATTCAAAAGAGATTTTATAGTGACATTATGAGATAAGAACAAATTTATAGTATAAAGAATAAATACATCCATACAAACAGTTTATGATAAATGTGATCACACTTGACCCGCTGATTATTGAGACGATTATCATCTTCTACAAAGAAACATAAAAAATATAATACTTCAACAAGGTACCAAGAATAGTGTGGTCTAAGTTAAATTTCTAATCCAACTAAACAATTTTTATTTCGAAAAAAATAAAAGAATTTAAAAATATCTGCATATTTTATGAATGTGGGCGACGCTCGCTGATGATCTAATACTTTACACGGGGCAACAGTAAGAATGGCAAACCATTATTGGTCTCCCAGAGGAAAACTCATCTACATATATGTATATATACTTATATATATATATATATAAGTATATATACTTATAGAAGTGAGTAGTGAATCTATGAAAGCAAATTTACTTTTTAGAAAAAAAAAGGGAAAAAAACCTTAACGTACTTAAAGAAGCTTAATGAAACATATTGTACATATTGTCAACAAGTCAGAGTAGTAGCTTATGTCGAAAATTGAGTAAATTGAGTTAGAACTTTTAAGTTTTTACGCGCGCTTAACATACACAAACCTATTAAAAAAAATTTGAGTTATTAAGTCAACTATTACCATGTTTTTGTATTTCATTCACCATTTAAGCGATCTTCGCTCATCGTAGTCCTTAGCCATGTTTTTACTCTCCTTAGGATACTAAACGATCTCTCTACCGTTGTCGTAGTGCATGGAGCGCAAGCAAAATGCCAATTGCTTCTTGGATTTTTGGATAAAATTCTGCATTTTCGAAAACAGATATAAAATCTGCTGGCTCTTTCTTACTCCAGCCTTGATACCAAAGATCTAGCTCATTTTCAATGCCTCCAAGATCATAAAAAGTAATTGCATTACAAATTTGTAATTTGAAATCTTTCAATGCAAGGCGTTGGACATGCGCTGGATATAAAGCTGTTAAATTGAATGCTGCATTATTATACTCTTCACGGGAGTGAATAGTATTATAAGTTTGTCATGAAGTTTGTAACACACAGAAGGAGACATCGCAGACCTCATAAAGTATATATATTTGTGATCAGCGCGATGAGATGAGTTGATTTAGCCATGTCCGTCTGTCCGTCTATTAGCAAAACTAGTCCCTCAGTTTTTGAACTAGAGAGCTGAAGTTTTGTACATAGGTTTCTTTTTACCAAACGCTGCACATTTGTCGGAATCAGCCGAATCGGACCACTATGGGGGTACCTCCCATACAAACTCCCTTTTTTAAATTAATGTTGTTATTAGAAAAAGTTTTTTGTTTTTTGACGTGTCGAACTGAAATTTGGACACTATAAGTGATCCATATCCACCAACCTTATAAATTTCAAGACCCTCGGACCACTAGCTGGGGCGTGAAGAGTATTACAACTTCGGCATAGCGAAAGTTAGTCTTTTTTTATATTTTTTTCTTGTGGAAATCTTTGCTTGAGTGCAGATATCAACGAATCCAGGTAAGGCAGAAAAATTTCACGCCGGAAGTATTCCTTTGCCCGAGGGTTCGTCCTATTTTGTTGCTTTTCTGCAACTCTTGGCACACAAATATCGAAGGAAGCTTCCTGTGCTAATTCCATACACTCTTCAAAAATGTCATTAAATATAATCTCAGGTGCTGATCGGTCCTAGCTTTATAGAGCGAAATTGTTTAAACCACCTGTTAATGCAATGTAATGTTTATTAAGAAGAAACAATAGCGCTGCAAATTTGGTGATGACAGATAAGATGAGAAGGAGAAAGAATAACTTGAAAAAAAAACGCAAAGAAAATTCAATCTTTTAACGGAAATTTTTATATTTGAGAAGATCAGGGACCGCAAATGTTGTTGTCACCAACTTTTAGTGGGGGGCAGCTGCTTTTTTTATAATTTTTTTTTTTGCATCAACTTTAAAATATTAAAAAAAAAAACAAAAAGAAATCACTTAACACAAAATGGGAAATATCTCAAAACATAGATTTTCGGCACTATGGTATGACTAGTTGACACAGATACATACATTACTAATTTACAAATGCCCAAGTGCCATTTTATGGGTTAAACATAATGCTCGCATCTATACAGTATACAGTATTATACTGTTTTTAAGACTCCAATACTGCATACAGCCTTTTTATACTAAAATATATACTACGTTTATCTAGGAAAAAAATATAAATCTTATATTTTTTAAAATTTCGAAATTCAAAATTATCAACCGTAATGCAAAACATCATAGAGAACGATGACAACAGGAGGCGAGTGTAAATATTTTCGAAGTGCTCATGATAAAATGGGTTTCGGTTGTGGATCACTAAGTGGAAATATTCAACCATCTCAATAAGACCGAATTCGAATACAGAGAAATGGCTAAAATCGTTGAATATATTTTATGCTTGCCAGGAACAAAGGAGAGAATCTTTTTTGCAACAAACAAAACTTGGACTTCAGACAAAACTCGATTAGAAGTGGAAACATGGAAAGCGATAATGAAATCGTCAAATGTAATTTGAAATATCCATGCGTTGATTTCTATAAATACCGCAAAACAAAACCCAAACAGCTTCGTCAAATTGGTTCAAAGTACAAACACAAAACACACATGGGTAATTTGACTACTTTTTGTGACATTAATAACTCAAAGATAAACCAAGATTTTTCGGTCCGGTTTTTTGCGTTAGGTTCTCATACCAATGGGCAATGTTTTGGAAAAAAAAAGTGTGAGAGGCGCCAAGCCCCGCCATTAATTTATTTTTTTTTTTTTAAATTATTTAAATTTTTTTAAATTTTAATTTTATAATAAAATCAGATTGATGCCACGAAAACAAGATCAAATTTTTGCTCATCAGCTTGTTGTGGTTACCTGTAATAAAAAAAGAGCTAGAGATTTTTATATTAGTATCTACATATATTATACTCATCTTACAAATATGATAACTATTATGCTTTTAGATTTTTTAAAGGGTTATAACATCATTTAACGGATATGTTTTTGTTTTTTTTAATATCCAAGATTGTTATTTTATTGAGCCAGGCATCATGTTTTTTTTTTTTATAGCTCTATTTACATATACATTTCTGTTATTTCGACAACAAATTAGAACTCACATGTACTTCTTTTTAAGACCAGTGTAAAGCATTCAAAAATCGCACCATCTGGTTCAGTTCGACCCGTTACTCATTTCTACGTAGCAAACAAGTCCACATTGCTAAAATGTTAAGGCCTAAGAAATTAAACATGTGCGCGAGAGTGCATATTTTAGTAATGCACTTATTGCAGCGCTTTACAAATATGAATTTCATTTATAAAACTGTTTTTTTTTTTTTTAGATGTCTCATATTAACACACCATTATAAATAGATCCGTTAATTTTGTGCAGTTGATGTGTACCAACACATAACACGATTCTATCCATCGACTATTCATGTAAAATATTCCTGGTATTTAACACTATAGTTAAATGTATTTCTAATGTAATGACAGTGGACATATCGCACCCTAACAACAAAAGGGGCATAACTCAAAAATTTGTAAAAACGCTCTACCAAAAAAAAAAAAACACCATTGATTTTCTTTCTTATCATATATGTACCTTCAATGTAAACAACAACAGCTTTTTGTATCAAAAAGAAGTATCAAATCATGTTTTTAACATTTTGTTATAATCGTAAGAAACGAATTACTTACTTTTTTTTGTTATTACTTTATTTTAACAAAAATTGATAATAAAATATACTAAATTCACAAAAGTAATAATAATTTAATATACACTGTCTCTAGGCGAGCTCTCAAGTAATCTAAATATACAATATACATATATGTCTTAATTGCTAGTTCCTTTTTAGAAAATTAAGTTAGGGTTGCAGTGAAAAGTGATAAGAATAGAAAAAAAAATATTGCTCTAAGAAATCAAGGGTATAAAGACAAGGTAAAGGGAATTGAGAGTAAATTATATAGAAGCTGGAATTAAAGCCACCAACATTTTTTAGCTGTATTAGTTAATTCTTTTATATCTTTATTTGTGATCTAATTACAATATTAATTCTGATGTTAGATAATACTTTTTCAACCACTTTTTTTGGTGTTAGCTCTTCCATACATTTATGTGATATAAAATAGGAAAATACTCATTGTTTTGAATATAACCATTTTTATGTAGATATAAAATTAACTGGGAGGTGTACTCGTATAACCATTAGTTAATGCACTTTCAAAATATGAATCACTGAGTACAAACTCAGTAAGAAGCTCTAATCAAGTTATTGAAGTCATCATTCAGGCATCATCCTGAGATTTGTCAATTCTTAAATGACATATACAATTTTTGATTAGAGCAGTATTTCGCAAAGCTGCCATGTAGCCCTTTATGAAGAGGCGCAAGACCTTAGAATCCGGGAGGTGTACTCGGTTAACCATTAGCTAATGCACTTCTAAAATATCAATCACTTTGATAGTAGTAAGAAGCTCTAATCATGTTATTGAAGTCATCATCCAGGCAACGACAAATATGTTTCCTGATAAGAATTATCATTAATACATAAATTCTTACGAAATCAGCTGACATATATATTTGTTTATTAGAAAAATATTTCATAAAGTTGCCTTCTGGCCGCCTATATAAGGGGGTGCAAGACCTTAGAATCCTACGTTCAAGTTTTCTTATCCTTTCCATATAAGACGGGAACATACATATTTAACTAAATTATACAGCCAAAAGTCAATATCGATCTGACAACCGTTTGATACATTATACTTAACTTTCAGTCTGGTTGAGGCATACTTGAGGAAAATGGTATTTTGTAGGGGTGAAAAGCTCTATTGGTTTTAGCAATTTGCAGATTGATGTGTTCATTAAACTAAAGGAACTTGTCTAGGAAAATGCCAAGGTATAATATTTTACACATTCCGAGAGCGGAATCACGGTGTTCGTTGTAGAAGATTTTAAACTGAAGTGTTGTCTCGAATTTCTCTCGATGTTGTAGAAATGAAATAAGTACATATTTGTTAATGATAAAACCAAAGAAAACTTTTAATTCACAAACAAAAATGAAATAATCCTTTAAATTATCAAGTACAAGAAAATAATAGTGAATAGGAATTTCCAACTTTTTACCAAATGTTAAGACTTTATAGACAAACTGTATGTAAATATATACGTATATACGCACATACTTTTTTAAGTGGGGGTTTCACTTGTTTGTCTCTTTTTGTAGACACTGCGTCACCAATTTTGAGTCATTTGTCCAGATGACGTTTAAAACCGGTTTCAGGACGCCACGCTTTTAACCAACATATAAAGTAAAGAAAGATTGAAAGAAAGAATTGTGATGAATAATTGCATAAATACACATACTTATATAGACATATATGTATATGAATGAATGTACATATAATTGTATGAATGTGTTTATATATTTAATATTTTTGGGAATTTCCGCAAACCGCAATAAACCCTCACTAAAGCGATAAAGACTCAAAAAAACAATAGTCATTTTGGATATTGTGGTTTTATAGAAATATATATATTATATTATCACTCTACAAATACTATATGTAAATGAATAATATAAGTAACTAAAAAGCAGTTTTTTGAAAGGAGATAATTTTTAAAGATATAAAACCAAACAAATTAAAATTATAATAATTAATGTAACCCCCTTGGCACCACATCCGACCACAATTGACAAAGTTCTTAAACCGGCTTAAAACGAGTTGATAAGACTACGGCGTAGCTGAAACACAAACAGAAACAGAGAAACAATCCATAGAAAGAAGAGAGTGAAACAGCATCGGAACGAAATGATGATTCGCGTTAGTTTATAAATGAATAATCTTCGCTTTAGCTCAGCAGTGAAGATCTGAATAGCAGCCGCGAAAGAGCAAAAAGCAAAACATTAAAAAAAAACGTGAATTTTTGTGAAATTACAATATAATAAACAAAGTGAATTTGAAAAACTAAATAATAGAAACAAAAGACGCTTGAATTAATAAAGAAAAATAATTATGCACATTGTAAAACAAATTGGATTCATTGTTGCGGCTACACTTCTTCTAATGCTACAAGCTGCTTCTGCTCAACGGCCCTCCTTTGCGGGTAGTCGACCTGCTGGTGGTCTAAACCAAAAGGACAAATATCTTACAACACAGAACACAATCGCAGGATCAAGTGATAATGCAGGCATTGCAAATCGTTTCGGTGCGGATCAACCTGCTCCTGTAACTATTGCATTCGGTGCTTCACAGCGACCGCCCACAGGCGTAGTACTCGTCCATCCTGAAACGCAATATGTACCATTGTCAGGGTCTGGAGTGGTGCCAGCTGCATCACCCTCATTTTCGGTGAATAATCGTTTTGGTGAATCAGCAACAACAACAACACAAAATGCAAGTGGTACAGCCACAGCTACCGCTAATGACACTGCAGGCGCAAACAGCTCTACAGCAAATTCAGCGCAGCCTCCAGCAGCAGCCAATATACCGAGTAGACTACCATTTGACGCCCACGGTGATAGTCAGCTGATTGAACAATTGAGTCGACTACCATTAGAGAAGCAACCTTTTTGGTTTGTTAATTACCAAGCGATCGAAGCTCATCGCAACAGCTCGCGACCAGCTGTCGGAGCACTCGAGACAAGGGGTTCATTCTTTGGTGGCTAATGTGACTCAAACAACTCTAGCATAGTTCTCGCTCGCTCGGTCTTTCCAATATTCCCTAGAATATTATAAAAATTTTTATTTATAATTTTTACAAAAAAAATAATCCCATCATAACATTTTTGATAACCTTTAAGCTTTATAAGTCCCATTCCCACACATTACAATGACGATAATGGAAAAACGAATAAATGAGTGTGCATACATACTATTACTCATAAATAGCTTTTGTATTGTCTTTTTTTCCACAAGCAACAATGCTTCTAAAACTTCAATACCAGAAAAAAAAACGATAGTATATTCATTCAATTTCAATTGCGAAATACCAGAGATTCTCGTACTTTCGAGCAGTTTGAAATGTAGGTGAAGGAAGGAAACTAGGTGACAACAACTGACAATCGAACCACACGACCAACTGCCGTCAGGTGTCACAATAAAAACAAGCTAAGGCGATGAAGATACGAAGAAGAAGAAGGGCAAATTTATTGTCTTAGAGTTTCTTCGAATGCAAAGTTCTTAAAGATTCATGGCATATTTATTTGAAGGCATGATTACCAACAATTGGCACAAGAATAACAATAAATAAAATAGATGCAGTGCATCAATGTAAGTGCACAGAAGTAAAATAAATGAAGATGGATTACATTTTAATATTGTATATGCACACGTTATGCGTTATAAACTTTCGTAAAATATTGAAAATGCCTTTATTCTTCAATTCCATTAATCTTTTAAGCAAATGTCAATAAAGAAGGAATCAGATCACCCTCTCCTTCTTCCCAGTCTTAAAATGCCTTTCACAAAGCTTGCAGTTGTGCTGAATACGTCAACGGCTGGTTAATCAGGTAAATCTGGTGTTGCGTCGGAAATGAAAATGGCGATGGCGAGAAAGCCACTGGAACACTAGGAGCAACCAAACGTTGTGTATGCAACAAGTTTCCCCTTTGAAGTTTTGAATTCTTTCGACGACTGGTTAAGCGCGACAAAGGTGTTGTTGTTGATTTAATTTCAACTGAACTTATTTCTTCAGCTTCTGGGTTGGGTGCCAACGCAACATCATCATCGATTTCATCGCTTGTCAATTTGTCTGTAGGAGAGTCAAAATTTGGTGGCCTGATCGGCTGAGTCTCAGGAGCCGCTTCGAATGTAATTTTTGGTTTAAGTTCTTCAGTTGCTGGGTATGGTATCGGTTGCACCAATTCCTGTCTTCCAATCTTTGTCAATTGGGCTGGGCCTTTTCGTAAACGCAATGGTTCTGCACTACAAAAACCAGCACCAACGAGCGCCATTACTATAAGCATATTTCTTACTTGTTGCATTGTATGATGTAGGTTATTGTGTTCTTTCATCAACGGGTTTCAAGTGTTATGTTGCTACCATAACAGGTACTTCAACTTTTATAGGGTCAGACTAACGATAACGATGTTGTAGATGTCGAGACAGCAAAACGCTGTGCATATCAAATAGATATCATTCGAATTCGATTTGAATTGACTGTGATATTAAACAAGCAACCCCCTTGCATGTCAACTAACAACTTAAAGTATAAATTCTGATATTTCGATAATAAAGCACAAAAATATCAATATTTATTACTTTTTCTATATAGAAATATTTATAAATAAAACACAAAAACAAACTGCTGGTCAGTAGCAGTCTTTAACTAGCAGCAGGCCCTTGGCCAAATGTCACGTAGCCCTAATAGTCATTGGCTGCCGAAAATAATACTAAACTGCCTCCAAGATACCAAATAGGGAAACCATTGAACACAAAGAATGACTAAGAATTCAATATAAAAGACAATGGAATTGCCCCAAACCACAGTATTCTGCAAACACCATTGAGTAACATAACAAAAAACATTTCCATTCATTACATAATTGTATAACATGGCGAAGCACTTTGTAATCCTAGCTGTTTTGGCTTTAACATTGGTGTCTGTTCAAGCAGAACCTGCAAGATTCCGTGCTAGAAAGATTTTCCTTGCTAGACAAGAAGCAGCACCTCAAAATGACCCGGCTGCTGCAGCACCATATCCTCCAGCAGGCGTTACACCTGAGGTACCTTTCGATCTGCCTACTGAAACTGAAGCACCTGCAGCACAACCAGACCTAACCTATGGCCCACCAGACAACACATATGGCCCACCTCCTACCGACGCAGTTGCACCTCAGCCAGATAATACCTACGGACCACCTGCCGATGATTCCGCTGCTCCATTGCCTGATAATACTTATGGTCCTCCAGAAGCAGCTGAACCTGCTATCGATGATCCAGCGGCAGCCGCCGAAGAGCCTCTACCCAATGATTTGGTTTCTCAAAATTTGATTCAACCACGCAATAATCGTTTACGCTTCCGTGCCCGACCTGTGTCACAACGTTTACGTACAGCTCCAGCCCCAGCCAACCTTGTCGAAATAATTCGTTCTAAGCCCATTCTGGTCTACACTTTGGAATAGACTTCAAAGTAGATACGAGAATCTACAAAAACTTGATATTTACGCAAATTGTTGTTTTTTATATTAATACTCAATAAATTAATTGTAACTTCGAAAAAATTAAAATCATTTTAAACTTATATGTCTATATATTGATCTGTAAATTATTAATCTAAAATATTCTAAGTTATGAGTTTGAGACAGTGTTGGCATTAATCAATTAATTTGTTAGTCAATTATTTGATTAATTTAATCATAATTAATAACTAATCATTTGATTAAATTCATACATCCCTACGGAACCAGAAAACGGCATTGGTGTGTTATATTTAATAAACCCTTTGCCCAAAACACGATATCTTTTGTAGAAGTTTTGGTTCTTGGCTGCCCTCGGCAAAAAAATTTTTAATTATTAATTACGCTTCACTACAATAGCCGGAACTAAAATAAAAAAACACGTCTTCCTACTGGCGTGTATTATTGGCTACATTGTTGACTGTTAAATTTCCTTTCTCAGGACTGATTTAAAAAAGTTTATTCATACTAGCCACTTTTTTTATTGTGTACAGGTTCACTAGTTTCACTCGAAAGAATGTGAAATTAAAAAAAAAAAAAAAAAAAATTATTAAATTAATCATGAAACAAAATTTTGGATTATGATTTTTAATTATAATCATTAATAAGATTAACTTTGGGCCCACACTGGTGTGAGATGATAACCTTAACCCATAATTCCAATAATTGGAATAAAATTGTTTAACTGTTAAGAATCAAATTGTCATTTATAATTTACCTAAACTGGATATTTGTGAGCATAAATATTTTGTATATTTTCAATAATACATAATACTTTTTTCGATTTTAATGCACGTATATGAATTGCTTAGGTTTTATTTTAAAGTGCTGATAGAAATATGACAACTACAATGTACTTTTATCATATCATATTTTTATTTTCCATTCATCATTTCTATGATGAAGCTGTTTACAACACTTTGTTAAAAAAATATGTGACAAAAATATGAATATCGTATAAATGATGTATCTATTTCTATGACCAATTATATAAGACTGTGAATACTTCTTCATAAAAATTATGTATATGGAAAATAAAAAGGAGTAAGTATAATCATAAATTAGAATCGGAAGGAAACGAAATTATATTTGAAATATTTAATAATTTATAAATAAAGAATATTATAAAATATATATAAATTGATTGTTTTATGGGGTTTCCCTAGTAATTGTGGCTATTTTTTGTTTTAAATTGGCAAGACTATGCCCTAGTTTGTGATTGCTGCTTCAAATAAAATTAAAATTCTATTGAAAATAAAAACCAGTATAAAGATTAATTTTGGCTATGCCGAAGTTTTATTATAATACTCTTCACGCACCTTCTGATTATTGTTCAAAGTTCATGTTTTGTATGGTAGGTACCCCTCTCCTAATGGTCTGAGGGTCTTGAAATTTACATGGTAAGTGGATCAATCACTTGTAGTGTCTTAATTTCAGTTTGATAGTAACAAAAGACAAAGAAGTTTTTCTAATAAGAAGACGAATTTAAATTTGGGGTTGTATGGGAGATACCGCTCATATTGGTCCGATTTGGCTGATTCCGACAAATGTGTTGCGTGTTTGAAAAGAAAGCTTCGTGCAAAAGAGGCTATGTCATATTACTATGTTATACAAAACTTAAACCATATTTTCCATCAGAGTTCTCAAAACTTGTATGCACAGTTGATCATATAATACGATGAAAATATCATATTTTAATATATACCATAATTCTCTATCACCTTTATAAATTTTGTCAAGTTATTTTGAAGAAAATTAGAGTAGTTTCCCACTCACAATCCTTTTTATTTCGACCTTTTATGTAAAATATGTAATAATATCTCAATAACACTAATGACTTTATATTATTAATATTTTTGAACATAGATAGATAAATATTTTCCTTAGGAATGTCTTAAAGGTTTCCTTGATTCTATGACACAACTTACTATTACTATTCACTTCATAAGAGGTATAACAATATATGAATTTAAAATTTTTAAGAACTACAAATAAAATACTTTGTTTTGAGGTAAGTGTAGGCTGACTTTAATATAACTTAACATTGATTGGGTTAATTAGGAAAAAGGTCACGTAAAGTTATTTTCAACAGCGACACTAGTAAATAGCAATAACAATCATAACCACGACATAAACAAAAGGAATTAAACAGAGTTATGAAGCCCAGATAATTATCAAAGCTTATACCTATGCATAAATTAGTTAACAATAATCAAAATTTATTAAGAAGCTTATTCTTGTCTTGAATTGTATAAAAACAGCTCAATTTAAGGTTGGAAGAACATAATTATTTCAACATCTCATTGAAGCAGAGCAAACAAGAAATACAATAGAAAAATGACAAAGAAAATGGGCAAGATATTAGCAATTTTGATCCTAGGTTTGGCTGTGTGTGCTACGGCGGATCCTATTCGGAGGCGTCCAGGACAACAACGTGGATTTGCACGTCAAGAGGCGGCGGCTCCTCCAAGCCCTGCACCTACTGGTTACCCAGATGCGGGTGTTACACCATCAGTTCCTTTCGAATTACCACCCAGCTCTGCGGCCACAACACCTGACAATACATATGGGCCACCACCACAATTGGAAGCTCAGCCAGAATCACAGCCGGACAATGTATACGGACCACCAGAAGATGTAGAAATACCTGCTGATGCACCAATCGAAACAGATGACATCCCACAAGAACCCGAATTGGAAGGAGAAGCAGAACCAGAACCAGAAACTGAAACCAGAAACCAAAACGAACCAGAGGCAGAAGAAGAGCTAGTAGCAGTCGCTGAAGATGGTTCGATAATTGCAGTATCTAACTCTTTTGATCAACGTGATAAGCCAGCACGTTTATACCAACGATTCCCACAGTCTCGCCGCCGTCAGGGACCAGTATCAGAACGACTTGTCCTAGCGAAGCCTCAAAATATTATCTATATGTTCAGACAACAGAGTTTTTAACAACGCCAAAATTAGTAAAAAAAAAAAAAAACAATTTTAAAAATATATTATACAATCTTCTTTCATAAAATATAAGCCAAATAAAAACTAATACTACTATAATTGAAGTTCTGAATTACTTACTTTTTAATACAAAAATGCATTTTTTGTACATATGACTAGATATAAGGGCGCCATTTGAAATGACCATCACAATATAAATAAGTCAATTGTGTTGCCAGACACGTCTTTGTATTTTATCCATATTAGTAATCTTACCATTGGGAATGGTTACCACAAATATACTCAGCAATATGCGTGACCCCTAATGCCAAAATATTGTAACCAAACCGAAGGTTTTTACGCCTAAAAAAAATTACTATTTAACAGCATGTTGCTTGAGGTGAACATCAGAAAAAGTTTTACCGTTGAAATGTTCAACACACGGTTAACGGTTGTTGTGGTTATTTTTGCCGCTTACTTCGTAAGTGCCCAGGCTAAGGAGAAGCGTGCAACCCGTGTCATTTTTCCTGGCCCTGCAAATATAAAACAGCTACCACCATCAGTAATAGCAAGGCAAGATGCAGCTCCATATCCACCGGCCGGACTTCAACCAGAAATTCCATTCGATCTACCCACAGATGAATTACCAGAATTTCTAACAGAACCGCCACTAATATATGGTCCACCTGATCAAACATATAGACCACCTGACGAAACATATGGACCACCGCCAGATCAAACCTATGGACCACCAGACCAAACATATGGGCCTCCTGATGAAACCTTTAATCCACCAGAATCAACATACGGACCACCACCCCCAAATGACGATGGCTTACCTCAAAGTGCATCCATTCTTCAACCAAATGGATTAGTTTTACAAACACAATTAACGCTTCCAACAACTCAACGTTTGCAAATCTTCAGACCACCACGACCAGCAAAATTACAACAGCAAAGACCGGCAAAACTGATAGTTGGACCGCCAATAGCACATCACCACCAATCCATCAGACCTGCTCGACCAGCAAAACTACAACAACAAAGACCGGCAAAACTAATTGTTGGAGCGCCATTAAAATTTCTGACTGGCGTTCCATTTCCTCAAACACACCTAACGTTGCCTTTGCCACAACGTTTAAGTGCCTTTAAGCCATCTCGATTGATAGTTGGATCTCCAGTAAAACTTTCAAATGGGATTACAATTCCCCAAAAGCAATTAAGTTTACCTTTTCCACAACGCTTAACGCCATTTAAGCCATCAAGATTAACAGTGGGTGGACCTTTAAAAAAGGATCATTTAAAAGTTATCGAAGAAGGAATAGATGCAGTGTTCGCACAATTGACACCATCAATAAAACAACCAATCATTGTTGGAGGTCGTATCATTGGCTATTCTGACAGGACGCAGAATTGGTAAATGATAATTTATTTAAGTTGTCTGAAGAAAGAAAGAATAAAAATTAATGTGATTTCTATAATTGGGAATTTTGAATTCAATTACATACGCTTCCTCTATATAAAGCAAGTGTCACATGTCTGGTAATAGTAAAGTTGAAACTTCTTTCTTAAGGTCAATTTTCGTTTCGTTTCACATCTCTGCAAGTCTTCCTTTGTTTTACAAAAAAAAAAACTCCAAACCATGTGTGTTTCCCCTTTCATTCAATTACATTTCATAATTTTAACTTTTTAGTAATAACAATTCCTTGTCTTTTAATGTATTCAACAAAATGAGGCTGCCAATCTATTAAAAAAAATATTCGCGCCTCTAATTACAGTGCAAAAAAGTACTTAATGTTTAGTGTTTTACAACACTGCTTGTCAATAGCATGTAGTTGTAGTCGCCGAAAGAAGAAGATAAACCACGCGCAAGTTGTGTTTTGTTTTGATTTCATTAACAAATCATAATCATAATTATTTTAATTAGTTCGATTAGTAGTAAAGAGACTCACCCAACAGTAAATAATTTTATTTACAGTTGTGAGTTTGTAAACTTGACTTCATAATCGCACAACCAGTTTATAACTTTAGTAATTATAAACCTTCGGTTGACCGGCAAGAACTGACTTCATTAACATTTTGGATTTTTTAGTATAATACATTAAAATATTATAAATCATGGCTGGCGTACTATTTGAAGATATTTTTAATGTAAAAGATATGGATCCTGAGGGCAAAAAATTCGATCGTGTGTCCCGCCTTCACTGTGAATCCGAGTCATTCAAAATGGACCTTATATTGGACATTAACTCGTGGCTTTACCCAATGGAACTAGGCGACAAATTCCGTCTTGTACTGGCAACAACGTTGCGCGAAGATGGTTGTCCAGATAGTGGTGAGTACCACCCCATGGAGCATGAAGGAACACGCGCCGACAGCTTTGAATATGTAATGTTCGGCAAGATTTATCGCATTGAAGGTGACGAGGCACAAAACGAAGCATCTCGACTGTCGGCATATGTTTCCTTCGGTGGACTACTTATGCGATTGCAAGGCGACGCGAACAATCTGCACGGTTTCGAAGTGGACCAAAACATGTATCTGTTAATCAAGAAACTTGCATTCTAGATATTCAAATATTGGCGACTTTTACAAATGTAACTTTAACTTAATGTAAATAGAAAATATTTTTCATATAAAATATGATTTCATGTGTATAATTTCCAGCAATTTATTAAGGGCATCAACAGCCTTAAATAATAGTACAACAGGGATTATAATACGCAGTATAAAATATCAAAAATATTATAACCGGATGGGCTTGGGCATCGGCAATCTAGTACCCCAAATAAGATACAGAAATGGCTAGACTGCATTAACACTTCATGCTGTACAACGTCCCTTATTGCAATACACAGTAAAAACATTATAGCCGGATAAGCATCTATTCGTATGCCCTATTGGAAATATTTGTGTATATGTAATTGAGCATTAATAATCTTAAAAACCGTTATATATATTCTTGGAAGCACTCAACATTTCCTTAAAAGTTGTGGTATTAAGCAATTCATTTCCAAAGAGATCCATAAAAACTATTATTATTTTATATCACAAACGGATTCATCTACTTATATCGAAGTCGTTGGTGCCGCTCAATCATTTTGTATTTCATATTTGTTCGTTTTTCCACATACCCGTGGACGCAATCCACAGTTTTTGTCCGGGCAGAAGAGATCCGCCCACCGAAATGTATTTTGTTCTTATTGAAACACACATTTAACATAAGAACATAATCGAGCGAACGAACAGTTACCATGTTTTTAAAATAAAATTTTAATTGACTCAAAAACATCTCGATTCCTCAAATGCACTTGAGGCGCTTAACGTTTCTCATACATTTATTAAAAAATTGCATACGATTTGAAAAAAAATTTTATAGAGTTAATTGCATATAAAAAAATATGTCGTCCTTGGAATTTGTTTCAAATAGGTTCATATACTTATGTGAAAAAATCATAAATAACAAATGCAGTTTTTTCGAAATGACTTTGTTTTAGAGAAATATTTGCTATAAGGGAATTCGTTACAGAGAGATGACCCGAATGTAATTGTCATCATGGTAATTAATAATTAAGTATTATATATTTTTTCTTTAATAAGAGGTGTAATTTTGATATTCAAAGAAAAATGGCATTTTTTTAAATAATTGATTGGATGTTTATTTTATTATAAATTAATTATTATTCATGCCGTTAATAAACCTTCGCTAACAAATGTTTACGGATTATATGCCGTATTTTCTGGCCCAGAACGGTCTCAAATGAACAACTGCTGCTGCTAGCTAACAGTCATCCAGTTAGTGCCGAAATAAAGCAGCGGAAATGGAGTTAGATTGGCCACACTTGACGTAGAGAAGATGACAACATAGCAAAGATGGCCTTCCAATGGAATCCGCAGGGCAACCAAAGAAGGGGTCGTCCTCGTCAAACATGCATACGCACCGTCCACAATGAGAGCAGAGCCATAGCGACTTGGAATGAGCTAAGATACTTATCAACTGACAGAAACCGTTGGAGAGCTTTTGTTTCCGCTCTATGGTCCGATTAGGAGCGATATCTCGTATTCGTACATTATATCAAGGAATTAAAAAAAAAAACAACAAAAAAAAAAAATGCCGTTAATAATGGAAAACAACATCAGCCAAATGGCAACCACGACCATGCTTACAGGACCATATCCTTTTCATGAATTTTTCCATAACCAAATCGCAAAGTGGCTGTCCTATGTCTTCGATAGCATCACGAATTCCATATTTGAGGTCTTGAATCAACGCTGGGCGTAGACCTTATCACAAGACCTCGGTGGCCAATTGTGATCACCTCTTCGAGAGATAACACGGTCCGAAAACTTTTCCCGTAAAAGATCAATGGTTTCGTTGCTTGTGTGGCACGTAACGTCGTCTTGTTGAAAGTAAACGTTGTCCTGATCAATACCATCCAATTCCAGCCATAAAAAATCATTAATCATCTCTCGATAGCGCAATCCATTCACCGTTACTGTTGCGCCAGCCTCATTTTCGAAAAAAGTAAGATCCCATGTTCCCGCAGGATCATAAACCGCACCAAACAGTCACACGTTGAGGATGGAGAGGCTTTTCAACAATAATTCTTGGGTTTTCCGAGCCCCAGATGCGACAATTTTGCTTGTTCACGTAGCCACCGAGGTGGAAATGGGCCTCATCAGTCAAGATGATTTTTCGATGGAATTCTGGATCATTTCTATGCATTTCAACGACCCAATCAGGAAAGACACGACGTTGTTGATGATCGGCCGGCTTGAGTTCTTGTGTTAACTGAACTTTATAAGCGTTAGGACCCAAGTCTTTATGCAAAATACGGTGTAATGACGTTTGTGGAATGCCCAATTTTAAAGAACGATGAGGAATGGACAAACCTGGGTTTTCTTCAACACTGGGCTACAGCAGCAATATTCTCAGATGTTCTTGAGCGACGTGCACGGGTTTTATCCTTCACATCACTAACTTGTCCCAATAGCTCGAATGTTTTCACCAGTTTCTTTATTGCTGTCCGACAAGGTGTTTCACGACGACCCAAAAATGTTTTAGTTTTACGAACCGTCTCTGCCAAATTTTCACCATTTTTATAGTGAATTTTAATAATTTCAATGCGTTGTTGAAGCGTGCATCGTTCCATTTACCAAAAGTGACATCAACCGAAATAGCGGGCTATTCAAAAAACACCTCTTATTGGAAAACCCTTTACAAACATATGCAATCAGATCGTGCATAGGATCCCTACAATACAAGGGCAGTGTTGAACAATGCAATTCCAAACTATTAAATTATTGTTGACTCGTTTTCGTGTATTCGCTAAAGTGGACGCTAAGATTTTCTCAGTTGTCCATCAAAATTATTAATTAAAAATAATTAAACAAATAAATTTAACATGCTGAGAAATGAGTGCTATTCACGGTAAAATGTATTCAGTGCTTGAATGACAGTTGCGGGTGTTGATGCTTGTTTAATGGGCGACACCACCGTCAAACACAAGTGAGCAGAAGAAAAATCTAATTAGCTTAACAGACAAGCACACAACGTGATTCTTTTTTGATTTTATATTCTTATTTATAGAAGCAATATGAGAATTTGAACTATATCCAATTGACTGACGTTCACCATATGGGTTGGTTGAGTAATGACAGCGAAGGAGGTAAGACTCCATAGTCTCATAGACTATGTATTTGTATTTATTTATTTATTTATGGTTATGGTGTGTTATGTTTACTAAAATTTGAATAATATTGGTGTTGGTTTCGAATCGCATTTCATTCTTTAATATTATTGTTCCCTCTATTTGAATTTCTTGATTCATTTATTCTAAAACTATTTGCATTGAAAACGAAAGACTGCAATTTGACACAAACTGAGCAGTATCACATCAAAATTTCATCCCTCTACTATAGTCAAATATCAGTCTATCAGTTCCAACAATAATCAATCAATACGTTTGAATGATGTTCAATATGTTTTCATCGCCATTTGTTGTTGAATGTGGCGTACGCCGCCTTCTTCTTTCAATTGTTCACTCGTTACTTGCGTCATTGTGTAATTTAATTTGTGCGCTACTGTATGTGGGGACATTGATGATAATCGTGAGTGAAGGAGAGGCTGCTATGTGTGAGATGTGCGAAGCGAAGTATGCATTTGTGTTTTAATTTAGTTTTGAATAGTATTTTATGCATGATTTGCGTGTTCTGTTGTTCTGTTCTGTTTGGAGGGACAAAGCCAATTATTACAAGGAGAAGGGTTTGGATACGCGCCGTTTGACTTGAACGACATTAACCAACACACTGGTGGACACGCTAATTTAAAATGAACGATTGCGACCATAATGCTCTTTCTGCGAAAAGTACTCAACACATTGTACGTTCTCCTTCAATGGCATTCGATACATAAGCGACCCACAAAAGGGTGCGGTTACTCCATCGCTGTTGAACCGTTGCACGACGACGACTATGACGCGTCATAAACGTTTCATAATTAACCGATTTCCTTTTCGTTTCTCATGACGCTTATGTATGTTTATGGTACGAGTGTATACGATCACACAGTCACTTTAGATGGGCACCTATCACCCGGAAATCTGTTAGCCAGATGTTCTCAAGCAGACTACTACTTTACTCTTTTCACTTTCCTTACATAGCATTTTCATTAGAACATACATATGTATGTAGTATTTTCTGTGCTCTTGCACATATATACACATGATGACGATGATGATGATGTGTCTGGCTTTCAGAAGGCGGTTCATAGAACCATGTACACATGTACATACTCGTATGTATATTTGTTGATTTCAATTCTTATTTTTCAGTTTGTCGTCTTCGAATAAAGAGCTTCGGGTGATAGCACAGTTGGACGGTTAACATTACATATATTATTTTGCTCTGGTTTATTGTTGAGTGTCGATTTATTTTGCAATTTAAATTTTTGTTTCTGCCGTCCGTGACTTTTCGGTGTTTGTCGTATTTTTTGATTGTTTTTATGAGTGGTGTGGTGTAGCTAACAATACTATCTAAAAATGCTCCGATAGCACTTTTTGTATTTCGGTATATATGAATGTGTCGCAATAAGTTTTTAGCAACTAATTCGATTCAGTTTACAAGTCAAGTTTCTGTTGTTGTGTGCCCTGCCGTGCCAGCAATCTGTTTAATGAAGATTCTCTTCAATAACGAACGTTGTGGCCCCTGAAAATACTGAAATTACTGAACAAGGCAATCATTGTTTCAGTGTGTGAAATGACTACGCCTTACGCGTGCTTATCTATTGTCAAATTGCCGCTTATCAGTCAGACATCGCGCTCTTATCAAAAAATTTCTATTTTTATTCCACTGCCGCCAAGTCAAACAAAAGATTGAGGCGACAAACTCTCGCAATTGTTTTGTTTTTGCTTGTATTCATAAATACCTGGAAGTTGTTGGAATTGTTCTATGTTCTTGTTGTTTGTGATGAACTAAGCAAACAAAAGTGTTCTTGATAACAACGACAACAGTTTTACAATAAAAGATTGTCATCGTTGTTGTATTTATGAAGTTCACTTGAGCTGTTGACACAGCTGGTTTTCAATTCCCTTCATTCATGTACTGTGCCGTGCCGTGCCGTGTAGTGCTGTGCTGAGTTGAGTTGTTTAGTGCTGATTCGTAAAGTTCCATCAGTACATCAATTTTGTGACGTGTGTGTAAAATTAATTGTACCTCGCTGTGACACATTTTCAACGCTTCATTTTTTATCACTTTGCTTTGTTCTGTTCTCTTTTGCAGCTTTACTAATTAACAATAAAAAGAAAATTAATAAAAAAAAAAAAAACAAACAAAAAACTGAAAGTACAAAAAACGAAATCATTTGAATTTATTAACGAAAATAAATTAAAATCATGGTGATGGATAAATTTTCAAACTAATTCCTTTCTCTCTAAAAAAAAAAACTATCAAATAAAAAAAAAGTAGAAAACTTCCTTTAATGTAGTAGGAACTTTGAAAGCTCTAAGCCAAAATAATAGATTAAGTAACAAAAACCAATACAAAGAAAATAGGTGAAGGTTGTTAAAAAAAAAAAAAAAAAATCTAAAAAAGAAGTTAGTCAATTGAGTTAAATTTCCATCATCATCATCATCATTGTTAATTATGGTACGCAGTCGACGCTCGATCTCGAAAGAGGATGTCGCATCGCTATTAAATGATAGCGGAATTTCGTTATCATCGCCACCCGCAGTAAACCAAACGGAAGATGAAACCGAAGATCAAAAGCCTGGCTTAGGTAGTAATAGTAACACTGAAGAAGATGGAGATAGGGATGGTGATGGTGATGCGGATGGAGATGGAGATGAGAGTGATGAAGACTATGTATTGCCTCCAGCTAAGAAAGCACGCACTAAAGCAATCAAAGTGGAAATCACTTCAACGCAACGAAAAGCTCATGTTTGTTCGATTTGCGATAAAGAATTTGGTGGCAAAACCGATCTAAAACGTCACATGCTTATACACTCGGATGAACGTCCACACAAATGCGAGAAGTGTGGCAAAAGCTACCGGCAGGCGGTGAACTTGAAGAATCACATAACAACAGCACATGAAGGACGAAAAGAATTTGCTTGCAACCTCTGTCCCAAATCATTTGCACTCAAAGAACGTTTGCGTCTCCATATGCGCTTGCATTCGGGTGAGAAGCCCTATGCCTGTGCATTATGTGACAAGCGTTTTGCACGAGGCGGTCAGGTAATTTAATCTTTTAAATTTCATTCCATTTTGTTAAGAAATTAAAAATTATTTCTTCTTCAGCTTCAACAACATGTTGTCTCACATCACAAAACCAGTATTCAGCAATTTAATTGTATTAAATGCTCGGCAAGTTTCTCGACAAATACAAATCTACGCGTGCATATGGAACGTCACGAGCAAGGACCCGATCATCGTTGTGCCATCTGTGAGGAGCAATTTCCCAATGAAATTTCCCTGCGCGCACACATCAATCAAATTCACTCAAAGTTAAAAAAGTTCGAGTGTGAAATTTGTCAAAAGACAATCCAAGTTGATGATGCGTTAACACACATGAAGAAACACACGCCAATTAAAATGCACGTTTGTGAGGTTTGCAATTCATTCTTCACACAAAAATCACAGTACAATGTCCATATGCGCATGCATACGGGTGAAAGACCGTACCAATGTCGGGTAAGATATACACATGTACATTATAAGATAGATCATCCCACAAATTATAGTTTGACTTTCTTTCAGATATGTTATCAGACTTTTGCACACTCTAGCGTATTGAAATTGCATATAAGAAAACATACTGGTGAAAAGCCCTTCAAGTGTCTACTGTGCACAGATGAAGTATCCTTCTCTCAACTGGCACATCTGAAAACACATATGAAGAAAATACATAAACAACATAATCCTTATATGTGCGAGGGCTGTCATGAATTCTTTAAAATCAAAGTGGAACTGCAAGCTCATTTAAAATTGTGTACCAAGCAAAGCAGCAACAATAACAACGATGATTTGAATGGCAATGATGAAAGTGATCAGCAAGCATTGTCAAATATACGTTTTCATATGGCAGTTGTATTAAAGAAGATCTCATCAGAACAAAAACTACGTCAATTGGGTTATGAGAAACGACTGATAGATAATGTTGTTATCGCTTCGCTTAAATTGGCTAAACGTCCGGCACATGATGATCCGAAACTCTTGCCCATAGATCGTCTACGTTTGAATGTGCAGGAGTTCTTAAACTGGATAGTGCCAGCAAATGTAATGGAAAAATTTCAGGAAGAATTGCTTTCGGTAGATACAATTCTCGACAAAATAGCCACAATGTATATGAAACAAAAGTAACGAGAGGAAACGAAACGACACAACACAATACACTATTCAAAAAGCCAAAATAGCTGACTGCTTTGCAGTTTTATGATGTATGATGTTCTTGGAATGTGCCATAAGCAAAATTCCTATAGGTTTTTTTATTTTTTATTATTGGTTTATTATAATAATAGTAGTAGATTTTTATTTGGTTTTATGTTTTTGAAACAACTGCAAACTAAATGCCACCACCTTTAGCTAAGCTTGCCATTAATTTTATGTTTAAATCAAAGAATTTTTCTCATTTATATGTAAGTCCAAAGAGCAAAAGCAATTGGTTATATTGTATAATGATGATGACCAATAGGTTTAGTTTAATTAGTTTTACATATGTTTTCTTGCCAAATATTTTACACAATGCTCATGCTATGGCCCCACACAAACATATGTCGTGTGCCATAAGTATGCTTCGCTTATATAACTAACTTTATAGCTTTTAATTAGCACTTAAGTTATCAGTTCTGCCACCACCTAAAGCTAAACCCAAAGAAAAAAGAAGAAGAAAAATGAATGAAGTTCAAGTTCTTGTATTAACGAAAAGCATTTTATCGTTAAAATAAAAAAACAATCCAAAGATCCCATATTATAGAAAAAAATGTGAATTAAAATAAATGTGTTTGAGATGAATTAAGAAGATTGGTTTTGCTAGTTGTATGGGGGAATGACGACGGCGAAGACGACGATGAAGAGGACAACGACTGCTGTGATGTTGATGATGAGACACTTGTTGCTTGCCTAGTGGAACTCTGTGGCCTATGCGGAATATGCATAAGTAATGAAATTTCCATTACAAATTTATCGATGGTATAAATGTCAGAAGCGACTGCAAAATATGGCAACTTTAATTCTCTACACTTTATTGGCTTGTACAGGTGATGCGATGCGCTGAACTGAGCTGAGGAAGCGAATACTAACAAATTCACATTCGTGACTGTGCGAGCCTTCTTTGCGTTCGACGTGTTACTGACCATTGCATCTATCTTCGCATCTAGTTCCGATTTGTGAATGGAAGTCAACCTTATTGCTTGTACTATTCAATGTTGTTGTTGTTGTTGTCACTGTACATTCCATTCTTCTTTGGCAGTTACGAAAGTAAGCATACGACGATATACTACTACTATACGTTGCCCAGCCCAAATGTCTCATAAACATTAAAAGATAGCCAGATCCAGTCAGTTAGTCAGACAAGCCAAGCCATTCCGAGACAAGCCAAGCCAAGTGAAGCTAACCAACTGGTCTGGCCCTTGATTGCCGCGAGTGCGCATGCGCAACTATTGCGTTTGCGCTAACCTAAGTACGGCGTTGCGTGTCGTTTCGCTCTAAACGAATTGAACACGGCTCGACACACCACAACCGCAACGATTGTGGCATAACCATGGACACCGCATACCTACAGTTCAGGTTCACAGTCAAGGCAACTTAGTCTAATGTCTACATTTGTGGCAACAGTTGATGCTGCTTTTGCTGCATATTGGCGTATTGCGTGCCATGCCAGCAACTGTTGTGAACCACAAGTTAGAGAGTAGACGCTGTAGACGCCCTTTGACGTTGTTGTTTTTTTGCGTTTTTGCGCGTTAGAACAAATTGCTCTTGTTGCGATTCCTTACCTTTCGTGCCGTTTGCCATGTTTGGTATTATGTAATCCCGATTGCGTCTCCAAGTAGCATGTTTGTTTGATTTACTTATTTTACTCCAATATTGAGTTCAGTTGATCTTGTTGTTAGAGCTGATGTTATTGTTATTTGTTCCTATTGTTGTTATTGTTGTTGTTCTTGTTGATGTTGAGCATTGAATTCGTAAAAGGAATCTGCTTGTTATTTGTTCAGACATGCAGATACGCATGTTCAAACAAATAACGAACTAACATATTCAAGTATTTGAGTTCGAGTTTGTTAAGCGTTAAGCATCTAAGCGGTATTGGCATGCAGATTATTGCTTGAATGCTAACTCAAATTGATAACGACGAGAAAACAAAATGAACTTGGGTAATTCCCCTTTAAGACATCTTCTCACAGCAAGAAGAAGGTCTGAAATTTACTCAAATTAATAATGTTGTAGAATTTCCATACACTTCCTAATTAATATATGCCTCAAGGTCTTAGTTGCTTCAGCGTATACATATTGTATGTAATTAGAATTAAGTCTTCTAGTTTAAAATAAATAAATAAATAAATGTACCTTCAATTTTTTTGTGCCAGATATCGAAGTTCATTCGATTCATTAAACAATGTGATGATCTTTAAGAACATTATAGAATAGATAGTAAATCGACTCACTATAAATTTTCCAAATACTGAGAATTGTCTTTAAGTTTCCTTAACCACTATACGCAGTTCATTTGTCGGAATAAGGCGAATCGGACCACTAAGGGAGTACGCCCTATACAAACCTGACTCCAAATTAAAGTTCTTATTAGAAAAACTTTTTTGTTTTTTGTACCATCGACTTGAAATTTGGACATTATAAGTGACTGGCCAATATCCATTACCCATATAAATTATCAAGACCCTCGGACCATAAGAATAGACGTATTACAACTTCGGCATAGCCACAATTAGTCTTTTTTTAACTGGTTTTTATTCATTTATTAACAGTGAATGAAATGAGGAAATCACTATTTATGCTGAGATCGACAACTTTGCATTATTATTATTTACATATTTTACTAGAGTAGATACATTACTATATTTGTAAACAGTATTTACTTTTTATTAGAACTTCATAATAAATTTCATGTTATCTTCCTCTGTCATTGGCATTGACTATGTCAAACAAAATACATATGTACATAATTCAAGGTCTCACTGACATTCGTTTGCCGTCATTATCAAATTGGCGAGCGAAGTCAAATTAATGATAATTTACAAACCTTTGCCTTGAATGGTGAATACGCGTATAGTAATGCAATGAAATATTGTACTTACATATATCAATTTTGTTGTTGACTTGCCATGTTTTGCAAATTTCTAATAATGATGATGACCCTTATTCATTGGAACTCCTTGAAAGTTTGTATTTATGATTGACTTGATGATTTGCTTCAAAGCCTAAAACAACGAGTTCATGCCACATAACATCGTGTGGAAGGAAGACCAAACTCACATTATTTAGCTTTGACAGAAATACGAGCATCCATTGTATGCTCTCCCGCTGGTTTCATTTCTAATGTAGCAATTCAGTATTGGTCAGCATCAGACCACAGCTACCGCATTAACATCATCCACGAGTATACAACATACATACATAGGTGCATGCAAACTTCACTTATTGTATTGTATTATACTCGTAGTATAGTATTATAGATGCCATGGAGGAAATAGCAGTCCAGAGACCAAAGAGGCAAGTCAAATGGCAAGAGTGTAATGTTTAATATTTTATTGCTTCATTTTGAAGCGAGCTTATTGTGTACGATTGGCATGGTATGGCATGGCATGGCAAGGTATGGCATGTTGTCTCCATGGTTAGATGTGGCACCCAGTAGTCCCGGTCGGTGGTGGAGTCGATTGTCAATTTTACAACTTTATAGAAGCATATCTCATGGTAGATCGCACTTATCGCGAAAAATATGCGAATGTTTGAAATATGCTTGCATGTATATTAGAGTCTTAAGATATTTAAGTATCTTCAATACTACAATAAAATATTTGTTTTTGTGTTTGTGTTTGTGTATTCTGTATTTGAGTTTGGGTTCTTAATATGTTTGACATATTGGTTTAGGTGTTCATTCTTCTTTGTGTTATTATTGTTGTTGTTGTTGTTGCTACGATCTTTAAAGCCTTTTTGCTATTATAGTATTGTAGTTTCATCCTTTAGACATCTAGTCAGTGTTCGTCTACTTCTCGTTATTGTCATCATTTGTTGTATTTGTATCTGTACTATTTGAGCTTATACTATCTGAGAGCTATTGTACTACGAGTATGAATATTTTGAGGCATCTCAGTTAAGTTAAATTGTGTAGAGTCAGCTGGGGCGATCCTCACTTGGAGTTGCGAATGAATGCGAAAAAACGAATTTGAATTGCAAATCCTATTATGACTTGAGAAATTATAATTTTTCTCCCTAAGTCGGCTTCGTCGTCGTCGTAGTCCTCATCATCATCATCATCATGGTCGTCGTCGTCGTCATTGAAGTTGAAATTGTACTTTTGTGGTAGCGAATTACAGCAGCGGCGTTGGAGTCTTCGTCTACTGAGTTCTAGTCATAATTTTTTGTTCTTTCAATTCAAACGCTGCAACAGCAAGGTTCAATAACATGAATAATGCATACAAAAGGTCTGTTTCCGCTGCATACCGCGCCCAACCGCCATACCACATTGCCACCATATAGCCACATAGCCATTCCAAAGTAACAATCGCAAACAAGCGAGGCACGCATACACTTATTTATGATAACGCTGCACTTTTCAAGACAAAACGACATATAGACAGACGTCCAAATAGACAGATAGGACAGACAAATGTACGTACCAAACCAAACCAAAACAAAACAAACATTTGTACTCCCCTTTTCCTTGATATTTTTTTTTTCCATTTTCTTGATAACCTATACCTAGGTATATGTATATGGTTAAATGGGTATATTATGATTTGAGTAAAGGTATGTAACATGTAGAGGAAAACAAAAAAGGGAATATAAATATCAGTATTATATGATGAATCGTCCGTCAGAGCAACATTATCTATAGAGTATAAAGGAAACTCTGAATCTCTCGATGGCTCAAAAGTAGTCAGTATATAAACTTGATATTCAGATTATGGGACTGATAATTAGTAACTTAAAAATTGTTAAAAATGATTTGAATCGAATCAATTTGTTTGTTTTTTAACAAGATTCGTAGCTTTATCCGCCACTGCTTTTCACCAACTATCCTTGCCTTGAAATATGTTAGTTCCGGGACATATACATTTCTTTTATTTTTCCAAAATTTCGTCACTTCTAGTCACGTCTACTTTGAAAAAAAAAAACGATGAAAAAATACTCATTACCCACAAAGTAGAAAGTCTACAAAATTACATACTTGTGACTATAACAACCATTCTACTCAAAACAAATAAAATTTAGTTTTATTTAAAACTACCACATCCACCTGGCTTTGCACGGTATGATAGAAAGAATGATGTTTATTTTGTTTTGTTGATGAATTATAATTCAAAAAGAGATTTTTGATGAAGTCTGATTGATTTTAAAATGTCTCTAAACTTTAAATGCAAAATTTTATACAATAATTTCGGATGGTTCTATCCTTATAAAACCTAATAGAAACAGTATCCTATGCTACGTTTAAGTACCCCTGAAAATTTCATCAGTTTCGGAGTCCCTAAGGTCGATACAGACCTACAAACCCATAGGCTTACATACATAGTTTCAGTTTTATAAGTATACTAGCGAAATCCGACTTGGTTTTCTACCCCACGGTATTAATTGGATCATCAATGAAAATGTTCTTCAATCTACCTATTATATACTGAAAAGAAACCATGTATACATAAGTATACTCGTATTTGCAGATGTCCGTCACGTTCCCATGGAATGCACCAGAGAGACACAATAACGTCAGAAATGGGTGAGGTCCTTTCACCCAATGGCGTTGTTAAGTACATGCTGAGAGACGAGGATGCCTAGAACACCGCTTGCATCATTATCGTCCGTATTATGCAACAGGTCCGCAGAGATGAAGAACTGAATAGAAGTGTGGTAAAACCTGCTCTCCCTGGTAAAGTATTACTTCAATTGTTAGTTCCGCCAGGGTTGAAAAAAGAGCCAGTGTAGTCCGGGGGTTGATTTTAGTACGCAGACACCACATAGGACTGTTTGTCCGGTGAATCGTGCATCCTAATAGGTCGGTCTGTTGGGATCTCTGAAGATCTACACCTCCTTGACGAATCCAAAAAAAAAAAAAAAGATGTCCAATTATAATGCTTTGTCTCTAATTAAATAGATAGATAGATATTGTAGGAAAATAAATTTAATTATTCATTAAGTTTGAGCTAAAATTGGCATTTTTTTTTTTGCATTTCAACAAAAGATTTCTAAACTGTTTTAATAACTGCTGTTTAACTGCTTCACCATATCACACGGCTTTATCAGCCACTGATTTCTGTTGTCTTCGACGTTATCGAAACTTTTGTTATATGGTTAGCATAGTTCACTGCTTAGACTTTGGAAAGTTTTCAATCGGATCCTCTTTTTAGTTCATAGAAGCTAAGTTTCTAAACAGAATAGAATCCTCATTTAGACTTGCCACCCCGGGTCTCCGGCTAGCTTATTCCATCAGTACTGCCACCATAATAAAATATATACATGTCCCTTTCAATCAGGCCGAATTAAAGGGAATCCGATAGTCGTGTCTGTCTGACTATGCCGTTTTCACTATTTTCTTATTTTTTGTTAGTAGTTTTTCGTTTCATTTGGTTCTGGTTAAGTTTTGGGTGGAGAATGCCGTAGCATCATGTTTTATTGTTGTTGTTGCTGCTGATGTTATTGTTGTTGTTGTTGCTATGGGTCTTTGAAATCAACTTAAACTTGAGCTAGGCTGCTTGTCGTAGTACTCACTCTGTGCGTAGTAAACATTTCAGTTGCTTTTCTATCTGTTCCTGATGCTGCTGGTGCTGGTGCTGATGCTGCTTCTGCTGCTGTGCATTTTTTCATTTCTGACAGAACAAAGAAGTCGTTTATTTGTAATTGTTGTTGTAAAGGGAATAACAACAACTGCTCAAAAGTACAACAGTTCAAAAGTCTGTCTGTCTGTAAGGATTATTAACAGACGTGCATACATATTTTTACGACTTTTGACTTTGACTAGACTCAACTAAACTAAACTTTACTAAACTGAACTCAACTCAACTCGACTCAGCTCAGCTCAGCTCAACTCGACTTGACTATTTCGCAGTTCACCAACAACACAGTACACTTAGAATTTCTTGGCAGTCAACAACAGCAAAAAAATTCTTAGGATTGTTGTAGCTGTCTTATTAAATGTTATGACTATGCGCGCTTGAGGTCGTCATAAATTCATCTATTCATCTACTTGAGTTTTAACTTCTTCACCGACGTTCATTCTGACATCTTTGTGTATCTATGTCCGCCTGCTGATTAAATTAGGAACATACTTAGTTTAGAATTCGGTAGCTCTATACTCAACTTAATGCAAATCTTGTGGCTATTCGTAATTAGAAAAGAGCTATTTGCTTGATTATGCCATAAATAGCTATGCTTGAAATAGAAACGGAAGGGATGGGAGGGGAGCGGATGGATTGGTAAGGTACGCAAATCTTAGAAAAAACGCAACTTAATCGAATGTGCCACACGCTTGCTTTGTTGCTTTGTCTCTGCTCAGCGAGAGATTGTGTCTTTCTTTGTATTATTTTTAGATTATGACCGCCACGCAACGCTACATTCACAGGGTACACAACGCAACAAAATACAACACGATGACGATGACGACAGCGACGACCACGTCCAACGTCCTTTTCGTTACTTTTCTCTAATCTCACTAATGCTATTTTTAGACAAACTCAGCATACAAACAGAATAGTGTTTCTGTGTCTGGTTGGTCGGTCGGTGGGTTGATCGGTCGGTTGGTTGGATGACTAGCTGGTTGGTTAGTCGGTACACCACAACTCAAATGTCCCGCTGTGAATTATGTGTCTACATAAATTACCAGGCGAGGAATTAATCATTTTTATTTAAGTTCGCGCTGCAGCAAAAGCAACACACTAAAGCACTAAGAACAGAACTCATCGATTTCCCGAGCCCATTAGGTATAAGATTCCGGTCGGTCAGTTAGCCAGTCAGTCAAGTCAGTCAGCCACTAAGTCTGTCACCCAGACCTGGTCGACTAAGTCTAACATAACAACAACAAAATCACTGAACTGAATTGAACTGAACTGAAACAAGACTCTGTGATACGTTGCGGCCGGCCTTGTGGGCACTTAAGTCGCTTTGGATTGTCGTTCAATCTGGTTTCGACCGACCAAGTTTTTTTTTTTTTTGTTCTTGCGTTTGTTTCATTTTGGGCTTTTGTCTTTGGCTAATGACACTGGCGCCTTTTTGTGTACTCTTATGGTCAAAGTACCCTCAACAACCTCAACTAGAAATTGCTTTTGATGGCGCAACACTAATTTCAATTGCTTCACAAGAATTTATCTTTCGCCCAGTTAAGCCATAAGATATGCGCACAAAAGTAAACCAGACAAACCAAAGATAGTCTTGCGTTCGCATATCGAAATATGTTGCTTTTTAATTGATACGTGTTCCTGGGCACTCCAATGTGGCATAAAAAATATTACAGCGAAGACAAATTCTGCCCTTGGGCATGTTTGCTTTGCTTTTGTATGTATCTTGATACCAGTAAATGAAATCACAGTTCTATAGTATACAGTGTGCCCCCACAACGACCACAAACACGAGTGAGGCGTGTCTCCTCTTATACTTACATGTAGTAGTAGTTGTTGTGCCCGATTGTAGTTGCAGGATGTAGGATGCAGGAATGCAAGGAAATGGAATGTCCACCCTCATTTTGCATTTTATTTGCTAAAGGAGGCACACCAGCCAAGCCAAACGCTCCGCCCACGTCCAGTGGCTGTTTTAAGGATTTTATAATATAATTTTTACCATCTCAAGTAAGTTTTTCCTCAAGCAATATGTTTTTTTTTAAATTTTTTTTCTTGGGCTTATTGATTATCGGTTGTGGTGAGGTTCATAAATCAAAAGCGTTTTGCGCTCAAACCCTCTCAGCACTCAATTAATTGCAAAAGCAATTGTCAACGCAGAAAACAAAAGACTTAGGCAGCGAACTTACGTTACATGCCTTTTTATACAATATATATGTTAAAACACATAGTCTAACATCAGTTATTTACAACAGTCATTTTCTAGAGGCAACCGTTGACATTGTCGCAGCAACTGCGATACAACAATAACGACCGAGGTCCAGTGCTACTGCAACAGAAGCTACTGATCCAACAATAACAAGGAGGAGAACAACAATATCACCAGCATCTGCATCAGCATCAGCAACAACGGCAGCAAAAGTGATAATTAATGTGTAAAGTGAGCCGACCAAGCTGAGTCGAGTTGAATTGAGTTGAGCTGAGCTGAGCTGAGTTAAGCCAAGCCAAGCCAAGTCAAGTCAAGTCGTAGTGGCTAAGTTGTTGAGCTTACCGTAGTTGCTAAGTTGTGTAAGCACCACATTCGCACATCCTGGTGACTTTAAATAAGCGACAAAATTGTCAACATTCCTCCCTGTGCGTCGCATTGCTCCCTAAATCTATGAAAAAGGTGCTGACACTAAGCACTTGTCACATTCGTGCGCGGACAAATTGTACACGCAAACTGCTGGACATGGAGATGCAGTCTCAGTCTCAGTTCCAGTCTCAGACACAGTCTCAAGTATGCTTATGCACATTTAAGCATTACACATATCCGAATCGTAGGAAATATTATAGTAGCAAAGGAAAACAAATACATATTGTATAAGATGAGAAGAGTTGAGTCAGTTGAGTCGAGTTGAGTTGAGTTGCGTTGAGAGATGTTTAACTTCATGAAAATATTTCAAATAAAGTGTTGGGATGCGAATGCTATACAAATGCTGAATGATGATCATCGTCATCGTATGTAAACAGTACACGTATGCAGTATGTCTACAACATCTGGTTGTATGTATGTAATTAAAGTTTAGAATTTTACAAGTTGTAATTGCAACAAACTCTTTGTTAAGGAAAGCAGAACTCCTTGCATCAAGCAACCGAACGAGCTACTGGAAAAAGGTGGCATTTTGTTTACTAATTGTCAACAAGGCAAGAGGACCGATAGACCGACCGACGACTAACTACTTACTATTGTAATACCTATAATTTTTGCAGCTTATGCTATTCAGTTTATTTATTAGGTACTACTTACGTACTTTGTTGACTTACTTGTTATCTGTCTATCTACCAAATAGGTATCTTTCTATCTATCCTAAGCCATTGGCATTGTTAAGCTTGTTGTAAGAAAATTTCACTTTTTAATTTTAATAAAACTCTTTATTGCCACGAATTTACGTGTTGCTGCTCCATTGCACTTGCAAATTGTAGTGCAGATCATTGTTGCTATTATTGTAACGTATTAGCAATGACTTCGTCATGCTTTCTTTATTTCCATTTTGTGTTTTCCCTGCGCTAATTACGCTCTCAATTCATCTGAGCTTAGCTTGAAGCAACTTAGCTCGATCAACTTTAATTCAGCTTAACTCAAAGTAGTAGTAGTAGTAGTAGTACTAGCCTAGTGATTGATTGCAAGTATTTCTTGCTAAAGTTAGCGTTTCTCATGAAGCGTGGCGCAAGTTACATTTAATTTTTTACATGAAATACAGTACACACACTTTACTCCACAGTTCCCTCGCTGAAAGTGAAACTTGTCATGAAATAGGATGAGATGAGAGGTAGGCTACATTTGAAGTTGTGTTGTAAATAGGCTTTAGCAACAGCAACCAATTGAAAATTGACCTTAAACTAGATTCATTTTCTGATATGGTGGTGTACTATGGTCTCCTTTTTTTTTTAATGGGAGTCAACTCATTTAAAATATTTATGGGATAAGTGGCGACTCTTGTGACGCGATGTGATACGCTGTGATGTGTGATGCTTATCGCACCTGGTTGGGTTTTCGTTCGTATTCCGCTCAAGGGAACTAGTTTGTTGACTGGCTGACTGGCTGCTTGGTTCGCTGACTGACTAACCAGCAGAGTCAAGATCGAACCAAGCCTATTTGAAGCCGCTTCAAGGTAGCAGGCATCAGCAAGTAATGCAACAAGTCAGCTTCTGCGCTTCGAAATTGTAGCGTAGGATAATCTATCGCATCCAATCGCAGCTCACTAACGAGACGACGTGCTTAACGTGGCATTAGGTAGTTGCTTGGACAGTTGGTTACAACAGACGAGTGCATTGTCGGCCACTTATAAGTACGGGTACACGATGCTCTTTGTCCCCCTGACTTCAGTTTACAGCTGAGCTGCTTGTGCTGGCTGCAGTTGATATAAAACAACTGAGGTTTGACTGAACTGAACTTAAGCTTAGCCGGTGGAGTGAGTAAGCATCTGTAACTTCTTGCTGTTATCTACCCAATAAATCTAGTTTCAGTTGGTGCTGTCGCTGCCAGAGAACTTTGTGTTGTGCACTGTGGCAGCGTGATAAAGTCACTTTGCTGATGCTGTTGATGCTGTTGTTATATTGCTGTTCTGTATGGTTTGCAAGGATACTGAAAGAATTTGCTTTGTTTACAGTAGCTTCCAACTCAAGTGCATGCATGCATGCATGCATTGATACACTAAGTACCAATTTTTTGTGATTATTGGTGACCTCAGATCCATTGACTATTAGGGGCTTTTGATTGCTCATCAAGACTACAATATTTTGACTTTGATTCTTTGAATCTTTTGTTTGCCTTCAATCATGGATTCTAATGTAATTCCCTTTGTCCATTGCATATGTGTGGACAGAACAAACCAAACCAAACCAAACCAAACCAGACCCGACCGACCCGACCAAAGATAGGTATGTTAAAATCGACCCACATACATTTCTTTGATCACTCGTTCGTTCGTTCGCTCGTAGAAATAGGTCTTCGAATTTGCATTACTGGCTATTTGGAGTCGACCGGCAATAAATTTCAATTTGCTGCTTGGCAACACAACATAGCGCAACACAGCAACACAACTAGCTCTGATCCACACTAACAAAAACAACATACATATAATAGTTCCAATGAATGATAAAAAGTCGATTACATTCAGGTGTTAAAATGTAGGATACAATGTGGATATCGAAACAATTTACGTGTTAGTTGACACCCTACACTCAAAGGAGGAGACCCTCTGACAAAGGAAGTAATGTTGACCAAAACCTATTGGTCGAAATGTGAAGTGATCTTTGCCAAGTCGAATTGACTTTATCGCTTGTTTTATTTTCTGTTGCATGTAACATTGTTATTGGTGTTGTTGGTTTTTGTTCTTATATGTAACCTAAAGTATCGCCTATTTTAAGGCTTTACTCTGGTTGTTGTTGCTCTTGGCTGCTGCTGGTGATACCAAAAGTTTTTTAGCTCTCGGTTTCTCCATTGGCCCTTGTTGGTCATTAATCATGCTGAGTGAACGACAAGCGTATAAGTTACTGCACTTTGGTTTGTGCTGCTAAGCTCAGTTCAATTCAGTTCAGTTCAGCCCAGCCGAGTTTTTCATGTATCATTGGCTAGCCAAAAAAGGCCAACGAAATAGGCGAAAAATCACAAAGGAGCAACATCCCAGGTTGATTCATTCGCTTAATTGGATGCACGTCCAAAGCGAATAATAAAATGAAGAAAGCGGCAATACTAACACGATCACCTAGAAGGCGATTGGTGCCTTACACATTTCTGGTAAACTTCTATTAGTTTGACCTGAAGCGTCCAAATAGGCAGAACAAAAAAATTCCTTTAAGAAATATCGCTCAACTTTAGGACAAGTGCTTAGGGTGAGTACATCAACGAAGAGCAATGATGGTGGTGGTGGCATTAGCTTTGTTCATAAGTACATATAATGTTTTTGTTGTGAAAGCGCTGAAATGGGCTTCTTTACGACAGAAAATATTATGAAGCACGCGATGTTATCCAAAGTGCTGCTCAATTGTAACCATTGAGCTGGTGAAGTACTTCGCACATTTAGCGCATTGCATTTAATGTGGTAGTAACGCTTGAGTGCACTTGGTAGTGTAATTAAAAAATTTCACTTTTCACAATTTCGCTTTTAATTAAAGTCGAAATCTTATAATAATCATAAAAATTAAGGAAAACTATTCATGCTTCCCAAGCTATCACAAATAGCTATGAACAAATAGTGTATTAAAGTAATAAAATGCAATGCAACGTAACGCATTGCATCGCATCGAAGTAATGTAGACTGTATTATTTTACGCTTTTCATATGCATGACTGGGCCATTTTCATAGCTAAGAAATTCACACCATGGGTACCTATGTGGATATACGAGTAGTATGTAACCCACATGCGATTTAGAAGTGCAACGCCCACACCTTTGAATGCTTAAAACGGTCGACACCCATTAGCACTTTGGCACATAATTGATCCAAGTATGGACCATAAAGACCATAACCGCTCTTAAGGAAATGTGAAAGAATTTTGTAGTCAAACTATAGTATTGTATCTACTCGTACTAGACAAAGGCGACTTCAAGCCAAAAAAAGCTCAAAAGTTCGACAGAAACGCTACAGCAAAGCAAACCCACGAATCTGAGCTAAACCATGAAGAACGTCAACACTCGACAACAAAAGGTCTGGTCTTTTGAACGTAACTAACAATTTATTTAATGCGCTGTACGTGCGCTTTAATAAAAGGCTCAATCAATCTGTACTCCTTGAGCACACACATTGGAAACAAACAGACTATCAGACAGACCGAGCAATGGATGGATGGTTGAAGAATGATGCGGCATTTAGTTGCTATATAGTGACAGATAGACGACGATGCAATCCTGTCAAAGAACCTAAAACAAAATAAAAAGAAAACAGCTTCACAGACACCGATGCGCATGCACAAAGGATCGACCATGAAGCCTATGCAGTCAATCGGAGGCGAATGCGGTGTGGAGCTCAAGGGTTCTGCTAATGAAGCCATAAAGATATGTATTATTTTTGTGCCATAAATTTATTGCAGCCGACGACACCCACATGCATGCAAACAGACTGGTAGGAAGGCAGTCAGACAGAATGGCAGCCAAGGAACCGATACGACGTCACTCAGGGCCGCCGCCACTGTCGCCTTTGATATAGTCGTCTTTGGTTTATGGATTTCGGTTCTTCCTCTCAACTCAACTCAACTCAACTCGACTTGATTCAGCTGAGCAGAGCTTATTATGGCGATTAAATCCTGAAGCAATTAGTTTCAGCGATCGAAGTAAGAGGCAGTCGTGAGCATATCTTCTCGCGTATCGAAAGAGCAAGACACGCAAATGAGCGACAAAGATGCCCCTAGAATACAATATTTCAGCTGGAAATAAACATTTTCCAAATAGAGTTTTTAGTCACCACGTTCAGTTAGTCTATGGATCGTTCATATGTTCGTTTGTCCAATGAAACGTTCATTGGAACGCACGTTCAACAACACCAACAACGTTAAAGTTTTCCTCGCTAACAATAAAAGACTAACAAGGTGTCAATATCTTAAAAATTTTATCTTCCTGCCCATAAAACTCAAGCGGATCATAGTAAATCAGCCTTTGAACAAAAAACCAGCACCAACACCATCAGCATCAGCATGAGCAAGAAATAGCATTGGTTGGATTAGGTACTGCACAATATAAAGAAGCTATCTGTTTGGTGCGCATTTACGGTCATCGTGGCCTGCCCGAGTGAGTAAGAAACGACTGAGCCAAACTCAATGCCGAAGAAATATTCTTTTAACTGACTGGACAGAAGAAAAGATATCAAAGCGCAAAGGCTGATCTAAAGCTTAGTTGAACCGAACCGAACTGAACTGAGTTGAGTAGAACCGCGCAGAACTAAGGCGATGCACAAACAGCGATTAAAAGCCTCTTCACGCATGCGCGCGCACATTGCATTTGCTGCATGGCTTTAACTATGATTTTGGATTCTGAGATCAGCCCAGCTCCACTCAGTTAAGTTAAGTTCAGTTCTGCTAAGCTATTGCTGTAGCTATCTGTAGTTGTTACTGTGCTAGTAGCGGTGTGGTGGCTTTCAGCGGCATTTGCAACACCATCATATAAACGTGTGCGAGGAATGTGTGCCCCTCACGCACGTGATTAAAGAGCTGCATATGTAATCAGGCGTTGTTGGGTATGATGGGGTACAAGGGTTGGCTGGCAGCACTGGCGATGGCTCGCACACATAAGCACACTTATTTACGGCATGCTTATAAATCAGAATTCACTTTTGCCCTACGAAGCGATGTTGGTTGGTAGTGACGATGAATGACGACAACGACCTCAGCTGCGGTGGAGGCTGGAACCGAGTCTGCGAGACAATTTACGATATCACGAAGCTTACGGCCCTCAAATATGCACACATGCAGAATTACACATGTATGTACGTGTATATTGCCCGAAGCAATGAGATACACCTCGCTTGGTTGCATTTACATACAAATGCACTGCTGTGCAGTATTTTGGGCAACGGGCAACTGTCCATGCGGGGGACTGACGAGCACAAGATATTGATAAATAAATAACTTTCCTTAGGCCTTTGTTTTTTCTTCCCATCATACCTGCCGCCTTCCTTTCTTTCCTCATTCCTTCCTTTAATAAATTAATTTCGCGAGTTTATTGAACTCTGCAAAACCAAAATCAAAATAAATTAAAATATCAACAATTTTAATATACTAAATACAATTTTAGAGATTGAAAACGCAATGGAGCAAAAGCAATCATAACAGTAACAAAATCGTATTGGATTTCTTTCGTTAAGGGGAAGAAGAACTCTTACATTTCTGTTTCAAATAAATAGATTTGTTCTGTTTCGAATATAAATTTGATTAAATGACGAGTTCCCATTTTTTCATTACAAGATTTACTTTGGATTTTACTTTTTACAATTTTACGATGATGCAGATTTGACTCTTGACCTGCTTTTGTCGCTCAGCAGTCTCACTTCAAAAATAAATTAACAGTTCATGATGTCCTAAAGCTAAACTAAAAGATAGAACATAGACCAAATTCACAAACACAACTTGGACGACTAGTTCTAAGAACATTTTCCATCTACCGAGTGATGGTATATTTACGGCGGCGCTTTGAGCATAAAAGGCCATCATCCCCGTCTTTCGATCGGTCGGTCGGTCTATCAATGACCAAAAAGTAAAGTCAAGCTGATCGCATCGCATCGGTGTTAGTACGCAGCCGCAGTCTTTGTAATCGTTTAAAATCAATCATGGCTTATGATGTTATGGCGAGTGGAGAGCATTTGAGTTCGACCGGCCAACCAACCAATCTCACGACAGGGCGCTATGATCTGAGTGCAAACTTTTAGGGGTCAGAGTCTTGGCCATTCGTATTTATATTTAGTTTGACTAAGCTCAAAATGATTTTTCCTAAAAACACGAAAAAAAAAACCCATTAAACGAAAGTTAAAGTCTGTTCCTGACCGCTAGTCAGCGGTCATTTTTTAATATATTATTATACACATTTGTTTAATTATTTGTTTTAATATTATATTTTATTTTATTTAATTTTTTTTTCTCTTTTCAAGCGAAATGTGAGATGCTTCTCTTTAATAGTCACTTTAGCCCAAAACCATTTTCCCAATCGAGCATCGAGTATCGTCTTTGTTCCATCCGTTTGGATTGCAAATCTAACTGTGCACTCAATAGTAAATAATCCATTGATATCGAATTTGTCAATGAAATATGAGAAGCTAACCCAAGCGGGCGGGGAACATAATTGAGGAGTAATGAATGGAAATTTATCTAACAATCGCAAGCGAGTTCGTCGTTTAAGTCTTGCGTTTAAGCGCTTGCTTATACTAGTACGATCAAATACCAAATATGTAATTTCACAACAGAATTCAAGTTCCATGTTCCATGTTTTCTTTACCAAGAGGAATAGCATCGCATCGTTCAACCAACAATAAATTTGAAGCTGTCGATGCTAAAATACTCAGCAAGGTTGTTTACCTCCTTCAATTGAGATCTTTACGCCTGATACAGTTGCTGTGAGATGTGAGACGATCCGATCGTGTCAGCGCAAAATATGTTAGTCCAAAGAGAAGTTTGTTAGCCATTGCGCGCGTTACTCAACTTGGTTGGAATCGTGGCTGTTAAACGAATCAAGTTCTTTTGTTTCAATCATTATTTGTTGTTGTTGTTGGTGTTGGTATTCTTGTTCTTTATGTTGTTATATTTTTCATATTAGCGAAGAAAGAAATGATCTGATATCAATTTGCGTCCACACTGATTGAGTACAATGTTGTATTGTAGTATAAGCAAATCATCCGATAGACATATAAAATTCTATGTTGGTACTATGATCTGTGTGTATATAAGTATATATGTATTATATATATGGATGTGCTTTGATTGTTCTATTTGATATAACTGTGTATTTTCGTTATTGTATAGTTGGAGATACATCATTACTTACTTTAATTTAAGACATCTTTGTGTGCTTTTGATGCTGAAAACAAAAAAACGCGGTTCTTTTGTTTTCTACCATCATTGACGACGATCACTGATGATCGACGTCGGACGTTGCCGATCGTTAGTCGTAGATAAGGCAATAACAGTTTGGTTTACTCGAAATTGTTACATGACTGGTTATGTTGATTCTAATAGAAAAGGCATGAAAATCACTAACATGATTAATGGACTCCAAACGTTTGGATGCGCTCGACTTGGTATTGAATGAAACGAAAGTGTTCTGCAAACTCTTAAAACTTTTAATTCATTTGTCAAAGAACTTCAGAGCTGGAGTTATAGCCAAAAGCTTGTTTGGTGGTTCGGTTCGGTTCGATTAGACTTTAGTATAAGTTCGTTACCAAACATGTCTCAAACGAACTACCTAACACGCAACTCGTACTACACAAGGCTAAGGCGCGGACGTAGCCTCAGCCGCAAGCCCCAATCAGTCAGCCTTGTTTGGTCGAAGTAAATAGTTGTGTTTCGTGATCGCGGATAACAACGACGACGACGGCAACGACAACGAAAAGTCGAAACGAACTATCGAAACGAGAATTATGAACGATATCAGGAACGTGTACACGATACGCACTGAAGTGGAAAACTTTTGAACGAGACTTTAACGAATTCTCGAATCGCTCTGAAAACACAAAAGTGTGTTGTTCTTAAAGAGGGAGGCGGGTGGTGGTGCACGCGATCCAAGAATTCGTTGTTGCATGTTGCAGCATCGCCTCGCCACCGCAGCCGCCAGTAAATACAGATGTGCTGATGCAACTGCAACAAATTCGTGGAGTCACAGTAGAATCACGTACATTCAGTTAGGCATGGTCCGTCGTGAGAGATGGTCGATGGCCACGGGGACCATTGTCGGATTGGTTACAAAATTCGCGAAGTTCTTTCAAATGACGTGCTGTAAAGGACGTTTCCTAACGGTTTTACTATGTTTCGTGTGGTTATTGCAAGTGGAGATTCAAGCTTATGCTTCAGACACATCTGTGGTTGATCCATATGCGGACGAAGCGTTTCTAGCGCTGGGCCACGGTGCTCATGCGCACGCGTCAAAGTATGGTGAACGCCAGCAGCCAACACGAAAAAAGAATGGTGCCTCTATATACTTTGGTGTGCCGAAGAAGGTAGGCAGTGTTCGGACGCGAACGACAAGTACAACTACAACCACCACTAGTACGACCACTGAAAGTAGTGTAAATAGTTTGTTAAGTAAAAGTAATGATACTGTGGCTCGTGAGCCAGTAATTAGTGGTGACAAAGTGCACGGCTCAAAGATCAAAATTACCGGGAATGTTACGACAACAAGTGAAAGACAACGCGAACGCGAGTTATATACAATTGCTGTGCATAATCCAGTGAGTGGCAATAAAACATTTCTAGTGAAACCGCGATCACGTCAATCTAAACAGATAATACGACGCGAGGACAATAATATCGAGTCAATGATAACGACGACAACGACTTTAGAAAATGTACGGGGTAACATATCAAAAGCTGACCGCTTGGAGATGTCCACAGAGTTTTTCGTGGTACCCACAATGCCAACTATATCTAGCACAAGATTACCAGGTAGAGCGGGTCCTAAAGCTCGTGGCGTAGTACCTGGCACCTATCATCCAAATCCAGGACAGACAAATTCAAGAGTGGTGGGATTTAAGCCCGTCGGTGGTTCATCGAATGTATCTGTAACTCCACCAACCATAGTGTCCATCCATCCACCCTTCTTAGGCTTACGCAAAGAACCTTGGGTTGTACCTGTACTAGTACTTTCCTCATTAACAATGCTTATGATGGGTGCTTTTGAAGTCTTTGTACTTTTTAAGGCATGGCGTACTTCACCCTCACGTCGGCATCTATTTCTCGGCCAGATGCTATTGCTAGGTCTATTCGCTTGCGCTAGCCTAGGAGCAGTTATTACAGCACAGCCCTCGTTATTAAGTTGTGGCACAATACGATTTGGAGTCGGTGTCGCTTATGCGCTAGTCTTTGCAGCATTGCTGGTTAAATGTGTTTTCCTGATAAGCCTTAATGGTGGTGTCTATCTTCCGGCACCCTATCAGGGTTTGCTTCTACTGTTCGCAGTGCTCATTCAAGTAGCAATTGGAGCTCAATGGTTACTCACACAACCGCCGGAAATCTACACGACAAGCGTCCCCGTTGTAGGTAGTGGATTTCTATCTCCAACAATTGCTTCGCATACAAATTATACTGCCTTCTTCTATCCAACTGCTTACACAACTCCGGACGGCCCTGAAGTATATACGCGAATTGCTGCCGTCAGCACTGTGTTGATTCCACTGTGTAAAACACAATTCTCTGAATTGCTGTTCTCACTAATATACATCGTGTTCCTAATTGTTTTTATCGCAGTGCTAGCTATCAAATCACGTGGCATACGTGACAATTACAGGGAGGCGACCTACATTGGTCTAGCAATTGGTGGTGCAATACCGATATGGCTTGGTTGGATGCTTTGCGGATTAGCTGTTGCGGAACGTCACAAGGATGCATGTGTAGCATTTGGTCTTGTCGCCACTTCGGCGACTGTCTTTCTGGTCATGTTTATGCCAAAGGGACGCCAGCTGGCGGCAATGGGCAAGGAAGGCTTATATGTCGAGGATCGTGAAGAACAATTCAGCTCATTGAGTCGTGCTGGTTCTGGTTATTCGCCATCATTCTTTCACTTCAAGCCCATCAAATACGGTGTAATGGGTGGTGGACTACAAAATTCCGGCACGAACACAGGAAACGGAGTGAGCATGAAACATTGTTCAAATGCCAACAACGGAGGAGGTAAGCCCGAGCAGGTTCCATTTTAATAATTAATTTAATAACAAACTTGCCTGTCACAATTTCATATTAAACGTTCATTAGTTTAGGGTCCACAATTGAGTAAATGAGATATAAGAAAAGCTAATATCAGCTTAGTTTCGAAGCGCAAAGCAACGTGCAAGATTTAATGATACTGTTAACAAATGTCAGCTGTCATGTTTGGGTAATGCTGTAATTCTTCGCTTTCTTTTTGTAAGACATTAAATCAAAATTAAACAAGCAATAAGAAAAATACACTAACTTTGCTCTCATCACATATTAAATACACTTCATATGTAAAGTGTGTATAGTAGCTTGCAAAACTGAGCAAATGTTTTGAAATTTAACTTTAAAGGCCTGTAAAAATATTAATACGCAAAGAAATTCAACAAAACTAATTTCATTTTATTTGTTAGTTAATTCTTAAATGTAGTAAATAACTTACAAAATAACTTAAGAGACAAATTTAAAAAAGAGAATAACAGAAAAACTTATAAAAACAGCCATTTGCTCAGTTTTGCACGTTTCGCACACACGATCATTACCAATTCTTTTTAATACTTAGTCCACAGTCCTTTATTTTTAATCACTCATTTAAAACGCTTTTACATACTCTCAACAAGATTCTCAATAAAAATGTGAGGAATTTGTTTCCATTCATATTGTACACGGTTCCAAAGTTCTTCCATATTCTCAGGAACCCTTTGAGGAATTCAGCCTCCGTCTCTGTGTTATTTCCAACAAATAATTAATTGGATTGAGTTCGGAAGATTGTGCTGGCCTCTCCATTAGCTGGACATTTTGCTGGGACTGCAGTTCCTTGACGATTTTGGCAGTCCACGTCCTGTTGGAAAAAGACTTTCGACTCAGACAGTTCTACGACACCAAAGAAGGCTGCAGAAGTATTAAATACACAGTCTGTGAATGGATCGCGAGCAGATCTCTTCATCAAATCGGCAGGTATCATGAAAAAGGAAGACTACCTGAATATTGTGCAGACCAATTTGCCAGACGTGGCCTGCACAATCTTCCGACTTAAATCCTATTGAGAATTTGTGGGCAACAGTAAAGAGGCGGCTGGGAAACTACAAAGGGCTCCTGAGGACATGGAAGAACTTTGGAACCGCATGCAGTTTGAATGGCAACAAATTTCTATAAATTTTATAGAGCACCTCTTTGAGAGTATGCCCAAGCGTGTAAAAAGTGTAATTAAAAATAAAGTGCTATGGACCAAATACTAAAACAGTGGCTCTATCTGCATACGAGCGAAACGTGCAAAACTGAGCCAATAGCTGCTTTTTTAAGTTTTGATCTTTTTCTCTTCTTTAGTCTTTTGTCTTAAGTTATTTTGTAAGTGTTTTGTTTCAGAATTAATCAAAGAATAAAATGCAATTACTTTTATTGAATTTGGTTTGGCCTAAAGTGAATTTTCAAAATATTTACTCAGTTTTGCAAGCTACTGTATGTGCGAGAATAGATGTAATTTTTTTTATTGATTCGATTGTCGTAACTTTTTTTGCCTTTGATGCATTTTTTATGGCCTCCTATAGCTCAGTTATAATCGGAGCCACCCTAGGATATCCAAAACCTATGGGCTACTAAAAATGAATGCGCCAATATTCATAAAAAAAACCCATATGATTAATAACTAATAATAACAAAATAATAAATATAAAAAGACCTGGAGGCATAGCTAATTCTTGAATAATCATGCTCTGTCATAGGATTTGCAACAACTATTAGAATGTGAAGGTTTTAACTTAAAAAATGTGTTTAAATTAAGTTCAAATGATCAGTTTCTAAGTGTCTTCTAGCAGTCGAATTGTTACATTTAAAGAAGTTCCGAAATGACCTGCGAGTAAAGAAGAATATAGATAGATCCGTTCTTTATTTAAGTTTACAATTATTTATAATTTACAATGATTAATTTTTAGTATTTTCAAAAAAAGTATATCAATTGGCATAGATATTTGATGTTAGATATATCACCGAATCTATTTAAAGAAAAAATAACTTTTTTAAGAAAACTGATCAGACTAAGTATCATAGCTACTCTTTATATTCATAATCCCATAAACCCATATGATGAAGACCGAATAACAATACAAATGTGTTGCCGCATGAGAGTTTTCTCAAAGTCGAAACGATTAGTCTATAGCTCTGGTTTCTTATAATCTAATATATACATGAAAACCGTCTCAGAATAATATGCAGTTGAATAGTGAATACCCCATCCAAATCGGATAAGTAGTTCTTGAGAAAATCAAGAATATACATACATACATATATACGGGTCAAACAGATAACAAGGTTATCAGAACCTTACTTTTTTGAAGTCGGTTAACAAGTCAAAAACTAGAAACCTCCTATAGAAACAGACGTGTCAAATGTAAATGCGAATGTAAATGAACTTATGGGATATCCAATATTTGCTTTACATGGATTACAAACGTTAGATAAAAGTTATAATACACGTTCGCTAGTGTGAAGTGTGTATACAAAAATTAAATAAAAAAAAAAAACTACAAAAAAAAAAACAACAAAAGTATGAAAAGGTGTGTACGTCTCAAACGCACTCATTCGAATTCGTATTCGATAAGTTGAACCACGCATGCTGAGCTTGGCATTTTTCAAGTTGAAGAAAAGTAAGAGACTTTATAGTATTTTTGAATCAAGAAGCTTGAAATTGTTGTCGTAATTGCAGTTTTTTGTTTTGAATTTTTCTTTCTTTCTGGGCTTTCTTACTGACTTTTCTTGTTAATTTAGATGAATAGAGAGAAGGCACAACAAATACTAACATAATGAGCTCGAGCTTTCGTTTTCTTTCTGTTGCTCTTTCTATAGTCACTGCCCATGCCCCTGTGGTTCCCGACATTGTGTTAAGTGATAGAGAAAATTTTCCTTTTTAACTACGATTATCTTAACTGTATAATCTTAATGGCAACGAAACACTTTCTTACTTAATATTTATTGTCTTAGAAGCGAGGCATTTCATTTCATTTCATTCCATTCCATTGAAAAAGACATTTAGTCAATAAGTCTGTCTGCAACAGACTCTTTCATTCATAGCAAGTTTGCAATTTGTCTTTTGTTATAATTTTATTTTATCTTAAAGTAACTCAATGAAACAATTAATTTGGTCCAAATATTATTGATATACTAAAATATTAATGTTTTGTATAAAAACCTGTGCATCATGACATACTACATAAGAACTTTTTCTTAACTGAACAAAAATACAGAGTCTAGTCGGTCTATGACCAGATTAGTGGGATGAACCTCAAGTCATACTACTCTATGCCTTCGACGGAAACTACCTTTCGTATTCGATATCATTGGGATCTGAAGATCTCGGTAAATATATTCTGAAATGATTTTGATTTTCTTTTACAATATAATTCCTATTAATGAGGCTTCAGCTTACGCAAGTCTAAACCCGATAAAATTTCACTTTCATGCATTCAATACAATTCACTTTGCCACACTTTCGATTAGGTGTCAAAAAGAAAAGCGAATGAACTAATGAATGAACAAAACAAACGAATGAATGGATGACTGAGTGAGTGAGTGAGTGAATGAATGAAAGAAATAAAGTTGAATCAATTAATGGAATGAAATGAACAAAATTATAATACTAAGTAAAGACCCATTTTATGTAATGCATTCGCATGTAACTTTATAAAATATTGTAGTAAAATGGCAACTGCTATGTTTATTGTATATTTCATTTAATTTTATTACCATTGTTACACATAGAGGTAAGCAAGGCCTGATTTTTAAACTAGGAAGTCAGAGTATGCACGCATTTCTCTAGGTAGTAGCTCCATGCTCTATGAGCACTTGAGTACATAAATGCGGACTTAAGGTGATCGACCACGCATAAAAAAATTACCTAATAAAAATAAAACCTCAAGTTAAGGAGTTAAAAATGTAGTATATGTCAATCAACAGTGGTAGAAATGACGCAATCTGACAAAAGACAAACTAACTTCCAGCAAATGAAAGTGCATTACGACGCGTGGGGCCTTTCAATAGGCATGACTGTCCCGTCCCTACTTTCTGCCTGATTTTGGCACTCAAAATATTGAGGAACAAACAAATGAAGAAAAAAAGGCTTACAATACAGTATTGTGTGGGCAACTGTGCCCGACTTACGGTACAAATACATTATACTCGTATAGACACATAAACACAAATATCCATATAACGAAGGCATAAACGACAGCTTAAAGGTTTGAAAGCTTAACGAAAAAAAAAACTAAAAAAAAATAAAAAAATCTGCTTGAACACTTCAACGCTTGCGCATAATGAAGTACAATGTACAATGTTTTGAAATTTCTTATTTTATGCTCAAGAGATTTAGCCTCTAAATTAATCAGATACATATATACAATATGTAACATGTAGCAGCATTTCAACCTTTTTTTTTTGTGAGGGCTTTAGATACTTCAATGATTAATAAATGTCGTACTTCGTATTGTACTATGAATGACGGATTTATCAAAAAGCGGGTAACAAATATTAAACACACACTTTTTTACCTAAGCACAGCACAGCACAGCACAGCACATGTGACCAAAATTCATCAATCGATCGATCGAACGATCGATCTTAATTTCGCTTAAAATGATGTCAGTTTATAAAATACAATATAATAAAATAAGCGCCAATTGAGCTAAAGGTATTAGAAACAAGGAAATAATGCTTGCTAACTTTGATCGCATCAAAATTGAAATATACAAATAAATTTTGGTTATTTTTCGTGACCTCATATAATTAATTTTAATAGGTTGTATAACCAACTATCATTGTTTGTTGTTTAATACCAATTTTTTATCAAATCTATTAACATCTAAATGGTTCTAAATGTAGAAATCTAAAGAAATAACATTATTTTAGATTAGAATAGGAAGGTGGAGCGGGAGGGAGAGGGAAGGGTGCCCTACACCTCGTCACTGGAGAAACCCACGATTGGTCTTATTGTGACAACCCCAATAAAATTACAGTTTCTCCGATTCTGATCTTGGTATTCATAAAGAATTCCAAGACTTACTTCGAAGACAAGACTTCAAATTTATTTGGTTCCAAATAATGTCTACTTAGATATTGGAGTCTTGGTTAAAGTTACAGCGGCGAAGTAAATACTTTACCGTTTCCTCCTCTTCATTACATAGCCTGTGCATTAGTTGTCGCGACAAATCCGCATATTATGTATGTGCTTCATGACTCTGTAAGATACCTGAGACTACAAGAATACTTTTCCGTGTTATAACCAGTATTTCTGAAGTCATGAAGGTTTTTGCTGCCCTACTGTATTTTGTGTTTAACAGATAAGATTTACATAATTATGTGATGCAAGTCTTTTAAATAGAATTAATCAATCCCATGCTAACTTCGATTTGAACTCGAAGGAGTTTAAAGTCCTTAATGTGATCTTGCTTGTTGTGAATAAATATGTGCTTATTTACAGTGGCAGACTCTAATTCCTCTCTGGGGCTTAGGTGCATGGATTTCAGCCTGGGAATTCTGAGTTCTCTAGGTCCATATTACTGATTAAGCGTTTCCCATGGTTTTCTCAATAAGTTCCTGCTCCAATACCAGAGTCCTTCTTAGAGGAATACATGGGAGTCACGGAAGGGCTTGGGTTTTAAGTGTTCCCTATCTGGGAACGTTATTTCAAAATTTTGATAGAAGTTCAAAAACGAGTATTACTTTAACTAAATATTGTATTTTGATAATTGAGGGAATACTATGCATAGATGAACTAATATCGCTCAATCGATTTCACTAGCGATGCTGGTAATGTCGACAACAGTAGTACATTTCAGCGGCTGTTAGACTCCCCACCCTAGGCAGATTATGATTTGTTTTGAAATATATTTCTAGCTTAATAACGTTTTATTATTGATGATCCAATTTTCATAGCAAAAATGTCTGTTGAACCCAAAAATATTGTATCAATCGAAACTTCTTCTTTTTAAAATTCACATTTTACAAAGATTCTTTTAACTTATTCCATTCAGACTAAATTTATAATACATGTATGTGTATTTAACACTAGTAAGATGATAAAGTTCATACTCTTACAGTAAATGACGATCAGGTTAGTAAATATTAGGAAAGGAACGTAGATTTTGTCGAAGATCAACATTATACTATATGTATTACAGTTGCTCTCCGCCGCCATCTTGTAAGTTACGACAAAAATAAAGTTTTCAACCTGAAGTTGTTCCACTTGAAGTTCATGTCGATATGTATGATGATGATGATGGTGGTGGTGGGGTGATTGTTATTTGTATCTTATGGAGTGCACTCTCAAAACTTCGAAATGATTTAATCATACTGGCGGCCGGCAACGGAAGTTAAATCTATTTTAATAGTTGTTTTACAGTATGTAACGTATGAGCATGAACGCAGCCAGTTGTTGATTTATCTGAAAAGATAAACAACCAATAACCTTGGTTTTTTTTTTTTTTAAATTTTTTGAAGCGTCTTCATTGAGGTTTAGTTTTTTTAAATTTTTGTCAGACGATATTCGACGTTGGCATTGGCATTGGCATTGCCGATGCCGTTGCCCCAGTCATTACCATTGATGCCTCATCAATCGTTGACTTGTTTTTGTGCAATCAACGCTAAACTGGATAGACTGAGTGACTCCCCTAATCGATGACTTCGCTTATTTTATTATATTATCGCTCTTTTGCACATTTATGCTTCTCCGAAGTTCAGGTATGCTGCCTGTCAATCGACTGACTCTGCTTTTGTTCTTTTGCGCCTTTGCGTTCTTTAATTTGTCTAAAGAGTTAACCACATCGCGTATCATCATCGCCTTAAAGTACCTTTTAATTTATTATTGCAAATTGATCGACCAAACTATGTGACTGACTGAGTGCCAAAGACCACCCAGCCATGGATGGATATCGACAAAAACGAAGTAGATGCAGAAGAAGTAAAAAGTTCCACGCATGTGATAATTGTAATCCAAGACGAACCAGAAGCGCACATACTACTAGTATATAGATGTAGACAGACAGACTGATAGACGGATAGACACAGGCATTACACAACTCAAATAATAAAATGAAATGAAAGACTTAAGCAACAAACTTGAAGCAAAGCAATGATGATCTTGCCCATATCCATGTGTGTGATACAAGCCAAGTTAGCCAACCAAGTTGCAATCTATGTAAGAGTATGATGCAGACGGTAACTGGGCGCGTTAATATACTTGTACGACAACGGTAAGCGCAGCACGTGCTCATGCCAAGAGTCACCCTACCTATGTACAATATATAGACAAACATACTACTTTCATCCAAACATGTATTGACTCAAAATTATAGCGGTTTGCACACCGTAAACATTTACACAGAATCACATACACATTCACAGACACACAGACACAGACATGAAGGCACGATGAAATTTCAGATTGCGGAGCACCACCTGGCAGTGAAAAACGATGGCAACGGCATCAGCATCAGCAACAGCAATAGCAACAGAGCTAACAACAAACGTAATCGATAACCAGTTCGGAATTGTTATAATGAAACTGAAAGCGGAAAACTGCCTGCCAAGTTGGCAACTGCACTTGGAAAATTATTACGCTAAATTGGCCAACTAAGAAGAAGGAACTGCGAGCGCGGACTGAATGATCAAGGCAAACACAAAACTGGTTGCTATAGCAAAAAAAAAAAAAAAAAAAAATAAAAAAAGAAAAGAAAACATGAACATATGAACATAGAGCGCGTACTTCATAATAGTCTATGGATCATGATTTTCTCTTAACATACCAACAATAACAGCAACAACCAGATCTATAAGAATCATATAATACAAGAAATTATTACAGCATCAGCAACTGGAATAGGAACAGCCACAGACCAACAACAAAGAAGGGTGAAAAAAGAAATCTATTAAAATTCAAATTGAATTTGAAATTCACCAACAATCATGGCCACACGACTAGTGAAGTCAACTAGATATTATATACTACATACTACGTGTATAATACATATGTACATACTATACGAGTATATCATCATATCATTTGATATCAAATCCTAAACAAAATCAGCACGAATCGAAAGCTAGAGCACAATAGAGTAGACCGGACAGCAGAGACAGTTGTTGATGCTGTTAATGCCAAGAAGACTTGATGTTAACTAAGTACGTACTATGGTATAATACGAGTACAAATAGTACGTATGCTAGTGTCTAGATCTAAGCCTAAGCCTGGACCTAGGTCTGCTGTGACAATGAACCCGAAGAACGTGGCCAATTAGTTGTAATACTGCTTCGTGATATCATACATAACACATCTGGTTGCCTTGGCGGCACCAACAGTTGATGGTAACTCTCCCTAACTCCCAACTTACTCTCTTCATACGTCCCATTCCCACTTCAATATAGTAAGTAGAAAAAGCCAAGAAGAGCGTTTGTTTCTTCATTCGTTGATTTTTCCCTTTTGTCGTTAGTGAAAAAATGTAACAAGAATAACAATCACAACAAACACAATGTACTACAATAAACTAAGTAAAATTGAGGAAAATTCAAACAGAAGAAGATAGCAAAATGGACAAATGGACCCAGGGACAGACAGTCATAGAAATATTGCATTGTAATAGTAGTACATAGTAGTAGTAGTGGTAGTACTAGAAGAGGAGCGAAAGAACTGACAACGGACAATGACAATCTGCACGTAGCAATCAGTCACCGGTGAGTTTAAGTTGCTTGCGCTTTTTCTCATCTTCTCCCCATCTCCTTCCTTTCAGATTCAGATTTTCTTCTTCTTCTCCTTGTTGGTTGTTTGTTTATATAACAACTACAGCAACAGCAACAGCAATAGCAACAGCAACAATTGCATGTATGAATCTGTAGATGGGAAGCAGACATAAGGAGGAGAAGAAGCAGTAGAGGAAGGAACCCAATGAATGAGGAGTCTTCTTCTCTTCACTAAAAGATTGTGTTGATAGTTTTTGTTGTTGTTAATACTTTTATTATATTGTATATGTTGTTGTTGATGTTGTTGTTGTTATTGTACTTGTACTTGTTTCAAATGCAAAACGTGGCGGAATCAAGGAACAACAAGTTTCCAACAAGACGACGACGACAACGAGCAACGTTTCACGACTCTTAAAAACTTTACCCAAGTCAACTAACTTAAGTTATCTACACTCATATGCATATGTATGTATGTATGTATCAAGTACTTACCCGCCCACACATAAACATAGATATACACTCACACACACACACACACACACATACATGTTCATATGTACATGTACCAATACAATGATAGTTATTTGCACTTAATTAGCATTTTTTGCCTGCCTTTCTTTCTACCTTATTTTTTTACTTATTATTTTCTTAACTTGGCGCAGATTTTTAAAAATAGACAACGTTGGCACTCACTCATTTATTCCATTGCCAACCAACATACCGGACAAAGTACTTAATAAGTTATTTGGTAGAAAACTGTTAGAGCAACTACAAGATACTCATAATTAAGCAAATTTATCTATGTTTATTAATTATTAAACTTCATGTTTTCATGCATGAAATTCAAAAGAATCATAAGAGTAGATAAAAGGCATAAGAATTAAGCCAAATTTGCCGCTTCATGTAGTGCAAACTAGTTTATAGCTAAACGCAAACAAACATATATACATACATACATACATTAGTATCTGTACGTCAGTCTTAGACTCAGTAAGTCTGTCTATCTGCATCTGTGTGTATGTATGTATCTATTTGTATTTTCATTTTCTGACACATAATTCCACATTCGAGATGCAAAAAAAAAAAAAAGCAAAAAAAAATGTGTGGAGTGGCAAAAGTGGGTGCAACAACAAGAAAAGGAGATAGATTTCTAGTCTGTTCCTCTTATATACGAGTATAGTACGAGTATATTTGTTGCAAGTTAATTGAGAAATACATTAAAGGAAAAAACTTGCAACACACAAAGAAAACAGAATGAAAAACTAAAGAAAGTCAAAGTTCATCATTGAAATAGAAAGAGAGAGAGAGAGAGAAAGATACATACTATAATATAATACATATGTTGATAGATGCAGAGTTGGGCAAATTGTATCTCAACTCAATGCCGTTAGTGTCATTAGCACAGTTTAATGCTTTAAGAAGACAAAAAAAAAAACAAAAATGAATAAAAATTATTTGTTCGCCTCAATCACATGAGGTCACAAGGCGGCAATGTCAGTTAATCTACATTCGGCTATAGATACTCACACATACGATGATGATCATGATGTTGATGTTGATGTTAGAATTTATCTTCATTTCATTTTTTGTTTGTATAATTTTTTATATTTTATTTAAACTTAAGGCCGGGGATTATGTTTGAAGGCATTAACACCATCAAAAACACGTACGAACGAACGAACGAATGAATGCCTGCATCTTTATTTTAACATAAAAGATTCCAAGAACAGTTTGTTTTTATTTTTTATTTTTGTTTTCGTATCTTTTGCTTTAAGCTTTCCTCTTGTGGATTCTAAAGAAATCATCATTGTTGTTTGTCTCTTCTCGACAATAGCCTAAAGTTGTTCATTTTTTTTTTTTTTTTATTTTTTTATTGTGATATTGTTGAAGAATGAATGCATCACTTACTTAGAGTATGAGAATCTTTGAATGCAGACCTTGAAGTTAACATAAGAAAAGATTTAAGAATGTATATATTTATATTTTATTGTATTTAAGTTATTAACTTGCTTTCAACGCGTACATAATTAGATTGATTTTGTTAGTTGAAGACTTTCTCTTTAGCCATAAGCAATGCTCATTTACAATAGTAGTAATCATAATGTCTTGTTGGCCTCTTAACACACAAATGTATCTACTAGTTTAAAATGGCATATTTTACGTAGTTAAGTATTTAAATGTAACTCATCAGTCAACAGCTTTCTTAGTTAGTCAGTCAGTATGTAGTATAATTAATCTCATTTACTCATTTTCATATTGTTCGATTGTTATAATAAAGTTGCTAAGTAAAAAGACTTCATTAGTCAAGACAGTATAATATATCTACAATATCTACAAATATATGGTTTAAATACATATGTATAAGGTGTCTCAATAAGAATGCACTACAATATTTTATTTAAAAGTTTCATCAAAATCGGTAATGATTAGAAATAATGATATTTATTGTATTTAGTTGTGACTCACAATTCAAAAGACTAATTGCTTCACTTAAAAATATTGTCGCTAGACTTTATGTGCAAAATTTGTCGATTTTGATTAAATAAATGCTATATGATACTCCCAATAAAGCTTCCTATCTTTCTGTAATTCGATTTTGAATCCAATGAGTTGCTTTTATGTGATGTGCGCATAAGTTGTGATTTATTTATTGCATTGTAAAGAAGACATGTTCGCAATAATTATGGAATAATATATCCGGCAAATGGATTCCGCGGTTCTAATAACAGGCCATTGCTTTTTTTATGAAATTTTTGATAACTTTTGACAAAGATGTGGCTGTATCTCATCGATGACGGGTTGAATCTCGGCATTAAATTGCATGATCTTGGTGGCAACAGAATTTCGTAAGATAATTTGGTTTGAAAATCATTGCTGCAATAAATCGATTGTATCATGCGCGGTTTGGCAGGTGCCGTAATCCTGCTGAAATCACATGTCATCCAAATCCATGCCGTTCAGTTAACCCACAAGAACTCCGTGATCATGTTCTTGTAACGAATGCAATTCTGGCTACATTTTCAAAAAAGTAAGGTCACAATCATGTCTCCTGACTAAAATCCGAACCAGACAAGAGACCGACCGGTACGTCGATGCAAAGAATTCTCGTTTCTTCAAATATATGTGGTCAACATATCGAATTGTTGACACATGCACGTACGTGCACTTTCTCGATTGAAAATGCCATGAAGTTTGCAAGCAGTCTCAGCATTACTTTCCACATTTTTATAATGGGTTTTCACAATGATAAAGCATTATTCTTTTTTAATAATCGGATACAGTCATAGGTGACTCTCTTAAATATCAGAGTTTCCATTTGCACAGAAAAAATATGACACAAAATTTAAGTAGTGCAGTCTTATTGAGACATCCGATAGTTCTAATGAAATTGTGACTTGATATCTACAAATAATTTTATATGTATTTACAATATTATTTTACTAAGCCAAAGGATTTAGTTATGCACTTCTTATTGATGATAATTTTTTTTTTTCTATTCTATTTTTATTTTTTTTTTATCATCAAATCATCATTACTACTTCTTCATCGTCATCGTCGTCACTATTATGATCATCAATGGCACGCACGTACGCACGCACAAACTCATAATCACAAAATATCTCACAAATTCACAAAATGTTATCATGATCATATTGAATCTACTATATATTGTATATGCCACACACACATATGGAAACTTACATAATCCACGTAATGTTTGCATGCTTCTTATATTCTATTCTTATGCATAATTTATCGATTTGTTAATGTGATTCTATGTATTTTGTTTTTTTTTTTGGTTTCCGGTGAATAATATTTTATTGAAATTTAATTAAATTAAAAATTAATATTTCCCTCACATATCTTATTTCATTTTTTGTTTTTTTTTGTTTTGTATATACAACAATATAAAAACTTATATCCATGTGTCTTCCATGTTGCATGTGTTTGTTTTGTTATTCTCTTTTCTATGCTGATATGCACGATTCGTCTTGGTATGGATTTATGGAATTTTGGATAATATAAATTTTAATTTTTGTTATTGGATTATGGTATTCCGAATTGTTGAATTTCTTATATGAATGTGTCATGGAATTCAGATCGTGTTGCTTTGGTGACAGCAGCACCACCCAGCTATACACGTATGTACCACTATTTTCCAGCACATTTGACAGCACACCCGTTTTGTTATTACCCACAACCCCCACCGCCACTGCCACCGCCACCAATAGCACCGCCCACGATCACGCAGTTATCACCACACACACCGTTGACACTCAAGCAATTGGGAAACTCACTCACCTCAATGACACAAGCACACATTGCCAAGACACTCCGCTATCCAGGTAGGTAGTCAGTCTACACAATACATACATGCTTATGTATTCCACAATAGACTCCGATATTTTGCGCAAAATCCCAATTATGCTTATTATATTTAAATGAAATTGTTGTGTTTTTATTTTGACAGGCATGTTTATACGTCCCGATGAAACCAATCTGTATACAACATTAGAGCCAACCCTTAGTAGTAATCCCAATGTTTACTTTCAACGTGGTGGCGCTGTACATCCTGGCATGATGTATTAAATTTGTGACCGATGGTAATGATGTCCAGGATTCACAATATCAATCAAATGGAACTGAGTATTTTTTTACTAAATGTAAGATGCATACAGCTCCCAAGGAGCGTTTATAATCTAGTAATTAGGGTCTCGTACATTCTAAGTTTATTCAAGTAAATAAAAAAAAAAAAAAAAAATCATGATATCGAAAATTACAATAAGAAGGTGGGAGCACTATTGCCTCTTAATAATGCTCATGCTCTTTTATTAAACATATTTTCTTCTCTAATTTAGTTACACATAAATACGGTTTGAAGATCAATCGATCAATCAATTGATATAATAGATGGCAATGATTTAACCTTAGGTAAAATGCTCTCATAGTAATGTAAGATTGACTTGTAACGATATTATTTACTTCAAGATTTGTATTAAGATGAAGAAAATAATAATAATAACAAAAACAAAAAAAAAAAGAACATATGTAAATAAAAACTGGAATCAACTAAAACTTTTAAATATGTACCTACTTTCATTTTTAGACAGGACCAATAATCATCATTATTTTTATTGTATTACTCGTATAACGTATTTAGTTTTGGATTGGGTGGCGATGACGTTCCTGTGCATACGCATTGTGACACCAAGTAATATGTTGGAAATGTTCATTCAACATTCTTCAAATGATTTCTTAACGCATTTTATATATACTGACTTCCAATTCTAGCACATATTTTTATCCGTCTGTCAGTTTTCCTGCCTGTCGGTCTATCTATCTTTCTGTCTGTTTGTTTCTTTCGTGGTGTGATTGAGCTACATTTTACTATTGGGAATAGGGATACAAGAAGAAGAGGGTACAAACAGATACTCTATAAACATTTTCACGTAGCTGTAACAATAACAACAATAAGAACGACGTGTAGAACAAAATGCGGCCATTATCACAAACGATCTTAAACGACTGCCAGACTAACTAACTGACTGGTTGTTTGGTTTATTTGTTAGTTCATTGGTTGTTTTGTTGCCTGTTAAAAGCCCTAAGCGAACGATCGAGCAAGCGAGTAGTTCCAAGTTAATTTCTAAGTACCTTGCAGCAATTTTATTAAACCGTTCCCAAAGGAGCAAGAAGTCGGATACAAGAAAAACCGAACCAAAACCAAGATCTTCCTTATATGGTTTAAATAGAGTTTCGACTGACTGACTGACTGACTGATTGTACGAGTAGTAGTAGTAGTATGTCTGTAACAGGGCGTTTAGTTCATATGTGGGCTAGCGTCGAGTGGGATCAAGTAGTAAGTACTACAATAACTAAGTGAGTAAATGAATGAATAAGTAAGGAAGCGAGAATGAGAGAGAGAGAGAGAGAGAGAGATGGAGAGAAGCAAACGCGTGAGCGAGCGGCTGCGCCAACATTAATTAAGTGCAACAATGCGGCGCTGTTGCATCCTCATCGTCATAGTCGGCGTCATCGTCATCCTCATCGTCCACATCTTACTCGTCGTCATCATCATCGTCGTCTTCGTCGTTGTACTAATGACATTTCTCACGAACATCGCACAGCATCTGACAAGCAACAACACGCACGCATATCCATCCATCCATCTATCCATCCTAGTAGTGGTCGAGGCACAGCCTGTTGGAATAGACCAAACTAGACTAGACTCAAGTTGTCGACGCTGAAGACAAGCGATGAAGAAGGTACATAGTACAGCAATAAGAACAAAAATCAACTTGGTAAAAATTAAAGTAACAATGAAAAGCGAATGCCATAGTTGGTGTTTCATGGACTTGTAGTTAGTTCTTCTTCATCATCTACTTCCATCATCATCATTACCATCTCTGTTGCCTTTGTTGTTGTTCTTATTGGCACTGTTGTCGTCACTACTATTGCTGGTGTATTGTTAGTGTTTATCTGTTTTTTTTTTTTTTTGGGTTAGAATTGCCATCAAATCACAAGTCAATCAATGTTATTAGATTTTTGATCGCCCGCCATCAAAGTTATCCCCAACTGAACTGGCAGAACCGAAACGAACCCTTTGGCAAACGCCGCTTAAATATGTCCAGTCATGGCTCTATGGCTGCGACGCCAGTCGTGACATGTGACACGGTGACGACGATTGATGTTTTTCTTTTTTTTTTTTTACTTTATGTAAGATTGCGGCGGCATCAATTACTTCGTCTATGACAGCACAGCGTGAAATGTTAGTTTCCACTGCTTGTTGACAATTTCCGACCATTGTCCATTGGCAAACCCTTGTCTCGCGGGATCAATTAGGCTTAAAGTACGTGGCACAACTTATTGTTCCAGAATTGTATTGTATGTTGTACGTAGAGAGATAGAGAGAGGACAACATCTACGATCAGTTAGAAGCAATTAGCCAAAATCAAAACAACAATTTCATTTCAATGTTTGATTCCATCAAGAGTCACAACAGCATCAGTATCAATATCAACATGAACATCAGCAGTTGCATTAGTCATCATTGGAATTTCAATAACCGCCAACACAAAGCAATAACCACAAAACTATAATCCAACTTACATTTCTTTTCCTTTGATAGCAGTTCTTCTATAGCCTAATCATTTATGATATTACCATTACCACCACCATCACTATGTTTATCAATAAAACCATTACCAACAGTTTATTCCAGGTTTGTAAGGCTACGTCCCGTAGGAATGTGATCGGTCGGTTCATCCATCCATCGGTCGGTTCATCGGCCATCGACCATCCTATGACGTTGAGTGCGATAATAATAATTTTTTGTTTTTTTTTTTTTGTAAATTAAATTACAGCACTTTTAGTCCAAACGGCATTTGGCGCTAGTGGGAGCCATTATCTGTAACATTATATTCTCTTTGGATACTCTCACTTTGGCAATTGGAATGGATTGGATTTCTTAGCGAAATCAACGATGGAACAAACGATCTATCGATCCATCGATCGCAGCACGGTTCCATGCATTACCATTATTGCTGTGAAAATTTTATAGCCTTTTATTTTTATGACTTTTCGGTTTCCACATTATCTATCCACTTTAGAGGTTGTAATACAGATACACACACACAAGCACACACACATAAATATACTTAGGGTTTAAAGCTTAAGTCACGATTCCACAAAAGATACCAGTTACCGCCTCTCTGCCTGTCTTGCCTTCTTTCTTTCTTTCTTAGGGAACTATGCGAAATCAAATTAAAGTTATTGAATTGAAGACTCACTTAGACTATGATATAAATGTAGTAGTAAAGGCGAAAATAAAACAGGAAGAGCAAGAATATGTGTGAGGGGGATTTAGCCAAGCTATCAAGTTAACTTGGCTTCTTGATTAGTTCGAAATGCGTACGTTGACACCGCTACACGTCACAGAGCTATGAAATGCCCTATGGGAAAATTCCCGTAAACTAAATTAAAAGCTCTTTGTATTCTTTAACTTTGTAATCATCACAAATGAAGCGCTAACCCCATTTAAGTGGACGACCAACTCATAGCCCAGCCGCAATGTACGACCAATTAACAGTATCCAAGCAACAAGGCAATACAATAGAAGCAAGAAGTGAAGCTGGGCCAAGTTACAAAAGTTCATCTGCCTGCTCTGCATACGTTGCAGTATTCCAATTGCATTCAGATTCACATTCACACTACCCAACGTCAGGGGCGTTCGTGATATTTGTCGCAAATTGCGAGCAAATGTTGTTCCTGTGTCGTCGTCGTCATCATTAACTGGTTCTGTATATGCCAGGCTGCACCGCACACAAGTCCCTTGCTATAACGTCAATTACTAACGACTGGACTGGCCAGCGACTTGGTTACATGACTAGAGGTACCGGGCGGCGGTTAACTGGCATTTTGAATTCAAGTTTATAGCGGATGCGTAAACGCATTTTGCTGAAAATGCCGTTAGGGCTTCTAAATTGCGGCCTTTGGCACTCAGCAGTGCTGCGGATGCTAGGAGCGCTTGAGTTCCGCGCTTCAAACCGCGTTTGCATACATGAAACAACAACTAACCATAAAGGTTGATTCTCGCTACTCACTTTACATACAAAAAGAACTAGATTTTCATATTATTGTATAATGCCAGGAGCGACTCTTTAGTTTCTTTGTTGGTTGGTTGGTCATTCGTTGTGTCTGTTGGTCGGTCGGTCGCTCGATTGGAATAAGCTAGCTCAACATAGCTTTAGGCACAACTGATGTATGGTTACATTTATCTACGGAATGCAAAGCAGCACAACCACATGGAAATGGTTCACTGACGCACATTTAAGTGCAGACAGTTGGTTGTACTGGTACTGGTACTGGTGCTAGTACTATTGCTATTGCTGGTGATGTTCATCACTCCTTGAGTGGTTTGTCGCATTCTCATTTGACAGAGTGAGATTTACATGGTACAGCCAGCGGCTACAAATGCACCACAGGGAAGATTACATCAAATTGCCATCGTATTCGGATAACTCAAACTCATACTCGCACTCAACTAGACTCAGCTTATGTAAGCGGATAAAAGACGGATTAACAAAAAAGAGAAAAATAAATAAATAAAAAAGAATAATTCTTTGGTCAGAAGTAACGGTAAAGTGCGGTTAAACGCTTAGTCAAAATGGTCAAAAGATACTTTGAAGTGCATGAAAGTAGGCTTTTTCGTGTGTGTGTATGGGTACTTAAACAATTCAAGCCATTCAAGACACCTCTTGATTGTTTTTTATGATCTCAACATTGAATTCTACAATAGTGTTGCTACTACCGACTACCGACTCTGGCCTTATGTGATAGCCAAACATGAAATTGGGTCAAAGTGTTTCAGCAGCTTTGATGGATGATGACGATGGCGTTGATGATGTTGTTCAAGTAAATGATTAAATTAAATTTTCTTTGAAATTACTATTAACTTTTTGTTACTCGTATTTTTGTAAAGAATTCTTAAGTGTGACTTAATTGAAAGAATTGTGTAATGTGAATGATGACTTGACTGAAGCTTATAAATTTGGTAAGTAAATGACTTTTGGATTTCTTATTGTAATTTTGTGCATTATTAGAAAAATGTCTTGAAACATGAAGAATATAACTTTGAACATCTAACGTTATACACATTTTTTTATATCTTTCACAATCAGTTTAACAGCACAGAACTGTGAGTCGGAGACAACAGAAAAAAAAAAATTTTAAAATAGTTTCAGGACTCAATAATGACAGGATAATGCCACTCATTTTAAATATCAAATCTTTAATTGAACCTTTTTCTTTCTGAATAAAATATGTATGTGACCTATCCAGCACTTTTATGTTAATTAGCCATTGACAGACATAAAAAATATTACCAATTCAATATACAAATATAAAAAAAATTCTCTTCTACTTCCACGTACTTTTACTTTTATAAACTTTACTTAAAAAAATTAAGCGATATCACAAAAAATATTGGCAGGTAGCCAGTTTTTTATTATTTTATCTATTATATTTTTCGCTAAAATGACTCTTTTGCTAATAATTTTCTTTTCAGCCGTTTACCCCATGCATACCAGAATGTATAAAACTAATGACCATTTACTCATTTTGCTTCCCAGTCTTCGCGTTTTATCTGAAGAATGGTTAACTGTATAAAAAATTCGTAAGAACCAAATTTTTAGAGAATTGTATGACGTACAATATTGTCTTACATATTTATTCGATAACTCTACTTACGAGAAAAATACGTTTTTTGTGACCTTTGACACCGCGTACCTTTCTTAGCGGCACATGTATCGATGGTGTTTTTGGGGGTTTTGTTTAGAATTACAATAGGAAGGCTTATTTAAGAATTAAGCTTTCCCCTAATTATTCCGCAGATTAATGACTTTTTCGCTAATTTCACTGGTCTAAACTTTACAATAATATTGTACTATTTCAATTTAGACACACGTAAAACACAAAATTTTGCAAATGAATGTTTTCACATTTTTATAAATTTTATTAGGTATCATTTTAGAATTCAATTTCACATTTTCCTCTTGTATGTCATTAATAGTTTTCTATTACTGACATAAAGAAGCGAGGAGAATACATTTTTTTCATTCTTGTAATTTAATGTTGTGCTTTCAGTTCAGTTTGAACTATTGAGCTAAAATTTGGTACAGATTAAAATCTATCTAAGAAACAGGAAGTCTTAATATAATACTTAATAATCTTGATTGTTCTTGTTTTATATTGTATTTGGAACTAGATGTCCCCCCACGCGTTGCTTTCGCTCAGCCTGGACAAAGACTATTAAACAAATAGACTGAACAATCCCGCTGACGAAATTATGTCCTTTATATTTAGTCCAATCTATATGTTTTGGTACAATTAAAAAGAGATTTTTGACAAAGGCGACTTGATTAATTTTAAAAAATGTCACCAAGGTTTATATCCAATATTTGATATACCATTTGTGACTTTTTTGGAGGATTTTTATAAAAAATAAGTATGCAAAAATACGACTACAGTCGAATGTAACGTTGTGTCAAAATTTTAAAGCAATCGATAAAGTACTTTTCGAGTTCATAGGTAATGAACAAACGAACATTTTTATTTATATAGAAGATAGAAGAAGAAGATTATAAAAACAAACCCATTTTTGTCTGTTAATTAAACAAGGAAGGAATTATTTTTAAATAGTGTGAAGTTAATGTTCTGAGTTGTTTTATAGTTTAAAAGCTATTCAAGTTAAAGAAAACTCTTAAAATCGAAGTCTATCTCGATGTCTCAGTGCCAATGGGCGAGCGATGATAGCCTATACCTATTAGCAAAGTACATAATTCGCTTTAGAGTTTTGCGTTTTACGACCATTTTCTATCTTAAGATACAAGTTAATTTATGGCATTACTTTGTCTTACTTTAGCCGAAAACATAAAATCTCAAAACCGCCTGTTGTTGTCTATACAGATGAGTTGGCCTGGCCTGGACTGGCTGTGTGTCGGCTAAGAAACAAGGGATTGAACATTTGAACATAATGCGAAATTCCTGTCCCAGCACGCTCTTTTGAGTCATTTCGATTTTGTTCATTTTCTGTTTAACCAAAACATATACTTCTTCTTCTATACATACTATCCAAGCACCATGAGATGGTCATTGGCAAAAGATTTTGACGATTTTGACCAGAAAACAAGAAGAATGGCAAAACATTTAAGATAAACCTCATTCACAGTTTAAAATCAAAAAGTTTCTACACATGTAGCACCTTCAATATGACGAATTACCAAGCAGAATGTTGAACCGAAAATGTATTGCAGCCCACCAACACCATTGCCATAGCAGATTTAAACCATCCTCCGAAGCTTGAGCAAGAACAAAAATCATTATTAAATGTTTTTTACTAAAGGGTTTTTGTTGTGCTGTTGTAAATTAGGTAAATACTTTTTCTGTGGCACCAGCACCGGCAGCAGCAGCAATGCCACCATCAGCGTGTGCATCCGCATCCTCAAAAAGCTAACTACCAGTCAGTCGCTCAGACGAATGAAGTGTCATAGCTTTACAGACAAACGCATTATTTAGCCTAGTCGCAGTCAGCATACTACATTGGAGAAGTTAAACGAAACGGATGCGGCATATCTTTAACAGACATGACAGACAGACTTAGGACATACATACATACATACTTATGCATGAATGTATGTATGTATGTATGTAAGTAGGTACATAGAAGTTGGTTGCTGCTGTTGGTTCTTTTTGGAAGGACGGTGCGATGACGATGAAGATGACGACGTTGATGATGCTAACTGACTGTACAGAGACAAAGATAGACAAACGACAAGTGACTATCGAAGACGACTCCAGCATCGACATGTTACTTGAACTATGTGAGTCTCAATGAGAATGAATGTATGTGCGTGTGTGTCTGTGAGTGTGTTTGTGTGGAGTCAAGCTAAGTTTCAAGGTTAACGAGTCGTCACCATGGTTCATTTGAACTTCCAGTCAACATGTTCGTTTTGGTTACTTACATACACCACCACCATCACTACCAACACCACCACCACCACCACCACCACCACCACCACCACCACAACACTTACCATACAACAATGTCCACAAAACAAGCACTTGATATAAGAACAAGGAAAAATGAATGATTTACCCAGCGGGTAATCTTTCAAAATACAATAAATAGCACAAGTAACTAATCTTGTTGAAAATTTTGGTAATGAAAAAATGGAAAAAAGAATTTATAAATATTACACGATGCAATTACAGTTTTCTTTGAGGTTGATCCATAAAAAGTTCGACATGCCTACACAATCGCCACCGCCGCTGGAGCGGCTGTCATCGTATAGTCAATGGCAGAATGAAGAATCTACAAAATTACAAAACAATTCAACGCTGCTGATCTATTATTCACGAGATAGTAAAAATGTAAAAATCACGCTTTCGTGTTGTGAATAAATTGAATACAATTTATAAATGTCCGGAGAGGATTAAATGCAACGCTCCTCACCACATAGCACATAGCACTCAGCATCAGCATCACCAGCAGAAGAAAACAACAACCAGCAACAGTTGCGATCATTCTTTCTGTATATTCAATTGTAACTAAGGAAGACAGATAGACAGACGCACGGACATACAGACAGAGAGAAAAACATGTGCAAGACGCAAGAGTGCGCGCATCTTGGTGGTTTTTATGTTCAGGATCTTTGGTGATTTTTCAACTTGGAACAACCTTGAGAATAACAATTGCCAACAATAACAACAACAACAACAGCAGCAGCAACAGCAACAATAGGAGTAACAACAACCCGCAAGAGATGATGAAAAATTACGGCAATTGAATTTGGCTTTCTATTTTATTTGCGCGAAGGTGGTGATGATGACGACTACCAAAACGAACTTGAGTCTACATCTTTTGGGCCACCAACCGAATGCTGTTCTGTCCATCCATCCGTCCATCTGTTCGCTTTTCAACGCATTTATCAATTCCAATAGGTACGATTGTTTTGCAAAAGTTGATTATGTATCATGTATTCTTGATCGGAAGTTGACTTTGGAGACCGACCATCTTATTCAGGCGAGTAGTTGCGCTCATTTATTCTGAAACAAAGTCAAAGTGAATTTCATGGAATCGACTAAAATAACTTTAACTAGATACATATACATACATACAGTATGTGCATATAATATTTATAATTATACTATCAGAATGTTCTGTCGTATGACACGCGAGCGTGCGCACTTGTGCCAGAAAAAAAGCTTCACTCAACACGTTCCAAAGTCAACGAATTACCCGATTAACAAGACACGTTTATCGAATTCGAATAATGCTGTTCACTGAATTCCACAATAAAAGATGTGCTTTGCAACGTCCGAAACTTCACTTCTATATTTGCCACACACTAATACGGCAGCATGCTACGCTCGATTCTTATAGTTAGTGCTTTTATAATGACAGTGGGTGCCATAATGCATGGCTCTCGTCCAATATTTATACATGTAAACAGGGGTGGATTGGAGATCTTTCGAAATGACAGTAAGTAAAGTCTATATTTTTATATGATAATACATAATTGAAATGATAATCTTATGGTAAATTGTTTTGTTTTAGCTTTTTGGAAATGCGATATGATCATTTGTCCTTTGGGCACCTTTCGTTGTCGCGTCTCCAGGAATGCCATCAATGAAATGATGACTGTTCGAACAAATATTTGTTTAACTAAGAATGATAAAAAGATTACAGAAAAAATCAGTGTTCGCCGAATAACAAGTGATGAACAAAAAGAAACAATTGATCTTGAAGTATCCCTCAATGGTAGCATACATTCATCGAATGAATTTTAGTTATATTCATAGTATATAGATACAATATTATAATATAAGTCGGAATTGGTTGTTTAAAACAATAATATGACACTAATTAAGTACAAATAAAATATGCTAATCTAATTTTTCTACATCTAAATCTAAATATAATACATACATACATCCATAAGTTGTAAGTAGTATGTAAATGACTAATTGGAGGTTTATTTAATATTTATTTGTCACTGCACGTAGCTCGTCCATGAGTGACGGTATATCGTCTTGCATGTATGCATCTTTTCCACAATTATTCGCTTCAATGGTAGTCATGATGTCACCCAACTGTTGAATGTCCATGCGTAGGCCATTAACTGTACCTTCAAGTGGTGCTAAACTGGGTACACAGCGATTACTGCGTTCGATTAAATCTAGTATTGCACCTGTCCGAGCACGTCCTGTGGCATCAGCAGACTGTTGTATTAACTAAAGACAAGAGTGAGATTAGAGATTAAGAAAACCAATGGCAATTAAAACTACTGGTGCAAACCTTTTTATAGTCGTCTATTAAATTTGCCACTTCATGTGCAGATTCTTCATATTTTGTACTCTTGCCCAAATCCGAGGCTTCAAACTTATGACGTTCCAATTCCAAGGATTGTTCCAGTGACTATTGAAATAAAAAAGAAAGCAATCAATTCAGTTTTTTTGATAAAAATTCAATTTTATACTCTTCACGCAGTGAATTGTATTAAAAGCTTGTCATGATGTTTGTAACACACAGAAGAAGACATCGGAAACCCCATTAAATAAATATATTTTTGATCAGCGCGACGAGACGAGTTGATCTAGTTGTCCGTCTGTCTTTCTATATATATGGACTCTAGTCCCTCAGTTTTTGAATTAGAGAGATATCTTTTCACCATGCACAGTACACTTGCCTGAATCCGCCGAATCGGACCATTAGGGGTACCCCCCATACAAACCGGGATCCAAATGAAAGTTCTTATTAGAAAAACTTTTCTCTTTTTGTACTATCGACTTGAAATTTAGACATCCACGAACCATTAAATTTTGAAGACCTCACACCCCATACAAACTTGGATCCAAATTCATGTTCTAATTAGAAAAACTTTTTTGTCTTTTGTACTATCGACTTGAAATTTGGAACCATATCCACCAATCATGTAATTCAAGACCCTCGGACCACTAAGAAGGGGTGTGAAGAGTATTATTGGCATAGCCAAAGTTAGTCTTCTTTTGACTAGTTATTTACTTACCTTAATTCGATTTTTACTTGCTTCATACTTGAAATGTAATTCCTCTAGACGATTCCTAAGCAAATCTTCAGATTTACGATTAATTTTCGCCAATTTAGCTGCTCTTACAATTTTCTTCAAGTTCTTGACTAAGCTTGGCATATCGTTACGACTTAGTTTTCGACCACATTCTGCTTCTAAAATTTTGGTTACCATGCGCAAGGATTCATCAGCACTTGTCGTACTTTGCTCGGATTCTGATGAGTTTTCATAGAAATTTCTCTTAAACATTGTTAATTCGCTTTCAAGCGTTTGAACTTTGGCTAAGATGCTTTCACGTTCCTCTAATAATTTTTCCAATTTACATTGGAGCTCAATTATTTCGCCTTGATAGACGGTGTCCCCGGTTTTTTTTTCTTGGAGTGTTTCAATTTCCTTGTGGAATGTTTGTTTCATTTGGCTGAAATCCTTATCGCGATTTTGTTCTGATAAATATGCCAACTCCTGTAGGTTAAGCAACTCTTCATTTTGGGCAGCAAACAACATATTCAGCTCCTCCAGTTCGGCATTTTTGAATTGTAATTGTTCACGCATTTCTTGCTCTAAACTTTGCATTGACGTTATCGCTTTCAAAAGATCCTGCCAATCTTCGCAGGAATCATTAATTTGTTTGACTTTATCATTTTGACTGCTTAAAACCGATTGAAGAAGTGATAAAGTCTTCTTTTTTTCAGTGTCAATTCTGTGTACTTTTTCCTCCAAATGTTGTACTTGTTGTCGAAGTTGTTGAAGTTCATTTGCTGATGTCTCCGTGGGTGGTGAATTTTCTACTTCTATTGTTTTGGCCAATGATATTAAATTGTCTGTTGATTTTATTAATTCTAATATATTTCCTTCTTCGTCGTCTTGGCACATAGTTGCATCTAAATCAGTCTTTTCTATGAGCTTGCTTTCCTCTTCTACAAGATTTTCTTCTAGTCTTCCTAACTCCACTTTTTGTTTCTCCACTATTTCGCTGTAATATTGGATTTTGCAATTTCGAGTTTCAAGTTCATTTTCCAATTCTTCAATTCTCTGACTAAGCGTTTCAGTTTTAAATAAACTTTCTTCTAGACATTCCCGCAGTCGGTGAATTTCGTTGGCATCATATTCGGTTTGGCACTTTTGTTTCTGGGTTTCGATTTCTTGCAACTCAAGCTGGAATTTGAAACTCTCACTAATGGCACAAGCTTCGGCGTATTGCTTGTGCAAGGTTATCAATTCATGTTCATCAGCATTTACTTTTTCTTGTAGATCTCGAACACTCTTTAACGCTGCGTCTTTCTCCCTCCGTAAATTTTCTAAACACACACCTAGTTCACTTAATTGTTGTGTCTTTGTATTGTCAGTGGATTTTAGATTCTCATATTCGAAACTTTGAGTTTCTAAAACAAAAGTTAATTGTTCAATTGTTCGGTCGTTTAATTCATTCTTAGCTTCCAATTCGGCCATTCCAATTAGTTCGTCCTGAAGTTGTCTTAGTGAAGTTTTCAGTGCAGTTATCTCATCAGTTTTTGCATTGATTTTCGTATGGTAGTCGAGACTCAACCAATGTACTTTGTCAGCATTTGATTCATCAGCTAAGTTTTTTGTAAATTGCATTTTTAAATCAAGAAACTGTTGCTCCTTAAGGGCAAGGAGCTTCTCTTGAGCTTGTAGCATTTCGTTAAGGTCAGTTGTCACTTTTTGAAGATTTCCTCGTTCGGATGATAAACTTTGCAAACTTGCATCCTTAAGCCTTAGTTTTTCTTCTAATTCGATTTTATCATCTAAAAGTTTTTTACATTTTCCAGTCACAAGATTGTTCTCCAGCTCCAAATTTGCCATAATCCGTTGAAGTTCCATTAGTTTTTCATTATGATCTAAATCAAGACGTTGTATGTCTACCAAAAGTTCCTTCTTTTGGTTACGAAGCACATCAATTAAACGAGCTTGATCATCGAGCAATGATTGCTGATGCTTCAATTCAAATTCGTTTTCGCTTTTAGTTGCATTAACGCCATGTTCTTCCAGAAATGATTTTGGTTTGCTTGGCCGATTTTCCAATTCCCTCTCAAGTTCAGTGCATTTTGTAAATAGTCGTAGACACTCCTCTTGAAGCCTTTGGTTTTCTTTCATATACTTCCGTTCCTGTGTATAGAGTCGCTCTAATGTCTCGAGACGTGTTGTTTTTTGAGACTTCAACTCGAGTTTGTACCATTGCTCTGATTTACTGAGACGTTCCAATTCACTGCGCAGTTTTCGCAAATCTTGCATGGCCAAAAATAAAGCTTGATCTCTTTCTCTAAGGGCATTTGCAAATGGAACATCATTGACATTGGTGCCACTGATGTTAGACGCACAGGAAAAATTACCAGAATCTTCTGACATTTTCTGATCATTAAATTCATCTTGGTGGGCTTCCAACCCACCAGTTCCACTATTAGTGTTCATTTATGTGGCAATTAGAGATTAGGGCAATGATCTCATTACTAGAACCTGTTTAACTTTTCCCTCGCCATCTGATTTACAAGAAGTAAATTTGGAGTTATCTGTTTAAAACATGTTTATAAATTTGATAAATATGCAAAACTTTATTACTCACAGCAACATGAACAATTATTAATTTGTAATGTATATTGTATTGAAAATATACATTTTAATTTCCACCACCAAAAATATGCAAATATAAACAGCTGATGACTTTAAGTAGACTCTACACTATGAATTAAACTTGCAGCTCTGTCAAATTAAGCTCACCAGCATTGCCAGATTGCGTCAAGGCATCAGCTGATTTGTTTTTACCAAAAGAAAATAGAAACAGATACGCATTTGTAAAACTTATTATTAACAAATTGTTTGATGTTAACAAAGAAAAATGATGTAAAGTTGTTTACTTGTAAAGTGTAGAATTATTTAGATGTGTTTAAGAACTTATTTATTCGATAACGAGCAAAATTTACCTGCCCATCATGGACGACATGGACAACGATACAGAAATTTTCATCGTTTATTATGGAGGAGTGGCGATGAAGTTAAAATGGACCTGTATTCCACCTTTAGTGAGATCCCCTGCAATACGTCTTTGCTGTATTACCAGTTGTAATAAAACTGACGATTTTGAGTTATTGCTATTGCTTACCGCCGACAATTGCTTGTATAAAGCGACTTTAGTAGACAATAAGACTTCACTGCTTCTAGATCTCCAAAGAAATGACGTCGTAGACCTTGACTATTGCCATGGATCAGGGGAGCTGTATATTGTAACAAATAAAGGCATCGTAGAAAATCAACATTGTGGCAGTTCAACTTACCAACCGAATGGATGGCAAACATTAACATTTGATCCTTTGGAACTATCAGAAGAGGCCATACGCATTCGCAAGGTTTGTTGTTCCGCTCATGGAGTTTTATTCGTAGCACAACGTGGTGAAACTTATGTCTTGGGAAGCTGCGGTGAAATGTTTAATGTTGAAGTTCAACCTATTAAAATGAGGCTATTCGAGGAAGACAAAGAACTGTTAGATGTGACGGCCGGAGATGAGTTCTTTGTTATGCTTGTAAGCAATGCATCCAAAAACGATAAGGAAGATTGTAAAATTTCAATCAAGGATTCACAATCAGCTGCTTTGTACCTGAAACAACAATTGCCACATACTTCGACAACACTTACACGTCAAAATACCATGGAATTGGATTTTTCATTGGAAGATGCTTCACGAAAGTCAGATCTAATATCACGAACATCTATTCAATCACTTAGTAGCAAGTCTGATTTATCGCATATTGATAGTTTTGCATATAATTTACAGCAAATCGTAAGCCAAGGTCATAATCTACTGAACACTCAAGTATTTACATTTGGCGCTATCAATAATGGTCTGCTCGGTACAGGAGATCACATTAAGCGCGCCACTGTTAATAATGTGCAAAAGCTCGATTCGATTGGCGTATGCAGCATATCGACAGGTCGAGAACATACCGTGGCTCGTACCCTTGATGGTCGCCTCTTTCAGTGGGGCTTGAATTCCAAGCAACAGCTAAATACATTGGCAACCGTAACGGATTTTAGTGCACCGACTGAAATAAAATTGGACGGCATGGAACTTGATGCTCATCAACGGTGTGTTCTTGAAGCTTGTTGTGGTGATTATGAAACGGTTTTGCTGAACACGGCTGGAAATTTAAGCACATTACCAAAGAAGCAAAAGATCAACTTCGATAAAACATTCCTTAACGTTCAGTTTGGTTCGGACGTAAGTAGACCGCCAAACTTGCGTCTACTAATGGTCTCAAGTCGTTTTACATTGCTCAATAAACGTGCCTTTCAAACACAATATCACAATTGTTTAATAAATCTGCAAGCTCAGATGCAGCTGTTGCTCAAGTACTCTAATATTATTAAACTAATGCGCACGTATCAAAAGCAGATACCGGTGCCAGCTTTAAGAACTCTCCAGAGAGTGTGTATAAACTTCAGTCGGTTGATTTTTCTTCTGGCATCTGCACTACATTCGATAGAAGCCTTTTACCGTGCGGACTTCGATAATGCTGCCGATCTGTTGTTTGTGCAATTTTATCGGGAATGCATTGAACTTTTTGAGTCCTACACAAAATCATATTGCGATATTTACTCAATTGATGGATTCGCAGAGGCAGCAAAATCCTTTCAGAAACACTCTACTGTTCCATTAATGGCTGAACATAATGAAGAGTCCGATTTGGCCAGGATTTTCCAGCAACCTTTTCAAATATTTCCCGTTTTTATACAATTCTTGGAGCAGCTGATCAAGACACGTTTGGAATTCAAGGAACATCTGATGGCATGGGAAGTATTTGGACGTCAAAATTGCATCTATTTAGAATTAGCGGTAAATACTCATGAATTCTGGAGCACCAACGAGCGTAATCAGCGCATACGTCATTTCAGACGAAAGCATCGTCGTGTGATTCTCACTTCAAATTCCGTGTCACTTAAATTGGCAAACAATACTTTAAGCATGTCCAATCCTACATTCATTCTATTCTCCGACTGTCTTTGTCAAGTTGGTAGTACAATATATATGTATCCTTTGTGTACCATTTGGTTGAAAATTGAGGGTGACACAACTCTGCGAGTGATTACACCAGAAAAGAGTTTCCTAGTAACAACAAAAACACACCTGGACAAGATGTTATGGCACGACCAATTGGAGTCAAGTATTGTATCCGCTTTGGGTCGACCAGTTGGAAGTAAGGCTCCGAATATTCGATCAACCAAATACGTTTTTAGTCGAGATCATGTCAAATATCCAAATGTGCATGCATACGGGTCTTGGCGAAATGGCGAACTGAATGGAAATTGTTACCTGGAGTATCCTGATGGTAAAGTTTTCTATGGTGCTATGCACCATGGTGAAATTGAAGGTACGTCAATGAATCTTGGAATCATTTCGATTGAAGCCATAAATTGAATATACTTAATATTTTTTTTTTTTTTTGTTTTAGGATATGGAAAAATGATGATTCCATCGGTTGGTCTTTATGAAGGTAATTTTAAAACGGGTAAATTTCATGGTTACGGCGTATTCGAAATGAAAGACAATGAAATATACGAAGGAAACTTCCGTGATGGTCTGTTCCATGGCCATGGCATGCTGCGAAGCAATCATTATACTTATATAGGTGAATATCAGGCAAATGTCAAATGCGGTTATGGAGTTCTGGATGATGTTGACTCTGGTGACAAGTACATGGGTATGTTTTCGGATAACAAACGTAATGGCGTTGGCACTTGTATCACTTCGAAGGGTGACTACTTCGAGGGCATCTTTGGTGGCGATGATTTGACAGGATCCGGTATTGCAGTTTTGGAAAATGATTATTACTATGAAGGCGAATTAAGCATGCATGGCCCTAATGGTAAAGGCACATACTTTATGCCATGTAAATCAATAAAATTGGATGACTCAATGGCAAATTCGGATGATGAATGTTTCAATTATGAACTAATTGGCAATGTACTAAGTGGAAGTCTTAGTGGAAATTGGCAGGACGTCCGCATACAATCTGGCTCGATGTCTATAAATCGTCAGTTTTCGAAATATCCAGGGTGATTATAGTGTTATATTTACATATTCATTTCTCCAGACTAACTCTAAGAAACGTTTTGTTTTTCTAGATCGATAGGTGAACTTGTAGTGGACAACAACCGCAAGTGGCGTTCATTGTTCGATAACTTTGAAATGCAAATTTTGGCGTTGGGTTCGAAGACTCTTGATAAAAGTGCAATAACTACGGAGCAACTGTGGAGTAGCATTGCTGTGTTCATGCACACATTGCGTTCACGACAAAGAGCTGCAGAGCAGCAGGATAAAAGTGCTGCATCGTCAAGTCGAAGTTACTTCGCTACAAATATCATGATGGGTTTAACCAATGGCCTTGAAAAACTTGGTCAGAAACCAGGTGCAATGAAATCAACAATTCAGACTTTCTGCAATGGCTTAATTCCTCCCCGACGTATTCACTCACAGGAGTCCTTATATCAAACCGAAATTTCTAAAACTGACAGCTTACATTCCATTAATGTGGCAGCAAGTGGTTGCGATGATGAAATAAGCATCAGTAGTCTGCATATTGATAATAATTCTATCTTAAATGGCACTATGAACAGCACGCAATCCTCTTATGATAGTGCACTTAACTTGAGTGTCGACAGCAGTAGTAACAATAATAACAGCAACAAAAGTATCTCAACGCAAGCTGCTCTAGAATATGTACCAAGTTTTGGCATAAACTCTTTAAATGAGCCCGATGTAAGTGCTATCAAAGAGTATCTGGAACAAGCATTCAAGGATCCTTATCATCCATTGTATCTACTGAATCAACAAGTGGCCAACTGCTTTTATTATTCCTATGGTTGCTGGAAAGTGAAACCGCCGGCGATTCTTGCAAAACAAGCTATGCATGAATGGGAATCGATTTCCAAACGGATCTATAAGTTTATAAGAAAAATGTTTCCAGCTCTACCGGAGAACTTTTGTGTCATTGAAAGCACACGAGAAGTTGTATCACATATTACATTGCTCTATCCTATTGTGCTTTCCGAGGGAATCTATTCCACTTTGTTTGTTTTATATGCCAACAAGTATAGTACCAAAGACGAATTGTATCGTCAGAGTCTCATATGTGCTGAAAAACTTAAAGACAGTGAGTTGTCTGATCTGCTGGGACTAGAAAGGTTGGTCCAAATTTGTCTTTGTTTATTAATTAATTAAAATTAAATTTACAGCTCATCATTGGCTGTGATTAACAACGAACACTTTTTGGATGCGATAAAAACGTTAAGACAACTTCAGGAGGTGAGAGACAATTCACGCTTATTATTTTTTTATTGTACTCTTCACTCTGTTTGACCTTCTGTATGTATGCAAACTAGTCCCTCAGTTTTTGAGCTAGAGAGCTGAAATTTTGCACGAAGCTTTCTTTACATCATATACACTCCCGCTCACTTGAATAGAACTCAAAACCTGATTTCGTACATGGTGAAAATAGTAATTACAGCCATCGGGACCCTCTAAATTAATTTTTTTTTTTCATCAGAAAATATTACTTGGTCCTACTCTTTATTCAAGGTCATGTTTGTTCAGAAAAAATGAAGGCGTTGTTCCTTACGAAGTAAATTAGGTGGTGGTTTTTTTCTTTAATTTCATATTGTACGTTTAAGATGTGCAGCCTTGGATATAAGCTGTTTTACAGTAGAAGCGCTGCACTGACACCGGTTTTTTCTTTAATTTTTGGCAGCAGAGTCGTGCGAATTTGACGATTTCTGAGAAAAACTCTCTTATCAGCATAAGCGTAAGTACAATACCCGTTCGCCCTTTCATATTAGTTCCATAGTTAATTGGATGTTTTAAAAATGTCGATATAACTTTTCGGCTTCTATTGATTTTTTCGCTATCTGATGAATTGACACACCACATTCCTTATGAGTCTTGATTTTTGCCTTCTCCTCAAGATCTAATGATTTTGCTCGACCCATATTGATTGAAATTACAAGATTATAGTTTAAATATCTCCAATCAACAACTTTTTCCTCAGGTCTGCCTTTGAATTCCACTCAGAAAATTGGTAATCACGAAGTGATGCTATTGAAGTGAACCGAAAAAATTTAACATTTTTCACTAATTTCAAAGAAAATAATTACTAAAAATACCGGGACCTTTCTAAAGCTTCCCTTTTTTTATAAAGCTCAGAAGTAAGTTGAAGAAATAAATACCAACTATGTAAAGCCCCTCAGACCACTAGAAGGGGTAGAACCCATACAAACCCAGAATCATCTTGTCTGAAAACTTTTTTGTGTTTTGTACTATGGAACTGAAATTCTGGACACTATTAGTTTTTGACTCATATCCACCAACCATGTAAATTTCAAGACCCTCGGTACCTCCCATACAAACCCAGATTCAAGTTCATCTTCTTGTGAGAAAAAGTGTTTTGTTTTGTTTTTTTGTACTATGGAACTGAAATTTCGACACTATAAGTATCTGTTCCATATCCACCAATTAGGCAAATTTCAAAATCTCGGACTACTAGGAGGATTACCTATCATACAAAACATGAGCACACTCAGTCTTGAAGATATCAAAAATGTACATATATGCATATAATTTTACTCAAATTTTTTTTCACAAGAGATTTTTTGTTATAAATTTTGTTTGAATAAAATTTTGCTTTCTATTGTTTTATAGCGTTTTAGTCCCAAAGCGATGCTTACTGTGATAGAGACCTGCATGCAACAAATAACAGATGCTTATAAGGCAGCGGAAAGTGGTAAGCGAAATAAGACTTAATCTAGAAATAAATACCTAATTACCATTATTATTATGCAAATAGAAACAGCTGCCCTACTAACAGCAGATAGTATGATGCCCCTTACGGTATTCATTGTGTTGCGCGCTGCCGTACCTCATTTGGGTGCAGAATTGGCTCTGCTAGATGACTTGACCGGCAATGCCAACTTTCAAGTTGAGATGAACGGTTTGGCTGGCTATTGCTACACTACTTTAAAGGTCTGTAAATACAAGTTAGTTACTAGCTGGCTTACATAATCGTATATTGTATTGTATTGTATTTTTCAGGCTTCTTATGAGCTTGTCACCTCAAAGTTTTTGCAGAAAGTGCAATAATTGGATTGAATGAGATTTTATTTGTTTGTTGTTGTAAGTGCGAAATATGTATACATTATTAGATTCTTTTTATTTGCTGATAATTTATAAGCATAACTTAGATGTTAGTAAACAAAAATTTGTTGTCATTTATAAATGTGTGTAATAGAAATTTGTTAAGATCATGGATCAATTTGAAGATGGTACACATACTCGTATCTTGTCTTTTTCTCTTTGGCATTAGAATCAAGATTAATGAATGGTAGTCTTAATGTTTTTTTTTTTTTTACATTTTTAATACAAATTTAGAGGTCTGGAATTTAAATAATCTGTTATTTCAAATCTGATAATACAGATTGTTTAATAGTGTTGCCCTTTGGAAACATAGATTGAGCCAAATGGCTTACAAAATGATTTCTACTGAATTTATATGTCAAATACTTGTCTGGGAACTTGGTGCCAGCTTCAGAACTATAAATCACTATTACATTTTTACCTTCCTTGACAATTTTTCTTTGGACCAAGTAAGCAAAAGCAAAGAGTGCTTTTTTATACATTTCCACTTCGTTGCTTAATTCTAACAGGCTTATAAAAGGCAGCATAGTTACGTTGTGATACAGCGAAACATAGTCTTCGGCGGAACGCATATGGCTAACAAAGATTATCGGAACTTTTGGTCGATAATGTGCTAGCTTTTGTACCATTCGCGTAGTAGTGCCACAAACAATTATTGCGGAAGCTTGCATTTCAAAGGAAGCAGCTATAGCTGCACGAGCTATGGCATCGGCGCCTGTATGAGATTCATCGCAAAAGGGAAGCTTAGACAAAACCATGGGTGGAATTGTCTCGAAAATGGAGTTTTGCAAGAAACTAAAGTAAAATGCCGTCTTAGAGAGATTACATTTGATGAGATATTTATCCGGATAATAAAAAGTGTAGAAATAATGCTCTGGTTCAATGCGTAAGACCTGTTGACCTATAGGTGATGCATCAAGAACAATGGGTTTTTTGGATTCGTAAGCCAATTTCATAAAGCACTCGCCATCAGGACAGAGATGCATTATGGCTGGTACATCCTCATTCTCTGCAGGTGCAGCCAATTCAACAAAAAAACCATCATACATCTCTGTTACCCAATTCATATCGCCGTCGCAACCTTGTATTTGATTCAGAACTACGCGAGCATATAGTTTCATTTTTTCGCAATCCAATAATTCCAATGCGTTTTGAAGATTTTTTAAATACTCAACAGTTCCAGCAATGTCGGAGACAATAACATTTATGTTACCTTCTCTTGCGAATGTAATATCTTCTAGTTCTTCAAAGGAAATTCGAAATTTCTTGCATCTTGATGGAAAGAGAACCGGTAAATGGGACTTCAATTTACCGGGCCGTGCAATACAACAAACCAGATAATCCTTACAAACTTCGACCACAATCAGTTGAATATCACAACCCACTAGAATGAAGTCGTACTCCTTAACATCCAAAAGTAGAAAACGAGCGTTAACATAAATATGTTTTTCAGTACATCGGTTTGAATATTTCCGGTCTGTTGATAAATAAATCCGCTGGCCTTTAATTAAGTCTATTGAGCTTTTCGGTGGATTCAAATAGCCAGTGTATTGATAGCGTGAGGAAATCCGCGCAAAAACAGTTGAAACAACTGGAAACCCAAATTCTTTGGACACTTCAATTTCACTTTGACGTAATTGTAGCAATAAATTCTGATTTTCAAATTGTGTTCCGGTAAATAGATCAATCATGAAGCAGCGTATACCGGTACCTTAAAAGAAAGCATCTTATATATAGATAAATCAAATTGCTGTAAATTGATCATTGATATACTTACGCAATAAATGAGTTAAATCCTCATCGCACAATTGTTTTGTCAACTCAATGCATTTCTTGTTTTCATTTAAATTTGCACTTATAGGGTCTTTTAAAATCTTAAAACCTTTAAAAAAACCCAACCATTTATCTTCCGGCAACTCAAAGCATTCACCGTAATCGCCCTCTTCCTCTTCTCCTTCTTCATAATTAGACCCAATTTGATTGCTCGAATCAATCAAACCACCAGTAACATATGATTTGGAGACTCGAAAAGAAAGTGGTTCATTAGTGTCTTTTTCACCCAAGAGATTCCACATTGTTGTCCTCGTTTGTAGTTGGGTGATGCTTTCTCTGGCCTTGTTTAGTTTGTGAATATCTTCCGTAAATAATTTTAATCTTTCCACTAATATCCTAATGAGTTCTTCATGCGCATCCATGCATAAATTTTTGATTGCACCAAATTTAAAAATAAAAAAATTATACAAAAAAAATAAAAAAAAAAATAAACAAATTTCCAAACTATTCGTTTTTCACAAACTCTGTCAACATTTGAGTTTGTCAACAACGTTAATAAATTTCCTTAGTCAAAATTATTCCAGTCAAATAAATTTATTAAAAGCGAACTTCGAAATGGATTGCTCCTTAATAGATGGATCTTCGAAATTGACATTGCGCAGCTCTTTTTTTGATAATCTGTGGCCATTGATACTCGATGACAACATCTGTGACATACAGAGTAAGAGTCATTCATGGTACTTTCAACCTGCCAAGCCATTCGACCAGCTGCATTGGCACAAATTTCTAGCCGATGTAGGCTATCCAGACTATGTAAAGCCATTCGAGTTACGTTGTTGCAAAGCAGATGAACGTGAGGTGGCCGCAAACGAGAGAGCTGAAATTGATGCCGATGAGGCAGCCGAGGCTTTGGCTGCCAAAAGTGTAGATATTGAAGAGCATGGATCGGTAGCCATTGTGCCAATAGACAAGCAAATAGATGATCTACGTATAGCGCATGAGCGCCGCCAAAAACTGGCATATGATTTTGCGAATCGCAAGTATCCTTGGACAATGCAGCAGCCAAGCTTTGAAATGGAGTTCGTTATAACGGATAAACTGTTACATATCTTTAAGAAACCTTTTGAGCGTGATATCCTGCGTTCCATACAACTGTTTGACATCAAACTGATGATCATTGATGCCGGAACGGAGATATGCTTTGATGATTTCCAGCGGTGGATTAAATTCCGTCCTTATGTACAGATGTTGGCGCTGGTGCGCTGTCCTAGAGTAGAACGACATTTGAAACTTATGGAGGGTGTATTCACCACATATATAATTGAAGAGAATGCCGAATATAATTGGCATGAGGAGCTGGAAAGCTCGCTACACACTGGCTTCAGATACGCTCGAGTACATGGAATGCAAAAGAATTGCGCTGATGCTTTCGTATTTGTATTCTCAGATCAACGTGGAATCTGCACTTGCAATGAATTTAAAGTGCTGCGCTTGAAATGAGTCATTCACTACTATTTAAATACAAACAGTAAAATTAAGTATATCTTGGAAAAAAAATATATGTATATTTTTACATAATAAATTTTTATTTACAATTTCCAGTTTAACTTTGCCCTGGAGTTATTCACTTGCTAAAATTTAGTATATATTTTAGAAAGAAAAAATTCGAACGGCTTGTGGTATAGATTTAATGAAGAAAAGCCACCACATTTTCGAATCATTTTGAAACCTGTGTCCCTTTGATGAAAAGCATAAAATAAAAGCTTTCACAGATGTTCCTTACCAAATGGATCTCCCCAAGCTCAGAGAGGTGCAGCGAGCACATTTAAAGATTAAAAGTTACGAAATTCCCCTGCTATGATAGCTTAAATGCGTTTACAATCGTACGTACTTGCCCCTCAAATGCCAACTTTTACTTACACTTATCATCAACAGAAGTCTGAGGCTAAGCTACTTCCATCAGCTTGCTGGCTATATTCCTCCAAAGTAAATTAAAATATTTATCCGAGGAGTTTTGCCAATTCTGGACGAAACAAAAATTATCCCTAAACATCACTTCTGCTTTAATAAGGAGCAAGGAATCACCGAATTGTACCATAGAATTTGAAAACAAAAAGTATTGCTCTGCGGCATTCTTTCTAGACATTAAACAGGCTTCTAATAAGGTCTGACATTCAGGTCTTCTCTTTAAACTCAAAAGCCTACTACCAAACGCACTTTTATCTCTGGCTAAAATCATACGTTCGTGACCGTAAATTCTAAGTAAAATGTAAAGACGAAATGTTGGAAATTTAACTCATTAGAGCTGGAGTTTCTGGGTCCATTATTAAATACAATATACACTGCCGATTTACCAATTGATGAGGACAATAATATCACAGTTTCTACTTATGTTGATGAATATAAGTACTAGCTGTACAGAATTAAAAGTTTAAGCTTCTACCACACTGCGAAATCAACTTAATGTTTGGAATTATGGTTTCAAATCTGGAACATTGCTATAAATACTGAAAAATCTAAGCACATTACATTTAGTACCATGCATAGGAAAGTGTCTGGGTACAGAGTTTTCCTGTTGAATGACAACTCACTCCATGTTGGTACCTTCTTCGGTTCCCTGGCAGTTGTTCATCTTGTAAAAGCAAGACTAAGTTTAAAGGCCTATAACTCTATAACGAATTTATCGATTTGAATGATTCTTTTAGTAATGGAAAGTTCATTATTTTAGAGAATTTATGTAGGAAATATGTTTTCTTTAAAAAAATGCAAATGTTGTTAGTATTCAATCTTTTAGACATTTAATTAAGCAGATTTTGAATATAATACTCGTAATAATATAAAAAAAATACAAACCCTGTAATTGGTAGTGCAGTGAATCACAGGGTGTCATTGCAAGCAGCTGCCAACTTGCTGTAATTAAAATTAGCAAGGCGGACAAATTTTTAGTTAGAAATTGAAATACAAATATTACTATTCTTCTATACAATAAGTATCTCAATTTGAAAAATTAAGTTGTTTTTTTTTATTTATAAATATTTTTCTTTTTAAATAATAAAATACAATAATCATGTGAGAAATGCTAAGACAAAAAAGAAAAAGGAAAATCAATTCTAAATTTCATACAAAATTAAGTGTTGCACAAGCAGATCATAAAAGCAATGAGGAAAATCTGCAGCAACAGCAGCATTTTTTCGATCATGTTTAGAAATTGTATATAAATACATTATATTAAGTATAGTGAGAGAGCGGCAGCATCTCTTTAGTTTGTTTACTTTTTCTTATATACCGACAGATGATGTTGATGATTTTTGATGATTGTTGGGTGTGGTTAACAATGTCGATCGACCCCATCAAATATTGGAATGAATCTCTTATTGTTTACTTAACGGTTAACCTAAAAGTAACAACTAAAAACAAAATTTATATATTTTTCTTTTGCAGTTTCTTCCACCAGATACAAACAGACAAAACAAATGTGCATTTGTAAATGAATGTATCTTTGTGTATGCACCTTCAAATTGATATGTGTGTGTGTGTGTGTGTGTGTACTTACATGAGTTTGTTTCTTCCGTTTTTAGAACATAATTTGTGATCTTAAGCAGAAACAAACAACCGCCCGATCGACAGACTGACAGTATGTGTGGGTGTATATAGTAGGTACACTTACTCAATCAATCGTTTAGTTAGTTCGTTTGTTTGCTCCCCAAAAATACTCTTAATATTCTTGTTCTCTTTTCCCATAAGATTTTCTGAGATTTTTCCTCATTTCAAATCATGTGGTGTCGTTTGTTCATCCTTTAGGTATGATCATCGCTCATTTATGTATAATATACATATGTATATATATATTTTATGTATATATAGTAATATATAGTATACATATATATGTATGTGTGTGTTTGCCATATGTATCTGCGAACTGTATGTATTTGTATTTATGTATTTGAAAATTTTCGTATTTGATGTTGTAGTTTTTCCAACTTAGAGATTTTCAAATTTTGGAGTGTGGGTGCAGTAGATTGCAGCGCGTTATTCAGTTCGGAACAGAATTCGGTATTCTCCTTGAAATCAAAGAGGTCTGGGCCAAAGCAGTGAATGAATCTCTCACTAATATATACAATATAAAATAACTTATAGTATATATAATAAAATATATGTATTTCTCTAAATGAGATATGTGTGTTAAGTTCTTCAATAGCTTAGAAAAGAATGGTTAATAATTGGTGGAAATTTGTATAAATCATATGAGAAGTTACGAGTATAAAGAAATTCACTGGAAATTGAACATTTTGTATGAAAGAAATATTGAATGTGTAATGTGATGAAATTTTTAAAAATATTGCTAAAATAGAAAACTTTTCAAAATTATGCCAAATAATCAACCATTTATTCTTTTCGCATATATTTTCATAGTTTTTCCCTTTAATGTCCAAAATTTTCTTTTTTTGGCTTATCAAATATCATTTCAATAGTTCGTCACTTTTCACTTCTTTCAGCTCCTCATATGGCAAAGTTTGCTTGACATCATCAAATAAATGTTTGTTAAAATTTAAAACTATAAGCTGCAAAAAATTGTTAAAAAAAATGTGAAATATTGATTAAATATACGAGTTCAAGTCCTCATCGTGTCGAAGCTAATAAATCGAAACGATATTTGTCTGTTGCCAAGATAAAATGTTTTGGGGAAGTCCATTAAAAAAAAAAAAAGTAGAACAAACATTAAAAAATTGTATTTTTATAAAATCCAATTGGAAATATGTTTATATGAATCGATCTACCATAGACATATGTATGTACTACGTGAGTATGTATCTAGATACTCTACACATCTAGTTCTATATACGAGTATGTGTGTATGTACCTGCATAAGTAAAAAAAAAACCATTTTTGCTAAAATAAAGTTTCGTTTTTTCTCGGATATTTGCTAATTTTATCCCAATTTAATCAATCAAATATTCTTTCAATTAGATTTGATTCAAATAAATTAAAATCACATTGATTTCTGTCGATCCTCTGTTCATTTTGTGAAGTACTAAATACTACATACAAAATTTTTAAAAATTTAAATTTTTTGTTTTAATGAATTCTGGTCGATTTGTCTTTTTCCGCTTACTGACGTTTTTATTTACCAACGACAGGAAAAGGAAAATGGCGTATTTACCATAAATTCAAACATCGGCAAATGCGTTCAAATCTGTTTCGATGTATATTTAATTTTGTTTTCTATAAAAATGAATAAACCAAATTCATAATGATCATTAAATTTGGTAAGTTCCTATGCATTAATACTAATAATATCAATATTAAGATACATAAATACCAACCAATTTTTCTTTGACTAATCCATGAGTGAGTAATAATTGTATAAAGCATTTTTAATTTAAAAAGAAGTAAAAGAAATATCGACCTAAATAATGATCAGTTGACTTAGGGTGTATGTATATTATCAATTAACAAATTATATTGGATTATAAGAAATCAAGAATCAAAATGATAGAAACTTCTAGAAGCAGCCTTACCAACTTAGAGGTTTTTTTTTAACACAATCATAAGAAAACGCAATTATATTTGAAATATTAAATAATTTCTAAATAAAAAATATTATAAGTATGTTTTTTAGGGGATTTTGTGACTATTTATAATTTTTTTTCAGAATCTGACTTTTGAAAATACCCCTAAGTTGGCAAGCCTATCTGGAAGGTTTCCCAATTTAAAAAGTGATTGAAAAACTTGGTATTAAGAAATAAAGCATGAGTAATAAGGCATATTTTTAAGATAAAATACAATACAATACAATATTATATTTACCTGTTTAATGTTCGATCAGAATATTTTTATATTAATACACCTTTTTCCATGTATAGAAACATATTTATTTCATAAGGACTGTATAATCATCTCACAGGTCACTGGTGTATTAACAAATCACAGCACATAGCATGGAAATTGGAACTGACTGCGAAATACAGGAAATTCGAAGAGTCAGGGACAATAGAAAGAAGTTGCTGTTATGCACTCACAGAAGCTCTGGGTTCACCTGGACCATAGGGGCACCTCAATTCAGATGTCTAAGTAGTATAGTTGGAAGACCTTCTCTAATTTAGTAACACTAAGGACCTAATCAGTTTTTGTGGCCAATCAAATTAATGCATTTAGTACTATCATGAACTCTCATCCCCTTTAACAAATCTAAATAATATATCGTATGTATATATTTTTGTATAGAAAATTCATAAATTACAAGTTCTCATCTTATCAAATATGTATCAATTAAGGAGTGGAACTTGTATACGAAGCTATAAGAGGCCACAGGTCAGCACATTCTTTGGCGACTGGTCCAGTGATAGCAGACCTTTTCATTTCGCCCTTATTATACACTATCACCCCCGTATTGTCGTCAAAATATATAAAGACCCCATCCCTCCTTCTGAATGGTTTCCTCTGGCGAATGATCACGGCCGGCATTATCAATCAGTATCTTTTGATCTTTTATTGTAAAATTTGTTTATCTATTTCAAGTGTCTCAAGAACGATTTTCTTTATACCCCAAAGTTCACTGCCATTATTTATGTTTATACTAACAAGGTACACTAAGTATACCATATGTACTAGCATATATCATATAGATACATAAATAGATGGATAGATGGTTTCTAATGAATGTATGTATGTATGTAGTAGTTGGTAGTTTTAATTTTCCATACCGAAAGAAACATGGACGGACTTCAAATTATTTTTTTTTTTTTAGAGTGAAAAGCAAAATGCAATCTATTTTCAAGACAAATAATGGATCTGCATATCATGTGTATATAATATGGGATTTCATTATAAACGTGTTCATGTATCTAAAACTTGTATTTATTGTATATTGTTGTTTACGAATGACTATAAAACATGTTATATTTTGATGCGATGCTGTAGATGCTGCTTCAGTTGCTTTTACAAACAGTGCCAAAAATAAAAGCAATAACAACACCAACACCATCACCAACACTGAATAAACAATTAGAAAAGGGGAGAATAGAATCTGATTTTGTTAGAATTGGAAAATATGGAAAAACAACATACCACAACCATAAGAAATACACAATAAACTATAAGTAGAAAGAGCAACAGAATCATCAAAAAAGAAAACAATGTATGAAAAATATACGTGAATTTTCTCTTGTATTTGAAAGCAATAAAGCATATCTTTTTCTTATAAATGATAATGTTTAGCTGGGTAGCTTGTTTTAACCGAAATAACAAAAAAAAAAAAAAAAAAACACAATACAATTTTAGTATAAGTATGAATCAGTTTTGGCAGAGATGTGTATGTGGATAAGGCGGAATTTTAAATTTTAATCTAATTTCAAACACTTTCAAGTAACCGAAATTACGTTTGATACAATAAATTCTACAATACAATAATTAAGCGTACAGTATATGCACATATGATGATATAATTAAGTATATATGGATTGACCGATAAATTATATTTCGATTAAGTGTAACTAAAAACAGTTTTATACGCTGCATTAATTTAATTTTTAAATTTTTTTTGGCATTAAAGGAACCAGTTTTAGGTATAATCATCATCATAGTGGTGCGAGGTATGGGGTGTGCTAAAAATAACAATTATTAGGTGTCTAAAGCCAAATACTTACAAGAGATTTTCACACAGATATCGTATGTATATAAAAAAAAGTTCAAATGTATTTGGGTATTTTAAAACCGGTAAAAAATGAATATACTACAATACTAAGGAATGACAAATGGAATAAGAAATTTTGATATAAAATGCGACGCATCATACAATTTACTTCCATTGTTCATATTTTTCCTAGGCATTCAGTAGTCGTCACCATTGAAGATGTACAGTATCGTAAGTAAATTCATTCAATCGATACGCAAGATCATCTCTGATAAGTTGAATATTTCTTGTTTTAGTGTTATTTGCTAATCGTCTTCATTGCTTTTGCATTTGCTGCACCTGCTGCAAATGAGGAGGTGAAGAAGCCCATCGAAATTATTGAATCCAGTCAGGAGAAAAAAGAGGATGGCTCATATAGTTTCCATTATCGCGGTGAGGATGGCAGTTTCCGAGAGGAAACAGCTGTCGTACATAACCAAGGCACCGAAGATGAATATTTAGAAGTAAACGGTTCCTATTCGTATTTCGATGGTGATGGCAAAGAAGTGGTTGTTCACTATAAAGCCGATCCGAATGGTTTCCTACCTGAAGGCAACAATATTTCACAACAGATTTCAGAGGCTGCCAAACAGGTGAGCGAACAGAAAGCCCATTCGGAATTGGAAAATGAAATGAGGCAACCAAAGAAGGGTTAGGATTGTGATTGTGATGATTTTCTTTAGAGTTAATATATAGATTATAAATAAAACAATCAGTTGATTCGCGAAAAGAGTTTTTTAATGAATAAACAATTTTAACTACATACAGATGATTTCTAAGCACAAAATGGAAACTATCTAGAATACTAGGATAAATTAATGCGATAACAGTGCGCGTAACTAAATACAATAAGAAATAACTACGGAAGTACATAAGACATAAGTACATAAGTACAATAAAACTAATGAACTACAATAAATGAATCTATTAACGAGTAAAACAATGCAATAAATACATAATTTATGAATTTCATTCGTGGAAGAAGACTCGAACAGTTCGATGGATCCAAATCTCAAATATAGTACCCATATTTATAGGCAATAACTACTTTTTGGCAGCAATTCCATTGTTGATGCTAGCACTGGTACTTAAACTGCTGTTGCCCGTAATCGATGATGCAGTAGAGCCAAGTTGCTGGCGGAAAACGCCAAGACTATTTGGCTTACGTGTTTTGATACGCTGTTGTAATGCTTGTAGTAGGCCCGAGAGTACATCATGATTGGGTATTTTCTTTGCAAAAAGCAGCCGTTTCACTGAGTCATCATATGTCAACAGTGCAACCATGTTCTGCAGTAAGAATCCCTGACAATATTCTAGCAAACTATTGGCATTGTAGACCTACAATATAAAAAAAGTTTTTAGTATTTGCCTAAATCCATTGGTCTTTCTCTAACAACACTAACCTTTGCGTGTATATACATGGCTACCACATTGTCAATGTCTACCATTTCTGAGCAACGTGCCTCCGTATAACGTAGCAATCCATCTAGCTGGAAGAAACTTGCTGCCGCCATTAATTCAAGGACATCACTGTGTGAGACATCTAGAGCATTGCAGCCTCCACTGTAAAGGAACTGCATCACCAGTTGAAAGATGTGATATCTGATGTCATTGATTTGCACTGTCGGCGTATTTGTTTCACTTAGTTTGGAACTGAGCATATTTTGAAAACGCGGAGAGGCAGTGACGAGCACAATTTTGTGTCCATAGAAGATTTTGCCCTCAACTCTGTAGAAGATACATAAATAAATGTATTTATGCAATCACAACTTTAATTCTATTGCTTACCGGAAGGTTACATCACTCAACTCGGGATTGTTAACAAATTTGGGATCAATACGTGAACTGTTGATTGGCTGTAAAATTGGTTCCTTTACAGGTGGTAATGTCTCCCAACCGAAACAGGTAGCAAATATATCGGCCAAGAGTAGTGTGGTACCTTCATTTTTGCTATACCGGAATATGTTGAAAAGTAATGGCAAGCACTCGCTCACAAATTGAACGCTATAGTCATCGGGACACACTTGAAGGAAGTCCTGCAATAATTGATCTATAACTGCATCCAGGCGTAATTCATGTGCTGCGGAAAGTGCATGCATCCAGCAATGCAATGTCCAAGGAACTCCCAATTTTCGGAGCTCAATAGTTATGTCTATTTAATTAATGACAAGAGATTAGAAAAGGCTGAGCGCTTGGTCCATTATGCAATTTATACGTACCAAGGTGATTGTTTTCGGCGCTGTGATACATTGCCTCCTGTAGACTTTTAATTTGAGCTTTGCTTAACATCGGTAACACATCTGCTGTTGCAGTAGATCGTTCATTGTTGACATTAGCATTTCGGCCGCTTGTCACATCTCCTTCTGCTAGCATTTCTTCTAGTGATAAAACATCACGTGCACCTGGCGACACAGGATGTGATAATAACTTTCTCAAACAAGAACGATGCCCATGTGCTGCCGCTACAGAGATGGCACAAAAACATCCTTTCTGAGCCGAACCCGCAAAACATATTGGGTCCTTTAGTTGTGTCGAGAGGAATGAGTTCGCTCCGTGGCCAAGTAGTAGAGATACTATCTCTAAGTTTCCAGTTCCACAAGCCACTTGCAAAGGTGTCAATGTAGTTTTCTCCTCGTTCATTCTTGCACCACCCTCAACTTTGCCACCACGTTCAAGAAGAATTCTCAAGGCAATATAATTCGATCGACTGGCTGCAAAAGTGATAGCAGTCCAATGCTGTGTATCCGGATGAATTGCAGGGCAATGACCACTACCTGCAGCTGGGACCTCGACATTTGGGTCGCAGCCTGCATCCAAAAGCGCTTGTATGGCTATTTCGTCATTCCGTATGCTAGCAATCATCAATGCACTCATTCCTGCGTGGTTCAGTGTGTCGTAACGAGTCGTCGGGGGTAAAAGATTTGAAGCTTGGGCTAGTAACTCGGCACGTCCAGTCAGCATAAGTTTAAAAGCAACGCTTATTGTGGCACGTTTTCCCAATTCGGATGTATCTTCACTTATACCACTGGCTACCGGTGTGGTCGTTCCCGAGGGATTCGAGAAGTGTGTCTTTTTCGTGGGCAATTCTTCATCATGGCCAATTGGCCTTATTGGACAGTCAACACCTGGTAACAATAAACGTGCCGCTTGCATTATGTCATCTTTATCGATCATCACCGCATTGCGATACTCAGCATGCGCAGATGAAACTCGAAGCCACTCAACTAATGGTGGCAATACAACATAGGCACGTTCATAGCAAAGTTCCTGTACATTCTGGCTACTTCCATTGATCGGTTGACCAGTGGCTTGAGCTGTTATTTCAGTGTGTTCTAGTTGAGAACAGCGCATAAAATAAAACAAGGCCGAGAGTGCTGCACTTGATAAAGCAGCATGCTGGAACTTCTGTTGTGTCCGTAAAGCAAGTTCCTTCAGCTCGCTTATACTCCCAACACATGTGGTAAGCAAGCAGGGTTCTATATTTGCGCTGCTTTTCGATACACTACTCTGATTCAAAGTGGAACCAAGTGATGACTGACTGGCCCAGCGTGGCATTGTTAAAGCACCACTTGCAATGCGTCCTGCATTGAGGTGAGCAAATGGTTGGAGAAGACCCCACATGTCGCCCGACCCAGCGATACTATGTTCAAGTGTTGATGCAGTCAACTGATTGGATGAATCCACTGGAAAGCTTTGCAATAAAATCTCCTCCAAGAGATTTTCAATACCAGCACAGAGATAAATGGCCGCATATTCATGAACAAACTTTCCTAAGCGTGCATCTGCCATCCACCGATAAAATCGACCCACTGACAATTGTACACCGGCGCGTGCTGATTTGCTCTGCTTGAGAGCACTCTCTCCAGACACGGCAAACATGGCAGCTGCACGCAAGCAGGCTTTTGTGCATGAATCAGCTAGAGCTGGGCACAGTACAATTTTAAAGGCACTGGCTACTTCTTGTTTAGAGCACAAACCCAGACCAGAAGACAGTCGCTGCACTTCCCGCGCAATACGCACTAAGGCACGTTGAAGTAAGTAACCCAACCTTGGTATGACCTCAACAGCAATATTGTCAGCCTGATCCTTGCAGCGTCCATTCCGAATGACGCGCATTATGCAATGTTGACTCCATGGTGGATGCTGTAATTCTACAAGGCGATTGTGAGAATCCACCCAGACAAATTCATCGGCATTTGTAACATTTGTATTTACAGTTTCCAGTGAGGAGTAGCGGCCCAAACGGCGGGCCGGTTCTGAACTCTCGGAACCTGCACTAAGGCTACTGTATGTACTTGTACTAGTTTGCGACCGCATAGTCAGCTGTTGTATGGCCATCTTAATATCTTCGAGACCGCTTCCACTCCAAGGTGATTTAACCGGAGCAACGCGATGGCGTGGTCGTGGATGATTTGCGCTTGAGCGGGAACGAGTACTTCGGTTGGTAACACCAGCAGCGAGACGATCTTCAGGCAATGGACCTAGCGTCATACCACCGCCTGGTGAGGAGCTACCATGTCCACCAGTATCTGACATACTAGCGTGTCCCGAAGAGCGATTTTCATCAGAGGAACTGTGACACTCTTGCACACGATGTAGTGCTCGAAACTCGTGATGATGTGTGCGCGGAGCACCGCAGTCTAGTTTTCTAGGACTAGGACTATGCTGATAGACCGTGTCCGTGGGTATGCCTATTGAAGTTGGACTATTTAAGTTCGACGCTGCCGTAGCCTTTGGAGATTTTTGAAAAGCCACTTGAGAAGACTGCAAGCAATTTGTTTGCTGTTGCTTCAGGCTTGCGCTCAGCATAGGAGGCTGAGATTTCACCGGTGTACTTTGTACTGTCAACCGCGCGGGACCGGCAACGGATCGTTGAGGCATTGCTTTTGTGACATGTGCTGGTGGACTGGCCCCCGGCTTTTCTGACAAATGATAACTGTCAAAATGTGTGCTGCCCCCAAATGGTACAGCATTCAGTTTTGCGGCATTTGGACCAGGTTGTTGGGCCACCTCTTTGAATACTCGAGGCGCTGGTGTTGCTACAGCCAAATTCATATTACGACCAGTAGAATCTGCTGCCGATCGTAATTGGTTACCTTGGTTACTTGTATGCGGTGGCGGAGGAAGTCCCGTTGTTTGTGATTGCGTCAATGCTTGTGCTGAACCTGGACTGAAGAGAGGTATGTTACCCGTTGGCCTACAAAAAAGAAAAAAAAAATATTTTTATGTGAAAATAAACAATAAATGAAATGTAATTCAATCAGTCAATCAATAGAAAGAACAAATAGTGAATAAATTATGCAACTAATTGAAATTTATTATACACTTAAGATCACATTGAAATTCAAAACTAAACGAATAAAGAATTAACCGTTAATCCCAAGAGTCTATGACATCTCCTATTTGTCTCAATTCTGCAAAGCAAAAATTTGTAATTAAAACATATATTCACTAAGAATTTTGCTTTTGTTAGAAGTATTAGAATTTTCGCTAATAGAACTTAACAAATGAAACAGAAACATCGTAAAAGTATTATGAAGTTTATTTGTATTATATTTACAATAGATAGTTTTAGCGCTTTAGTTTAAAGCTTTCACAATATTATTGTTACATTAAATGTTTTGTTATACGAAGGTTATATCTTTTCTACGACACATTCAAATTTGTATTCTTCTACGTATTATAAAGTATATTAATCTTTATTGTGTTTTTTTTTTCTTTTAAGAGACGCACATTAATATTGATTTCTTTTAATTGTTTACTTTGCCGAAATATTCTAACAATATGATTCATAAACTAAAGTAGTCGTCGGGCCCAGGTTTTGGTATTTAATATGGGAAGGTACACGAGAGTCACAAAAAGAAAATTTAAATATATGATTTAATTCACTCTGTTGTAAGACATCTGGAATATTTAGACTAGACAAATCTTCTATTTCTTCTCTCTCCGTTTTTTTCGTTTTTATGTCAAATTCTATTAAATGTATTGTAAAAATGGTTAGAAAAATAGAACATTAAAGTTAACATTGAAAAACCTATTCATGTTACTTTCACAAATAAAGGGGTGAATGCCCAACATACTCAATCATCCCATATTGACAAAAGGCTTACTTGTGGAAACAATATCAACTAAGTTTGCAAAATAAGCATATGACATATATTTGTGGGCCACTCAAACATAGGAATACTGCAATATATCATCTCAAAAAAATATTCATAGTGATCTGCAATTTCCACTAATAAAAGATGAAAGAGTTCGGCTAGAGTACACCTCGTCAAGAATTTCAGAATCCTCGTCAGAGACAAGCCTGCGATTATTTGGTACTGGGATCCCAAGTAGTGGATTCTGGTCCAGATTAGACTCTCATAGTGGCATATAATATGCTGTTTCCTCCTCTTCATTGCATAGTCTACATTAATCATTGTGCCTGATACGCATATTGCGTAGATGTTTTAAGACTCTGCAGTGACCGGTTAAGAAGCCCGAGGCTAACCGTATGTCTCTCCGTTTTAATCCCAGTATTTCCTGTGTTCTTTTGCGAGTGCTGGTTGGTATGAAGATTAATGCTACTCTAATAATGTCAGTATTGACCCAATATTGATGTGATTGATTATAGCAAGCCATTTTTCGATAGATTTCGGCTAAGTACTTACATAGACTTATTGATCATGTAAAGTCATTAGTGATGTATTTAATTATGCAATACTGTGCAGGATATGAAAAACAAGGTGAAAAATGAAAACTAATGTAAAAAATAAAAAAAGACTAACTTTGGCTATGACGAAGTTGTAATACTCTTCACGCCCCTCCTAGTTGTCCGAGGGTCTTGAAATTTATATGATTGGTGGATATGGATCAGGCACTTATAGTGCCCAAATGTCAAATCGATAGTACAAAAATCAAAACAAGAACATGAATTTGGATCAAGGTTTGTATGGAGCGTACGCCCCTAGTGGCCCAATGGTCTTGAAATTTGTATGGCTGGTGGTTGTGAGTAGGAAACTTATAGTTTCCAAATTTCAAAACGAAAGTACAAAAAAGAGTTTCTAAAAAGAACTTTAATGTGGATCCAGTTTTGTATAAAGATGATAATTAAAATTTGATATGCGGCAAAATTTCAACATCAATCATAACGAGTTTGTGGGTTCAACTCTTTTGTATATTAAAATTTTAATACTCTTTATGCTTTTCTTACATGTGATCTATACATTACTTCTACATTACTCATAAATGCGACATCTGACTCCATAAAACCATCATCGCTAGAGTAAATAATCTCCATTTGGTAGAGTGAATTATCATTAAATTATCTTTTTTTATTGTTACAAGTGATATAATTAAATATAAAATCGGATCAATTGGGTAAATAACTTCATACACGTAACTCATATTTGTATAATCAAAAATTAGATGTTCAACATTTCATAAAATTTCATTTTTTTTTTTTTGTTTTTTATTTAAGTCAAAACGATTAAACGAATGTTTATCTTACTATGTAATGAATGTAATAAGTATAAATTAAGGTTTTACATGAGGCTAGCAGAGCCGGCGTGAGTTGCCACTCCCCGGCAATATTTCATCAAAATCGGCTTTGTACGGGAATGTTAGAAAGACTGATATTTATTTTATATTGTTGCGACTCACAATTAAAAAAGTAATTTTCAATAATATTGACATAATTATCTCAGATGTTTGGCACAGACTATTTGATTGATTTGAAAATATATCTCTAAGCTTTATATCCAAAATTTGATCCATCAATGCCATCCTTTTCCGGTGGCCCGATCCGCACCGAATTTTACTCAAACACTCTCTACACTTTGTTAGAGTTTAGCTGAAAGCATCATCAAAATCGGTAAAGCGGTTTCGGAATCCATAAGGAACATACAGACAAACATAGTTCCATTAAAATAAAGAAGAAGAATAAAGAAGAAAGTCATATATTCCTCAAGGAATATTTGAATGATTTAGAATAATGACAGAAGAATATTCTCATCAACTACTACTTAGTACACATACGTGTGTAAGTTTTCATGATTATTGTTCAGATTATTCAAAATCAGATAAAATCAGTTACATGTCTAATCAGTTATATTGTTGTTGTTGTTTATAGTAATAATAATTACAACATGATTATATCATACCGGGCACGCCACTCTTGCACAAAACTCCAATCGCACGAGCCACTCTGACTTGCAGTCTCTGCGTCATTGTCATCGCCGTCATTATCATCATCATCAGAAGTGTCGCCGTCTCTGGTTTCGTTAGGTGGCTTGCCCACAGCAGCCAATGTTGGCTTTGCCACCGATTCAACAAGCGCACTTGCGCGTTGGTAATTGCCTTCAATTTTTATATTAATTACGCCATTCTGCACGCTCTCAATGTAGGACGGCAGTTCATCATTATTGTCGTCGTCGCCACTATCACCCCCGACTTTAGTTTTGCCATCCGCAGTATCGTGACCAGCAACTATTCCATCTGTGAGGGTACTTGTAGTTGTAATGGTTTCAACTGTGGTCGTGGCTGCGACTGTGGTTGTTGAGGTTTTGCCAATGCGCTTTAGTTTCTGGGACATTTCTTGAATGAGTTGGGTCGTCGCCAGGGTCATGTTGTTGCTAGTTGTTCTAGTTTCGTTGGACTTATTGTTCAAGTTTGTGTTCTTGCCACGATTAGCAATTGAGTCTCCAAAATAAATGACCACTTTGTGATTTGTTTTGGCTGGCTGAGGTGACTTCGCTTGTAAAATATCCTTTCGGTTTGACTTTGATTTCGAAGATGATGTACCATTTTCGGGCAATTCATCTACGGGTGTTGGAGATGGAGTGACGGCACCTCTATGGGATTCTTTATGTTGCTGCTGTTGTTGTTGTGGATAGGACAGTGGTGAGGGACGTTGTTGGTACATTTCACTATTCTTAAGCGACTGCGGTTGAAATGATTTCATGGAACTAATGCCGCAGCCGCCACCTCCACCGCCACCGCGTCTTCGCAATATGAAATTATCATTAAGCATGCGACCCAGCAATGAACTGGGTGGATTGGGCGCTGGTCGTTTTGGTAGCTTTCCAACCTTATAAGCCCGCAACTCACGACACAAGCTGCAAATACAATCTTTGGTACAATACATTTTTGGTTTTTGGTTATTTCTTTTTCTATTATTCTTTTAAAAAATTTCACTTCTTAAATTGCGAGCACTAATCACTGGACATTATTTCTTTCATATACAATATTTTCCACTTTCATTTTATTTCATTTTATATCATTTTATAGGTACTACTAATAGTTTGTTTTGGCATAGGAGCATTATTTTTCCAATTTTTCACTTTTATTCTCGTTTGTGTTTAACAACTCTTTCGTAATGCGAATTATTATTGTATGTAATTACAATATTTTTACTAAGTATAAAACAAAATTTTGTTGTTGTCGCAAGAGCAAAAAGCACTCGTGCGTATCCGAAAATATATATTGTAATACAATATTTAGAGTTTTATGCTGCTACACTTTAAATTGGACCCAATTTGATATCCAAACCATACCGAACTGAACTGAACTAAGCTGAACTGAACTGAGTTCAAAGCAAGAAGCGCTACCAAATAGTAACAGTCCACGCGCACTCAGCAACAAAAGCCAACTAAAGTTTTTCAACAGCGTTTCAAAGTCACAAAGCCCGCAGCTTCGGATTCGCGTTTCAAGCACGGCTTGACAAGTCATTGTCTGTTTATGTTGATGCGGCTTGAATGGTTAGAGCAATGTAGGACAGGGCCTTGGAAGGGCAGGGTATACCTACCTACCACTGTATTCGTGTTTTTCTCATTTTCTTGCTTATTGTGCTAGTTACTAGACGAAGACAACGATGTCTTAGCTGTGGGTATGTGTATGAGTACGGGTACGGGTACTGATCCACCTTGCTGCTGCTGTTACTTTGAGTCTTTGGCTTTGACGGTAATTTTATTTTCATTCACTCATTCATTCATTTTTCATTTCTTGTTTTCTTGTTTTCATTTTTTCTGTTTTTCTGTATTTTTTTTTTTTTTTTTATTTTACTCCCAACTTCATGTATGGAAAACAATAGAAATTGTAACTGAAGATTTTCAGAAGTCACTTTGCGTGTACTAAGCATAAGCCTCTGAAGCGCAGAGCATGAGTGTGAATTTAATTATAATAGACCATGCTAAGACACATCACATAGAAGTTATCCAATCTTTATGTTTATCAGATCGACTTTGTTTCGGTTTGCTTCTTCCTTCCTTCTTTCATTTCAATATACTCGTACTGAAGAATACTCATACTCCTCAGTATGAACACACCTAGATGATCTAAGTTAATGAAAAAGAACAACACACATATGCGCAGGCATGTTTACTGTAGATTTTTCAATTTGTACCGTTTTCTGTCTTCTTGACATAAGACAAAGAAAGACTTTTGACATTCATTGCCCTTTGTGTCATTCATAGTCTTATGTATGAGTGCTATTGAACCCAAAATATAAAGAGTTAACTGTATTAATCTATTTGTTATTTCTAGACCAAATATGATTAAGAGACTAACCCAACTCGGTCTTCATTAATTACAATTTGACCACAAACCCTCGACCACAACTCAACTTAATTTAGTTATGACAATGAGAATTCTCTTAACAACATAAAATTTGGGCCTCATTTCAAATCCATAATTAGTTGGAGCACCCATATTATGCGGAAAACCATTGTAATATGATGATAAAAATGATGATGTTAATAATGATGATGACGATGGTGATGATTATACAACATCCATGTACATCTAAGAGCGCTTTCTTTCCTTCGTTTTCAGGTTTCTCTAGTAGTTTCGTTGCGTATTGTAGTTAATTACGAGAAATTATAATCAACGATTTTCGCATTATAAAGTTAACTTTACGGAAAAAGTAATGCAATTATTGTTTATTTTTGAGTCTCGGAAATTCGTGTTCAAAGACACTCAGTCAGCCAGTCAGTCGTCAGTCAATGGAACTACAATACATACTTACTACAATATGAAAAAGAGAAAAAGAAGAGCCTAATTCAAGTTTTGCGTGCCAAGGCAAGAAATGAAAAGATCAAAATACATATATTTATGTATAAGATTTCATAAGATATTCTATGAGCAATGTAACGAAGATGAATAAACATTATAACAAAGGAGAAGAAGTGTGCTAATCCATGTTACATACTTATAATTCAGGCATAAGGCGTGTGTGTGTGTGTGTTGCAATTGAAAAACTGGCACAAAGATCTATTTCAATACAAGTTTATCGTTCATTTATTCACTTTTACTTTAGCTGAACTCATAATACTACGAGTATTGTAGTATTGTATGTACTACAATATTTGCCATTAATCATTAATAAGGCTTGCGTTTAGGGTGTGGCAATTCTCACGCACAACCAGCATAACCATTAACCATGTCTTACAGTAAGATGGTTGGCTCAATAATTTAGCTGCTCTGATCATCTCATGGCCTTCATTCATTCATTCATGCATTCATTAGTACTGATAATGAAATCGAAATTGAATTTGATCGTCGTCATATCATCAATTTCCGTATAAACTTTGATTTTCTTCAAATGACTCTTTTTTGAGTTGCTTCCATTTCCTCGATCACAACTCTGTGTTGCAGGCACTTAAGAAAGTATCATCCGTGTATCCATAGGAAGTAGCGGTTACACCTGACAATAGCAGATGCCAGACTATGTATTGTGGTTTTCACTCCCACACTTTCGCGTCGTTGATTATAGTGCCGATAAAGTACGAATTGAAAATTTAAAGAAATACTACAAGAGACAATTCAAGATAGTTTGCGTGCCTTTAGATTTTCACTGCTAACAAATGCCACATGTTTGTTGTCATGGATTTCACTGCTTGTTGGATATATGTATTTTATTATTTTTGCTATTTCTTGAAGTATTACTACTACTAAGTATATATTGTAGTTGCAACAAATGATTCTGTTTTTTTTTATTTTGACAATTAAGATGCTCAAGTATCTCACTCAAAGATATACATTGTTTATAATATATTTTTTGAAAGTGAAATGCATATTAAATTTAACCGAATGATTGTAACAGAGTGATGGTGCCTAACTATACAAAAGGAAAAAGGTCTGTAGCCCATGATATTTCTGTTGGTTTTTATTATCTCATGAAGAGAATACAACAATTTTTTGAAGTAATGTATCTTTCTGTACATATTATAAAACAAAGTTCCCCGATGCGTCTGTCTGTCAGTCTATCTGTCTGAGCGCGATGAACTCAAAAACTACCAAACAGAATTTCAGACGGTTTTCATCAATGGACCAAGTGATTCATAAAAAAGGATTAGGTAAAAAGAAAAATCGAAAAACCCCAAAGAAACAGGCGAAAAATCTAAATCAATCGAAAAGAGTAAGCTGTTTAGTAAGATGCATATAAAGTTTAGAGAAATATTTTAAAATTAATCAAGTCCCCTTTAACAAACCTCTCAAATGTTTGAAGCACTATTAGGCTGCCCTGAGGAAGTCATCCATTATAAAACAAAATCCCCTCACTGCGTATGTCTGTCTGTCTGTCTGTCTAAACTCGAGTATCTCAAAAACTACCGAATAGTTTTTCATACGGTTGTCACCAATGGACGGAGGGACTCAAGAGGAATGTTTATGTGTACATTTCATAAAGGTTTTGCTAAAATTGACTGATATATTGACATATTGATAATTGTTGAGGATGTCGAAAAAATCATGCCAACTTGGAGATTTTTATAATTTTTTTTTTATTTGGCGCAAAATATAATGAACCAATTTTAATAATGGTATACTTAATATACTTTTTTTACGATAAAGTTTTTTAAATTTTTTTCCAAAGCAAAGCATAGAAACGTTCGTAAGTTTTGATGCTGTGCTTCTTCTTGAATTTTGTGTTGTTATTGTAGTTTTTCCTATCTGGGTACATACAAGAGTATTACGCTCTTCGTTCTCTTCTTTCTGTAATATGATATTCTTTGAAGCAACAGCAAAAGAAGATTACTGGCGAATATCGCAGCAAAAGCAGCAGTCGTCATTTTCTAATTTTTGATTTTGCCTTGATGTTGCTTTCGGTCAAAGCAGCAGCAAGTGTTTAGCTTTTACAAGTCTACGCGACTGTTTTCTGCTTTTGCTGTTTGCTTCTCCGGACGCAACAGGTTGATATTACACTACGACAGAAAGAAAATGTTCTGCTACCCGTGCTAAGCCGTAGCGGGTTGCCAGTACTTTTATAAAGAGTCTCTACCTTCACCATTTAAAAACAAATAAAATCATTTTCTTAGTTCGTGAAAGATATAAAATATTCGGTAAAACTGATCTTAATTTTGTTGTTATTATTTTTTTATTATTGTGGAAGAAAGCAAGTAACTTTTTTTCTTTTCATTGCTTTGCCGTTGCCTCCTCACTATATTCAATGCCCTTTTTTTCTTCAAATGTTTTAATGCGACGACGATTGCGATTGTTGGAATTACGATCATAGTCGTCGACTGAGGAGAAAAAGGTTTGTTGCCCTCGACTGTCAGAGCAGAAAGAGCCATTGTCATTGCCTATTTGAAGTACTTACTTCGAGTCTGAACATAACGAAGACAACATTTCTATCTGATGGATATTGTTGATATTGTTGGTACAATTGTTGGTGTTACTGCCACTGTCAACAATTGAACTATGTGATTTTTTATGCGATATGTTTATTATTTGAACTCGTCTCATACTATTTACTACTATGCATTATTGTATATGTTTTTGATAGCTTTGTTATTATTTATTTTGCAGCTAATTATTCACATTTGTTTCTGCATCTGCAGTTTTCACTTTCGTTTGTGAGAAATTTTTGTTAAAATCGCATTTTTAATGTTGCCATTGAATGAATTTTTTGTTATACAAGATTACCATCAAGACTTCTTTTCCCTTTCTCTATATTGAAAAGATATACGTATTCCAATCGTAGAATAACAAGCATCACTTCCTAAATGTTTTTCAACCTGTACAAAATTCTAAACAATTCTATTTGCTTCTATATAAATACAAATATATAAATGTCATAAATTTTAAGTACAATAAGTGTTAACTGTTGTTGCCTTTTTTGTGGCATACGAGAGTCATTTATTTTGGCCGACATCCGTTTCGCATCGAAATAACCCAAGACAAAGACAAAGACAAATGCAAAGACAAAACAAATATATCTACTGACATTAATTTTGCCAATTAACCTTGACCAGAATTTTAACTAGATTTTCTTGTTATTTACTACACATTTTGTTTTTGTAAATTTTTTGTCTTATCATTTTTACATTTCTACTATAGCAAACAAGAATTATTTACTTCTTTCATTCTTTAGTTTCTTCTTGATCTTCTTCTATGTCAAAAAAAAACATAACACACTAAAAAATAAAAACTCTTGGTCATCGCTTTTCACGCTTTTTGAGCAAGTGTCAAGACACCTGAGCGAATGGTGATGAAGAAAAATACTGTATATGTAAATCGTAATTTTCACAAATTTCAAACATTTGCATTGCGTTACAATTTCTTGTTGCATACTTTTGGGCTTTGATGAAATTTATCATATTTTTGCTTACTTAAAATTGAATTATCTTATGTTAAAGACAAAACCTTGTAACTTGCAGCAACTTATTAGCAAAATTCATGACCAAAGATTGGATGTTTTTCTTTTTGATCTCAGAATGTTATTGTCATTATTACGTCAATACAAAATATTTTAACTAGTCCTGATTTAATAGAAAAAAAAAACGGAAAGAATAGGAAATAGGAAGAAATACTAATCAGCATTTTACATCTATTATTACTACATATTACTTTTGCTAGTTTAATATATGTATTTCCTGTAGATCTTAGGTGGACTCATCTGCATTGTTGGAGGTCAATTGAAGAAGGAGTCTCAAACCCAAAGAAATGAAATTCGGAAATCTATTTCGATTTAATCTTTAAAGATAATAATAAATTATTAGGCATGCCAAGAATTGCATTTCAGATGGTCACTGGATATTCAGTTATCACTTGAATAACCTGGGTTTTGCCTCAAAATTGAATTGCAAATTATACAAGGAAATTGATGGAACATCTTTTCCCCTGATAACAACAAAATGAGAAGAGATCCTGATTTGGAGCGACATTCTTTCAAATATATAAACTCTTGTGATTAAGTATGTACACCTTTAGATATAATCTTCTTCATCTTAAGAACTGAACAATATCATCACCACACAATAGATTTTTGTACTTCCCTACAATGAATATAATCTTAATCTTATTTTAGATGACTTACCTACGTGGCTTAGGCCGAACAATCTCATGATTTGCATCAGTTATACAAAGTGGGCTGAGGGCGCCTGCCAAATGCTCAACTCCCATATGACCAGCGTCCCAATTACTATGTCTGCCGGGCATGTTCAAGTTATATTGCTGATGATGTTGTTGTTGTTATACACTTTTTTCTTTTATATTAATCTTATTGCATTCGTCTCGTTTTTGTCGTGCTTGCATGAATTGCAATTTTAACCCATTACAAGGTCACGTCAATTTGTTGAAAGGGTCCTCGACATTTATTTGAAGGTTCAACTGCAAAAGAAGAAAATAAAAATATTTGGGTAATATAGTTTTTAAATGTCAATCAATTGGTAAGAGATGATTACCCCTTTTTTCTTTTCAATAATTCAACTTTTCAGATTTTTTAAAAAGATAATATATTTTTTTTTTTTTGTTTTTATTATCCAATCAAGGAAAGAAAACATTTCCCGGAATACTTCCGCAATAAAGTGTGATGAAACATATGCTCCATAAAACAATAATGAATACAACAACAGCAACAGCAAGAGCAACATAGCACATGATTCACAATAAACCTGCTTCAACTGAAATTAAAACTCCGACAACAACAAATTAACCGGCGACACCCCAGATTGCAATTAGCACTGCTGCGACTACTAACTTTAACAGAAAGATTGTACAGATCTTCTGGTCTCGTGTAGTCTCGTCTCTGTGACGACTTGGCCATGGCCTATAATAATTTGAGTTAATGTCGAACTCATAGACACAAACACTTCACCACATCATTGCAGAACGAGATTCTTTGTAACTCGTGTCTCAATGTCGTCGCGACTGAAAATGCCTTATAAAATACAAAATTATAATGACGATGAAGAGAACGGACTTTGACAATGTTGATGCCGAGAGTACATAAATGGCAATCAGGCAGGCAGGCAGGAAGGCAGTTGCAGGTGTCATCATCACCAACATCAACTAAAGTTGAACAAGTGTTTAGGAACTTTGGAGCCACATTGGAATTTAATCAATGCAGTTCGATTTCATTCGAATGCTACTCAAGTTATCTATCCATCCATCCCATCCCATCCCATCCCATCCATCTCCCCTCTGCCCACTTGAAGTATTTCTCTTTCTCCATCTGTGTTTATACTTTTTAATATCGTGAAAAACGAACACTTTTCATGTTTCATGTTCTATTCTATTGTTGTTTTATTGTCCATTTGACGCTGCCAAGCCGCTTCACATAATCCATAATTAATATGCCGTGCTGAGCGTCTAAACAGTTTATCGAATTCTTTATCATTTTTTATCGTTCTCAAGAAATATGTCTTTGCGGTCATGTAAGAATTTTAATTCACTTCGCATGATATGCCGACGAAATGAAAGAAAAAAAAAACTTTGGTATCCACAAAATTTCTTAAGCTAACAGATGTGCCCTTTTGAGTTATTAACATAACAAAGAACATTTGGAAACCTGTAAACCGAGTCCAAACCAAGTAATTCATTAATCATAACCACACATACTAGTACATACAAGCAACAACAAATGGTGGATACCCAAGCAGCAGATACTCGAATAGTATATTATATTATATTATAGAATAGTAGATAGATAAATAAAGAGACTCAAATGCTTGTTGAATATTTGACTATCATTTTGTTGATTGTTTCTATTTTTAACGAAGATTAATTGTACTTTGTAGGCTGGCTAATCCATTGTCATTAACCTTTCATTGGTCTGGTCACTACTCACTCAGTCAGTCAGACACTCAGTCACTCACTTGCGGTAGCAATTCACAAAATTTTCAACAAAATCAATTTATTTGATCCGTTGAGATTTTAATTACAGGCGACACGAATAGATGATACGTTAGTGTTGGGCTGCTGCTGTTCATTTCGATCATGAAAATAAATACAAAAAACGGTCTTTGTTGACGCCAAACCCAAGCCACAGTTAGGGGCCAATTATCAAGAGAAAGTTGTCCCTTTTACTCGATCCAAATCTCATATATACATAAGTATATACATACATGTACGTATCATATATAGGTACTCGTATGTGTCCACCCACTCCACTGTCATCAGTCACTAAATCTGAAAGTAGTAGGTACAATGACGTATTATACATTCCTCGAGAGCTTATCATTTCGTTAAGATGAACAATTTATTGGGATATTTGTCAAGCATTTCTTCGAAATGAGTCTTCAAACATAAGTACATAAACCTGGACATTCCATTTCGATTATTGTTTCGTCGTAAGCCTAAGGTCATTTCTTGTACTCTATTGTCTACAGTTTTGTTATACTAGTACATAAATGTGATGATCATGATCTTCAACATTCACAAAAGGTTTACTCAAAATACCCAAAAAAGAAAAAAAGATTGATCTTTGAACGATCGATGGACGATAAACGTTATGAACGACGATGTACGAATGTATGAGTTTAATGCAGAGCGTTAATCAAATGTAATCGATATACAAATTGTTAAACACAAAGTTTAATTGGAATTTGGTTATTTGCTTAAACTTAACTTTTAATAGTTTTGCCCCACAAAGAGAATCAATAAAATTGTGTTGTTTTATTTTTATTTTTTTTTTTTATTTTTTTTATATTTTCTTAGTAAGGAGGAAAAGATTTGATTTTGGCGTGTCGGAAAATTAATTAACTACTCTCATCCGGCGATGGTGTTGTTAGTGGTGTTGGTGTTTCTATTTATGTAAATTAAAAATTTCAAACTTAATAAGCTTTCACAGCTGATAACGAATACATGTTTGTAGCTAATTTCTTTTATAGTTTTGTGAATTTAGTATAAGTTTTTGATTTATTAGCTAAAAGGTGGTGACCCATTCCATCCCATCCCATCCCATCCCAAATCATACCATTCGCTTTGCCGCTCACTTTGTCTGCCATTGACTTAATTGCAGCAGATGCTTTGCTTTTGGGAGAAAGTATTCTTCTAGGCCTGCATAACTTTAATTTAGTTGTTGTTCGATTGGTTTTATTCATTCCATCTTTCGTTCGATCCATCGTTCATTCTTTCGTTCGTTTGTTCATTCGATGATTGGCTTGACTTTGGGTTTGAATTCTGCGAAATTGGGTCAAACTTGACATGTGCATACAAAGGGAGGAGAGCTTTATGTTGAACCAAACATAAACATGTAACTGACATGTACGAGTACAATGTAGTAGTATGATGTATCTATATTCAGACCTTTAAACATGAGACCAACATGACAGGGACAAAGGGACAATGCATTCCAATATGCTTAATCGACATTTGAGTTTAATCCATTAGACCATTACACAACGATTTTTGGTTGATGACGATTCCCAAAAAATTAATACAAAAAAAAAAAAAAAAAAATCAACAAAGTAGAAATTATTCATGCACTTTATCTAGAGAAAAAGTGTCGGGGAACAAACAAAAGAGACTGAGACCGATGAACATTTAAAACTTGTTTCAAACCAAAATCGAATTCTTTGTTGTTTTAGTCTCTTTATTATTATTGTACATAGTTTGTTTTGTCTCTTGTCTACGAGTAACGTACAATGAATGAAAATATTGTATTTCTCTATTAAAATCCAATAAGTGAAGGGCAAAGTGTGGGGAGCATAAAACCAAAAATCCAAACAAAAGCCACTTTAAAGCCACAATTAATATCTGGGTGTCTGTATCTTTGTCTGTATCTGAGAGTGAGTTTAATGTTTTTCTTACGAATGAAATACAATGCCATCGGACAAGCTCTGGGCACGGCCCCAAGTAATAATTCCAATGTATCGGTTGTTAGTTCCTTTCTTGACTTCTTGCTTTGCTTAGCTTAGCTTAGCTCAACTTAGCTGACTTTCGGTCAGTTTGTGTACTAATGGTGAGTGAAGTCATCAAGGCATCCAACCGTAACGATGGCGATTTCTCGCCAATCAGACACCAATTGGCAAACTATTGTACAGTAATTAAATGAACGTTAGTTATACTTAAATATCTAAGGAAATCAAGTTGTAATGGCCTTTTTTAATACTCTTCTCTTTGTTAGAGAATCACCTTAAATTAGCCTAAAAAATGGAAAACATTATTTTCATATTTTTATCATTCATTCATTCAATGGATATATTCATAGTAAATACATTTTTATCGCTTACTAAAACGAAGCGAGGTGTCAAACGTCAAAGCTTAAGTCAATAAAAATAGCGGATTTATAAAATTTAGATATATACATACTCGTACATATGTATGGGAGAGATCCATTGTCTTTGTTGTTGATATCTAGATTTTTGTGTTCGACATCAAAACAAAAAATGCTGTCTTTTGCTGAATTTGTTGAATAAAAGAATCTATAAGGTTGAATAGACTTGACTTGAGCAACTCAAACCGAAGGCGGCTTGACACTGTTGGTTGGATTAGTTGGTTGGTAAGTTAGTTAGTAAGTTTATTTCTGTTATTGTGAATAATACAAAGAATTTGATTTCTTATACGCTACCCAGTAGTTTGCTTGTATTTTCGCTTTGATCTAATATTTGTATTACATAGAATTAAGTATATATTGGAGATCCCTTAAAGTCTATGTTACATAGTATAACTAGATACCCGGGCAGAAATTGTGCTGCCTCTCCCACCCAAAAAGATGATGATGAGATGTTTGTCAAAGGCGACTGGATGATTTTAAAACATATCTCTAAACTTTATATGCATCTCTATTACACAGCAATTTTTTTTTTGTACTTTTTTTAGATTTTTGGCTGTTCTTTTGGAGTTTGACGAATTTTCTTTTTTTTTTTAAACCTTCCTCATGAATTACTCGGTTCATTGGTCAAAATCGTATGGAAATCCGTTTCATAGTTTTCGAGTTCATCACGTTCGGATAGTCGCTACTTGAGCATATAAATCAAACTATCGAACTAGTGCCTCAGATTTGGGATCACTCAGATCTATGCTAGACTATTCATTGTTCTTATATAGCAATCATTTAATTCAAATCTTTTTCATAGTTTAAAAGTTATAATCCTTAAATCACTCCAGAATACTTAACAATTGAGACAATAGAGACTTCTTAATTGAGATTTTCAAATAAAAACATTTTATTACAGAATGCAATTCAAATTACAACATTTTGTGAAAAAAATACACTTAATTTGTTCTTATACAATCTTGTGTTTTCATGAAAATCTATATTTGAGATATGTGTTCCTCAGAAAAAGCTCATGGTAACTCAATCTATCCACATTTTTAATGTAAGAAACTGATTCTAAATAGTATACAACTTATGCTGTTCATTGAAGGTTCTCACTATAAAAATGTGAAAAATGAAACATTTTACTTTGGTTTTTTTAATAGCCTCACCTTCCTCATACTATTACACCTTTAAATTGTAATCTTGCTTATTCTTAAGAAACTATATTTCATCTACAAGTACTATAATTCAGGTCGATTTTTACAAATTTTTAATGCAAACAATTGAAATTTATTTTTTATCTGAAGGTTTTAACTTTAAAATTGTAAAAAGTACTTGAGTTTGAATAATCGGTTTATTTAGTAGCTAGAAGACATTCTGAGTGACATTGCTCGGATCTATTAACTATGCGGTTCATATCTAAAACACACTAGACTTTTTATTAGTTTATTCAATGTGTTACAAACCTCAGCCTGAAATGTGAATACATTTCACATTTCTATGAAGTAAAGTGAGTGTTTTATGTTTATCTAAGCTATGATGATGGTGAGACCAAAGTTAGTATATATATATATAATATTTATTTTTGTCTTTTCTATTTTTCTTTTACGTTTATTGAATCTCAAGATAACTTTCAAGTGACACGATTTCGCAGAAATTCGGGTTACGACACAGAAAACGATTTCCGATAAATTATGTGGACAAACAAAAAAAAAAAAAAAAAAACACCTTAATAATAAAAATGAAAAAAAATCGAAAACTGTTGGATTTCAATGATTAATTAAATGAACATTTTCCAATCAATGATAATAGTGGCAATTAAGGTGTTCTTAAGGTGTTGTTTGTCTTTGATGTGGGCGTTCATTGGTTCCGTCTGTCTCTCGGTCTGGGTCTGGGTCTTTGAATGGAACATTCATTTATAGTTTATTGTTATTAACTCACCTTCAAAAAATGTTCACTTGAAGGCTGCTTGAGTGCTTAAGTTGTGTAATCCAATTGGTTTCTGTTTGGTTTTTTCAATTCAATTCAATTTTAGTTTTTCTTTTTCTCTATAAAGTTAGAATGCTGATGCATTCCACACAAATATATACCTGTATATGTATGTATTAACTTTTGCTTGATTGCGTGCAATTAATTAAACAAATTGCTTTACTTTCTCTTTTGTTAACATGCATCATCATCAGCATCAGCATCAACATCATTGTCAAGAGGTTTCGAGGAGTGAATATCCAGACTCTTGAATTCAAGTGTTGATGCTTCTTGATAGGCAAATGATAAAAAAGATTTTTTACATATTCAACCCACTGGACTCACTCACACAGACACACATATACATGCACACACACATACAATGACATTTTAATACAAACAAAAATTTCTTTTGTCAGTTTTTCATCCTTCGTTCGGTTCACTTTACTTTGCTTGGCTTTTTATTATGTTGCAACTGCAGGAAAACTGACTACTTGCATTATATACTCGCGCACAATTGCAACTTGCAGATATTGAATATTTAAAGAGACCCGCATATATGTACGAACGTATGCATGTATTCATAGATATACGTTCTCACTTATGTGGTTGTTTTGGAATTTTTCGTACACTCTGACGATTTTCTTCTAGTTTAACTTTGTTTTTTTTTTTTGTTTTCTACAATAGAAAACATTGCAATCGTTGTAACCCGCACCACGTTGCACCACAATGGGAGCGAGCACCCAGTATAAAGTTTATAACTTTGTATGTTTGCTAACGTAAGAATCGTTTACTTGAAGAGAAGAATCGTTCTAACACCATGCGACCCACCGACCGAGCGATCGACCGAATAGCCGAAATTATAGTTACTACAACCGCAACACCAACATACAAACTGACTACTGACTGCTGACTTCTTGCAGGAAAAAGTATTTTGTGGCATTTTCAGGCTGACAGCAACCAACCAACCAATCGACAGACCGACGACCAACAGGTCTTGAGTGTTTCTTTGAGCGTTTTTTTGGAACCAGTTCAGCTAGTTTTTTTTTTTTGTTTTGTTTTTGTCTTATACTCAACTTACAACTAAATATTTTGATATTCTTACGACTTGGCCCATAACACACATACACACACTCACACACACACACTCATACATCTACATAGTTGTATACTATATGGATACAATTGAGTTTAGTTACATTGAGAGAATTGATTGCTTTACATTGCTGAGTGAGTCAAGTAGAGGAAGAACAAACGCAAGTTCGTTGCTTAAGTCTTCTGTTTTGTTAATTACCAGAACTTCCATACCTCAATCTACGGCCTACATACGTTACAGATTAGTTGGCTATAAATACAGATCATATTCAAACTTCATACAGAGCACCCAAATTTTTAGAGATTGGATCCCATTTCCTATAAAATTACACAATAATATTATTATTAATTATTTATTTAATTCCAAGAATATTACAATTGATTTTAAATTTCTTTATGTTGATATTTATTTATAAATTTTTTGGCTCTTTATATAGCTTACACCTGTAATACTTTATATATACTTAATTAATAGAAAATAATGAATAAAAATATAATAATTAATTATTAAAGAAAAAATTACATAATAAAATAAAATTGTAGGTCATAAAGCATTTTATTCGTTTTGTTTCCAATATTTCCGTGGATTAATTTGGTTGATGATTATTTTGAACTACGAGTATAGTTGTATACTTCGCCTTTCGTTCAGCTTCCTTTTATTTGCTGCTTTTCTTTTTTTGAATTTTATAGAAATAATTACATAACTTCAGTATCAGTACTTTGCACTCATTCTGGCAGAATATTTTTCCATACATTATGTAATTTCATTTCCTTACACGATTTGCTCAGCCTTGATGTGGTATAGAATATTATTGTACAGTTTGCTAAAAGTTCTTTCCAACTAATAAACCTTAAAGGTAGGTATTACATCCATTGATAAATTCAGAGTAATTCTGTCTTTGAAAAGGGTCTATAATACTTTTTTTTTGGAAATGTTGGAGGTAGTCGTGGGTTAGAAATAAATCGATTATGTGGCATCCTAAATTAGGATTAGTAATAGAAAGAGTGATAATTGATTGAGATGCATATGAAGAAAGTGGAGGCCCTTGCAAGTTTCAATCAATAAATATTTTCCGATAATTTTATTTTTACATTCAAAAAACAAATTCCCGCATGGTATTTTTCTGTAATTTTTAAAAAAATCTGTATTACTTTTCTGAGTGATGACAAAAATAATGAGCAGAGGTTTCCCTGCAATAAATCTGGCACTGATCATATGATTTAATATGAATTGATTTTAATGAAGATTTTGGTTCTTTTTGGTATATTAATTGTACATTTTTATTGACTGTGCAAACTACTGTACATGGGAAGTATTTGGAGTTTCTTAAAATGTTTCACTCAATTCTGTAAAAACTAAAAGAAATAATACTCACTTATTTTTCTTACTTTTATTTTTTTTTTTTTTTTTTTTGTGAACGTTTAATAAAACGAGAACTTGCGCATGTAAGTATCTTTCTTTCTTCTTTTGAGTTTTGGTTTTGGTTTTTGTTTTTTTTTTTTTGTATGTTGTTGTGTTTTTGTTTTTTATTCATTTGTTTTTGTTTTTCATAATTTGTGTTACCATGTTGTTGTTGTTGTTGCTGGTGTTGTTGTTATTGTTATTGGTTCAAGTTTGGCACACGCGAAACGTCACTAAAAATGCCATTTGTTGTTACAGTTGACTTAAACTCAGTTTTAACTCGTAGTACCTTTGTATGCATTCATGTACGTAAGTTCCCCTTGTTTCGCCTTGTCTTGCTCAGCCTTTATTGCCAATCGTTTGCAGCAGGTTTCTTGTTATTATTATTATTATATGGTAAGTATTTTGTTCCTTTTTTTTTTCATTTTTTTTTTTTTTTTTGTTGGTTGCATTTTCATATTTTTCATGCTTCTGTAAATTGCTGCATTATTTTTTTGGTAAGTGATTTTTCTTTTTATGATTTTATTATTTTTGGAATTTTTGTTAAATTTTTAGAGAAATTATGAATTATGTTTAATGTTTGACTTTGGTAGTACATTTAGGTTTGGAGATTTTCATAGTTAAATAAGTGTGCAATAAATTCCATTATGATCCCTATAAAATAGTGATAGTGATAGTGATGGCGATGGTAATGGTAATGGTGACGATGATGATGGTTCAATGGCCTTTTCAAAGGTATGTATGTATCTATCGCGAAAAAAAGGTTCGCGTGTTGGTGTGGTGCATGGCTGGTGCAAAGTGGTTTAGCTAAACCAAGTAGACCAGACAACGCCAAAACTCAATTGGAATTTCACTTCATGTGGGTTTTCTCTTTCTTATACATTACAATTTCGATAATTAGGACAATGCAATAATCTGGACTAATTGTCCGTGTATTCTATTGTAGACTTTATAACACAAGTAAGCCATGCATTTTTATTCAACTTAAGATTGAGTATAATTTCTAGGTAATTTTTTGTTTGGCATTTAATATAGGGATTCCCTGTAATACGTATGTCTTCTTTTGTCGAGCTTAACAAATATCTATTTACATATGTAATTTAATTAATATTTGATAGATGTTTCTTTTCTATCCCTTAAAGGATTGGAATACTGAAAAAAAAGATATAATTAATAAAATATTTTTTTAAACATTAATTATGACGTAGATTTGGATTCAGATGATGCTCAGTAATTTATCTATGTGATCTACATATTGTCGAAATACCCCAGAAAATTGAATGATGACTGGGTTAGAGGCCACATGGGTAATTTTACTGACAACTGAGATTGAAGAAGTCAATGTTGAGAATATCAATTACAATGATAATGAAAACTAAGATCCAAGACTTAACCATTTTGAATTGGACACTTCGATAATTCGAACACTAATTAGTTTTTAACCGTCTAAATTATCGAGATTTTATTGTACCGATTTTTTTATTGTTGTCCTTAAAGGTAGAACAGACAGACAACAGATTTCAACGTCCTTGCTTCATTCACATTATTTCAAAATTCTTTACTCGTTTGCATTATCTTTCCTTCGAACATGATTGGGTCAGCTTGGTCACAGATGAATGAGAATTTGTTTTGAAGTTATTAACTCACAGAAAGAAACAACCAAAACAAAAAAACCATAAAATGTTGATTTCGCCTGCAAGAAATAACAGAGCAACGACGAGGAGAACCAGTCAAGGCAAGAAATGAAAGAATTTACCAAAACAACAATCAACCAAAACAGTTAAAAATAAGATTTCTTTCTTCCCAGATTGGCCAACTGGTCGCTTAATGTTGTTCTTGTTGTTGTTGTTGTTCTTGTTGTTGTTAATGTTGATGTTGTTTGGCTACTGCCAAGCAAAGCATGCGAAAAATTATTTAGCCAAAAATGTTTAAAATATTTTCTTGGGGCATTTGGACACTCGGGTCAATAAGCGGAAGGAAAGCGGGAGGACCATTCTTGTACTGAGGGATACTGAGTGCCAGTCACAACCACTTTGTTTACTTTTTTCAGTTAGCTTTCGTTTTTGTTTTTCTTTCTCCCTTCCTTTCTTCCATGAACATTCCTTCTTCATTGTTCCCTTTTTCTTTATAATCTTATTTCTTTGGTCGTTTCGAGTGCATGAAGAATCTTTCTTGCTTATCCATCTTCGCACATTGAGAGCAACAATGTTGCATCGTATCTTTTCAAATGATGCCAGTCATTGAAATAAAAATTCTAAATAAAACAACGGATTCTCAAGGATGTGACATTTGTTGTGACATGCAACTTGTCATTGCTTCCCTGCCCTTAAAGATCTCCTTTTAAATATACTTACTACATACAAAATAAATTGTTTTAATACCTGAAATCGAATCGAATCTGCCTACATTTGATGCTGGACAGGTAAATGATGTCAACACCTTAATATATTGTCACTACTTTTTTAGTATCTTAGTTTGTTTGTGTATCTTTGTATCTGAGAATCTGTAAGTCATTGAATGCATGTGCGTGTACGTGTTTTATAACTAATTTTGTGGTCAACAAATTGATGATTTGAGAGAATAAAGAATTTTCCTTTTGTATCGATTTTCTTTTTGTTTTACTATTTTCAATTACTTTACATTTTTACAAAAGAAATTTATCGATTTTATCTTTTTTTTTTTTTTATTGAATTTATATTGAACTCTCTGCAATTTGTTATGTACGACTTGGACATGCTCCAAATCTATATACGACTTGATGGTTATATAACTGACCAGGGTTTACGACAATGGTTGGGAATGTTGGATGATTCATCGAATCGGGATATCTTTGGGTTTCCAAACAGAATGATCCATGTTTCACATAATGGGCACCTTTTTTACCAATATTGGGCAGATCACCGTTTTCCTCATTTGGTAGATTATTTGCTGTATAGAATTGGACACCCGGTTGATTGGTGTGTATCTCGAGGTATCGTCCGCTACAAGGATGCACTGCTCTGGCCACTAGAGAGACTTTATTTGGGGGCACATCAACGCAATAGTTATTATCGAAACCAGAAATGGGACAGTGCATAACTTGTAGAATGCGCTTGCCTAAGTTGGTCATAGTATTGAAATCATACGGTGTGTTTTTGATGGGCATCAGGCGTCCGTTTGGAATCTGTGCCATATCAGTGTCCACAATTTTATTCGCTTTTATCATTAACAAATGTTGGAAGAGTGCATCTCGGCCAGCATCGTGTCCACCCATATTAAAATATGCATGATTGGTGACATTTATGCAGGTTGTCGCATCCGTTCTGGCCTCAATGCGCATGCCAAAGCAACCATTGTCAGTTAATGAAAAGTTTATGTTGACTGTCACCTGACCGGGATATCCTTCGTGGCCATCTGGCGAAATATGCTGAAATGTTACGCCATCCTTGTGTATGCCAATTACATCCCAGATGACAGTATCGAAACCAACGAATCCACCATGCAGTTGGTATTGGTCATTGAAATTTCGTGTGACTCGAACTTCTTTGCCGCAAAGGTTAAAACGTCCTCTGGCCACCCGATTCGCTACTCGGCCAATTGTGCCACCAAAATAAGCTGGCTGATTTCTATAATAACCGGCAACGTTGTCATATCCTAGGCACACATCTGCTACTTTGCCCTGAGCGTCTGGTACCATAACACTTTGGATGATTGCACCCAAAGTCAATACGGATACAGACATACCCAAATCTGTAATCATTGTAAAGCGACGCACACGCTCTGTTTTCTGAGTCATTGGGTTCACGGCTATGCCGAATGTATCTTCCAAAACCCTCACCACCATTGTTGCTTAGCCAATGGAGCCGTTTTGTTTTTTTTTTCAATTTCTATTGCAGCGTAGTCCAAAAATTTTGATATTTGTCGAAAGGGGCTCAAGTTTTTTCCGAAAGTATTTTTATTGAAAAATTTTTACATGACTTGAAATTTTTAAATTTATGAATAAAGAAATTCATGCTTAAAAATAAAAAAAAAAAAAAAAACATATTCTACACTTAAACTTTTCATGAATTTGTTCTATTTCTATTGAGCCAAATCGGAGAAATCGAACATACACATCTGTACATATATGAACCTTCTCTTTTAACCGAATATTGGTGGAAGTCTTTTATTTCGGTTATAACACAATCAATCGCACTTAAGATTCAATTTTATTTGCAACAACAGATTTTGGTTAAGACTCTTATTACCTTAGATCGAAAGTGTTTATAGGAAAAAGGGTAATACATAGTGGACTTTTATGAGTATCCTAAGTAAATACATGCCTCTCATTAAATTCATCTATACTAAGTAGGATATGCCGAAGTTGTAATACTCTTCACGCATACAAAAAACTAAAATGTTTTTCTATTGGAAGATGAATTTGGATCTGGATTTGTATGGGAGGTACCCCCCTAGTAGTCCGATGGTCTTAAAATGTTCATGGTTGGTGAATATAAGTCGGAAACACTTACAGTTTCCAAATTTCAAAACGATAGTAAAATAAACAAAAAAGTGTTTCTTATAAGAACTTTAATTTGGATTGTATGGGAGGTACCCCTTAGTGGTCCGACTCGGCTGATTCCGACAAATGTACTGCGTATGGTAGAAGCTCCATGCAAAATTTCAGCTCTCTAGCTAAACTAGTTTGATATATACAGATGGACAGACGGACATTGCTAGATCAACTCGTCTCGTCGCGGTGATTAAGAATATATCTACTTTATGGGGTCTCCGATGTCTCTTTCTGTGTGTTACAAACTTTATAACAAACTGATAATACTATTCATTGCGTGAAGAGTATAAAAAGCTTCTGATATCATCAGGGTTCAATTTGCAAGTAGAGTCAGGTAGGTGCGTCATAGAAATGGAAAAGCAGCGTCCGACATTGTCGGTATTTGGTGTGTGCTCTATAGTAATAATGACACACAAATCTCTTCACTCGTTCAGTAATCACGCAGTTTTGTAAACAGCTGAAATACTCTCAGCTGCCTCAATTCACGTTGAAAATGAGAGAATTTATGTCTGTGAGAGCACTAATTGGGAGCGAGTAAGCGTGTAAAATAGGGCGGCTCTCAACTTTTCTCGGTTGAGTGTGTACAGTCAGATTGTTACTATCCAACATGATGACACTGGATGCATTTACTAGCAAATGGAGAATTGGCTGGATTAGATTGCAAATTAGCACTGTGGAATTGAGGTTAGGTTAGGCAACCCGAATCCTTCATTCCTTCAATTTCCGACTGTTTGCCCAAAAATCTTCCGTACAATATCAAATGTACATAGAATATACTAGCGTAACTGGCCCAGCTTTGCCCGGGAATCATAAAAATAACATTTATTTTATGTGATTGTTGAAAAAAATTACTTCATCGATTTTAAAATATGTCTCTCAGCTTTAAATACAAAATTTGATCCACCAATTCCGAATTTTACGGTGGAAACAGGAATAGTAGTTTCCCAGATTTTATCAAAATCGGTCGGGCGGTTTCCGAGTTCATTGGCAACACAAATAGTTCAAACTTTATATATATATATATATATATAGTAGATTCTGTTCATGTGAAAGGTACATTCTTAGATACTTAATCATCATTATTTCCTGTTTTTTGTTTTAAAGACACGTGATCTACTACTTAAGTCGAATTCTATGTACATATATGGATCCCTTTGCTTATACATATGGATAATGTGTCCACAATAAATTGTCAAAATATTAACAACCAACGTTTACCACTACTGCAAAGGGATTTTTGTAGATACTGTATTTTGTATATCTTCTTTTTGAGGATTGTTTTGGATTCTCTGTTTAAACATTTAATTAAAAGGAAGGAAATGTTCCTTTCTTTTTTTGAGATTGAAAGTCATAAATTTTAGTTCTAATAAAAATTATGGGCTTTTGAATCTTCCATTTTATTGTTTTCATAATTCCGAAATGTCTATAAAAAAATATATTAAGTGGATTTAAAAAAAAAAAACCCCAATGTAGGATTGATCCAAACGAAATTGTGCTGTTCTGCGAAAAATTCAAATCATTCAAGTTACATTTATAAATTTATCAACTTATTGGCAACAACGCCACAGTTGTTCTATACCAAACTTGTAGATTACCCGATGAAAATACTTTCCACCCGGATTTAGGTAAATAGATGGAAAGTCTATATGGTTCATAGCATTGGGATATTTTTCAGTTTCCAAACAAAAAGAACCATGTTTCACATAGTGGCTACAGTCCTTTCCAATAACAGGATCGTCGCCTTTTTCTTCATCCGGTAAATTGTTTGCTGTGTAGAATTGGACGCCTGGTTGATTGGTGTGAATCTCTAGGAAACGTCCAGTTGGAGGATGAAGTACTTTGGCAATCATTTCTGTTTGACTTGGATCAACGCCCTCGTTTACTACGAAACAATTGTCATAACCATTTATGAGACTTTTATTGAATTGCTTTAACAAATCGCCCATCCTTCGAGGTAGGGTCAAGTCGAAAACTGTATCTTTTGTCGGTACCAGCTTACCAGTTGGAATTTGTTCGTCATCAGTATCCACAATTTTATCCGAAACGATCATGATGGTGTGTTCGCTTAAGGTATTTTTGCCGGTAGCATGGCCACCTAAATTAAAATACGCGTGATTTGTGATATTTATAACTGTTGGTTTATCTGTTGTAGCCTCAACATCCATTATGAAGCGATCATCTTCATCTAAGGTATAGTGAATTAAAGTGGTAACATTTCCTGGATAGCCCTCGTGCCCATCATTTGAAACATGCCGAAATGTAACACCGTCTGGTCGCATTTGATCCAGCTCCCATATAACGCTATCAAAGCCAACTCTGCCACCATGCAGTTGGTATTTGTCTTTAAAATTCCGACTAACATTGTATTTAATCTCGTTCATAATGAACTCGCCATTAGCAACACGGTTAGCTACCCGTCCAAGTGTCCCACCGAAATAAGCTGGTTGATTTCTTAAGTAGCCAGCGATATCACTGAAGCCTAGGCAAACGTCCTCAACTTTTTGATATGCATCTGGTACCTTAATGCTTTGTATGATTGCACCCAACTGGATCACAGATACAGACACATGGTTTGAGTTGGTAATCGTATAGCGGCGTACGATCTCTGGTACTTTTGTCATTGGATTGACTGAAAGTCCAAAAATATCTTCTTCCACTTTTACCATTTTCCCAAGGTTTTTTTTTTTTTTTACTAGAAATTTTAATTTGAAGAAAATTTAGAATTTTTAGTTTAAAATGTTTTAGTGTGATTATTTTCAACTGGATTACTCTACTTACCAATTGAGTCCAAAACACAAAGTCAAGCAGGTCGTTCGTCGTCGGTTATTATTACAATTGTAGCAAAGTCAAAGAGGGCATACGACAATATGAACAAGGGAACCAAATAACAGTCTGAATTGCACCTACATGAATCGTATACTAATCGTCAGTGTTCATTCGTTCGTTTGTCTTATTCTCTCTGAGATTACATTGCATTAGTATCCGCACTTAGCTTGAGCAGTGCCAATTTAATTTACTTAAAACACTAAAAGTTTTTTTTTTTATTTCTAATGAATTATTAGGTGGGTGGGTGTGTGTGTGTGCTTTACCCACCCTACAGTTAGACACATTGTCAAGTAATTTATACAGATAACCCGCAATGCATTCATTATGTCACGTGCCACGTTTTATGGGTGTGTGTTGGTATGACTGATGATGTACCAGTATAATCTATTCTATTTTATATTACAGTGTTAAATCATTGTAAAATGCATTTTCTACTTAATCATATATTACAGATTTTTTAATAAACACAAACTCTGGCACATTTTGTGAGAATTGCATTTAAATGCCCGAGCGACAGACAATACACATCCCGTTTAATAATAATAATTTTCAGTCTAAATTTTTATAGAATTAATAATAATCACATCTATTCTATTTTAATATTTGTTAATGTTAAAAAGCCGCACTCCATGAAATTGCGGAAGCTTGGGGAGAGTCACTATAACCAATGATATGAAATTGGCTATAAAATGTTCGGTATTGTTGCGCGTATACAGACAAGTCAGAAGAAACCTTTAAAACAAACATACTTATAATTACAACTGCTGATCAATTTTCCACAATACACTCACAATACAATTGGAACTGCAGTCAAAAATTTACGAGTTGCAGTAAACTGCTCACCGTCATCGATTTGCTCCCAGTGTGTCAGACGTCGTCCCGAGTCATTTTCAATAGTTCGCCATGGGGCTCCTTTAATACAATGCAGAAAATAAAGGTGGGCCTGTAATTGTTGATAATTGGGAATGGATAAGAAAGTAATAAATACAAGATGATCTGTACTATAAAAATTAATCTATTAAACTTACGGCATTGTGTAGTAAATTTGTCATTGTCCAAGCCATAGCGATGCTAATAAAAGGAACAGAAAGTAAAATCAAATGCACTGAGAGAACACCAAGGCAATAGGCCAGCCACATGCCCCTGGCACTTAACCAACTGCTGTTTGGGTTTGGTTCACCATGACCTCCTGCAATTGCAGACATTTTAAGTTTTTAAATTGATGATGGATGATGACCTTTGTTTTTTTCTTTTTTTTTGTCGTTTTCCAAAGAAATTCATATAAACAGCTGATTGCTACGATACCACGGCTTCTATACTTCTCATAGTGTTGTCACACCATTTTTTCTTCCTTATAATGGCAACTCTGCTGCTTCTTATTTTGGGCGATTGTTAACACTGTTTTTTTTTATAGTATACATATAAGTTGCGACTATAGAAATTGGCGTCCCTTGAATTTTCTTATTAAAATTTTGGATTTATTTAAAAATAATTTGTATAATTGTTCAAATAAATTGTAAAAACATTTTTAAGTTCCCTGTATAAGATGCACAACTGAAAAGTTGGATTTTGAAATTACAATCGATTGAATTTTATTGTGAGTAAAGACGCCGCTGTCACAGCCACAATTCTGATTAAGCGCCGCCGTCATGAACGAAAAATTTTCTGCCAACGGTAAATAAATAAAGAACAGTTTAGAATTAATAATCGGAGGTGTAATAATAATAATAAATTAATATTCAAAAAAATTATAGCTGGTACCAGCGGCGGCTCCAGCAGCCAAATTCCTAGCATTGAAGAAAAGAACAGGAGGATTCAACAAGAGACTATGATGGAGAAATTACGGGCCAAGCACCGCACTAAGCCAAAGACTTTTGATGATCTTAGGAAATCTTTACGAATGTATTATGTCGAAAAGAATTATCCTATGGATCCCGCTTGCAAAGCAACATTACAGGCAGCACTGGATAAGTTGCAACATTATATAAAAGTGACATCGCGACATGGGCTGGTCGAGCGTTTGGAAAGTCTTTCACGTCAGTTGGGTTTGAAATTTATGGAAGATGCTTCTGTGCTCTTTATATCAACCGATATGTTCTTCATTGAGATACTACTTGATGCCAGTGGCAATTTAACCGATGTCAAAGTCCATCACGAATGTAAAATTGAACAGCAATCTTGCAGTGTGTTAGTTGATTGCCTTAAGCGTGGAGATTTTGCTGATTTCACTGTACAATTGGAGGGTCTTTCGTCCATTTATCAATTGAACGCTGAGCCAAAAGTAAAGAAGAAGGCATTTGTTGCACTTCAAGCAATGGAAACTGACATTCATAATCTTTACCAAATACAAAATCTTACCGGAAACAGCTATCAAATCATGGAAAAGTCATGGGTTGGTTTAGTACTTCAACGCCGTGGTGGTCACCCCATGAAACTTACCTACTTTTGTCCATCAATTCACATAAATGAAGAGATGCCTTCAATATCTACTCTGAACTTAACAGTTGACGAAGTTATGCGCAGTTCCGTGAGCTTAAGCGCTACCGTCAATTTAGAAGGTTCCTCAGCAAACATGTTGCAAATTCAACCTATTGTTACTTTTAACAGAGATCCACAGACTGGTCTTGATATGCCAATTTATGCACCTCTCACCCAAGCCAACTCGATGCTAATGCCTGCAACTTATGTCTTGCGTCTAAACAAACCTTTACCCGTTAATTACGATGCATTATTGGCCTTAGGTTTGCCACATGCTTTGTCGGGAGATGGTCCTAGTACAAGCTCAGCTAGTGAATCATTGGCACAGAAGCCAACTGTTGTATCATCTATAGTACCAATGGTTGTGCAAGCAGCGTCCAATAATACAATTACATCAACTAGGAAAGGTCTATACGTAAATTTACATAACGAGTCACATTGTTACTTTTTTACGGATAATGAGAAAATGAAAGTTACTATTATATCATCACTGCCATTTACTGATCCCTCTCAAGTTCCAAAAATCATAGCATTCCTTAAGAAACAGGCTCTCTACTATACTCTAATGTCATCTTGCGTTCGTGAACAACAGAATCATTATTGTGGTAAGTAATATCTTCATCTATGTTCATTCTTTTTATTTGAAATGATTATACTGATGATATACTGTTTCTATTCCCGTATTTAAATAGATATGGCAAGTACCCTTGTCCTGGATGTGTTTGCCGTGTCATTTAACCAAATTACGGTTACAATGCAACATCCCTATGAGGAAACATTAGCAACACTAGACTTTCTTATATCTGAAGATAATAATTTAACGTGCAAAATTTTCTCTCCAAATGACACTTACGACGAACTCTCGGAAAAAATAACGCAGACAGCTCAGAAAATGTATTCGATTCCAATGGTTATTTATAAACTGATGCATTGCTGGTACGAAGAAAATATTCAAAAATTCCGCGGTCTAATTGGATCAGGCGGTTCGGGATCGGGTGGTTTTGCTGGAAGTGGCAACAATGCCGGTGGTGGTGCCGGTGGTGGTGCCGGTGGTGGTCCATCTTCAGCTGCTGGTCCTGGCACCGGTGGTACCGGGTCAGGAGCTAGTAATTTTCCGAATTTCAATTTGGAATTGGGCTCAAGTGATCCAAATGCTCCAGGTGGTCTTGGTCCCGTTCAGCTTTCAGGCATTTCGGAGTTAGATATTGATGCCCAAGTACTTACTCTTGCTGATAATTATATACAAACTAAATCAACAAGAGCTGCAGTTCTAGGAATTAATTCGCTTAAAGCAGAAACTGATCCAGATGCACCAACCACCAGTTCAGCTGCAAGAATGGCACAACTTGCAGCAGCAGCTGCTGCAGCTATTGCTTCTGCTAAGGAATACGAAGCACGAAATCAGCAGCCCCAGCAAAGCGCTCCACAACTCACCGAGGAAGACATTGCTGAGAAGTACAAGAAATTATGGAAAGAAAAGTCAACAACTTTAAAGTGCTGTGTCAGTATTACACCAATATCTGGTGATGCTACTGTAAAACCTAGTACATCTCAGCAAATGCAACCACCTCAGGGCTCAAGTCTCGACGTGACTCGAACTGGTGGAATTGAAATAATTCCTTTGAGTACACAACATTCACAGCAAGTAGTTGCTGGTAACATTGGAACAACATCTGTTGGTAGCTCAGCACCATCGAGCAGCTCTTCCTCTACGACAATCACGATTACTCCTATAACTGGAGGTGGAACCGGAAAGGAGGCAAAAGATAAAAAATCCAGTGGAACTGCAACTCCTCCTGGTAGCAGTTCTTCTTTGTCTTCAACTGGTACGGCTGCAAAACGTCCATTGGATAGCAGCAGCAGTAATCAGAGCACATCTGGTGATTCGCAAAAGGAAAAGAAGCGAAAGAAGAAACGCGATGACTCACCAATGGGTCCACCAGAAAAGGTTTACTCTCGTCAAAACTCACCAGCGGCTGGCAGTGATACTGGCTCCACAGCTGTTGTGCGAAAATTCTCATCACCGTCCTCCTCGCCAAAAGGTTCTAGTTGCGGCGGTCTGGTCACCAGCGCTCCGTCTGGTTCTTCTTTGACTGCACGGCCCAGTCCAAAGCATTCACCAGTATACAGCAGCCCCAAACATACAACTGCTTCAAACAGTCCAAAGTCGCCATTTGGCACACATTCACCAAAACATGGTTCCTCTGGAAAGCCGAGCATGTCGACGCTTAAGAGTGCTACCGCATCTACCAGTCTTAGTCCGAAAGGCGAAAAATCTGTTGGTGCAGTTACTAGTAGTATTGGACCAAGCACCAGTAATTCAGCACTTGTGCGCTCATTTTCTTCTTCCAGTGCCGGTAGTGGAAGCGGTGGCGGCAGTGGCGTTGGTGTTCCATCGACCAGCACAATGCCAAGTCCTGCCGCCACCACTACCACCACGAGTGCACTAAAAAGAGAAAAAGAGAAAACCTCTCCAACCTCAGCAACTAGCAGCTCTCCTGCCATTTTGCCAGCCCCTTCTGGTGCTGGTCCCACCAGTGCCGCAAATCCAACGGCTGCCTCCACCTCCTCCACTGCTCTTAAGACTACCTTGAGTGTTTCTGCTCTCCAGCAGCAGCAGCAACAACAACAACAACAGCAGCAGCAGCAGCAGCAACAACAACAACAACTTAAGTCTGTTGCAAGTCTATCCCATCTTGCTGCCAGTGGTAGCATCAGCGGATTTACCAGTCATTCTGCTACTGGAACCGCAGGCGGTGCTATCGAGCTGAATACAGCAATGCGCAAGGGCATGGCAGGAGGTGCGGTAAGTCCATTTTCGTTATAGATAGCTAACATTGTAGTTTGTTGGTTTCACTTATTTGGACTATATTCCTTTTTCACTATATACATACATATAAATATATAAATTAATTAATATATATATATATATTACAACAATTTACAATATTTATACTTATATAATTTAAAAAATGTTCTCTATTTTTCAATTTTTGTGTTATGGTTGATTTGACTTTTGTCTCTTCTTTTGTTTTGTTTTGTTTCATTTCGTTGCGTTTTATTTCTATTTAATATTTATTTTTATTGTTTTATATATTGACTGACTCTCTGTCTCTCTCCTACTATTTTGAATTACTTAACCTTAAAACAAAAAATGCTATAAGTAAGATATGTACTATTTCGATTGTAGCTATATAACTGTAAATATATAGTATCAAAATATCGATAAAAACAAAAAAAAAAAAATATGCCTGCTTTTAAAAAAAAGAATTAGTTTAAAACAAAAAGAAAAAACAGAAAAAAAACCGAAAAGTTTCTTTTGAAAATTGTCGTCTGCTCGCTCAATCGCTCGCTCTCTTCCTATTACATCAATCAAAGAAGTTACATTACTCGTCTCGCCATTGAAGAATTGCCTATGCCTTAAGCCTGTGCCTGCCTGCTTGCCTACCTGCCTATCTGCCTACCTACCTGCATTAAGCCGTTCCAACTGAAATGTAACACGTAACGACAGTTTGGGTCTCGGGCCGTAGTCTTCTCTTCTCTGGTAATTTGATATTTTGCACTCTGTGGCACAACCTTTGCGCGGAAGCATGCAGCGCCTTAGTTGAATTTGGTTTGGTTTGGTTCTGTTTTCATTTTAAAATTCTTCTGATTTGAACAAAGAAAAATACAAATAAGAAACATTTTTATTAAATTTTGCACCTACATATTTTATTTGGCTGATGTTGTTTGTAAATTGAATGATTGTTTGGTTTTGGATCTCTTAGTTCTTTAATTATTGTTTTTATTTTTTTTTTTTTTTTAATTTAATTTTTGTTTTCCATTATGTATTTTTAAATGAGGCTCGGATTGCTGTGTAGATGCCAACCAATCTCTCTGTTTCGTTCCGAAGCGTTTTACTAACATTTTTATGATGTTGCTCTCTCTCTCTCACTCTCTTTCTCTATTTACCCCTCCCCCTCCTCATTTTCATCATCATTTCATTTCAAACCAATACATGCTATTATGCCATTACTACACTATTCATTCGTTCGTTCGTTCTCTCTTGTTGTCATTTCGTCATTCCCCCGCTTCATTGCGATAATCATTCATTCACCTAAAATTCCCCATGCTTGACCACCTACATCACTACCTCCACTGCAACCACCACCACCACCACAATATTGTCATCATACATATTTCCCTTTTCTATCATACACGCACTTACTTTGTCAGGTTAGTTTGATGACGTCGACAGCAACTACATCATCAACAACAATCACAACAACAGCAGCATCATCATCGGTGGCAGTAAAAACAACAACAACAACAGCGGCAGCAGCTCCGGGAACAACACAAATGCAACAGCAACAACAACTAGTACCACATAGTTGTGGAAGCAGCAGCGGTGAAGGTTCGTTGTGTAGCGGTGGTGGCAATAGCAGCGGAAGCAGTAGCTCATCCACCGAATATATGGTGAAACCAAGTCAAGAAGGCCTTAAATTGACTATTAACAAGACAAGCAATTTAAGGTCATCGCCATCAAGTTCTAGCTCCTCGTCATCGTTAGGTAAAGGCAAGGGTAACAGTGGCAGTGGCGGCTCATCGTCTTCAACCAGCCAGACATCATCTAGCACTGGATTGACGTCCTCTGGCTCAACAACAAAAGTAAAACAACATACGGGTCTTAAGCCAGGCGTCACCAGTGGTCCTGCTTCAAAAAAAGCCTCAGCATTGGCCAACAAGAGTTCGAAGCATGGTTTTCAAAAATCAATGTCTGCCGGCAATCTCAGTGGGAAAGGTGGCAGTAGTAGCAGTAGTGCTAGTAGTAGTAGTGGTGTTGGTGCCAGTGGTTCCGGCGCATCTCTAACTAAGAGTAGTAGTACAAATACGTTTGGCGTTGAATTAAGTGGACCACGCCGACGGCCTAGTACAGGGAACATTAGCGCAAGCGGCAGCCAAAGAAAAAGCTCATCTGTTTCAGTCACTCCGGCCGCAACCACTTCAACTGGTTCAATATCACAGCCCACGCCTCGTTTTGATCAGCATACGGACATGATGAAAATATTACAATATGCATCACCTGCGATGGCAGCAAATATGGAAGGTTTTATAAAAGGTCTTCACAGCAAATTCCAAATTCCAAAATTATCACAGCGTACAACTACATCAACAACAGTTACGCCTTCCACAAGTACAACAATAACAGCAGCATCCCCTGTGCCAACATCATCAACTTCAATTACATTAGTCCCACCAATTGAAACTCCTTCATCATCAGCAACAGCGACAGTCACATCATCTATGGCAGTAGGTCAGCAGGAGCAGCCAACTGTGACTTCTTCAAAGGTTGTTGCAACTACGAGAACTGTCACAGCTGCAAAAATACAAACTGCTACTTCCATTGCAAAATCCGAAGAACAAAGGTCAAAGTCAACAACACGCACGACTTCTAGTTCCTCAGAGATTTTACCCGCTTCCATGACATTGATGTCAACAACAACGCCAGCAACAGGATCATCAACCACAACAACAACAACAGCCACCATTGCACCAACTGCTTTAACACCGTCAACGACTACAAGAACGGCGACAACTTCGTGTTCTTCATCATCTAAAACTACAACAACAACAAAAGTATCTGCATCTACAGTTGCATCTACCTCTTCTTTATCAGCTGTTTCAAGTACTCAGCGTGATGAGGCTGCCGAAGTTGAAAGTGCCGCCCATGCAACTAGAAATCCAACTGATTCTACTGAGGAAACAAACGAAGCCGAAGCCTCTACCAAAGTTGATAAAAAGAAGTCAGCCAACTTAGCTGATGAATGACGGCAAATTCCATTATTGTTGCTACTTTATGAAGTGACATAAATGTCTCTTCCCTTAGAGTGAATTGAAAACATAATCTTATTCTAGAAATCAATATCAAATTCTTCAATTTATTAATACTCAATCGAATTTATATCCCTTAAAGGATTGTTGGATAGGATTTCATATTTCGTTTACATAAATAATTTTTAGGTTTTCTATTCCTTGTTTTGTTTGTTTGTTATACGAGTACATAGTTGAACTGTGGTAGTAGTATCGTGATGAAGGCTTGGCTCTCTCTCTCTCTCTCTCTACATACAATATAAGCGATTTTTACATACTATTTACACCTATAAATTACAAATAATGGCAAATGTTTGGTACAAAACTTAAGAGATAATATTGTTGATTGCGCACTGATAAGGAATTGCAATAATCACAAAACACAATTATTTATACAAAAATGTAATTTAAGCTTAAAATGAAAATCAATAAAGAGAATTTTTATAATGAAAGAAGAAGGAGTGGTAATACACATACTTGTATAAGGTAATTTGCTAATGACTTGCCGCTTTTCCACTAGAGGGTATGCGATATAACTATATATATATATATGTGATTTGATTGGTTATGAAAAAAAAAACGAACGTTGGTGTTGATGTGGGAGTTGGTAGTGTGCCAATTCGAACCAGTTTCGGCATTTTAGAGCCAGTCGAAGCGACCGTACAGATCCTGTTCCTAGTGGACAGCCAACAACAACTGGTGTAGATACAATCATCAAAAAATTGAAAAAAGGCCGCCATTCGACTATCAGAAGTATTGCGGTAGAGTTCCAGCTGACACTGAAATCATTTGAAAGCAACCGGTTACATTAAAAAGCTGGAAAAAAAGACAATAAGATCAATAGAGTCGCGCCTTATCGTATTATGTGGGAAGCAGAATTTTCCGTTTACACAAAAAATGAATAATCACTATTTTCAAATTGTGTCGTTGTCCTAAAACACATTGGAATTTTACTCATAGTTTATGTTTGGAAAACCGAACAAATAACTGATTTATTAAGTACTCTAACCAGTCATGAAAACTGTTCCACTAAAAAACTATAAACGAACAAGTTGTTCATTTCATTATCTGAGGTTTGTAAGACATTCAGACAGACCTTCCCCAACTGCTTCATTATCCTTAGATGAGAAATACTTCTTAGGAATATTGATATTGTCTATAAGTTAAGAATCATTATTACCTAGAATAATCGACTCTTAAGTCTCATATAGCTTCAGTACTAATATTTACAAAACATTTATAATATTGTATTTCTACGAGTATAATGCAATCAAAATTCGAATTCAAGAGATGCCTTGTCTGAAAATCCATTGAAACTTTTTAATATTGATTCAATTGACTGGAAAATAATGCACTAATAATAATAGTTTTACATTTAATTTCTCGGATTAAGCATCAAAATCAAGTAAGTAACAGATAAGGGGTCGGTCATCCACATATTACGTCACACGAATTTCATGGTTTTTACACCCTCCCTCCCCCCGGTCACAATTCTGAGACCCCCCACACCCTGGTGTGACTTCACAGCAGTGGAAACCGATAATATAGTGTTACTTTATTTTCTCTTATCTTTAAATGTTTGTCTACTTGGGTTTCTAAGTATTAGGGCTCTATATAGATCACAAAGCCTAAATATAGAGTTGTGTAATAATTTTTCGTTTAAAGATTTTTAATTTTTAGATTTTGACATGTGACGTTACAACACTTATGACCAACTTATGATCCCCTCCCTGACACAGGTGGTAATATGTATTATTTGGTAACACTACATACTTGTTATATCTAAATCATAACTACTCATTTACTCATACTTTGATGCAATTTATTTTTGGACTATGAGTATAATGACTAAAAATGCTCATCTAATTAGGATACTCAATTTAATGCTGTGTATTTATTACGGTCTGGAAAATATTTGATGAAGGTGCTGCGAAGTGAACCTAATTAACATTTCGAGCCGCAAATTGTAACACGGCATAATTTTTCAATTTGTGTGCAAATCAAATTAAATTCGTTTGTAATCACAAGCTTATCGTTTTATCTCCAACACTCATGATATTAATGGCAATGGTGATAATATCAAAATTTTAATTATTTAATGCATACAAAATAAGGACGAATTAGAAAAAAGAAAACAGCTCATCGTTTGCCACATATGACACAAAATATGTAGGTTTTTTTTTGTCCCTTGAGATCGACTTCACATAAGCGGAGGGAGGCCTGATTCATTCAACTTAGTACCCAAAAAAGTTTGATTCACAAAATTGCCGCTTGAGCGGAAACGGAAGATGACTACATCAAAACGGCAATGAAGACACAGTCGGGAAGCTAACACAAGGTGAATAAGTACTAAAGTTTCTAGGGGTTGAAACCAAATATGTACATATTGTTCAAATGACAAGCAGAACACAAAGTGGTATGTACAAAGTTGTTTCCGTTTTAGCGAAGGAAATGGAAATTGCTATGGCGAATTTCACGACTGTGAGAGAATTATTCAATTCAATTGTTAAAATCATGAAGCGGAGACAATTTCTTTAAATTCAATCAAATATTGAATTTACTTCAAAATAATGTTAAATTTAAACTCAAACTAACAACAGAAACAATGCAATTCCCTTATCCTTAGTCAAAGCTTATTTCTCTATTTGCTGATGCTGCTTTGTGAGGCAGTCAAGCAGATTGGAGAGCTGGAATTCTCTATTGAGAGCCAATTATTTGTTATTTTTTTACACTTCAATTAGCCTAAAACCGCATGGCATAAATCAAATTTCTATTCTATGCTTCGATTCGCTGTGAGACGCCCTACAAAGATAATATAACTAATTAGTTCAATCATGTGGATGATTTTTGTCAGAAATAAGTAACAAAAAGTAACACAAATCAAAAGTTAGATATGTATACTCTGACATAAAATGGAAGGCGGGCGGTTGGTTGTCTGTAAAATATGGTTTTAGTCACTCACTACCCACTCTACAATAATGACGGTGTTTCGAAATAAGTTTGTTAAACGAGCTGAGATTTGTCCTCCAAGTTCAATAAAAAACATTGAAAAAAAGGGAAAACATTGAAATCAAGTTGATTCTTCCAACGTTGTTGAATGACAAAAGCCTCCTTAATCTATTGTGGTAATGTAAACGCAAATAGTTCTTAAAACGGACCCAATTATATATATAATATATTTTTTTTCTTTGAATTTTGCCTTGCATTAATCATTGTAATCTTTTTCTTAAAAATACTTCACCATTTTTGATTTTAGGGAGTAAATTTATAAAAGGTTTAGTTTCAGCTTGAACATTATTACGGAATCATATAATGATATTACACGTGCATGCGCCAAAATTTAATTAAAAATTATAAAAAAGAGACTTCTAATAATTTTGAAATGAGTTGTGAAACATAACTTAAACTTTTTACAGGCATTAAAGATTACACGATTACATCATTTCCTTAAGTTGACAACTTGATGACGTGTAATGAGGAAATGAAGAAATTGGTTCAGTTCAAGATCAGACAATCAGAATTTATCATCGAAGTAGTCGTTGAAGCAAAAATATTTCAGGTGTCAGCACAAGGGTTGGTAAAGACCAAAGAACATCAAAATTTGTCTTCGTTCCCACCAAGAAAATCTGAAACCAACAATTTTATTTCAATGTTTTATACAAAGATCTTTAAAACCTTGGTAAAATATTGACAGCCTGCAAAGCTAGCAGAGAAGGAGCTTGAACGACATTCTTTTCCATTATTAATCGGAACCAATGTATTTTAATTTTCAATAAAGATACAACAAAATTGTACACAATTTATGTCTTTTATTTAAAACTATAAGTCCCGGCGCGCATTGCGCATAATTCAAAAAGAGATTTTTAATAATTAGGTTAGGTGTTTGATAAAGAATATTTGTTTGATTTTAAAATATGTCTCCAAGCTTTATATACAATATTTGATCCATCAATGCCTTCCTTTTCCGGTGTTCCGCTCCGCACCAAACTTTATTCAAACACTCTGCAGACTATGCTAGAGTTTTCCTAAAAACAGACGGACATGACTAGATGAATTCGTCTCGTCGCACTGATCAAGAATATAACATATGTATATACTTTATGTGGTCTCCGATGTCTCCTTCTGTGTGTTACAAACTTCATGACAAACTTATAATACTATTCACTGCGTGAAGAGTATAAAATAAAACAACATAATTTCCTTTAAAAAAACAAAAAAGTAAGTAAGACATTCGATTCTTTAACACACATTTATTATTTCAAAAAAAAAAAAAAAAATATCCGTTGAGTATATTTTTCGTAAAAGCGTTACATACAATGCCTATATAAGCAATTTTATATACGTAATAGTATAGACACAAATACATATATGTAGCAACATAGATTTAAAACGATTACCTGTAATTTCGTTTCCAAATTACTACTTGTGTTATTTAAATGTTTCTAATTACATGTAAATGTAAGCAATACAGACGCAGTTGCTATCTCATATCTTTATATACTTATGTTTACACTAAATTAGGATTATTTCTTTAATTGGAAAATCCTGCGAGCAACTAATCGTATGCACCTCTGGATTCTGGACAAACCCGCAAGCAAGTGGGTGATCATAACACCATATTCACGCTCCATAGACAAAAGTATTTCGAATAGTTCGCGTTAAGGTAATTGCAAACAATTCAATATAAATACTTACCAGTAAGTTATGGTGCTAAGGCAAATATAATTTAGATAATTGTATTGCATTGGGTAGTTTGGAAAGTAATCTCGTAATTTGTTATTATATATTATTACCAATCTGGTGTAATATCTTTTGCCACCTTTCTGGGGATTGTTGTTCTTTGCTGGCAAAAAATGGATGCATGTGAATTTTGACATTCTCATTGGAAGATGAAAGAAGACCAGGACAAATAATAATTAGAAGGTGCCAAATGTGGAGAATTTGGTGGGTCAAGCTATAAAAGCCAATGGCGACTTAGCAAACATGTTTGAGGTCTCGCATTATCGTGGTGGAACACTACACCTTTTCTATTGATTAATTCTGGCCTTTTCATTTGAAGTGATTTATTCAATTTGTCCAGCTGTTGACATTATACTTCAGAATTGATCGTTGTGATGTCCGGTAGAAATTAAAAAGGAGATAGGGAACCAACCAAAATCTACTGCGTAGAATCAATCTGACTTTTCCATGCAAGCTCTACCATATCAGTTGTCAAAACATATTTGGGACTTAAGTATGAAGTTGGATGTGAATAAGTACAAATAAATCGTCTGTTGCGTAAAACCGAAGTTACTTTCCAAATTTATAATAATTTTAATTTTATAAGGATCTCATCATCATACACCCTCTTATCTGGATAAAGAAGAAATTTGTCTAATTGCAATATGCTAATCATAAGCAGTAAATGACTACTAATAGCTACTTATCTGACCTATTCGATCATGTTCCGTGAATTATCCTGTGGTGTAGAAAATATAATAGCATGTATGAGACCATCTCGGACCGATTCAGTTGGATTTCCCACATTAAACATAAATTTAACGCGGTTGCAAACCACATCGGGTACACACGAGCACATCGTGTACCAGCCAGTCTTGTTAAATACAACATAGACTTTGTAGATTTGATTGCGATAAATGTAAACGGGTCTATCGAAAGTGATGTCGAGCAGTGAATCATATCGTACACGTGCCGTGCAATGTGTGTACGTAATGCGTGAGCCTTGCATATCCTGTATGTGCGCATATAGAATTTCCGTGTAGCGTTCAGTAAATCCAGCTGAATTCATTAATTCACCACACAATACTTGAGTGGGCACCTGTACTCCCAATATCCAGATGTTTGTATCAACTTGGAATGTTACACCGCAATCAGTTACACTTGAATTACGATAATCAAACTGTTGATTAAAGGTGCGTACGCAGTATGAACGCGTCATATCATTATTTGATGCCGAAGGAACACTGTCTCCAACGCCATTGTGGTCACCGACACCACCACCACCACCATAGTTGGTCAAATTCATAGTTGTTGAGCTTGAAGATATAACAGCGGCAGCTGCTGGGGTTAATGCTGGCGGTAGTAGCCCAACAGGTGCAGAAGGATTAAAAACTGCAAAAAAATGATTATGACTGTCCATGTTGTTGTTATTGGTACCTGCAAACCAAGTGCTGGTCGAAGCATTTGAGTGCGTCGAATGCCGATACGATGACATATCACGTTGACGATGTGATTCATAAAAATTGCGTGAACTACGTGATCGACAGAATCCTCCTGGCATTGGACATTCATTAACAGAAGGACTTGAAATTTTTATAAGTATTGCAAGTGCTTCATTTTGCTGAAGCAATTTGGAGCGTGCTGGGCCCTCGGCAAACTGTTGTGGCGTCATTGTGAGGAAACGAATCTTTTTGACTGCCTGTCGCAACATGGCCTCGTCCATTATGGCGCGCTGTGCATTCATAATGTTGATTATATTTGCATTTTCCATAACGTCACTGGCATTTCCAGAAGTAGAGGCATCGCTATCAATCACAACAACTTCATCAGTAACATTGGGAACACTGCCACATGTTCCAGCCGAGGTAGAGACTGCCGCTGAACTCGAAGCATAATTATCATTGTGCTCATCGACATGGTTATGCATCATGGCGGCAACGTCTGGCTCCATTTTAATTTCTTCAACTTCATCATCACTTTCGCCTTCAGAACCATCGGTTGTGTCATCTTTGTCTCTATCATTCAATATGCCACGTTCGTTTGCGAATTTTAATACACAATTAAACAAGTCCATTTCCGAATCAATATTTAAACGATTTTGATCAAGAATTTCCAACAAAGTTGATAATTCAATATCCAAAAACGATGAATCGGTTATAACTTCCCGAGTATTGGCGGCAATGAGCTGCGAAAATAATATATGTACATACATACATATGTATATAAAACATAGATTAATTACGACAAATCATTCACAAGAATTTTTCAATTTACCTCCATGCTGCTTTCCATTAAACGTGGTTCATTAAATAATTTTGCAAATTCATATGCACGACATGCATTCTTGGGACTTAAGTCAGCCCACAAGAAATGTGTACAACGTTCAACCACATGTGGCAGCATATATTTCTTGGCGACATAACATAATTCGCATGCCTTATCAAAGGAAGCAATATTAATGCGGTCCGCATAGATGTAATCGAGCATTGCATGAAATGCATCTGGTTGCACATCGGGTATAACAATTGGATCGGTCTTATCTGGTAAATTGCCATAGAACATACGTCCAAAAACTGGCGATGCCGTGGCCAATAACAGTCGGTGTCCAGCAATTAACCGTCGATTTGGCGATGTGCCCACCAGAAAACGACAATCTGACCATTTCTCCGATTGCAGCAGATACTGACCACGATCTTTCAATTCTTTAAGATTATTTTGCCAATCTATTTCCATTGCAATGATAAGTATTTATTTTATAATAAGTACAATTCCTTTTTATATATTAAATTTTACAATTTTTCCAAGTGCAAAGTTTTATCTAATTTTCTAAAATTACAATCTAGCAAAGACTTTTATTTTCACTTTTTCTGATTTTCCACAAAATACATATATTTGTTAGTTTTGCGTTTTCGTTTAATAAGTATTTCTTCTTATTTTTTCGAATAGGTATACATACTTCTACAGTAGTATATTATTGATGTTATTGTTCATATGTATGTACCCTTTTTGTTATACAAAGTTTTCTGCATTGCACTTGAACTAGTCAACACTAAAAATGTTATCTGTGTAAGTAAATCAGACATGCCAACTCATTGCAAATGTCAATGCATCTGAAATCGCGAATAGAGAAAAATATAAGGAATCAATCAAGTTGGCAGTTGAGTATTGCACATTACTCAAAGTAAACAAAAACGTATTGCATTTTTAAAAACACTTGGCACCACTTTTTCTAATATTGTAATAATTGTAGCTACATTCAAAGTCGTCACTCATTGCATACACCATTCAAATGATAAAATGGGAAGAATGATAACCAAAATCGTCAAACATGTACACCATGTCATTTAAAATTGCCATTGACTGCTGTCACTCGAATGACTAAGCGATTTCTTGTCATTCAAATAACCACAGTGAATTCCATGGACTTAGACTTGTGAGTTCAGTTCTGCAAGATACTATGAATGGCAACATGTATGGCAATTGGCAACGGATAAATAGACAAAAACAAGTAGATTTGCAGGTCGTTATTTTTTTGTTGATTCAATATATTGTACATACTCGTACATACATAGATGCTGCAATCGTTGTTACCTTGTTGACTGATGGCAAAATTATATGTATGTCCAAATGGAAGACATGAGGAATTAATTACATTAATTTTTTTTTTTTTATTATTATAAAATACTAAATACTATTGATTTTAATTTTCTTATAGAGTTTAGTTGATTCTTTAGCTTTCAGTTGTAATATATGTATTCAAGAGAGATTAATGAGAATGAGGATAAATATGGATAAACCTTAATTTAAAACTTTTTATTTTGGAAAAAATCAATCAAATCAAATTTCAAAACATGTTCACTCAAAAAAAAAAAAAAAAATGATAAAATCGGTTTCATGTGTGTCACTCACTGGCATCCATGCTATTTTTCAAAAAATTAACACTTGCTGCACAATGTAAATTTTTGCAATTGACAGGTGTTTCGGTGTTTGAAATTACTGTCATTCTTATGTCTGACAATAGTAAATGACAACCATTTACACATGGATGGAAATAATAATGACAAATACGTCAGGCGGTGTAAATGTAGCATAAGTATTAACACAAGCAGATTTGCATTTTGAAAATTTATCTTCTTCTATCTACGTCTTTTTCTATTTATATAAAAATGAATCGTCAAAATGTAGTCAAGTGTTAAGCCGCAAAATATACTGATCCGATTTTAATAATTTTTTTTTTTTAAAGAACAAATGAATCCTAATGCAGCAAATTGCATACTTATTTTTTTCATATTTAACTTTAATATACTTACTATTTTTTAGTATTAAATGTTTGGAAAAAAAAACTGCAAGACCAAGCACAAAACGTTTTTTCATTGTTAATGCTGTGCTGCTTCTTGAAATTCTTTGGTTGTTGTTATTGTTGTATTCTTTCCTCTCTGAGTACGCTCACAAAATTGTGTTTTCTCTCAAAATTGTTGTTGTTATTAATTTGGCAAATTCATACACAAACATTTTATTTAGCTTTTCTGTCGTTAATGCTTTGCTACTTCTTGAATTGTGTGTTGTTTTCGTTATTGTTGTAGAAACGCAAGCAAAAGAGAGCAAATGTGTGTCTCTCTCAAAGCAAGCACAACGATCGACATGAAAATTTCGATTGAGAGCGGCAATAGGCATAAGACCGAAGATAAACATTAGAAACACATCGCTTTTGTTGTTTTGTTTTTTTGGTCGATTGTGTTTAATATTTATAATATTTAACCGATTTTGCGAAGTACAAGCAAAACGGGTCGTTCACGGTATAGAGCTTTCAAAATTTGCAAAAATACAATACTAATTTCGAAGATTTGCGACGTCTCGTGAATACCCTTATTAACTTTAAGTCATTGATCATAATTGAGTTGAAGCACGTAGCCCTGGTTTTTAATTGTTTGTTATCTCCATCCAAATTTTGTTTTTTTTTGTTTGTTTCTTTTTCTAAAGTGACTTTGGTGATTCCCAGATTAAGTCATGCACATCTGTTGTATAGAAACGTGTTTATTGAGGGACATGAATCAGACTCACAGCACTCAAACCATGTCACAATTGTAACAATTTGTAAACTTCATAGAAGAAGTATAAATTTTCATTGGTTTGCTTATAATTCTCAACTAACTTATGCATCAGTTTACTCAAGTAGTTTTGTCTTTTGCGTACCATTTAGTGAAATCAATTGGAAAATCGTAGTGATGTATTTGTGATTAAATGAAACTCTCTATCGGTTTTAATAAAAGTGTTTTTTTTGGTGCAAGTGTGTTTGTGTATACGTAGTTTCTAAATCATTAAAAAAAAAAAAAAAAGAGGAATTGGTTGTTCCAATCGTAATTTGTATGTTATTCTAGACTATCAATCCGTGGTGTGTGTGATTTGTAACTCTCGTGCAGTTGAAAACTTTCGTGCATTTAGTGGCTTTGAACTGCATAACCAAGTAAAGCATTGGTTCCCGTGCATTTACAAGTAAACAGTGATAGAACTTAATAAACTACACTAACTGTGACATCATATATGTGAAATTATAATACACAAAAGAAAATATAATAATAAGCAAAAGATTAGCAAATTAATCTTACAAAATTAAAAGATCGTGGTCAGTACCTTCTGAAATCCGAAACATTGGCAGATTGTCACTTTTTCGTAGGTACATCGCCAAATCAATATTTAATTTCTGGACACCGATTTTTATTGGCCATGGCATCGCCTGTTTTCGAACTTATGTTGTATGGCAGCTTACCAGAAAAGAATTATCCAATTGTTATACCCGATGTACAACCAGATGCATTTAAAGAAATATATATATATTTATACCGACGAAATTTCAAATTTATCCTTTGATGAGGCATGCGATTTATATTACGTGTGCAAGAAATATATGTTTCCACATGTGGTGGAACATTGTACAAATTTCTTGCTGGCTGATCTAAGTCCAGAAAATGCATGTCGTGCATATGAGTTTGCCAAATTACATGAAGACCCACTCTTAATTAAATGTAGTAAACAGGTAAATTAAATTGTTCAAATCTAGTCAAATTGCAATAATTGTTATATGTTTTGTGTAATTTTCTCAGCACATTGTATTTAATACTCTGGAAGTTATAGCAGATCCATCATTCAAAAACATCGATTTCTCAACATTCATGGACATTCTTGATCAAAATTATTTAAATATTGATTCAGAATTGGAGTTGTTTAATTGTCTATCGAAATTCGCAGATGAACTTGGTATATTGAATGATGGAGACAAAGATAACCAAATCGATGCTTCTGAGAACTCAAGTGTTGTAGTGGAAGAGATTAAAATGGATCCCAACGTTGCGGCCATGATGCATTTGCATATAGATGACGATGAGAACAATGATAATTCTACTTCGAGTTCAGCAGCACCCTCTACATCGGCTGAAATATGCGATAATGAAGCCAATGTTGCTGATAAAGTGGTTGAAATCGATAGTTGTACCTCCGCTTCTGAAAATACAAGTGAATTGAAAGCAAATATAAGTAATATAATGGTTGACACACGCACAGCATTGGACGAGGTCATGTTGCGACAAGCAGTCAAAAAGATTCGCTTCCTCACAATGACACCACAACAATTTGCCGAGGGACCAGCAAACTCTAAATTACTGCATCAAAATGAGGCTTTTGCAATACTTATTAAAATATTAAGACCGACTATTACTGAGTGCCTAATGCCTGAAGGATTCTGTAATCGTAATTATGATCACATGAAGCGCTTATGCGTAAGCGCCTCAGCACATATAAATTATGTCAATGCAAATGAATCCAGCCTAACGTTCAAAGTTAATACAAACATTTGTTTGTTAGGTGTTCAGATAAAATTGACATATTCACAAAAACCTGTATGTTTCTCCGCATGCATAGAAAATTCGCAAGGATTAGAAATTGCATGTACCAGTTCCATAGGAAATAAAAATGATAGAATGTTCGAATTAACTTTCAACAATCCCGTTTTTATTTGTCGCAACCAAAACTATAATATTAAAATAATTAACAAGAGAGGTTATTCTACTAAATTAGGAAAATGGAAGCACGAATTGCTCTCGGAAAATGGTGTTAAATTTAGTATTCTTGCAGTTGAGCCAAATTATCAAGAGTTAAGTAGTCATATAACTGGTATTGTTTTCTCAGCAGAATAGTTTCTTTAATTCAACTGAAACAAATAGTGCACAGTAATTTAATTAGGTTAAATATACCAATGTAGCATTTTCCAATTCGAAAGATTTTTTCAATATTTTTAACTAGAATGCAATTTGATATAAATGTTGAAATAGAAAATTTATCACAAAATTGAACTTAAGTTTGTGTAGATATGAAATAAAACAATACTACATATTATTTTAATTATTTAAGATAATTTTATCATATTCTTTTTATCATGTTTACATTGCTCTCTTCTTATTAAATATTATTGATAATTTTTAATCGTTCTGATGCATTTTAAATTTATATAAAATCAATACTTTTCAGCTTTGTATTTATAATAATTTGCAATTTGGCAAACTTTAAAAATGTTCACATTTCCATAGAATTTTAATTATTTATGGGGTTTAACTCCTTTAACAAAGAAAACTATTACAATGAATATTTGTTTCGATATTAAATAAAATTGAAAGCTTTTTATTTAATTAATTTATTTCTTAAATTAAGTGTTGGAAAAAAGGTGAACCGATTTGTTATAAAAAGATTTTTGAAATTAAAGAAAAGGATCAAGGATCATAAGCCACTTCTCAAAACTCTTTCTAGTCATCCAGGCCTTTTGATTATTTTTATAATGTACTTCAAGGGATATCAATCCTTGGAAGCATCGCGGATTTTTTTTGAGTAAAAGCAAATGTACAAAATTTACAGTTTAACGATTTTTATGTACACAAGAATTTTTTTACATTTTGTTGTGCAATTGCATTAAAAAAAAAAAAAATTATACGTTGCGTTTGAATAAATTCGTTACAAAGAAGTTATTTTATATGAAAAAACCATTTGCGTTCTTGAAGATCGTTCATACAAAGAATGCATGAAAAAATAAAAAAAAAACAACGCTGTGTCTTCAGAATGACTTCGTTTCAGAGAAGTTTTCGCTATTGTGGAGTTCGTTATAGAGGTTATTAAAAATTGGAAAAGAAATAGCAAAAAAAAACTACATTAGACTTTTTATTCTAAATTATTTATTTACTTATTGCTTTGATTGAATTATCGTGAATGGTGGAAAAAAAAACACCACTTATAGCACTTAACAAGCCAATATTATATATAGATTTCGAAAGAATAGTAAATTTAACTCCATGGCAAACCGTTTCGGGTGCCCATTGGGATAATAGAAAATTATAATCATATGTGTACTTTATTTTAATAGTATAAATTTGATTGCGATATAGAAAAACGGGACTGTTAAATAATAATTGATACTTGGAATCAAATTTATTTACTATGGATTTCGTATATACAATTTCGGAACCATTCATGTTATATAAGCACGCGGACAAACTTTCAATACTAACTCTCTGACGTAAATATAGCATTTTGATCTGTAAACCCAACAAATAAATATTTTTGTCAACTGTGAAAATTAGACGGGTGTCATTATGATATATATTGCTTAATTTTGTATTATATATATGAGTTTTTAAGGTGGAACTAATGAAATATTTAGTCATGTGGCTAGTATCGACACTATCACGATGACCTGATTGAGAAAATGCTTCTAGCACTGGACAGTCATTAACAGTTGGACTTAAAATTTTCATGAGAATCGCTAGTACCTCATTTTGCTTCAGTAATTTAGATCGTGCTGGCCCCTCAGCAAATTGTTTTGGCGTCATTGTGAGAAAGCGAATCTTTTTGACAGCTTGTCGCAACATGGCCTCGTCCATTGTGATAGGCTGGGCATCCATTTTATTAATCATATTTGCTGCCGATTCATTTGCATTTACAGAAGCAAAGGCATCGCTATCGACCTCAAACACTTTATTATCAACATGGGGTCCATTCTCACATGTTTCAGCCAACATAGATGTTGCCGCTTCAATCAAATCTTCATGGTCAATTTGATCTTCGATTTTGTTATCATCCAATATGCCACGTTCGTTTGCAAGTTTCAATAAACATTGAAATAAGTCCAATTCCGAATCAACATTTAAACGATTTTGATCCAGAATGTCCACCAATGTTGAGACATCGATGTCCATGAATGACGGATCGGTTATAACTTGCAGAGTATTAGTTATAATGTGCTGAGAATATAAAAAAAATATATATAATTATTACAATTTAACTAGATTTTCACATTTGGATTTACCTCCATACTACTTTGAATTAAGCATGGCACTTCATATAATTTGGCTAACTCATATATATGACAAGCATTCATTGGACATAGATCATCCATCAAGAATTGTGTACAATATTCAATCATAAGTTCCAACATATATTTCTTGGCCACATAAAATAAATTGCAAGCATCATCAAAGGTTGAAATTGAAATTTCGTCGGTATACATATAAACGAGCATGGCTTTAAATGTATTTGGCTGTATATCGGGTATAATGATTGGATCATTTTTTTCTGGTAAACTACCATAGAACATACATTTAAAAACAGGTGACGCCGCAGCCATTGTCTCTCGGTGTCCGGAAATTAAACATTGGGTTGGCGATGTGCCCACAAGAAACCGACAATCTGTCAATTTTGCGTTTTCTAATAAATATTGGTTCCGGCCTTTTAGTAGTTTAAGACTAATCTGCCAAGGTTTTTCCATTATTTTTAATTTATTATTATTTTTTTTTTTTTTGTATTTGTCACAGTTGGTGAAGCTTATTCAGCTAATAGTTCTACAAATCTTGAGTGTAATTAGTAAAAACACGGGTACCAAATATTGATGATGTAGTTGAAAGTCACTAATCAAATTCACGTATCAAATCTTGTCGATGCCTTTTAGGACAATTCACTCTGGAAAGTATCTAAGCATGCATACGAAAGTCTCAAAGTTTGGAATAACAAACTAGTCCGGCTAGAATGATCACTCTTTTCTTTTTTTTTATATAAAAGAGAATCACATTTGGACAAAACTCTTTTATTAAAATCGATTAAAATTTTTCTAAATTAGTAAGAAACGCAATATTTCATTTTTAAAAATGTTTCAAAGATAAAAATTTTAACATCGAAAAACGAGCGTCACTCTGTTAACAAAAACACAAAGAGAACAAAGGAAATTGAAAAATGGAAAACAACGCAGACGCGAAGACAAAAAGTATCTCAGTATCTCTCACTTTACAAATTTTATAATCTACAGTTTTGTTGTCTTAGTGAAAAATCCAAACATTGTGCCCTCGAGATAGTATTTATCATCAATCTGTCTACAACAACAAAAATAGTCAGTATTAACCAATCAAACGTAGGCTTTTGAGGAAGTTGAGACAGAACTATAGTTAGCATTGCATTCACTTACTCTCTGCTTATCTTTTGCTGAAATTATTTTCCTCGTATATTGCATGTTCAATGTGAAAATTGTGAATTCTGTTAAAATGCACTCCAGGTAGTAGGGTTGCCAACTACGACTAATACTACATACATATATGTATTGTATCTCATGTGTATAGTGTGTAGGGGCTGTTATAATATGAAAAGCAAGGAATATTTGTGGAATTTATTAAATTACACATTTTTAATGTTCAATTTTACTGTTTACAGACCATTGAAGCTTCACTAAAATACTACGTCGATGTCAGCGTCCTTCTGCGTCGCAAATGTCAACTCTGTCAATGTCTCATACGCAGACGCAGCGAAAAATAACAAACCATATACTCGTCAACGCCGCTCTGTTAATGTCAGCAATGATTTGTCCACTTTGTATCCAAACCTCGAAAATAACATAGAAACTCTGTTGACTGAATTTGACCAAATTTTCGTAACGCAAATGGATCTATTGGAAATGCAGAAGCAAATTTTGCAGCTCTTTACTGTCAAAATACTCGTTTAGGGTTGCGAAAAGACAATGGTGTAGTCAATAAAGTCCTAGAACTCGAAACTTTTAGTTCTAAACATCAACTGGACAACAGGCTTCTCTCAGAGACCCTCTTATGCGTCGAAGAAACTTCAAGATATGTATAGATACAGCTTATACCCACTCCCCCTGATTGTGGGCTAGGTAGAGCTGTAGTTCTGGTGCGTTCAAGCATTCAACACCATTTCCTCGAAGCAACATCCACAGCAAGGATATATATTGATCTTAGCTCTATATTGCCATCTGGATTTTCCTGGAATAGCTATATGTTCACAATATTATTCACCTAACTAGGACCTAGATTCATTGTCTCTGGAGAATGAAACGCTAAGCATCGTTTCTGGGGTGATCCAAATCAATGCGCGAGAGGAAGAGACGTACTAAACTCCGTGCTAAATAGTTGTTGGGATGTTTTGGATAAACGTTCTTTTTTTTTTTCTACTTTCTATCCCACTCACTTCACCTATCCTGCCCATTACTCACTGATAAAATAAAATTCACTAAACCTAAAAATTCTCCCCATTTAAAGATGTGTACGTATCGGCCACTTCCCCACTCAATGGAAGGTTGCTTTGATTGCGATGATATCGAAGCCTGATAAACGAAATCATCTTGTTAAATCACACAGTCCAATAAGCTTACCATACTTTCAACTTTCTCGAAAATATTCTACAGAATATTTGTGAGCAGATTGTTGAAAGTTAGTGTGGTTCAAAAATACATTCCGAATAAACAGTGTAGATTCCGAAAAACATATGCTACTCCCAAAAAAGTTCAGCAAATTCTTAACTTGTTCGAAAACAAACAATTCTGTATGGCCGCCTTCGTGGACGTACAACAAGTTTTTGATAGAGTCATAAAGGCATAAAGGTTTCCTCTATAAGTTAAAAAGCATTGCGCCTGCTCCACATTTCTCTGTTATGAAGGTCTTTCTTCAAAATAGGTCCTTTATAGTGGCGGTCAATGAGAATAAGTCAAGGCTAATCAATGTAGGATTTCCTCAAGGGATCGTCCTCCGATCAGTCATTTTCTCAATTTAATCAACGATATTCCCTCTCCGTGTTTGGACCAAGTGTGTGTGGCAACATACACGGACGATACAGCAATACATCCTCTTAAATCTGCGCAATTTCATCACAGTTTCCTTGATGATCTAGCCATTAGGTCGAACGCTTTAGCATATTGATTAGCTATCAAAAATGTGATAATATTTTATTTGAGCTCAGACGTAACATCTAGCAAACAACTATCGATGAGAATCCATCACTGCTTCTTAGGTAAGCACCTAGATAATATAATAATATTTTATAAAACTGTTATTGCCTCTATATGCATATGCAATTATAGGGCCACTGCTGCAGTTTCCAATATAAGAAAAATCCAGGTACTGCAAAATAAAACCCAGCATATACTTACTGGTGGGCCATGGTAATAGATAACTTAACGACTGGCTCGTGTGATAATATATATTACAGAAATCATATGGCCCTGCCCCTGTTTTCCGAAAGCACAAATGTACGAAATTGACATACCATGATTCCGTAAAGATTTTGAAAAAGATGATGTCCACGTCATTCAGCCAACTCTATGCAATTTCCGATAAAATATAGTCACGGTACAGCTTAACGAAGTATGTTGCCAATTATTTTATGCTGGGATTGCACAGTACACAAAATGCAGGGTAGTACCGTCATCCATGCCGTTGTCTATTTAACCTCAAAGCTCTTCACTGCTGGCCAAACATATGTGGCTTTAAGTAGGGTTAAGTCACTAGAAGGTCTACTTCTTGAAGGACTACATTGTAGTTAATTAAGAGGCATCATCCTTTTCAGTTATACAATTCAAGTGATCCATAAGCACAAATCAAATTTAATTTAAACGGTGTGCGTCTTTGTTCTTTTTAGTGTATGTACAACAACATTAAAAAAAAAAAAAAAAAACCAAGAAGATAACAAGATCAATAATATGCCTATTTCTTGGGCATACCCATTACAATAGAAGTAATTCATTTGGCAAATAATACTCAATTACATTCGGTAATGGGAAACCAGTAAAAAATGACTAACTTTGGCTTAGCCGAAGTTTTAATACTCTTCACGCCTCTCCTAGTGGTCCGAAGGTCTTGAAATTTATATGTTTGGTGGATATGGGTCAGCCACTTATAGTGTCCAAATTTTAGGTAAGTCGATAGTACAAAAACCAAAAAAGTTGTTCTTATAACAACTTTAATTTGGTTCCTGGTTTGTATGGGGGTATCCCCCCAGTGGTCCGATTTGGCAGATTCCGAAAATGTATTGCGTATGATAAAAAGAAAACTCCGTGGAGCTCTCTAGCTCAAAAACTGAGGGACTAGTTTGCATACATACAGATAGACAGACGGACATGGCTAGATCAACTCGTCTCGTCGCGTTGATCAAGAATATTTATATACTTTATGTGGTTTCCGATGTCTTCTTCTGTGTGTTACAAACTTCACGACAAACTTATAATTCAATACTTTCTTACTATTCACTGCGTGAAGATTATAAGAATACAACCGAATTCTAAAATCATAAACACTGAAAGGCGAACAATTTTATATGTCTACTGATCGGGTGGCAAGTAAAGCTAGTAAAATTCAAAAGTTTGTTAAAGATTATTAAGCCAACACTACATTAATTCCTTCTACAATAGTAATGGGAGAGTTAAACTCTTATGCTACGAGTATATTGTAAAGAAGAATCAAATATATCATATGAAGGGTATATAATTAATATTATAATTAACTCCTTTGGTATTTCCTTGGCATACGTGTATACCCTTGAAGGAGGCAATGAATGGGTTATTTTTTTAAAAAGTCGATTGACATTAAAAAACAATGCAAGGTCTCTCACGCAGATACCTCGATTGTGATTGTCTTGTCAGTCGGTAAGTTTGCTTTGCGAATGTTTGATTTCGCTATGTTGCAACATCAAAAACAAACGCGCTTAATAGAGAAATGGCAATACGAGTAGAAATAAAAAATGCATTGCAAATTAAATTGATTGAAAAAGTTTTCTATGCAATTAACGCAAAAGACTTAAATCCTCGGATTACGCAAATGAATGAATGCGAAAAATAATATGCCAAACACAAGGCTAAGCGGGATAATGAGGATTACATTGCTATATTAGCTGGTAGGGGTGGCTAGCTGACTGGCATTCCATTTTAACTGAACTAAACTGAACTGTGAATACCAAATGAGAAATACGAAAATAAAAAAACAATGTTTGTACAATTGGGATGCAGAGCTTAAAGGCAAACGGCAGAATTTTGTTTTGTAAAAAAGCAATTTAAGTTAAAAACATTTGGCATCATCAAACAAACCAAAATATACCGACAACTGTCCTTTGGAACCCTTTATATATTGGACTTAAATTTCCTGCTTGTGCTTATGTTGTATATGTAGGTACATGTGTATACTATACTTACATATATACAAGTTGTCTGTCTGCTTGTGTGTTTGTTCCTTCGACATTTCCTTAACTTGATTTGCTGATTTGTGGTCCGGAGAACGTTTTTTGAATTAATTGTAACCATCACTATAGACAAAACAACCCAAATGTCCCAATGTCCCATGTTGCATATTCTCTTCACTTATGTATGTTTATATAATAGTTTATCTTTGATTGTTGATCAAGGACTGTAAGTTCCGTTTACTGCCCCTTTAAAAAGTAATTAATCTTGTGTGTGTGGTTTATTTTTATTTGAAATTTTCTTTTCACATACATACAATAACTGACTTTCTTATTAAGTGGCCTGCGGAAACTTTCTTCGTTTTGGGATTGTTTGTTCAAATGTATGTGTTGCGGTTTTCCAGTTGATTTTAATTTCACAAAAATCTATACTACTATGTAAGTAGGCTTTGTTCCTTTTTTACTTCATTTTGGAACCTCTTAAAGATTGCCACAGGTTAAAAATAATACTATAGCACATACAACTACATATATTAAAGTTTTATTCGTAAAAAAATCTCACATCCTTGAACAACAGAAGCAGCAGCAGGGCAGGTGTAAGATGCTGCGCAAATCATGTGAACAAACAAAACCTTTACCATGGCAAGAATTTAATCAAAATGTGAAACTGTTTTTATCTTTAGTTTTATGTTATTTATTTTTGTTTTCCGTATTGTTTTCTTTCTATGAAGTGGTCAAGTTTCATTGTTTGCTATTTCATTTTCTTGTGTAGTGCAAATGATTGGGATCACTTTATTACAGAAAACGGACATCGGGCATCATTAACTTCATCAACAACAGAGGTTCTTAAACTTACTAAATTCAATGATATACTGCAATCCTTCTTATAGACTAGGAAGATACTTACATAAATACAATATATAAATACGGGCGAAAAAGATAACCTACTATTTTGAAGTCGGCTAATATTAAAGCATTGCATGTATTCTCATAGACGGTCGGATGAACGGAAATGACACAATGAATTTTCCTTAACATGCTGATGATTTTCAATAATATAGTAGTATGCTAGTTAATTTGGAGTCTTCTGTTCTATGAGTAAGAAACTTCAACACAAAGTGTGAAAACCTGTGAATACACACAAGTGAATTACACACTCTGTGAAAATTTCAACTCTCTACCTATTACGGTTCATGAGATAGAACAGGAGACGGACGGACGGACGGACATTGTAAGCTTAGTAATAGGGTCCCGTTAGTTCCCTATGGGTACGGAACCCTAAAAACCGAGAAAATATTTGTCTTGACCTTATGGTGATGAAGTTGGGTTTGGATGGGGTCCGCGGAACAAATGTTTAAGAACCACTGCTTTATAATACTTGTGTATACTCACTCTTCTCTCTACTAATCGCTTTGATATTGATATTGGTTTATTGATAAGAACTTGATTAATCTGACAGGTGATTAGTTGAGAAGGTCATAACCATGACTATAGCCTGCAGCATTTTAAAAAGTTCAAACAAACTGTGAGTTGCTCTTAGATCAAGGTCATCTTTTATGAATTCAACTTAATCGTCATCAGACCACTTCTATTTCGGTCTGATTTTAATGATGATTATCTTGAATTTAGACTCATCTAACTATTTTTCTTTTCCGTTGACATTTTTCTTGTTCCTCTTTGCTTCCGTTGCTCTTGCCGCCGCAATGTCGCTATGCAAGCGTATAAATGCAATTTCCGGAAGAAAAGGATTTCGTCGGAGTTCACCGTGACCGTGGCTAGCAAATATTGCAATCGTTACATCGTCACCAGGTTGGAAATTGTTCTTAGGTGTGTGTTAAACTGACTTTCTTTTCATTATTTTTTTGTGGGTTGAATGCTTACACTATGTAAATATGTAGTTTATATTGACCTCAACCAGACAACAAACACCATTAGATTGTTTTTTAATATTCTGTTGTCCGCCATCATTTTCCTATAACTTTGTTGCAGAGTTCAATGGAAATGCAACTACCTTTTCAGTGGCAATGAAGCCAGTATCTCATATAAATGCAGATTTGTTCCATTCTCCTACCCCTTCCAATCAATTTTATCATGACTCGCAAATAATACTAGAAATAACATTTTTTATTGCAAACTTCAAGGAGCTTTATTACATTGTATTGTACTATATCCATCCCCCAACCACCAATCCGTGTTAGTATAGCACTCATTTCCTTGGTTTTATGAGTTTTTATTTCTTGTTTCTCCTTATTTTTATGAATTTTCATGAGCTCCACTTTCACGGATGCATTTCTGCATTGAATTATAGTTTGCCCATAATTTGCGCTTCATTGATTTTCATTGCTCAATGTTTCAGTTATCATCGTAGTCGTTGATGTCTACGTCGTTGAGTACAAATATATAAATTTAGTACATAATTGTGAAGTCATTTTTCTCAGTTGTTTTCTTAGTTAAATATATATTGTAATACATATAAAAAAAAACTAGCTTTAGCTATGCCGAAGTTGTCATACTCTTCACGCTCCTGCTAGTAGTCCGAGGGTCAAAAAACAAAAAAGTTTTTCAAATAAGAACTTTCATTTGAATCCCGTTTTGTATGGGGTGTACCCCTCCCATTGGTCCGAATCGGCTGATTCCGACAATTGTACTGCATATGGTAAAAAGAAAGTTCCGTGTAAGATTTCAGCGCTCTAGCTCAAAAGCTGAGGGACTAGTTTGCATACATACATACATACAGACAGACAGACAGACAGACGGACATGACTAGATCAACTCGTCTCGTCGAATACTTTAAGGGGTCTCCGATGTCTCCTTCTGTGTGTTACAAACTTCATGACAAACTTATAATACTATTCACTGCGTGAAGAGTATAAAAACACTTAAATACCCAATATATTACAATAGATTATAAAGAAAAGGATTACAAACACTATGCACTATAACGTCGATTGTGATGCCTCTGCTTCAGATAAAGGAAATTTTTCTTTCCATATGTGAGATCGATCTACTTCACTTACTTAGAAATTCATATTCATTGGATGGGTCGAGATGAGAAGTCTTGCTCTCATTGAGGATGTAATATCCATAGAATATGAGGAGTCTCTTGTGCATGACAGCTCCCCATATTTCGTTATCGAAACGAAGTGTGTGGTCATCGTTTCAAGTGGTAACAGAGTCTACTATACTTAGTAACGACCTAAAATACCGGTTATGATTCACTATAATTTATTTCTTGGGATCGTTACCAACATTTTAAATTCTTTAAAAAATTGAGGCTCCCAGAATTCCAATCCAAAGAAAGTTTCGGGACCATTTAAAAGAAGATCGTTAGCCTTTTCATTACCTTCTATTCCTATGTGACTTGAAACCCACACAAAGGATAGATTATTATTACTGCTGCGGGGTATTTAGATTCCTCATCTAGTCCCATACTAATATAACATATACTATTTTCGTCAATATAGAACTGTGTACATCTTTCTATTGTTTAAATTTCCGCTTGAAAGATGCTTGTGTTGCAGTGATTGACTAGTCCTAGAAAATACTCTATACACATTTGTACAATAATATTTATTTGAATACTTCATATAGTAAAAGTATATGGTTTTCCATGCAATTAAGCTTACTTTTGCCACAAATATATATGTACTACTAAAGACCTAAAGACCAATGAAGCATGTGTGAGAGTAAGCGTCCGTAAGTGTGCATATGTGCACAAATTTTCCATATACCGGAAATGGAAGTGCATCAGTTCATCAGTTTTCGTCGCATATGACATTTTGCCTTTCTTGCCCTCCCACATCTTTTGCATTTGAATAAGTGTGATATATAAATATATATATACTCGTATTTGTATATAATACATACATATGTCTGTAGCAGTGTGTGTACGTGTCTTAGTAATGACCTTAATACTGTCATTTGTATGCGGCACGTTTGTTTGTTTATTGCCAATATACTTACAAAGGTAGTTTGATACTTTCTTTTTTTTTTATTTTTTCATTTGTTGTTTATACGAGTATGTACTTATTAAAAGTTCATGGGGCGTGTCATAGGGAGTTGACATGTTTATATGTTATACAGTTAACGGTAGTGTAAATGGACTTATCACTTTTATTTGATGATTGTAACGCAAAGAATCATGTGCTACAGACCCTAATCATTATGACTGTTCGGGTGCTTGTTTCTTGGAAACGGAAACTGAAATATGTATAGTACTCAGAAAAACATATTAATGTTATATAGCAAAGTAGTGAAGCCTTTTAGTTTTTCAGATGAAATTTTTTTTGCCAATCATATATGTAATTATACACATATTTTATTGCTACCAAATGTGTTTTAGGATTATTCTTTTTTAATTTGGTTTAATTCAAATCATTTGCTTCGTTCCAAGAAAGTATGAAGGGACGACACACAAATAGTCACCAATTATCATTACTCAAATTTAAGTTTTTCAGAATAATAAGAACATTAATTTAAAAGGGGGTTTGTCCTAATGTTCCGATTCGGCTGATTCACGAACTTGATCGGCGTTTTGTGAAAAGAAACCTATGTACAAAATTTCAGCTCTCTAGCTCAAAAACTGAAGGACTGCGAACAGACGGACATGGATAAATCAACTCATCTCATCGACCTGATCACAAATATATAACTTTATGTGGTCTGCGATGTCTCCTTCTGTGTATTACAAACTTCATGATAAACTTATAATACTATTCACTCCCGTGAAGAGTATAAAAATACTAACTTTGGTTATGCCGAAGTTGTAATATGGATTCGACACTTATAGTGTCCAAATTTCAAGTCGATAGAACAAAAAACAAAAAAGTTTTTATAATAAGAACTTTAATTTGGATTCAGGTTTATATGGAGGGTACCTCTCCTAGTGGTCCGATTCGGCTGATTTCTACAAATGTACTGCTATGGTGAAAAGAAAGTTCCGTGTAAGATTTCAGCTCTCTAGCTCAAAAACTGAGGGACAGACGAACAAGACTAGATCAACCCGTCTCGTCGCGCTGATCAAGAATATATATATAGTACTTTATGGGGTCTCCGATGTCTCCTTCTGTGTGTTACAAACTTCATGACAAACTTATAACACTATTTACTGCGTGAAGAGTATAAATATTGAAATCAAACCAGTGACAAACAGATATTTAAAGTGTTTAAGTTCAACCATCTATAATTATAAGGGAATATTCAAAAAAAAAAAAAAAAATCCATAACCTTAACTTTAACCCAGAAAAATAAGAAAAAAATTAATAATAATGAAAATAGATTGGCAAATTGATTTTACAAAATTAACAGATCGTGGTCAGTACCTAATGAAATCCGGAAAATTGGCAGATTGTCGGTTTCTCGTAGGTACATTTGCCAAATCAATGTTTAATATTCGGACACCGATTTTAATTGACAATGGCATCGCCTGTTTTCGAACTTATGTTTTATGGCAGCTTACCAGAAGTGAATAATTCCATCGTTATACCCGATGTACAGCCAGATGCATTTAAAGCCATGCTCAAATACATCTATACAGATCGCATTAATATTGCTTCCTTTGATATGGCAATCGAATTATGCTATTTAGCCACGAAATATATGCTGCCACATCTGGTTCAACCATGTAAAGATTTCATTTCGATTCATCTGAGTCCAAAGTATGCATGTCGTGCATATGAGTTTGGCAAATTATTTGATGAGCCAAAACTAATGGAAAGGAGTATGAAGGTAAATAAAATTGTTGAAATCTACTTAAATTGCGATAATTACAATATGTTTTGTATGTTTTTTCAGCTTTTTGTGACTCATACTCGAGAAGTTATAGCAGACCCATTAATTATGGACATAAATTTGTCCCCATTGATGGTCATTCTTTTTTAAATTTATATAAAATAATTTTCAGCTTTGATTTATTATGTGAATATGGCAAAGTTTTTATCTTTGTCACTCAACTCATAAAAAAAAAAAAAACTATGAGAGGACTTTAGCTTAATATGTACTAACATTTTCATAGAATTTTAACTTTATGATTTACGATAAAATAATAATAAATAATTATAATAATTTACAAAAAATATTTGTTTGCATATTAAATAAAATGGAAAGATTTTTAATTATTAAATTGATTTCATAAAATAAATAAAGGTGAATCAGTCATCATCATCTTCGTTTTGTGGTGAAATAAAGGTTAATTTGTTTAAATCTGATCCGAAAGTAAGATACCCCAAAAATACTGCACACGATCCAAAACACAAAATAAAAACTATTAAGCATGGTGCTATGGTGCCCCATAATGCTATGGGGATGTTTTTCCACTTTGGGAGTTGGTCCAATATTTTGGATCAAAGATAAAATGTGCACCGCGGACTACATCAATACACTTACTAGTATTATGTTGCCATACGCCGAGTCTTCCTCGTGCCGTTAAAGTGGGAGTTTATGAAGGATAATGATCCCAAACACTCCACGCAACTTACAAAAATGGATTAGGGGCAACAAAGTGTCTTTGATGGAATGGCCTTCACAATCACCGGATCTTAATCCCAAAGAACACCTATGGGGGATATTAAAAAAAAGGAATTGGTGGGTTTAAGGCCAAAAACAAGGCTGATTTATGGAAAAAAGTGCAGGCAGAGTGGTACGCCATTGATTCTACAATTTGTGGCAAAATGGTGGATTCATGGGTCGTAGATGCGCAGAAGTATTAAAAAATCGTAGTGGCACAACAAAATATTAAAATGAACGATATTTTATTCTAATAATTCGAAAACAATAATGTCTTCCTTAGTGTTAACTCTTTTGTTTCTATTTTTTTTTCCAAGGCCACTAAATAAAATTCAGTTTTTTGTTCAATGAACTTTCAGAAATGCAAATTGTTTTGTTGTTATTTAAATCATACTTTAATATACATTAAATAAAAATTATAACATTTAAAACATAATTAATTTCAAGGAAGAAAATTTGAATGTTACAAACAAAACCAGTCGTTTCTATTATTTTGTCCATGACCATATGTTGCACTTCTTTTATCTTGTCTCAGTATTGATATTGCTTTTTGGTAGCCTCCCCTACAATGAAAATTAATTGCTTTCAAAATCATCTAATAGTGAATTGTATTGTATGTAATCCTTTTTTTTGTTTTTTTTTTTTTGTTTCAATCTCGATTGATTTGACAATTAATTGTGTTAACCCCAAAACACAACCTTAAACTTGAAGTGCTTGTTGCTCATGACCCGGTTGCCCCGCCGTAAATCCGGCCCTAGTCGGTATGGCTTTCACAAGAGAAAAAAAGAGATTCATGGATTTCTTTGGAGCCTGGTGAAGTCCTTTGGTTTGACTGGTACTTGGTCTCGACCATATAGAAGTGAATCCATGATTCACTCACAGTACATAAATTCATTTAGAATTCGTTGAAACATTCCCTAACACTCTCTTGAAATCATCATGCCATATAGCTAATATGATCTTTAATCTCGTCCTTGTCAGTCAATAATAGTATTAACCTAATTTGAATGACTTGGACAGTCTTTATCAAAAATGCTTGAACGTCTTCATATGATTTAAGTATGATTGATCTTAGAAGCGATCGGAGGATCGGACGTGTTATCAACACCGCCTCCTGCACAGAACTAATTTAGCAAAAAAAAAGCAACAAAAAAACTTTACTTTATTTATATACTGTAACAACAATATTAAGAGATGCAATATCATTTCTATTATAACAAAAACAACAACTGCTGCAGCTAGGATAAATACAACAACACAAGCTAGCAGTAGTTTGTTTGTTCTGGAAACAAAAGCTCGGTGAAACATACAATAATAGAAGAACACAACAATTGCTAAAAGAGGGGGGCCCTTGAAAAGTTTATCAACTGTTTATTATAATAAATTGGTAAAAAAAAAACAAAACGCTACCTATTAGGATACCTCCAACAGGCAGACGAAAAACATCAAAAAATCAAAATCAAGTTAGAATCATCGAGCTTAATAAAAAGCTTTAATAGATGGAAGAAAGTGTGCCAAATTCCTACCTAAAAGCAAAATCCTATTAAAACGTCTCTACCTCTCATTTCTCTATAGATGAGGAAGAACTGACTCGTGAGTAGGGTTGCCAGACGTCCCGTATTTCAGGCAGACTTTGTCTCTTATTTAAACCTTATTTGATTTATCACTACTTGTCGATACGCAGCGCGATGTCAAATCGACCCAAAGAAAAATATTAGTACTAACGTAAAACGATTTTCGACAATTTTACAAAAATGTCGTAGAATATTTGACAACTCGATACGATTTCTCAGAAAGAAACATCCTTACCAAGATGTTTTTTTTCCAATATGAAATCGTCAATAAATTTCGAACATTTTCAAAAAGCTGCAGAACTTTTAAGTATCGATGAATTTTACATCGACTCGTTATAACTTATCAAGAATTTTAAATGATCAAAAAAATCATAGACATTGCAAAGTCTTTTTATGATAAAAGTATGAGAGTGCATTTGAGAAGTGGAAGAAAAACATGGAAGGCATTCCAAGAATGAAATCCCTAAAATTTTTCGAATTATATCAATTATCTTCAGTATCCATAGTTTCAATTGCTTTGAGGAAAGGATTTGTTTGCATTTGGCATTTGATAAAGAGTGCGTTAATGACCGTTTGCAACTCGGACTATAACTTTATTGAATTTTATAAATATGTAAAATCAAACAATGAAAGGTTGAAACTTATACGATCTTCTTTAAAATATAAGAAGCAATAAATAAAGAAATAAAAATGAGAATTTAAAATACACGTTTTTCCTTTGTCCCGGGTAGAAATTTGAAATCCGGTTTTTTTTAAACAAATTGATGCAAGATCGACCTAGATAAATAAGGCAGAATCCTCACCAGAAATGTTTAAATCAAATAAAGGCTCATTACGATTTGGCTAGTTTGCAAAGCTGCTAAGTAACGAACTTACAAGTGAGAGAATAGGTGTGTTCGCTAGTAACGATGATACACAAAACCTTTCTACTCTTTCAGTAGTCAAATGAAACCACGTATACTGATATGTGCCAATACTGATTCACTTTGAAAATAAAACAGAGTGTGGGTGTGAACAGTACTAACTGGCAGCGAGTAGCGATTAAAGTAGGACAGCTCTCAATTTTTCACTGTGGATTGTTTAGACTCTACTTTGGAACTAGTCAATATGATTACACTGTGCGAATCTTCTAGCAGATGATGACTTCGCTGGCTAGTACATTGGATATAAGACCAGCCAAATGGATATAAGACTTAAGAAACATCCACATGTGAAGATTTGTATATTTCAATTGAAAAAAGTGGAAGGGGGAGATTCGGAAAACGTATGCCAGGAGAATTGGCCCCAGATGTTGGACTAACATTGCCAGAAGAACGGCAGCGAATGCTATGTTAGGATATCTTGATAGATTTTACGGAGAACTACAAAATACAGGGCAATAGATGACATTCTCATAACATTTGGTGCTGTTCAGCCTAAAACTTTGCTTACAGAGGACATTATTTTGCAGATTTTTCGACTGAGGTGCCACTTGAAAGCCACCATCTTTTCTTTTCTTAAAGTGGTCCAATGGACTACCTTGGAGCTTTTGATATTCATAATACAATGGGACTATTCTGAGTCTGTTCATAAAGTTTTTTTTAACTATGTGTGTTTCAGTGGTCTCTTGTGAAAGAAGTTTCTCAAAATTAAAATTGTTACAGTCTTTCTTAAGATCCACAATGGACCAAGTGCACCAAGTGCGCATTACCGATCTTTCCATTTTGTCCTTTGAAAATGACAGGGAAGATTTTTATGATAATATGATCGAATATTTTAGCAAAATAAAGTCATGTAATCACGTTTAGTAATTCATTTGTTCTTTTATATTATGGAAAACCGTACCGGGTGCCAACTCATGCTATGCCGCCACTGCATATTTATTAATGACCATCAATTAACAAATTCAGAGAAAACTCATTTGATTTTCTAAAAAAAGGACAAACCAAAATTCTGAGAAGCTATGTTTGCATTATTTACGGGTGGGTAATTAGAGACGCACACAGAGGATCTCTTTTCTTTTACCTGACCAACATGGCAATGCAAGTCCGACCAAAAGAATAGAATAATCGTATAAATAGAAAAAAAATATTGAAATCAAACCAGTGCAAACAGATCTTTAAAGTGTTTAAAGTTCAACCAATCAATCTATTATTATAAAAGAATATTTAAAAAAAAAAAAAACATCACTTTAACATTAACCCAGAAAAATAAAAAAAAATCATAATAATGAAAGTGGATTGGCAAATTAATTTTACAAAATTAACAGATCGTGGTCAGTACCTACTGAAATCCGGGAAATTGGCAGATTGTCGGTTTCTCGTAGGTACATCGCCAAATCAATGTTTAATATCCGGACACCGATTTTTATTGGCAATGGCATCGCCTGTTTTCGAACTTATGTTTTATGGCAGCTTACCAGAAGTGAATGATTCCATCGTTATACCCGATGTACAGCCAGATGCATTTAAAGCCATGCTCAAATACATCTATACAGATCGCATTAATATTGCTTCCTTTGATATGGCAATCGAATTATGTTATTTAGCCACGAAATATATGCTGCCACATCTGGTTCAACCATGTAAAGATTTCATTTCGACTCATCTAAGTCCAAAGTATGCATGTCGTGCATATGAGTTTGGCAAATTATTTGATGAGCCAAAACTAATGGAAAGGAGTATGAAGGTAAATAAAATTATTCAAATCTACTAAAATTGCGAGAATTACAATATGTTTTGTATTTTTTTCTTTCAGTTTTTTGTAACTCATACTCGAGAAGTTATAGCAGATCCATCAATTATGGACATCGATTTGTCCACATTGATGGTCATTCTTGACCAGAAACGTTTAAATGTCGATTCAGAATTGGACTTATTCAATTGTTTATTAAAATATGCAAACGAACGTGTCATTTTAAATGTTGAAAAGAATATCTTTGACAAAAAAGATGCTGGTTCTAAGAATCCAAGTGTAGTAGTGGAGGAAGTGGAGGTAATAGAGGATACGAGTTCAGCGGATGCCTCTATATCGGTTCAAATATGCAGTAGTGCACACAATATAATGGATCTCCAGCGCAACGAAATAGACTTTGCATTGTTGCGTCAGGCAGTCAAGAAAATTCGCTTCCTCGCAATGACGCCACAACAATTTGCGGAGGGGCCAGCACGCTCTATATTATTGCATCAAAGTGAAGCAATGGAAATACTTTTCAAAATTTCAAGTCCAAATATTAATGACTCCCCAATACCAGAAGGATTCTGTCAATCTGAGCGTGATCGTGGCAATATTGAAAATAAGAAGCTTAAGCGCTTTTGCATTAGTGCCATCAATGAAAGTAGATGCTTCGGACATAGGAGAAGATTCCTTCTACCATTCAAAGTTGATGCAAACATTTATTTGTTGGCTATACAGATAAAATTGATTTATCAATTTCAGCGTGAACCGCATGAATTGGACAGTATTTCCGCGTGCATAAAAAACAAGAGCTTCTCAAAAATTGCAAATACCAGTTCAATACGAAATATTCAAGGTTCCATAGGACATGAACATACTTTGTTCGAAATACCATTCAATAGCCCCACTCTTATTCAAAGGAATGAAAACTATTACATTGAAGTATTTAACCAAAGAGGTTATTTCATTTCATTATGGCCGTGGAATAGCGAAATTCTCTGCAATGGTGTGAAATTTAGTATAGGGCAATGTAAATATGAAACTATTTTAAGTGGTATCGTTTTCGCAACAGATCGGGACCCTAAACGCATCTATTGGTAGTATGTATATATAGTAAAGGACTTATAGTTAAATATATAATGTCATATTTTTCATATGCAACAATAAAATATAAGTAAAACATCTAAATTACATACTTGGCGCTTATTTATAGTTAAATGATTTAAAGTCAATAACATAGTGAAGCAGACTATGGAAATGCAATGGAAACAATGAATACACATACATATTCTTAATCAGCATACAAAGGCAATTTGATATTAGTATTGAATTACTTATTATTATTATTAATTTCTTACTTATATGAATTACTGTATATCAAATAAACATTTTACGAAAGTATGAACAACTCAAAAATTGTATTGATCATTTTTAATCGGTCTGATGCATTTTAAATTTTGAGTTATACCCTTTTGTAGTAGTAAGGGTGCGATATTATTTTAAGGGATTTTGTAAGTCGAATTGGATAAAGCAAACGCTATACATTACAGGAAGCTTGCTTCAATACACCAGTGAAACCCGGATTCAAATCGGTTAAGCTGTTCCTATGATTAGCGTGCATAAACTGAAGGACGTTTATGATGTTATAGAACAATATATGTATAGATAGATAGATTTGGGGCAACACTTATATTAACTCTTCGGTGGGTGCCCTGAAAATCTGTACTGTACTGTATTTGGTCTTGTAAGTGTGACTACAGCTGAAGATGGGATTCTTCGAACTAAGTGCTGCAACATCTTATGCCTGTGCTTATACCATCTATTGAATATGTAGTGTATCACAAATTCAATCGGACCAAAGTTAGTAATTTTTTCATGTTTGATTTAATTTTCGGTTACACAGATGATGACGATGTGGTGTCATTAATGTAATCCATACATGTTTATTTTTAGAATTTCACTAAAAATTATATTATTTTGTTATTTCTGTGTAATTTTCTCAGTTACTCCAAACAATGTACAAGGGAGGATCCAATTAAAATCACAGCAAACGGAGTTAGTTTCATTAGGGCAACAAGCATTCCAGCAAAACCAAAACATGAATAAGAGTTTCAATGACGATAGACGATGAAGAAACCACTTTTGTTGAAAGCAATTTGTATCGCAATTAGAACAAACACTTGACCGACCAAGTTGCCATTGCTAACAACAGTAGGAGCATTACAAGGACACTTATCCTGTTACCTTCCTTCCAGAAAAGACTTTGTTTCTTATGTTTATGTAGCATTTCCCCATAATAGCCACAACAATTGTTATTGCGGTTGGAAAGTACGCGCATTTCTCTTATTTAAAACTCTACCGATTAAATTGTACAAATATCATTATGGTTTGTTGCTTGGTTGGTTCATTGGTGTGGAATGTGAAAGAGACTCAAGATGCCGGTAGATTGATAATAAGTTTAAGGTTAGGGAAAATGGTTTCTATGAACATTGAGACAGAACAAAAATTGTTATGAATATAAAACTGAACTTAACTGAACTGAACTGAACTAAACAATCATAATGCTTGGTGTCTAGAGTTAAATACAAAAACTGTGACATTGTGTAGATGGTCTAATCGGATGGGACCGGACAAACTAAGGCAAACTTAAAGACATTTCAATGACTTTTGTTGTTATTATTGTTTTGTATTCAGTTTTCTTGTTATTATTGTTTTTGCTTGTATTGTCTTATTGAGTCCTTTGCTTTATTTTGTGCAGCCTTTGAAACTAGAGAGATAAACTTACAAGCAACATTTACTTTAATTTAATTTAATTTAATTTGTTGCGGAAATAAAAATGTATGAAATAAATATACTTATATACATAGTTTAATTCCTCTCCTTTAGCTACTCGTATTTATGTTATTGTACTTCTCAAACAATGCATGTCCTTTTTTCTATTGTAGTTTTATGTGTTTTAATAAAGGAATATTAGTTTTGTCATAAGTATTTAAAAGGAGAATAATATGTACTTGAAGTTGCCTCAAGTTTCTACTATACAAAATACTCATGAAAATATTATAGAAAAAATCGTTCTACTTAAACAAAAAGAAAAAAACTCAAATAATTTTATTTAAGTTAACTTAACTTGAGTGCTAAAGTTGCTTTGAGTGTTTTTTTTTTTTAGATTTGATGGGACGCATGCGTCACAATGAGTCAAAGTGTGGATTTGCCTTTGTGAACAGGGAAAAAGTAAGTAGTGTAAAATTGATGTAAAGAACATATGTTTTTTAACATTCTATGTTTTTTCCATAAGTCTGTCTGTGTATTTGTATGTCCATCCATTGAGCCATGTCATGATTGTGCGTACCTGTTGCTTTCGTAGATATTCCTTTGTTTGCTTATTTGAATTCTTTGTAGACTCTATTGCACATATGTATAAGTATATTTATTGTAAATAGAGTTTTTCTTTCTTTCTTCCAAAAATTTTACAACAGTTTTTGAGTGCTTGACTCATACGTACATAGGTTCCGCTCCATTTGGATTTGTACTCTTTCGCTGGTATCCTGGCAATATCCTTTCCTGATTTGTATGTACAGATACACGTGTATATGTTAGTACATATATGATATTTCTATCGAGTACCGCATCATACTATTGTACTCTACTACGTGTATACTACCGTGACATGCAATTTAAACTAATGACAAATCAAGTTATACCTATGTAAAATATATAGTACCTGAATCTTTGCCAAATTGCATACTCGTACATTTGTTTACCTTATTTGTTTGCTTTCATTCTTTCTACCGACCTTCCTTTGTTCATTTCTTTCCAATATTTCTCAATGGCAAATTTAGTTTTAAATCGCATTTTTCTGAGCTTTGACATTATTGTTTTGTCTGCAATATTTGCTATGCATCATATCAATATACAACATACAATATTTTGAATTTGAATTTGAAATTCAATTCGTTAAATCGACAAAAAGAAAAGTAATTTTTATTCCTTTCTTAAAATTTTATTAGGTTTCGTATTGTACTATGTACTAGTATATATGATATTCATGTTCGAGTATTGTACATATTGAAGAATTGACTCCAAAGAGTCTAGAAAACTATTTCGACAAAGATGGAAAGTTATGAAAAAGATTCGATTAGTATGTAATGTAATATAAATGAATATCTTGACTAAGGCATTCGCCAGAATGATTTCTAATACATAGTACTAATTTCCGTATAAAAAAAAATAGCTTATCGGTGACAGGACTCCAAGGTGATCGTACACGGAGTTAAGTGATATTGAGGACGTTGTACATATGTACATATGGTTCAAGTTTGTTATCTGTGAATTTGAAGACGCACAGAGAAAGTTGAATATATATATATTGTGATTACTATTTATAGATTATAAAGGAAATCGTATTGGAAGATAATCACAAGCATTTCTTAATGCGTTTAAAAAAAAAAAACTAAAAAATACTAATTTTGGCTATGCCGAAATTGTAATACTCTTCACGGCCCTCCTAGTGGTCCGAGGGTCTTGAGATTTACATGGTTGGTGGATATGAGTCAAACACTCACTAGTACAAAAACCAAAGATTTTCTAATAAGAACATGAATTTGAGTCCAGGTTTGTATGATGAGTACAGCAATAGAGCAATAAAAGATGAACAATAAACGTCTAAGGTATTTCTGGCAAAGTATAATATAAGGAGATGAATCCCAATGCGGAAAAAAGATTTTATCAAAAAAATAAATACGATGTGCACAAATTACAGACGGGAATTGAAGCGATTGAGGGATTTAGAGAAAAGTGGAGCATGGGTAGAAGATTGCATTGAATCGAATTTATACTAATTCGTTTCAATGCAATTTTTAAACGAAGTCGTTATTCCCATTAGTAAGGAGTCGAAATGTTGTTGATAAGCGAATGTCTGCTGGAATCACGCATATTTGAATATTTTTCTTAATTAGTGACCCAACCATACTTAATACTAGTTGCTCAGAAGTTGACCTATACATTCTTAAAAAGGTTCTAAAGTCATTTGACGAGGAGACTTTTACCCACCTATTCTCAAAAACATCACAAAGTTATGAAAAAAAACATCATTCAAAGAGCTTTTAGCGATTCTCGAACACGTTGAAAGCTTCGCTGTTAAAAAAGCTGTTTTTGTAATAATCTGTAAAGTGTATGTTACCAGTCTGTAAACTTCAGTTTATGCAGGTTTGCCAACTTAGAAGAAAATGAAAATATGTTGGAAATACTACAAATTTTATAAAAAAAGAATCTTATACAAAAAATATAAAAGACTAACTTTGGCTATGCCGAAGTTGTAATACTCTTCACGCCCCTTCTAGTGGTCCGAAGATCTTGAAATTTATATGGTTGATGGATATCGGTCAGAAACTTATAGCGTTCATATTACTAGTCGATAGTATGAAAACCAAAAAAGTTTTTCATAAAAGAACTTTCATTTGGATTCCGGTTTGCATGGGGGGTACCCCCTAGTGATCTGATTCGGCTGATTCCAACAAATGTACTGCGTATGGTAAAAATAAAGCTCCGTGCAGCTCTCTAGCTCAAAAACTGAGGGACTAGTTTGCACACATACAGTCGGACAGACGGACATGGCTAAATAAACTCGTCACGTCGCGCTGATCAAGAATAAACTTTATGGGGTCTCCGATGTCTCCTTCTGTGTGTTACAAACTTTATGACAAAAACTATAATACTATTCACTGCGTGAAGTGTGTAATGCAAACAGGATTAATCAGTGATTGAAATTGCTTGGCCATTTTCAATTCATATTTTATTGGTTAACTACGACTTCGAAAAATAACGAAGCTAAAGCAAAAAGCACAGGCAAAAAAAGATATGAAATTATATGCATGAACGGAGTGGAGCCTTTAATAAGTTTGAAACGTAAATAAATGTTTTTGTGTACTCTTTCATCCAAATTTTATTGTTTTTAAGTTTATTTTTCTTTTCATTTTCTTTCATTTTTAAACATATAGCAATAATCGCATTTAATGTTTCGTCCGTTATTGACATTGTCGTCTGTACATTTCAAATAATAACAAGAAATGAGCGATTGAACAATTGACTTGCATTGCAATACGCTAAACAATAAAATTATATCTATAATATCTCTGTAACTGTATCGCTAAAAAATTTTGCCAGATCAACAGGTTGCGCACTGCGATCGTTATTTTATAAAAAAAAGTATTTCATTTTGAAAAGCACTTTATGCTCTCTTTATTATATACAAAATTTGATCCACCAATATGATAAGGTTCCCTGAAAATTTAATAAATTTTCAGCCAATACGAGTATATACAGTTTTTTTTTTTAGTGCTTTGTAAGATTATACATATATACAAACTTATAATACAGGGTGGCGCAATAGAACGTGCATATTGCGTCATATTTTTTCGCGGGCGGTTTACAGCGACTTTTGAAGTTGGATCTTAAACTGCATCCTTATAAGCTCCAGTTAACACAGGAATTAAAAGAGTCTGACTTCTATGGCGGTTGTGAGACAGATGTTTCCTGCAAGACTATTTTCCAAAAGAGGTGATATCTCTTGGCTACCATGTAGCCCTGACTTGACGCCTCTTGACTTTATTTTGTGGGGATACCTCAAAGATAAGGTCTACATGAACAATCCGAGGAACAACAGTCAACTAAAGGAAAATATCCGTGGACAAATAGCAGCAATTATTCCAAGATTTATTGACAAGAGTTTTCACAAATCTGCGATCGCGTTTAGAGGAGTGCCGTCTTCGAGAGGGCCGTCATTTAGATGATGTTATTTTTAAAAAATAAACTACATTTAAGTACCTAATCATCCTATCTTTTATTTCAACTATACCTTTTGTATTTATTTTTTTATCCTATACTTAATAAATGTACGTTCTGTACTATTCACTGCGTGAAAAGTATACTATAATAAACATTTTCTACTATTCACGCATTGTATAAGTTTGTCCAGAAGTTTGTAACACACAGAAGGAGACAACGGTGACCCCATACATAAATTTGTCGGAATCAGCCAAATCGGACCACTAGGGAGTTATTTCCCATAGAAGCCCAGATCCAAATTCATATTCTTATAATTATTGTTTTGTACTATCGACTTGAAATTTGCGTTTACGTAAGTTCGCCTAGTGCATAGTACATAGCTTCAGATTGTTGATACAAGTCTTTCAAAATTATTTTTCAGTAGCTTCATAGCGTCCTGAAGATCATTCCATCTTGTATCTACTAGTCTTTTGACCGATACGCTTACAGTTTTCATTAGAACTTCCCATCGATGTGTGGTTGACGAAAGGAACGTGTAAACTCTTTCTAGTGTTCCGAAGAAAGTTGCACTTGAACTATAACCCGAAAGACTGCATTCCACATGGATTTAGTGAATGATTAGCACAATTCATAAATAAAGCTTAGGATTGTGTTTTTTGATTTTTGGCTTGTACACCACCATAAACTCCAGCCATGGTTGCAGCGTTATCATATCCTTGAGCCCGAAATAGGGGTGTGCTATTCCATGACGGTGAGTGTATATTGATCCATTTTTAAAATGACTGACCTCAATTCTCAATTCTGCCAATAGAGAACAACAAGAATAATTGCTGCAATTTCAATTAAAATGACAAGAACATTTTAGTTTGGTTTTTCAATAAAAATGTCAAATGAATTCAATAAATAATTCGTGCAACGCCACAAAATGTAGTCTGCAAAGACATTGTTTTATTCTGTATGCGAGGTCATGTATTTATATTTACCCATGCACACACATACATACATATGTATGAGGATCTATGTTTGCAGATATTTTTGTCCTTGATGTATCTATTTATATAAATATGTATCTTAGTATTGCTATTCTATTATATTCTATTCTACTGAAACTGATATTTGATAATCAATTTTGTCACAATTGTATATCTTCCAATAACAAATAACAAAGATGTCAAAGCCTTAGTTAAATATTGTACAAAAGCGATGAATTTAGCATTCATACATCGCACTGAATCTATTATATTATACGAGTATATGTATCTATATAAAACGAGAGTAGTGAGTGTGATGAGTGAGTGAGAATGAAAAAGCCTCTGAAGCTTTTACTATTTAATTGGCTTCATACTACTTTGTGTAGAGTGTTGAGTGTTGATGATGATGCCGCTACCTTTTCAGCTAAGGGTCATTGTTGTGACCATTTCCGGCTGTTTTTGCTTCCTTTAACACTTCCACACTTCCTGCCTGTTTTCATTCCGTTCCTGCTGTCTTGTATGATGCCGGTCGGCGGCCAAACTCTTTTATGCATTAATTGTAAATATTTGTTGCCGCTTTTAAGTAAAATACTTCTTTCATTCAATGTTTTCAAATGACTTTCCACATGAATTGAATTATCTTTCTTTGTTGGTTTTTGTTTGTTTGGTATTCCACCATTTTTTGATTAATGAAGCAGAAAATAGCATTCTGCATATCATGTTGACATTTAATGCATCTCCAAACGATATTTATATTGATGAATTGGACTGAGTCTTCCATTGAATTATTGCAAAAATTTATTCAATTTGAATTGTTTCATGGCTCCCCATTTTATTCAATCCAATCGAATCCAATCCAATCGAATTGAATCAGTTTTCATTTTCAGTTCCAAAGGAACTCATACTGCCGCTGACGCATTATAATTAATATCCTTTTCCCCATTCGGAGAAACAGGATAATTTTGCAAAAAAGAAAAAGTTAATTTGCCTTCGTCACGCTGTTGAGCATCATCATCATCATCATCATTATTAATTTTTGATTATTTCAGACCGTCGTTTCAGGAAATTAACAAGGTAAAAAAGTTGAGTTGAGTTCGGTTGATTCTGCTCTGAGCGCAGTGAAGAAAGGAAATGAATGAACACACCACGGTGTACTGATGGCAAGTAATTGTTGTCGGTGTTGGAACTGGTGCTAGTGCTGGTGGAGGATAACTTTTCGTAGAGAATTAAATTAATAATAAATTGTTTGATTAAAATTTACTTTACTTTTGTTTCAACTTTTTCCTTGTGGGTTTCTTACTTATTTTTGTTTTTACTTTTTGGTAGTTTATTTTGTCCTTCTTGTTTGTTGTGCGTTGCACATTTTTGAAAGTTGTGGCAACCATTGAGGCATAACTTATGACATGCATCCATCTTTGATTCCTTTATCACCAACTCGGCGGCATTCTCATACTTTCCGCATTCTTAGTACATTTGAGTATGAAGCATATAAAAGACAATGAAAAATAAAAATATCTTTGCAAAAAAATGCATTCAAAATTATCAATTAAATGTTCTCTCTTGAATGACTGCTACTTTATTTTATGGCTATTATCACTTCATCGTAACACATTCTAATTTCTAATGTTGTTAAGGTTCCATAGAGAATTTCTCGGAACCAGATTAATGGGAATGATATTCCTTATACAAAAAACAAAAATAATCTTGATTTGCAATCACAGTTTTTAAATTAAGAATGTCGAAAGTTGAGAATCAGTTTTGAAATGACAATAAACGAAATATATGTACATATACTTTTATATAATAATAAGTAGATCGGTCATTTCAATAATTGAGCTTTCGTATGGAAAACTTTTGCATTTCTCATGAAACATTCAAACGAAATGTTCTTCTTTTATTAAGCATGTATAATACTTCACAACACAGATTCACCAAGAAGCGTTCGACTACAACCAATTTATTAGAATTTATTTTGTTGGCATATTCTAGTTTTTCACAGCAATATCAATTGGATGTCATATACGAGTACACTGATTTTAGTAAAGCTTTTGACAGTGTTTGTTACTTCTTACTCCTTTGCGTTTATCCCCAATGTAGTTAGATAGATTACATCCTATTTAACTTCCAGAACCCAAAGTTTTATTTTTAAAACAATTATATCTAAGAATATTCGTCTAACTTCTGGGCACCCTTTGGGTTAGCACCTTGGCCCATTATTATTCAATATTATTATAAACGATTTACCATCTGCCATAAAACAATCTAATATCATAATGTAAGTAATCTGATGATGTGAAGTTATACTTATCTATTTTATCTCTTGTCTAACAAATGTTTCTGTAAGAAGATCTTGATTCCTTATCCCAGTGGAGCGCCAAGAGCAATCTCACATTTAATTGTGACAAATGTAAAATTATGTCCTTTTACCTTTAAGACTTTAATTTTAATAAGCTACCTCATTAATGATCACACACTTGATCATCACATGTCATATAATTTAGTTATCTCTTGTATCATCAGTAAAGCTAGAGGTGTATTAATATACATTTATCGTTGGTCTAAAGAGTTTAATAATCCTTACACTATTAAATTATTATTCACTTCTTTGGTTAGACCAATTATTGAATACTCATTATGTGTATGGGAACCACAGTTTAAAAAGTATAGTGATAGTATTGAGTCCGTTCAAAAACAACACTGGAATCCTAATATTAACCTTCCACTCTACCAAAGCCATCTTAAATTAATCCATCTCCCGAAGTTATCTAGTCGTAGAACGACTCTTGGTGTTACATTTTTGAACAATTCGATTGTATGCTGAATCTTTTCCCCATCCTTGTTTGATAGTATAAATTGTAATGTTCGTTCTCGGGTTGCAAGGAATTATTCTCCTATACTTGTTGGTATCTGTACCTGCACCATGATCCATTTCGAGTTACATTCTTACAACATATACTATGACCTTGTACCAATCAGCTTCAATCTAATCTCTTAATTCAGCTTAACACATAACTGATTAACTTAATTTCGTATGCTTTATTTTAATGGTTAATGTGTCTAAATTTGTTTTAAGTTTCTCTAGTTTATCCAGTTTTTGTGTGTATACCATGAATGGTTTTGTAAGGCTTTGTTTCTATATTTGAATCAGATATGAAAAGACGTTTGGATTTACTTATCTGTGCATGAAGCATCTTTCAATATAATGAACTCAATTCCTTTTCTCATCTTTCCAATGCTTCTAGGAAAGTGATTAACTAAGCAAAGATCACATGAATAATTGATAACTTTTTCATAGTTGTGAATTGTGTTTTGAGGTATGTCTTACTCTAATGATTGACTGTTGACAATACACTTAATTGTCCTTTAGTTTTTCTTATTTTCTTAATCTAATGAATGGATACAATTAACATGGATGGATAAACATTAATAAACCGCATGTGTTGTTTGACTTTTGTAACTTTGCTGTCATCAAATAAGTCAAGTTAATAATGAAAAAATATTACAATACAATACAATACAATATGTGATAAGTATGTATCTTAGTTAGATTGTTAGTATATTAGTTGTTATGTCAGTTGCGTCTAATCATAATTATCTTAAAAGTGCAAGTATGTTCAACTTACATAAGTATAAACGGATTATAATTGTTTGCGAAACCAAAAGAAAAACACGCGTAAATAATGATGTCGTCAGTGTCTTCGATGACTTTGTTGTTCTTAACAACGGGTATACTGTATTACTACAATATTATGGCTGGGATGTGAATTTTTATCCTCTTAAAATGGGTTCGGTATTATGTACAATATATACTATGTATTTATGTACTTGAACTATTGGACTCTTTATGTTTTCATCGAGTGCAAACAAAGACAAATTCACTTATAAATTATTAGCTTAGTAAATGAACAAATAAATTATTTATATAAGAATGCCATAAGGCGGCGCCTCAAAAAAAAAAAAAAAATAAAAAGAATCAATAAATAAAATATAAACCATGGAATGGAACCGGTTCAAATTTGCTATCAAACGTTTAACAAACTTAGGCATTTTATTCTTGATCCAATGTTGTTTGGCCCCACATTTTTTTTCAGGTTCAACATTCATTCCCTGTGGATTTGACAAGTTATTTGCTGTTATGAGCTGGTTCTGTTTTTTATGAAATTATGATCTGGTGTTTGAAAAAGAGTTTACAATAACTGATGAAGACCCTCAATCAAACCATTATCTTCCAAATCCTCGGAGCTAGGAATGTATGTTTCCTAAGTTGCATATGTTTTGTCAGATTTCAGAAAGACAATTTCATATTTACGATCAAATTATTAGTTTTAATATTTCTTTTGTCGCATTTTCGAAAGATATTTAACTTCAGGATCAATAGTTTATACTTTGATTCATTGCAGTTATTTCACATTAACCGATTGACTGCATACAACGTCTTGGCCTATGCCGGGGTTCCTGGGCGAAGAAGAAACTGAATGATACAAATCAAAAATACATATGTTTTTAATTATATACTAAGTATTCTGCTGGTTTGAAATGGTTACGAATAAATATAATTCTTTCAATCATTGCCGTACATAGCCGATTTTGATAAAATTTTGCCGGGACGTAGCAAAGCACGCCGAAACAGCTACAATAGTCTTTTATTAAAATCTGTTATTTTTCGCTTTTTAGTGTAATGACTTTTTGTGGTTTTTAAAGTCGGTTGAATTGTTTTTTTTTTTTAAAGTTTTTTTTATCCATTTTAGTCTAAATTTCAGTAGTTAAGTAGTATGGTATTTAGTTAAGTACCTATTAGACTTCTGCAATTAATAAAAATGGGTTAATATTAAATGAATTCATGCACAGTTCCCGTTTATTTCTCCATTAACTATTTAATTCTTCTTGCTTCCTCGACTTGCACGCCTTCACATTTCAATTAGCGCCAATAACATCTGCATACTCATACAGTCACCATAACTTATTTTATTGACCGAACACCTCTCTTTGCTAACACATGCACCATAACTTTTCTTGTATTCATTTCTTTCGAGGCTTATCCAATGGACAATGTCCATACACATACTCACACATACACCTAAACTCTTTTCTGCTTTATATTTTGTATCTTTGAAAGTCCATATATCGAAAACTAATCGAGATATGGAAAAATTAGATTTTTTGATTTTTCGTCTTATTTTGTCGAGTTCTACAAGAATATTAATAGGTGAACATAACATACATATCAATACTCGTACATTGAGTCGAACACAGAACTTCCCTTTCGTTAGAATCTGAGAAAGAACATACTTCTTTTTTAAAGATGGTTAAAAATGAAAAAAATACTTCCTAAGTTTTGATATCATTCTATAAAAAGTGAAAGTAATCTAAAATTTGTGCACTTTTTAGTGTGGTGTATGTGATGTTGGTATAATACGAGTATATGACAAATTATTATTTGTATTATTAATAATATTGTCATTATTTAAGAAAATCTTCATACATATTCGATGTGTCTGGACGTGCTTGGTGGTTCAAACATTTGTTCGTTTGTCAGTCAATCAATGTTTCTATTATCATTCGCATAACAAACTTCCTTTTCCAAACTACCATAGAATGGTAGCATCGTTGTCCGCAGTAATTGAGTAATTTATACTACGCCAGGACAGAATACTCGTACATACATATATAGTATTTGTATGTCTAGTATGTCATCGTTGTTGTTATCAGTTCAGTTCTATCGTTGTTACATGATTTGTGTATCTAAGTATTTATCTTATGTCTCTGGCTTTAATGAAGACAACTAAAACTGATATTATCTTATATTACTGTTGTTGTTATTGTTGTTGTTGTTTTTGTAGTTGTTGGTTCGATCTGATTTGATAGATTTAAGCTTTTGGAGAGACCTTGTGACAATATTATTATCTAAGAGCATATTTTGTCCGCCCATACATAAATTGTGCGTTAGTGTGTGCCTGGATATTGACAGCAGCATAACCAAAACTCCGTCTACGGTAAATGAAATCTATACGGAAAGGATAGCAAATTTATAAAACGTGACATGAAATACAAATTCCATTATTCAACTTACCGACGCTTATTCATACGCCCCTATTTGCTCTATGTAAGTTATACTGTGTAAGTACTTCTTATAGGTATTTTCTGCCTTAGACATGCAACCGAAGCCGATGTTGTCGTTCGTTCATGATGCAGATGTTGATGATGATGGCATTGATTGAAAAAGGAACATGACAAATTAATTTGACATTTTCTGCGGCTTACTTCCTTTTTTCTGTTTACCTTCTTTGCATTGGAATTGACTTTAGTTGAATCTTTAGAAAAAATTGCTTATGTGTGATTTACACTTATGAATTTAAGTATTAAGCCTTCGACTCTAGTATCAACAAATATTCTCACTTTAACATGATGTTCGTAACGCTTCAAAGTGTATGAAAATGATCAGAGTCGAGTTAAAATGCAGTACAAATGAGTTTTATTGTCACTCATCTGTTTACTCAAAGAAATAGTCCTCAAACAAAAGTCACTAAAAAAAATCCTGATTGTTGGTTATTCAATTATTTTCAAAATCTAGTAAAATGATTGAAATTTAATTTTGCAATTTTCTTTATTTTGTTTTATGTTCAATGGAGGAGACATTTTTCAAAACGACAAAGCGTATGTCAGCATATGTGAGGCAAAGTCAATGTTGCTTTGAGAGCATTTCAAAAATACAAAAGGCTAACCACCTAATAAATTCAATTGTTTTTTTTTTTTTTTTTTTTTGTTGTAGGTTTACTGCTGTATGTTATTCGTTAAACTTACATGCTTAGGTATAGGATATGGGCATCGTATGTCTTAAAATTGTTTTACTTTTATTGATATATAATGTCCTTCCTTCAATCCGTGCTACTCTGTGCGCATAAAATTTCTCATTTTCTTCATTCCATCAAAATTGACTTCAAGTTTGTTTTGCAAATTTTTTTTACGTGATTTTTGTTTTTTTTACTCTTTTATTTTATTATTTCCTTAAAAGCAAAACTTTGCGCTTGTAAAACAAAAAGAAATTAAGGGGGGGAAATGTACCAGGACTGGATATCTTTAAACACAAACAAACTCATCATTCCACAAGAATCTCATAGCACGGCGCAAGGATTCTTGTTGATCATATGCCAAGTTGACTTGACCTTAGGTCGAACTGCTTAAGCATACATATACTTACTATATACCGATGCGCTTCGCCAGAAACACTTAAAATTTTTTTTATGACTCACAAGGATGCTGGGTTCTGGGTTCTGGGTTCTGGATTTTCTCTCACATACTTACATTATATTATCCTTATTTGAACAAGGAAAAGTTAAGTAGTATGTAGTTGCCTTTTCGTTGTTGGTGTTTGTGCACCCTTCACCCAATTTGGGGTACATTGACATACAAGAAAAAGGAATCCACAAAGTATTTGGTAGAAATTATTTGACTATAATATTATCGCTTCTATTTCTTATTGAAAAATAAAAATACAATTTTGGGACTATTCATTTTCAAAGCATTTCTTTTTTATGTTGTAGATGATTACTCCAACTAGGGTTTTTCATTTAAAAAATATTTTATTAGAATTCCCGTGCAAAATAAAAAACCAGACATTTAATACTAAAGTCTAAATCTGCATAAATCTTTAGTGTCACTGAACACCAATGCTGTTTAGGCAGATTTTGTAGAAACAAAAATTTACTCTTTCATTTTGTTCCTCTGCTGATTGACTATTTTAGCAGCCTTCGAAAATAAACATTCCGATGGAACCGAAGTCCCGACAATATCAAGTATCTGAATGCAATTTTAAAATGCAAGTACATATATTAATAATTCATCAGATTGTGTAGTTTTCCAGATATTGTACACTAATTTTTGGTGGTCTTTTCAGATCAATCTAGTTTTTCAGATTGATCTGAATCAGATTCCAACATTTCGAAAGTTTGAGCATTATTTTTTTTCAATAAGTCTTCGAAAATTTTCTTCTGCTGTAGAGCAAACAAATGCGTTTGTTATGTCTATTTTTTGAACATTAGATTAGTGGTTATGGCGAGTGGTGTTACTCTTTCTAAAGCAATCATTATTTTTTCAATTTCTTTAATCTCAAACGATTTCAACTCTTTGGGGAGCGAATCTATCAGTCTGAGGAATCACTTACTGCTAGTGCAGTGCAGCTGTTTAAAATGCGACAACGGGAGTGTAAACGTCAAACCGCGTCTCGCTTAAAAAGCGCATTTTGACTTCACTATTAGGATAAAATACAAGTAAACACCAAAGAGAATAAACCTAAGATTTTAATTTTATTCATTTATCTATGCGGTTTGATTATTTATTTAAAACATCGATACATCGAATAGAAACGTATCGTACTGTATACATCGAATGGATTCGATAAATCGATGTTTAGTAAATGTCCCTAACTCCAATCTCAATAATATCAAAGCAGATATCTTTATTGAACATTAAAATGCACTCTTTTTCAGAAATGAGAGATTTGGTTGGTTGATTGGTTCTTTGGTTAGTTTAGGGTGTATAAAGTATTCGATAGTCGGGTTCAATTAACTTAGATGCTTTCACCGTTTTGTTTTTGTTTTTCTTTGTTACTTTCTTTATCCTCTTTAATACTTTAATACCAGCAATAAAAAATGTACATTCAAATTTTGACAAAAATAAAAATAAAAATAACTAAGGAAAATCAAAGAAAAGAAAAGAAAAGAAAAGAAAAGAAAAGGAAGTAAATTCATATGATGGAATGAGTTAACCAAGTACAAAAGAAAGAAAAAAGCAATTCAAGTCATCATCTTTCACTTAGCATAATGAATAAATAATAACAAATTCATTCATACATAGTACAACATATAAATTCAAAATCATACAGTCATCTACTGTGAGCATATACTACATAAATTGTACATACATTACGGATTTCTTTTTTATGTTTTGATGAAGCAACAATTAATTAGCAACAAATAAATTTTGTATAAAACTTGTAATTTATCAGGAAAACAATAAATTGTTCTCCTTGATTTTTTTTTTATTATTTCTTTGTGACCAACTTTCATTGACCTTTTGCTGCGATATCATTTCTTAAGTTTTTTTTTTTTTTTTGTTGAACTTTCATTTGAAAAAGTTTATTTCATTTTGATTTATTTTTTTGTTATTAGTTATTCATGTTAATTGCTCTTGTTTCTGTGGTTATTGTTGGTTTTATGCGAAAATTATCTACACAAACTGAGAGAGCCATAAACATCATTATCAAAATGTTCTTCATCATAATCATCAGTAGCAGCATCATTATTATCAGAATGTATTACTATCATCATTTGCTACTAAACCACATTTTCGCTTGGCTCCTTGCCTCTACCAACACGAGCATCTTTAAAATTGTTATATGTCACCGTTGCCGTTCACATTTTCCTGGATTTTAAATAAACTCTTTCCATTTGTTGTTGGTGCTGCTGCTGATACTATGTAGTATTGCCAAACAACTTTAATGGTGTCTTTTTTATGCTCTTTTATTTATATCTTTTGCAATGCTAATGACATTTTTAACAAACTCTCTCAATGTGAGTGGGTTGTGGTTGTGGGTAATGGGCGTATCTAAAGGTTTTAGATTTATTTGATGTGGTTTGATTCGAGTGTAACAGATTTTTAATAGCCACTACACACACACACACACACACACACACACACACACACACACACACACACACACCACATATCCAACGTATCCATATCTATGTACATATGTATGCCATACTTTTGAATTCAATACAGGTTAGTTGGGTAGAATATTCATGGTTTATGATTGTCATTAAAGGAAATGATCTGCGAAACTTGTTACTTACAGCAAGTCTTAAAGACTATGTCATGATATTTGTAATGCTTAGTACGTTGCGAGTCTACGAGTCTAAGGTAACCATTCTTAATGCATTTTGGTATTAAATCCCCTCAGAAAGGTCTTTCGTTGTCGAACGGTTAAATTATACAGCTCAAACTTTGTTTTGGTGCATGAAATATTTTAGTTGTTATTAACTAATTCAAGGTCGCTGATTTCGAATCTGCCCTTAGTATCAGCTCTAGTTTTTGAGATACAGTTGCTTCATTCGTGTAGCTTGGCAATTAAATTCCTTTAATTGTATCATCTCTTTCTCTTTTGATCTTTAAAGTAGCGTTCATTAAGCTATTTTTATAAAAAAGAATAAGGCAAAACCGACTACCGTTATATTTTATTTTTATTTTCAAATCAACCTCCATCAAATTGGTATTTTTTTGTTTTTAAACTGAAATATTATGAATATTAAACACTTTTTGGTTATTTAACTAAATTAAGTATTATGAATTTGTTGACATTTCTTTATATGAATTTGATGTTTCAGATTTTCAATTACATAAAGTAGTAGTGTAATTATGTATACAAACTCTATGTAAATGCAAAAAAAAAAAAAAAGAAAAAAGAAAAGCTTTATCTGAAAAACTAAGGGCAGATTCGAAATCAGCGACCTCGAATTAGTAAAAAACCACTACTTTCTTTCAAGCACCAAAAATGCTGTCGGCCAGTGTTATGTAGTACGATACGTGCGCCCATCTATGGCTTTATTGATCTGATATTTGGCTTTATTGTTGTCCGAAGATAGTAAATATGTAAAAATTAGATTTCTGGATACTTTAAATATAAAACAAAATCTTTTTCCCAAACTGTATTGAATGCTATATGTATTTCATATGTAATGAAGTTATTGTTCTATCTTCAAGCATTTGGTGTATTTCTACTATAATATTCTGTTGGCGATTTTAACATTAGAATTTGTTTATCTTTGTTTAACAGAATGTGATATCCGAGTCAATCTTTCTGTTTGATTGTAATTAGGAGAAACAAAAGATAGTATGTATTACTGTACTGTATCAACTGCAAGCCACATGCCGCGAACTGAAATATTCAATATGCAACAACCTGCAGTCTATCAATCAATCAATCTATCAATCGAACTGGTGACAACACAGTCAACACTTTTTGTTACGTATTCAGTATATTTTATTTTTATTTTTTTTTTATTTTGCTATTGTTGCACTCTTCTTGATGTGTGCATATGCATGCATATGACAACCGAGACTTTTGTGGGTGTAAAATGGTATAACAACTATGTATCTCTCTGCCTGTCTATCTATTTATCTTTATGTCTTTCCATTCTAGATGTCATTCCTTTTGACAGTTGCTTACATTTTTCTGTGCTATTTCTGTAGTTGTTTTGCATGAATGAATTCCTTTTTTTAAGGTGTGTTTAAAAAAACAAGGCAACAACAACCTTGTTTGTTTGGACCTGATATTTCTTTATGAAATGTTGAAAAATACAAGTTAGTACTATGTAATAGATTTCTTGTGGGTAATTGTAGCTTTTTGGATCAATAGTTTTTTGAGACGCCGGACGGAAAAAGATTTCAAATCAATTTTATGTGAATTTTTCTGGTAAAAATGCTTTTCTGTGTTTGTTAGCAATAATAGCCAAGACGACAATTGTTTGCATATTTCGTTGGTTGGGTAGATGGTGAGTTTGTCCAGGACTCAAGTGAATTGTTTGCAATAACAAGTGAGGTTTCTACTTAACGTTGCCATTTTACTTTTCGCCATTGAATTTGGCTTTCGAATTAAACAAAGAATTTTCTTCTATTTTTCCGTGCTTTTTATTTTATTTTCTTAAGTGTTGCCGTTTATACATACAATATAGAAACTTACAGAAATAACTTAACTTATTTCTTGATCTTTGAAAATGGGATATTTGTAACCTCACCGACCTCAGCCTTTTTGTCAATTGTATGGGTTCGACAAACTACTATTTTATTCGAAAAGGGTCTTGATCATGAAGATTGTGTGGAAATAGTTGCCTTATATTTTGACTACATATCACACATATTTCCCTTTCCTTTTTGATTTTAAATTACAGTCATTCTCCTGATTCTTTCCACGTAATTGTCTAAAGTTTGGGACCCCTGTTACAGACAATAGCACATAAGAAGGGCTGTTGATGGCATCATTGTCAATTCACTTGATTTGATGATTCCTTTGGCTTTTGTGTCGAACAGATTTTGAATGTTTTTTTCTTCTTTCCAAAAATTTTGCTCTTCAATATATAATTCTTTTACTTTTCTATACCATTTCAAGTGTCTACTTTTCTTGCCACGCGCAGGCTTTATATTTGTCTTTGTTGATTTTACCATTCAATGGATAAAAATTGATCTTGAAAATAGAAAAAAAAAAACCTCTTCAAATCGTCATTTGTAAACAATTTAAATTTGATAAAATTAAGCTGAGGGATTTACAGGGCTAATAAAGATTGCTCATACGATTCATTGGCTCGTATGCCTTTTCAGTATTATAACCTTCAAACGTTCAATAGTTTTGTGATGGAGAAAAATTAAATTGAATAGAGAAAATGACAAAGTCGTTGTTGTCCTTTTGGGCTTTGTGACAATCATTGTGTGTTTTTTGTTGTTGGATTTAGTCATAAATTTGCATAAAACTGTGTCAGTTTATTCAATATGTTTATATGTTTATTTTTCTTTATAGGCATCAAATAGAATATAAAAATGAAAACAGAATTACAAACAAAAAATGAAAAATCTCTATACTCTCATTTTTGTTTAATTTTCAAGGATTTCCCTTCAAATATTTCTCCCTAATCGAAATGAATGCCGCCATTTTCACATGCCCCTCTTTTACATATATATATATATATACTAGTATATATGTATATCTTCAATTTGTGTACTTCTTTAAATTCAATTGAATTCAATTTTCTTTATACACATGATTGAACAACATTTTCCTATCGATTTGTGATTCATTTAAATATTGGTGTCGTCGTCATCATCATCATCATCATCAGCGTCGTTGTCGTTGTCGTCATAGTCATCGTCGATGTTTTAATAATTTGCAGCTAAGAACACAAATTCAAAACTCGATTATCCTTTCCGCTTTGAATCCTCCAAAGTAATTAAGCCAAAAACTCTGTGGCTTGACAAATTCAATTGTTTCATCAACAAAATATACAATAAATACTTCGCCTCAAAGTTTCAAAATTCAATTTGTGCGTCTGGTCAACAGGGAATTTTCGATAGTAAATACATTTTTGGGTCGGTAAGGTGACTTCAATGCGCGTTTCCATATGCGATGAGAGAGAGTGAGTGAGAGAGAAACAATATGGGCCAGAATGGATGTCGTTGTTGGTGACGGCTACATTTGATTGAATTAAAACGATAACAAATTGTAATTACAAACATATGTACGTTGTTTGTGGAATGCCTGGCGTGGCCTATGCTATTAGACTAGAATAATCTAACCTGGTCTCGCGTCGCATTGCTTAACTTTATCTGCCTTGGTTTCGTTAATGGAATTCAAAGTCTGATGTTTTCCCGTTGATGTCCTTCATCAGAGATGTGCAGGGGAGGTCTTGATTTCATAAAGGTATCATAAATTAATGAGACCTTCGCGAAACAAAGCCAGCTTGCACTCACAAAGAAATTGTAATTGTTTCACTCTCACAACCATGTTACATTGAATAGTGAACATTAATAAAGTGATGCTTGTGTAGTGCTTCATTCATATACAATTCTTCTATAGTTTAAGTTTTATTATGTTTTTACTTACTCAAACTGTTTGAAAACTCCCTATTATGTATTTTGGGATTATCTTATGCAATTTTTCATCGTTGTAGCCATGACAAAATCATGAATGCATTCATTGGACGTTTTACGCATATGTTCCTCATTTTGTCGTTTCATTGAATTTTTTATCAATAAACTGAAGAAAATGTGACAATGCAATAAAAATAAATGATGAAGGCAATTATTAGAATATTATTAAGTAAACAAAATTTTATAAAGTATCATTAAAATTCCTTCGGTTAGTGTGTACGAATATGTATTTCACTATTGCCGCTATTCATGAGACTTCCCATATTTTCACGCAAATTGGATATTGGTGAGGTTTACGAGTTATGATGTAAATGGTGCGGATGCTGCGCCCATTACGGATGCGGAGAGCTTAAGTGGAGCTCAACGATGCAAAGAAAACTGAAAACTCAAGATGGTATCATTGAGCTTAATAAAAAGATTGAATAGATGAAAGAAATGTAACCAAACTGGTAGAAGATGTAGCTCAGCGGAAAAATGAAAATTCCTGCCTAAAAGCAAAATCCTATCAAAAGCGAATAGAAACCACATAAAATAGCAAAAACCGAATCAAAAGAAATTGTTTTGATAAAACTTATAAATAATGACTTATGTGTTTAAAGTAAATACCTTTTCAATTGAGGATTACAAAATCCTTACAAAAGGAAATATTACCTGGTATAGCTTTGAAAAAAAAAGTTCTATTACAGGCAACGTTCACTTGGTAAATAAAGTTATGTTTATCAATATTAATACTAAGAAATTACGTTCCAAAAATCCAATAAATTTAGCTTAAAATATAAAATCTGTCAATGTAAGCATTAGTGTAAGCGTAGTCATATTTAGTGTAACCATCGTTATAGTTATTATTATGTACGTAGACTAATTCAAAATGAAATAAAGGAACTGGTTTTAAACCACTTAGCGCTATCAACCAACTTAAATGGAAAACTAAGGATCCTCTTGACATGTTCTTTTTAACCTTCGGTGCCATGGAAGATGTTAAATAGTTACGTGAAATTAAAACTACATATTTTGAATTCAGTTGTCATGATCGAGCCAGTTAGATTATTGTTGTTGATATCGCAATGTGAGCTTTGACAGACGCAAAGATAATGCGATCTTATGATACTTACATATGTATATATCTTGCCTTCATTTTTTATTTATTTATTTACTTATTTAAAATGGCATTGACAAAGAAACTGTCAGCTTAAAAACAAAAATAAATGTAACAATTAACACTTAAAAGTATAACAAAAATATAAATTGAAGTGAACTTAAACTAAAATAAATTAATTACAAAAAAAAAACAAGAGAAACAAACAATAAATAGGAAAAAAAAAACATGAAAATAAATAAATAAAGATAATATGAAATATCATCCTCTGACCCGATGGGGGAAATTTATTTGCAAATAGTAGCGAGCTATGCCCCTACTGACAGCTATGTGTGGTCAGAGACATATGAATTAATAAACTACAATAAAGCAGATGGTAAAGGTGACCCAAATCACCGACATCAAGTTCATCCAGCCTGCAGTGTGATCAGGAGTCCCGTAGGCAGCGAATGACGATGGTATTAATCGATGATGGCGATATCTCGGGTGAGAGAACGTGATAGAATTTATTATGTGATGTGCATAAAACTCGGAAAAGATCGTGTAGGGCATAGTTAGTAGTGCATCTATTCAATGCTAAAGGAACAAAATTTCTGGTAGGACGACTGGGGACACAAAAGTTTAACTGATTCAATAGCTCAGGATAATCAATTTCCCCAACTATGAGCTTATGAAGAAAACTAATGTCTCTACCGGTGTCAGACTGGTTACATAATTTTTGCAGAGCATATGTCCTTGGGATGACCCACTGGATAGTTGGATAAGTTTCCCCCCAAAAATTTAGAAGTTTCCTCTATTTTTTACAGCACATGTTTCACTGCTTTCAAGTCGCTCTAGTTCATGGAATCAATGCGATGTATTTAATGTTTACGATTAGAATACTACAGACATTGTAAAAAAATGCTATTCCATCTCGTCAAACAAGCACACTTTAGACTCAACTCGAGCTATGAATAGTTATAGTTTCTTGTCGAATCATTAAAAACACACTGGCAAGAAAATTAAACGTCATTTGGAACTCACTGAAGTAATCAGTATGGCCCCAAGGATGAAAAGTTTGGAGACCAATGGTCTAGGATAATGTTTTTATACTAAAATCTTCCCAGAAAAATATGCAGTCGATTAGCGAAACCCCCATCTAAATTGTTTTTGTTTTTTTTAAGAAAATCGCGAAGATACATAGTAAGTATTTACAAATTACAAATTTCACAATGTACTTCTGTATTTTATTTATCAATTTGGCGTGCAATTATTTCTTTACAAAAGTGTCGATGTAATTGGTGTTAGTTTATTGAAATTTGTGGGGTGTGTTGATGGAAAGGATATAGTGTATTGGTTGAACCGATGTAGTGTAGCGGCGTGTGCAGCGATCCGATGGAGCCAGGTGTCAGCGTGGTGATCCAACGGCGACTTTCAACTCAACGTGATTATTAAGCGGCGGCAGGCGATGACAACGTAACACAAAAAGACAAACGATTACCTCACGAAATTAACGTAAATACTACAAAGACACAGACAAATTTATTTGTTATCACCCAGATCCAATTCCAAATATGGCGGTTTTTATTCTCCTTGATCCTGTTATTAATTCCTTTCCTTCATCTGCATTTTTTACCAGCTACTCTTCTTTTCCATTAACCCTCTTTGTTTTCATTATTATTCTTATCGATCATCAGGACATCCAGGCATGTAGGACCACCATTGATTTGACTGTTTTTAGGAATAGATTTCATTTCATGAAGATAATGCACTTTTTCACCGTAAACTTTTTGCTGTATTATTTTGCAAAGTAATCTATCTGCTTTATAATTGAATTGGAGACTTTTTTATCCGGGCACAATGATTTTTTATTTATTTTGATATTCCGGAAAATTAATGTAACCATGATGGTGCATCTTAACGCAAAAAAGGCGTCCGAATGGGAAGCGATAAATTATATCCATATCATTCATATTATACACCTTCCCACCCGCCACGCGATGCTATAATATTGGGCGACACCGTGCTATAAAACTCTGCAAGTATTTTTATATGTAAAAGCTTAAAAGCTGCCAGAGTGAGAGCAAAGTGACCGAATAGTTTGGAAAGCTAGTAGAAGTTTTAAGCTCGTCTTACTATCGCCTCCCACACCAACCTAACCTAACCTAACCTTAGTCAAGTTAAGTGTTTTGTTGTGACAATTGGATCCTTATAAATCAAAAAATATTTTCCGAAAAGTTCAAAGTGTTTTTTATGAAATTAAATAACAGATTCCATTGGATAAAAATATTTATTAAGAAATCACCAAACTACAAAAATTATAATCATAAAAAGATCTGGATATACTCGTATTGTGAGGGGTATGAAACAAGAACTGACAAGAACAATAGAGGTCAGAATATTGTGTTGTGTTATTTAGGTTTTCATTAACTTTCGAAGACAAGTGTGTTGAATGCACAAAATCTTACAAAAGGACACAAAACCACCATCACACAGTTGTGATTCTATAATATTGTCGTTGTGATTTACAAGGTCACAGCAATGGGTGGTGTGTGCACCCAACTAATAACAACATTACAACCTCACAGCATAAAGGCAGAAAGTAATCACCACTTGAGCACACACAACGCAATCCGGGGACTAATTAAACTTAAAATCCCACAAAAGCATATAATGCTCATTGACACTCGTACTCAGCGAGTTGTGTTCTTGTTGTTGACAACAAGCAGCCCTAGAAGGCGGGGATATGTCTGAGGCATACAGTATATGCTACTGATTATCAATTTAGGTTGTTGTTGTTGTTGTTGATGCTACAGACTTGATTTGTGGTTCTAATATTGTATTAAAAGAATGTATGTTAAACTTAGTTTGTGTTTGTTTGCACTACTTAGTACGAGTATATAACAAAAATCATTACTGGTTGCTCAACTGACTCAATTCGACTCGACCCGACTCACAAATGTTTTTTGTAGATGTGATCGTTCCTTTGACACTGTTAGTGAAGGCCATTTTGTTTTTAGCTTACTGTAATTTGAGTTCAAACAGAATTTGTTTCTCAAAGAGACATTGAGAGAATATTTAACGATAGCATGAGAGGGCAAAGGTTATTGTTGTCCAAGGAAAATAAATAAACTATAAGTACCAATATTACAATGTATATAAAGTGAAAGTAAAGAGCACGCAAAATAAAAAGTAACTTTAATGTCAGTCGTTAATTAAACTCAATGAGATGAGTTCATATTATCCTTTCGTTTGACTTGCGTGTTTATGCAAAGACTGATATACTGATAGATGTTTGATGAAATGAAATGGAATAAAATGGAATGGAATAGAATAGAAAGAAAGGCCAGTCAAATTCGAGCATTGAGCTACATTAATTTTAGCTCATCACAGCAAAAGTTTATACAAGTTAACAAAGCAAAACGCAAACAAAGCAAACACAAAGGAAGCCAAAAAACGTAAGAAAGTATAAAAGAAAGATAGACCAGACCAGACCAGACCAACCAGACAGACAGATAGAGAATCCTTGTACAAAGATATATAGTACTGTATATAGTAATGCTCCCATCTAAAAGAGAAGAAACATCATCCAAAATGCAGTTAAATGATGCGAGTATGAACACACACAGTGTGATTGCTTGTACGCTTCAAAGTTCCTATTGAGGACAATGACACATTCACATGACATGGCATGGCGTAGTATGCCCCCTCTTCACTCACTCACTCACTCACTCGGTCAGTCTGTCAGGACAATTTGAACTGGACCAACCAAGAAATTGAGCGAAAGCTAATATTTTGTTAAAGTAAATTCTAATCTAAGATACGAGTATGTAGTAGCTATCGTTCTTCTCTGCCCGATTCCCTTTTTTATGCTCTTTTCTTGTTTTCAAATTGTTTCTGTTCGTGATGGTGGTGGTGATTGTGGTGATGATGGTGGTGGCGACAATCAAATTGTAATTTATTCGTTGACCTTATTTGGCTTTTAATTTATGCGAAACGCCATATATCCTTAAAACACTCTTAAGTGTACAAGCATAAGAGCTCATTTATTTCAACAACGACTACGACTACATTAAGAGCAAAAACAACAGCAACAAATATTAACACTTTGATACAATGTATCGACTCCAATTCCTCCCACCTAACTTCCCTCAATCAACAATATTCTACACAATTCTTTAACTTTCTTGCAATTTACGTCAATATCAATATTTATGCTCAAAAGAAAAGTATCTAGATAAACTATCTGTATGTGTTCTCCACCATTGAATGGGTTTTTTTAAGCGAACGTTCACACAGTGTTTTTAGCTGAATAAAACAAGTGCTTTCTGTTTTGGTTATACAGCAGAATCCCAATACATAATTGGAATTTTCAAGGCAACAGCATTTGTTACGAATTACAGGGGTATACGATTTAATGAAGTTGAAATAGATAAAATACAAATTAACGGGGTCATTTCAGATTATGTTCGCATATTGTTTAACTTTATTAGAAGTAAATCCATATCTATTGCTTCGTTTATACGATAGCTAAATCAGAATTGACTCAAACCGGATTGACTTTTTTTTGTGTACTATGGAACTGAAATTTGGATACATATCCACCAACAATATAAATTTCAAGACCGCATAATGAATTTGTAACTCACAGAAAGAGACATCGGAGACTCCATAAAGTATACATATTCTTGATCAGATCGACGAAACGAGTTGATCTAGCCATCTCCGTCTATCTGTCTGTCTGTATGTATGCACTTGTACCTTAGTTTTTAAGCTTGACAGTTGAAATTTTGCCCAGGGATTTTTCTGTTCACCATAGCAGTACATTTGTCGGAATCAGCCAATTCGGACCACTAGGAGAGGTACCCCCCATACAAATCTGAATCCAAATTAAAGTTCTTTTTATAAAAACTTTTTTGTTTTTTGTTCTGATACGCCTCCTGACTGGAATATTAATTCTGGAAGCTTAGACAATCCTATTTCTACGCACCTACGGCGGCATACGTATCTATATCATTGACTTACTTTGCCAAATTCAATCGAAATACTTACACATTATATAAATCAAATCTGAAAAGTTATTTATATAAATTTAAAATGCATCAGACCGATTAGAAATGATCAATACAATTTTTGAATTGTTCATACTTCATGAAATGATTATTATAATTCAATACAAATATTAAATTGCCTTTGCATGCTAATTAAGAATATGTACATGTATTCATTGTTTCCATTGCATTTCCATAGTCTGCTTCACTATGTTATTGACTTTAAATCATTTAACTACATATTAATAAGCGCTAAATAATTTAGATGTTTTATTATATTTTATTGTTGCATATGAAAAATATGACATTATATATTTAACTATTAGTTCATTACTTATAGATACCTATACTATATATACATACTACCAATAGATGCGTTTAGGGTCCCGATCTGTTGCGAAAACGATACCACTTAAAATAGTTTCATATTTACATTGCCCGATACTAAATTTCACACCATTGCAGAGAATTTCGCTATTCCACGGCCATAATGAAATGAAATAACCTCTTTGGTTAAATACTTCAATGTAATAGTTTTCATTCCTTTGAATAAGAGTGGGGCTATTGAATGGTATTTCGAACAAAGTATGTTCATGTCCTATGGAACCTTGAATATTTCGTATTGAACTGGTATTTGCAATTTTTGAGAAGCTCTTGTTTTTTATGCACGCGGAAATACTGTCCAATTCATGCGGTTCACGCTGAAATTGATAAATCAATTTTATCTGTATAGCCAACAAATAAATGTTTGCATCAACTTTGAATGGTAGAAGGAATCTTCTCCTATGTCCTAAGCATCTACTTTCATTGATGGCACTAATGCAAAAGCGCTTAAGCTTCTTATTTTCAATATTGCCACGATCACGTTCAGATTGACAGAATCCTTCTGGCATTGGGGAGTCATTAATATTTGGACTTGAAATTTTGAAAAGTATTTCCATTGCTTCACTTTGATGCAGTAATATAGATCGTGCTGGTCCCTCCGCAAATTGTTGTGGCGTCATTGCGAGGAAGCGAATTTTCTTGACTGCCTGACGCAACAATGCAAAGTCTATTTCGTTGCGCTGGAGATCCATTATATTGTGTGCACTACTGCATATTTGAACCGATTTAGAGACATCCGCTGAACTCGAATCCTCTATTACCTCCACTTCCTCCACTACTACACTTGGATTCTTAGAACCAGCATCTTTTTTGTCAAAGATATTCTTTTCAACATTTAAAATGACACGTTCGTTTGCATATTTTAATAAACAATTGAATAAGTCCAATTCTGAATCGACATTTAAACGTTTCTGGTCAAGAATGACCATCAATGTGGACAAATCGATGTCCATAATTGATGGATCTGCTATAACTTCTCGAGTATGAGTTACAAAAAACTGAAAGAAAAACATACAAAACATATTGTAATTATCGCAATTTAAGTAGATTTCAACAATTTTATTTACCTTCATACTCCTTTCCATTAGTTTTGGCTCATCAAATAATTTGCCAAACTCATATGCACGACATGCATACTTTGGACTTAGATGAGTCGAAATGAAATCTTTACATGGTTGAACCAGATGTGGCAGCATATATTTCGTGGCTAAATAACATAATTCGATTGCCATATCAAAGGAAGCAATATTAATGCGATCTGTATAGATGTATTTGAGCATGGCTTTAAATGCATCTGGCTGTACATCGGGTATAACGATGGAATCATTCACTTCTGGTAAGCTGCCATAAAACATAAGTTCGAAAACAGGCGATGCCATTGCCAATAAAAATCGGTGTCCGGATATTAAACATTGATTTGGCGATGTACCTACGAGAAACCTACAATCTGCCAATTTTCCGGATTTCAGTAGGTACTGACCACGATCTGTTAATTTTGTAAAATTAATTTGCCAATCTACATTCATAATTATGATTTTTTTCTTATTTTTCTGGGTTAAGGTTAAGGTTATGGACTTTTTTTTTAATATTCCTTTATATTAATAGATTGATTGGTTAAACACTTTAAAGATCTGTTTGTCACTGGTTTGATTTCAATATTTTTTTTCTATTTATACGATTATTCTATTCTTTTGGTCGGACTTGCATTGCCATGTTGGTCAGGTAAAAAGAAAAGAGATCCTTTGTGTGCGTCTCTAATTACCCACCCGTAAATAATGCAAACATAGCTTTTATATTTACGGTTCTCAGAATTTTGGTTTGTCCTTTTTTTTTTAGAAAATCAAATGAGTTTTCTCTGAATTTGTTAATTGATGGTCATTAATAAATATGCAGTGGCGGCATAGCATGAGTTGGCACCCGGTACGGTTTTCCATAATATAAAAGAACAAATGAATTACTAAACGTGATTACGTGACTTTATTTTGCTAAAATATTCGATCATATTATCATAAATATCTTCCCTGTCCTTTTCAAAGGACGACATGGAAAGATTGGTAATGCGCACTTGGTCCATTGTGGATCTTAAGAAAGACTGTAACAATTTTAATTTTGAGAAACTTCTTTCACAAGAGACCACTGAAACACACATAGTTAAAAAAAACTTTATGAACAGACTCAGAATAGTCCTATTGTATTATGAATATCAAAAGCTCCAAGGTAGTCCATTGGACCACTTTAAGAAAAGAAAAGATGGTGGCTTTCAAGTGGCACCTCAGTCGAAAAATCTGCAAAATAATGTCCTCTGTAAGCAAAGTTTTAGGCTGAACAGCACCAAATGTTATGAGAATGTCATCTATTGCCCTGTATTTTGTAGTTCTCCGTAAAATCTATCAAGATATCCTAACATAGCATTCGCTGCCGTTCTTCAGGCAAAATTAGTCTAACATCTGGGGCCAGTTGTCCTGGCATACGTTTTCCGAATCTTCCCCTCCCTCTTTTGCCAAATGAAATATGCAAATCCTCAAATATGGAGTATTAATTCTGGAAGCTGATGCCCAGATGTTCGTATATATGTACTTTTGTGTCTGATTAACTTCTTCTAGGACTTCACACCTAAAAGAAAGGTAGCACAAAAAACTGAACTAACACAAAGCTGGTAAGAGTGTGGATGCTGTTTCTCTGGGATCACACAAATCTTCGATTGTCTCTCAAAATTATTCTTCAGTAGTTCAACAGCGTCCTCATCTTGTCTCTACTTGTCTTTTGACCGATATGCCTACAGTTTTCATTAGAACTTCCCATCGATGTATGGATGACGAAAAGAACGTGTAAACTCTTTCTAGTGTTCCGAAGAAAGTTACACTTGAACTAACACTTCCGAAAGAGTGCACTCCACATGGATTTAGTGAATGATTAGCTCAAGCCATAAACAATGCTTAGGATTGTGTTCTTTGATTTTACTTTTACATTGCAACAATACACAAGCTTAAGAAGGCTTGGTTCCCCAATTTGCTTGTAAGCACTTCATAAGCATAAGGTTTCGCTGCACAACTCTGACTCATACCCCTAAGCCCGATAAAGATCTATGTCCAAGTTGTCACTCTCCAGCTGCGTAAAGACATTTTCAGAAAGTTTGGCTAATTTCTTTCCATCTGTAGGGATAAAACCTAGGAATGATTCCATCACTTAAACTTGATCGCCTTCAATGTGAACATATCTGATGGCAGAATTCATCTGGTCAACAAACTGATATGTCTAGAGTGCTAACAAAAAAAATTCCGAAACATTTAACAATGTTATTTTTCACCTCTTTCCCCAAAATGTTGAATTACTCATTTTGTATGTCTTTGGAAAAATAAAAATCTAACCGTTTTCTTTTAGTACGGGTGATAGAATGATCAATTCTCAATAGACTATTTCTAAGAAATTCCCTCAATTGTCTGATGAAATGCACTCTCATATGACAGCAGTTGTACAACAGCAACAACAACAATTACAACAATATCAAATCATTCACTCGCATCACATCCGTGGAATACTCATCAATTGTCCTTAAACCGTTTGAATAGTTTACAGTGCAATAACAACAGTAACGGGTTATCCACAGGGACCAATTCATCCATATTCCCATTCAGTGCATCACAGTTCTTCGCTGCTTTCCTCATCAGATCATTTATTGGCAAGTATTAGCCAACATAATACGGCAGCATCTGCTGCGAACTCCTCGTTACAAGAGAATAACTAATAGCATAAGAATTCACAGCAGCAACATCTTCAGCACCATCACAGACACCAACATCAAGTCACAATTCAGTTAGCTTTGCATCGTCGATCGTCACCAATATCCAATTTGCGTGAAAATATGGGAAGTCTCATGAATAGCGGCAATAGTGAAATATATACTCGTACACACCAACCGAAGGAATTTTAATGATACTTTATAATATTGTGTTTACTTTACAATATTCTATTCTAGCACAAGATAATCCCAAAATGCATAATTATGAGTTTTAAAAAAGTTTGGGTAAGTAAATACATAATAAAACTTTAACTATAGAAGAATTGTATATGAATAAAACACTTGCAGATACCCGAAATGATGAAATTCTGTATTGAATTTACTATCTCACGTTTAAATTAAATAAATAAATTAAAAACAGAAATTATATAATAATATCATAATGATATTAAAATTAAATTAAAATTGAGATGACTATATGTATTTTGAGGTTGTGGGTATCGAATTTACTAGAGAGACGGAAGATATTTTAAAAAAAAATTCGTTAAAAATGTTACAAAAATGTAATTGTGGGTATCTTTATACTCTTTTTGCGTTCTCATAATTTGTTGAGACTATTGATACTCACAAACCTCATAAAAGATTATGATTACCATCATAATTGCCAAAAATTATTAATTATAACAAATTATTTATTACATTTCTGCAGTTAATTCCATCAATTTTTTTTTTTCACTTGTTTTTGGAATTTTCAATTATTTGTTTTTATTTTGTTTGTTTACATTCACTTCTGTATAAGAGAACAGCTGATTTGTGTGATTTATGAGGTGCAAATGAAATTCGTATGTAATGTACACACATATACACAGTCTCATAAGCCTTTCGTACAGGAAGTGAAAGAAAGCACGTTCAATAGTGAAATTGCTTGTGTTTCACAGACAATGAGCAGATCGAATGTGAAGCACAATCAATACACAAGCTTCACCACTTTATTCAAGTTCACTATTCAATGAAATATGGTTGTCAGATGTCAGATTGAAACTATCAGGGTTTGAATTGCTGGCTTCAAAATAGCGACAGCATAGAAATATTTACTTTATTTACATTTTTTCCAGTAAAATAAAGAAGTAAATTGCAGCCGCTTACTGTTTATGTGGTTATCAACGAAGAAGAAGCGAAAAATAAATTTGAAAAGAGATATGATAATTTCGTATCTTTGTTTGACCGGAGCGGCGCCGTCTTTTGAAAAATGTAAAAAGCAAAAGGGAACGCTCCGTTCATGCAAGCAATTTCATATCTCTCTTCGCCTTCGCTTCACTAGCGAATGATGCGTTATTTTACGAACTCTTAGTAAAGCAATTAAAAATGAATTGAACATAGTCAAGCAATTTTAATCCCTGGAAACTATTATTTTTATACTCTTCACGCAGTGAATAGTATTATAAGTTTGTCATGAAGTTTGTAACACACAGAAGGAGACATCGCAGACTCCTTTAAGTATATATATTTTTGATCAGCGCGACGAGACGAGTTGTTCTAGCAATGCCCGCGTGTCCGTTTGTTCGCTAGTCCCTCAGTTTTTGAGCTAGAGAGCTGAAATTTTCTACTTATGTTTCTTTTTTACCAAACGCTGCACATTTGTCGGAATCAACCGAATCGGACCACTAGGGGGGTACCTTCCATATAAACACCCTTTTAAATTAGAAAACGTTTTTTTTTTTTTTTTTGACACTATAAGTGTCTGATAGCCACCAACCTTATAAATTTCAAGACCCTCTGACTACTAGCAGGGGCGTGAAGAGTATTCAGCATAGCCAAAGTTAGTCTTTTTTATATTTTTATTTTTTATTTTTTTGTGATCGCATGCAGACACTGTTCTCAATTTATAAGACCTTCATAAAACAAGACATAGTACATACATATATGGTGCTTTTTCCGGTACTATTTTTTGGCCTGTTTTATAATTAATGTAATTAAAAATACTTTTGTGAGTGTAATTAAAAATAATAGTATTAAAAAAATTGCTTAAAAAATAATTAAAGAAAAAAAATTGGCTCGATACTTGTTATATTTGCTGCGTGGTGGACAGCCAAATTTTAAATTGTATATTTTTTTGTTTGTACATATTTTTCTGTATTTTGATTGTAACTTGGGCTTTTTCAATTGTCAGCGTGTTATATCCCAAATATAAGCTGCAAGATTTTCAGTTTATAAGTCTAGAAAAAATATATGTAATATGTATATATGTAATACATTATATGTATACATAATTCATATCATTGAATACAAATAACAGTGTTGTGATTACTACTTGCAAATGTAGCAAAATAATCAAATTCTATGTTGGCAAAGCAAAACTGCTTACAATTGACAATTTGCATTTTGTTATTTTACAACAGGGGCGTACGCAGAAAAATTTTTCGGGGGCCTTTAGTGATCAGGGGGGCCAGTGCGGTTCATCAGATACAGAATCGAAAAAAACGTGACGATTTTTATTTTTTACTCAATATTTTACTCTACATTTTTGCCCAGCGCCGCTAAAGAAGTTTCACTTCAAAAATATTTCAATTTTTATTCACATTTCGGGGGGATTTGAACCCCCAAAAACGCCTTGCGTACGCCCCTGTTTTACAACAACAGTTTTCTGTTTACTAAAAGATGAACCAAGCGCAGTTTATGTGCGAAACAAAACATATAGAGTAGAGATAACAAAGAATAAAAACCAGGGCTGGGAAAAAAAAAATCTAACAAACAAATCTTTTTGAGGAAGGTTGCCATTCAAGTGACGAAAAATTCAAAATATTTTTTTAGTTAATACATTCTTATGTAGATATGTAAGTTTGTACATGTGTATGTGTATGTATACATAGTATACAATGTGAAATGAAATGAAATAAGAGAGAACATTAATGAAACTCCCCGCACCAATTTTTAGATACTGATAGGAAATACAATATGCCAGGGAATATTATACATTCTATTATAAAAAGGAAAGTTTTATAGATAAAAATTTAGAACAAAAGTTGACAATAATTCTCGTTGAATAAAGCCAGCATAATTGAGTAGATGCACGTAGCCCTGGTTTTAATTTTTCTGATTATCTCTATCCTCTTTTTGTTTTGTTTTTTTTTTTTTTTTGTGTATGTACGAGTATGTGTTTTCTAAAGTGACTTTGGTGAATCCCAGTATAAGTCATTCGCATCTGTTGTTTACAATTGTGTGTATTGAGGAACTTGAATCAGACTCATAGTACATAAAGCATTTCACAACAACAATTTGTACCCTTTATAAAAGATCCATACATTTCCATTGGTTTGCTTATAATTCTCAATTGACTTATGCTTCAGTTTACTTAAGTAGTTTTGTCGTTTATTCAACATTTATTCAAATCAATTACAAAAGACTGAAGTTGTTTGTTTGTGAATGAATATTTGAGAAAACTTTCAGTAATTTTTTTGTAAAAGTGTTGTTTTTGTGCAAGTGTGTGTGGTCTTATATGATTCTAAATCATTATTTAAAAAAAAAAGATATTGGTTGTTCCAATCGAGAGACTAGTTTGTCATTGTAAACATTGTGTTTTGTGACTCTCGTGCGGTGAGAGTGAATTGATGCCCCAAACTGTTAGTGACTCTCTTGCATTTAGTGATTTTCAATTACATAACCACGCATTGGAGGAGGATACCCGTGTCTTTATAAGTGTCACTGTTTTTAATCAATTGTGTGACATAAAATAAAAACCAATAAGCTAAGTTAAAAAAGAAGCATTATTACATTACTTAAAATGGCAACAGATTGGCAAATTAACATTACAACAATAAAAGATCGTAGCCAGTACCTACTGCATTCCGAAAAATTGGCAGATTGTCGATTTCTCGTAGGCACACCGCCAGATCAATGTTTAATTTCCGGACACCGATTGATATTGGCCATGGCATCGCCTGTCTTCGAACTTATGTTCTATGGCAGTTTACCGGAAAATGATGCTCCCATCGTTATACCCGACGCACAGCCAAATGTATTTAAAGCTATGCTTGAATACATCTATACAGATCGCGTGAATATGGTGGTAACCTATGATGAGACAAGTGAATTATGTTATTTGGGCAAAAAATATATGCTACCACATGTGGTTGAACGTTGTACTCATTTCTTATGGGCTGACTTAAGTCCAAAGAATGCATGTCGTGCATATGAGTTTGCCAAATTATTTGAAGAGCCACGTCTAATGGAAAGAAGTATGAAGGTAAGTTTAAAAGTTGAAGTGAAATATATCGAGTTTAATTGAAACGATTATCTTTCAGCTCATTGTGGCTAAAACTCGAGAAGTTATAGCAGACCAATCATTTATGGATATAGAATTTTCAACATTGATGGCCATTCTCGATCAAAATCATTTAAATATTGATTCAGAATTGGACTTATTTAATTGTCTATTAAAATTTGCAAACGAATATGGCATATTAGATGATGAAGACAAATGTAACGCAACCGATGTTGGTTCTGAAAACGCAAATGATGTCCTAATGCAGGATATTAACGGGGATCCTGACGTTGCGGCAATGATCCATTTAGACGAGGATGAGCACAAAGTTTCGAGTTCAGCGGCAACCTCTACATCGGCTGGAATGTGCGGCAATGTACCCAATGTTGCTGATGAAGTGGTTGTCGTCGTCAGCGATTCCTCTGGAAATGAAAATGGTTCTGAGAATCAAAATGATGTTGTAGTAGAGGAAATGAATATGGAGTCTGAGAATCCAAATGATGTTGTAATAGACGAAATGAATATAGATTCTGAGAATTCGAATTCAGCAGCAGCCTCTACATTGGCTGAAATATGTGGCAATGTACTCAATGTTGCTGATGAAGTGGTTGAGATCGATAGCGATGCTTCTGCTTCTAGAAATGCAACTGAGTCGGCTAAAAATGTAATTAACTTAATGGATGTCCAGCGCGTCACAATGGACGAGGCCATGTTGCGACAGGCAGTCAAAAAAATTCGCTACCTCGCAATGACCCCACAACAATTTGCCGGTGGGCCAGCACGCTCTAAATTACTGCTGCAAAGTGAAGTATTTGCAATACTCATGAAAATTTCAAGCCCAACTATTAGTGAATACCCAATGCCTGAAGGATTCTGCCAATCAAGGAAGCGCGATCGTGGCGACAGCGACAGCGACAGCGACTACGAGAATCGTTATTTTATAAGCGCCTCAAATAGATTTGATAGTGACTATTACAATTCAAACGTAACTGATTCGTGTCTATCGTTTAAAGTTGATACAAATATTTATTTGTTGGGTATACGAATAAAATTCAGACTTTCATCTGGTCAGATAATCGAAAGTGGAGATTTCTCTGCGTGCTTGCAAAATTTGGAAGGCTCACAAATCTCATGTACCAATTCAATAGAAAATGTGACTGATTCACAGCTCGACATCACTTTCAACAATCCCGTTTATATTCATCACAGTCAAATTTATTTAATTCAGGTTACCCTTAATAAGATTTGCCATTACACAATGTCCACATGGGATGACGATATGGTCTGTAATGTTGTTAAATTCAGTTTTTATGCGGCAAATCTAGATGAATCCGACCAAAGTGGTAGTCTTATAAATAGTATTATATTCTCAACATAACATGATGATCAAATAATATTCATAAGTAGCCATAAGTATTTTGAATTGTTCGAAAATTATTTAAAAACACAAGAAGATGAACAAAGATCTACACTTAAATTTATGAATTCAAATTTTTATTATGTATTAAAGAATAAACAACATTTAAATTAAATGGAATTTCATTAATTAAACGTAAAAAAAAAATATTCTAAACATTAATTTTTTGTTTTTTATTAATACAAGTTGAATCTGCAACTACCTTCAGGAGACACTAAGTATTATAGATTTGAATAACTGATGATGATGACGATTCCTGACTTGTATTTTACTCCAGTTGACACAACAAAAATGCGCACATACTAACACAAAGTTTTATATTAATTAATCTACATACATGATTTTTACAAATACTTAAGCTAAACTACATATTCTATTCTGTTACAAAAAAAAAAAAAAAAAAAAAAAAACTATTGACTAAATGTTTTTCAGCGACTTATCCACATTTTTGTAATATTAATACATATATCCTTGTAAATGGAGCATTTAAGATTGGTTCTCATATACTTTTTGTCTGATGCTCTAATCATGTTGACTATTGTAACCAATGTCGGCGAGTATCAAAAACTATTTGGTTAATATGTAATAGGAATTAGTGCTTAGTTGCAGTTGTAGTTGCTCTATGTTTCTGCTGCACTCGCATTATTTTGTTCGCTTAAAATGTAGCTCACCCAAACACCACAAGATTTTGTACAGCGAATTTTTGCATTTGTTTTGCAATGTAAAACAAAAAATAGACAAATTAAATCAACCTTAAGAAATTTCATCCAGAAACTCCCCTTATAATAGTTTCAGTGTTGGCAACTTGTTGATATCGATGCTAAATAAACTATATATTGCTTATATACATACATTATATACTGCTTATATACGTACATATCGCACCGTAACTACAAAAGGTCACTAAAAAATAAATATCAGACTTTTAAAGGAGTTTGGGGATGATCATTATATGTTGTTTTTTAACAAAAACTTAAAAATTGAAAATTTTGATTTAGTGACCTTTCGTAGTTCGGGTGCGATATATAAATAAATGAATCCAAAGTATAATATTTTTATGACAAATTCATTATTTTGTAACTTTAGAATGATATTTACAAATTTGAAATATGAAATGTGAAAAGATTTGGACGGGATAAGTAACCCTGCGCAATGTTATTTTAAATCAACAGATAAGAACATAAAATGAGCAAAATATAAAAGAAGATTCTGTGAGGTCAGCAATTATTTAAAAGTCAATTCATTATTGAGCGTCAGTAAAGAAATGTTTATTTTATACTTACGAGTATGTTATCAGATAGTGGTGTTCAGTTGCTTTTGATATTGTAATGTTCGTTTTACAAATGAAGTCAATTCTGAATTTTAATTTCAGTAGGCTACATAAGAAAGCTTTATAATAAAAAGTATTTAATATTTATATATATATATAATATTTTAATAAAACAAAAAAAAAAAACAAAAAAAAAAAACAATGTTGTATCTTAAAAATTAGAGCTGCTAGAAAAAAAAAATGTTTTTTTTTTGAAAATAATCTATAATTGATTTTGTTGCCTTTCGTAATGTAAACGATTTCTATATGAGGGTAGCTGTGTCTCAAAAACTACAGATTCTAGAAAAAAAACTGAGGACAAATTTGAAATCAGTAATCTCAAATTAGTAAATGACCATCAAATATTTCTTGAAAAAAAAATAAAAATAAATTTATTTTGTTGCCCTGTGTAATATAAAAAAAAAATCCATAATTCAAAAACTAGTGCTGCTAATAAAAACGAAATAAACATTTCGTGATTTCCTTGATTGGTTATGTTAAAAATTTGAACATTTAAGTTTTTTGTTCGATTTAATACTGGGTTATCTATACACTTATATAATATAAAAATGGAATTTGTATGTATACTCCATATGGACTCAAAAAGCGCTTTACCGATTTTGATGAAATTTTCAGGGAAACTCTACTCTCTATTTAGACTATGGTAGTGTAGTTAAGTATAGTTTGTTGCAAATCAGACAACCGCAAGAGGTAGGAATTGATGAATTAAACTTTGCATATTAAGTTTAGAGACATATTTTCAAATCAATCAAATAGTCTATGTCAAACACCTCCAAAAAATATATTAAAAACCAGCAAAAATAACTTTGGCTAGTACGAAGTTGTAATACTCTTCACAACCTTTTAAATATTCTGATTATTGTTCTAAGTTCATGTTTTGTATGGAAGGTACCCTTCCCAGTGGTCCGAAATTTATATGGTTGGTGGATATGTGTATGTCAAAATTGCAGTTCCATAGTGTTCAAACCCAAAAATTTATTTCTAATAAGAATATGAATTTGAATGTGGGTTTGTATCGGAGGTACCCACTAGTGGTCGATTCGGCTGATTCCAACAAACGCACATACAGACGGACATGGCAAAATCATTTTGTCTCGTCGAGCTGATCAAGAGCATATGTACGTATTTACTATATGGGGCCTCCGATATTGCCTTTAGTGTGTTACAAACATCATGACAAACTTATAATACGGGGAGTAGCAACGTGCGCCAAGTTTAAAGGAAAAATTTTCTTCTATTGTAGATGTTTTTTGTGCAAATTCGCTTCGCTTCACTTCACTTCATGTATGCACAATTTTTATTTCGCGATACATAGATAAATGCTTTGAAATGGAAAACTTATGCTAATCGTAATCTTATATCACCATATTGCATTTGACAGTGATACATGGAACGTGAGTTTGTTTCTTTAATGCGGAAAATAACATTTGGCAGCTCTTTACTTTTGTGAACACTTTTCCATTTTGTTGAGAATGTATAAAATATAAAACACTTTTATGTCACTTCCAAACTTAGTAGAACATATCAAAATATTAAATGTACAAAACTGAAATACTCAATCTTAAGTGAGGAAAATTCAAATAAAAATAAACATAAAGAACACCAGGAAAACATTCAGGTGAATAGAAAGGTAAACACCAAACTTAGATACTCGAGTGAGGTAATCAGTTGCAACGACTTATATGTTATAGAGGAGGCTTATATGTTGTCTTCACGGTTCATTTCAAACGGATGAATAGAAAAATATAAAAATAAAAAATAAAAATATCAGACAGTCCTGAGTAAGGTGACACAATAAAAAATAAAAACCAAATTGGGTTACCTGTTTTGAATCAATTATGCACATTTTGTAGGACAAATATTTATTTTTTTTTTTTTTTAATATTGTATTTTTTCGTCACAGTATTTATTTTCAGGCACATTTTGTATCAGTTTCTGGAAATGAGTAAGTACTTGGAATATTATTCTAGTCGTGTTGCAATCTACCCCACGGATCATCTTTGGTAGTGGGAACAATATCGAATTTTGAAAGCCTCCCCATTTCCAATGGCATCAGATTTTTATTCGAATTGAGGTTTGGGATTTTGGTTAATAACTCCTTCAACTGAAATGGTGACTCTAACAGCCGATTCTACAAAATATGCTTTGTGTCATCATCATTTTACTTCAAAATATTTGGAATTCAGAAATGTGTCTACAAAGAGAGACCCTCTATTCTATATAGCTTTTTCAGTGCAGGCTGTGGTATGTATTTTTTGCATTTTTCCCTAAGAATTACCGTGGTTTCGGCTTAAGCTCTTCTGGGTTTTGGTTTGGACCTGGTAGATGGCCTTGGGCCCGTGATTATTCATATTTACTTAGAAAAGACAGTAATTTTTGAATTAGTAGTTCCACTGATTCATTATCCCTATTAAAACTTTTTTAAATTTGATAACACGTAGATGTTGGAAGTTGCAGGACGTTGCTATTATCTTTTTCCCTTCTCCTCTTACCTTCAAATGTCGCTAATCTCTTTTTTTTTTGTTTTTTTACAGATTCTTGGTTACGCCTGAGAGCCTTTTACACGGTCAGACCAGTCTAAATCCGTTATCGACCTGAAATCCAAACCAATAACAGAAACGGTGACAGAGATATATACTTATGGCCATACTTATGTGTCAGTCCATTTCGATGAAAAATCGATAAAGAAAATATTGTAAACAAGAACAAAAAGCGTGGTTGAGTTGAACAAATTAATGCAGCTACGTGGAACCACGATTTTATTTTGTAATTTATTGATATAAATAGTAGTGCAATAAAAAAAAAATCGAATTAATCTACCATACATCATCTATAATAGGATTATTTCGTAGATATTGTATATTAGGGTAATATACTTGTTGATTTATACTTTAGAATTTATTGTTATTTTAAATAACTTTGTGTACATTTTTTTTTAGTTTGTATTTACTTAATTTTTTAGTTACTTCAACTTTTCTAGTAATCGAAGATCTCGGACAGAAACTTATTATACTTGTTAAGGAATTTAGATGTTTCTGATTGAAAATACAAGTATATTTCATTGTATAAAAATGAATAGTGGACGCAATTGCAGAATCTCCTCGTGCGACTTCAAATTTCTCTTTAATGTACTTACGAGTTATTACAAGCATCAAGCAAAGTGATAAAACTCATAAATCTTCCCACTACTATAAATGGAAATCCCCTTTTACTTTGTTTATGTGCTTGCTTGTTATTTTTATTTCCAACCACTTTGGTCACTTCCTGACCGATTATGAAGAAGATACATTTTGATTAAAGAAGCCATTTGTAGACAAAAACTTCCTTAATTTTATACAGATTTGATAGCCCATTATCTTTACTAAGCTGAACAGGATGGAACGTGTGTTTATCCTTTCCACTTAAACTCAAGTGCTTGAATGAATATGTATTACTTATGAACAAAAACAACAAGAAGAAGTTTAAAAACTAAACTAAAATATTAACTTTTGACACGCAACTCATGATTTACAAAACCAATTTGGCAATTTGTGTTGGCTGCTCTTTCTTTAGATTGTATTTCATAGATGCAAAATTTTAATAAGCTTAAAAACATTGGCACATTTTATTTCTATGTTAACATCATCATCGTCATTAAAATTATCATCATCATCATCATCATCAAGATTGTGCCCATCCGATGTGGATGTGTGTCAAACGACAAAGTTTTGCTCCAATTTGAAATGCTTAAAACGACCAAGTTTGTGCTGTGTCCGTCATTATCATCTCGTTGGCTTTTGACTAAAAAGTTTCATTATTGTTTTATTTTTTTCTTTTTTTGTTATTTTCTTTAAGTCTGAAGGGCATCATGTTTCGTTATACTTTCATCTAAGTTTTGTCTGTTTTCATCCGTTAGACAGTTAGTGGGGTTGATCGGTCGGACTTTCTAGTCTTCTAGGTTCGTTGGTTGGTTGGTTGGTTTCTTGGTTTGGTTTCTTAATGGTCATTTCGACGTTTGTCTATAAAACTTTGTTCTTAGTTCATTTGCACAGTTTGGTCTGGATTTTGCCAGAAAAAGGTTACATTGCTGTCTCCCTTTCGTATTCGTGGCTTTTGCTTCCCTTAGTTTTTTTTTCGTTCTTCTGTTGTTAGACTTGTTGCTTAATTATCAAATTGGAGTTAGAACATTAAATTGGTATTCAATTTCGTAAAGAAACGAAATGAAAAATATAAATTTTTCAAAGAGTTGAGACTTAGTACTTACAACGATAATAAGGGAATTTTAAAGAAATTAGAAAAAATAATACAAAATATTAATAATTTATTTAATTTTTTTTTTTTTTTTGTTTGTTGATGCCTCACATTTTACGTAAGAACTTTAATTCTATCAAGATTTTTCGCAAATTGCAATATAATAACTGGGAAATAAGTTATTGAAGCTCAAAAAACGGGATGACACATAAGAAACAAATGGCAAATAGATAAAGTTGCATCTACTATAATTTGGTTTAATCGAAATAATCAATGATTGATTTCTATACGTTGGTATGTGTGAAGTCATGAATTATGCAATTTACAAAGATATAAACCAATAAGGCTCATAATGATTGACAAGTTGATCGGCTTGTCTATCCTCTTCTAACCATTTCAGGTTTCCTTATGATTACTCAATGTACTTATTAATTTTTTTTATAATTACGAGTACAACAAAGCAATAAACTTGCAACAGGAATCGAACGGATATGACTAAATCGATTTTGTTTTTTTGTTATGCATACTAGGAGTTAAAAATCTTTGTCGCTCTGTTTTAAATCAGCAGCATTCAAGCGAAAGGTGCTCCGGACTCTCCAAAACTGTGCAGTTACTGCCATGTAGCATGCATGCCCAGTTGCGAATTGACTAAATTCGAAACATACATCACTGGAGTTAAGCGTCGCTTCAATCTGCAATATTTGGGATAAGCAGGTGAATCCTCCGTGGCTCTTCACTAGTCCACTATATCGTTTTCATTCGTAATATTGGCTGCTCTTACATATTATGCAATATCATTGAATACATTTCGAATATATGTACATATTTATGTATTTACTCTACTATCCTCACCAAACATCAGACCAAAGTCATACTCGTAGTACTCGTACAGTTTGCACTATGCAAAAGTGTTGTTTGTACAGACAAGTGTATTAACCATAGATGCTGTAGACATATTTATTTTTAGAGAAAACAAACCAAATTGTCATTTTAATTGCGATGAACATTTGACATTTAAATTATTTGCGGTTTAAAGCAACATCCATTTGCCTACAGATTTAGAGATATGAATTGAGGGTTAAGAAACCACATGCATTCGAGTACAGATACCAGTCGAGTGAATGTTCAACTATAGAAATAAAGTTGTGTAGGTGTATCTATCTACAATTATTGCAAATGCATATGTACAAGTATATATTACATGTATTACATATGTATATATTATATAAGAAATGCAGTTTATCACTTAATCAACAAAATGTTCTTGTGAATGAGCAATAGAGCGTTAATTTAATATTGAGAGATATAACCATATATACTTACATATATTTACATATTTGTGTCTATTCCATACAATTATTGGAACCATAAAATAGAAAGCAGTTACACTCATATGTATATACTCGTACATACATATATGCAAATGTGGTGGACAACAATTAGTTTAAAGTGCAAATAATGCGGTCACTATAATCACCATTCATCCATCCATCATATTCAATTTCATCAGACTTTCCTTTCGGTATACTAAGTATATTCGTCAGCCTGTGTGCTTACTATTTGTATTAAGCGCAAAGTTACAAAATACAATTTTTCATCGCTTATTACATTTTTAAAAGGATTGGTTCATTTTTATACCATGTACATGTAACATAAAGAAGGAAGCAAGGAAATGTATAAATATGCAAATAATTATCATGATGACGATAAAAAAAACTAGGATCCTTAATAAAATAATGATAATTAAATGTAAAATTAGGACATACCATTTAAACGCATTCTAAGATCCTTTACACATATTTTTTTCATTTGAATATCCAGTTCCCTTCCTCATACAATTGTATTACCAACATCTTACACAATTTTTGAGATATCAGATTGACATTTTATTCTATTCATTCATTCACAACCTCCTAATACGTGTAATCATAAACTAAGTTTTACCCTTAAAAAATACGCGCAATGTATTTAAACTTTTACAAAGTCTTTGTAGACTTTGTTGGTATTAAGAGAGTTTAAAATTAATTTTAAACTAGCTGTGCCCCCACGTGTTGCTGTGGCTTAGGCTGGACAAAGGCTATTAAATATATAAGTAGACTGGACAACTCACCCACGAATTTGTGTCCTCTCACGTTTAGTCCAATCTATATGTTTTGTACAATAAAATTGATGGAGGTGATCAATAAATACAGCAGCGGACATCAATCAAACCCGCTAGCATCCACTCTCGCTCGCTGCTATACTAGGGTCTCGTTAGCACCCTTTGAGTATGGAACCCAAAAAATGAAAATTATACATTTATATACTTTCCCTTCCGATTGATGACGGTTGTTGTGTTGTTGTATGGGAATATGGTATACAGCTGTGGGGCTCTACTTCACACTCAAAGGTTCTATTCAATGCATCTCCGTAGACTAGTGGATGCATCATGGTACATCAGAACTCCAAACATACATAGAGATCTTCAGGTTCCATGGATCAAAGACGAAATTGGCAGATTCACCAGAAAATATGTATCCCATCTAGAAGCACACCCTAACGAACTTGCCTCAGGTCTGCTAGTCACTGGTAACAACACCCGCCGACTCAAGAGGAGTCACCCCCTGGACGTACCTTTAAGGTTTCCTGAAAGTTATGTGATCTGCCACTATTCACTTTGATAATTAATTGTTGTACTTCTCCCATTTACTTATGGTTAAGTCTGGTTCCTAACTGATTGTAAATTTATATTTGTTAAAAAATAAAAAAATAAAAATTACTATGCAAATAAATATTTATTGTAAATTATCGTAATTATTTATTATTATTTTATCACAAATCACAAAGTTAAAACTCTATGAAAAAGTTAATTTTAAGCTTAAGTCCTTTCATTATTTATTTTTTTATGAGTTGAGTGATAAAGATAAATACATACAGTATATCATTGAAACTTTGCCAAATTCAAATACTTAAAAATAATTTAAATCAAAGCTGAAAAATAATTTATATAAATTCAAAATGCATTAGATGAAATTTAGATGTTTTACTTATATTTTTTATTGTTGCATATTTATAGATACTTATGTATACATAATACTATTTGATTAAGTTGCGTTAAGGGTCCTGATCTGTTGCGAACACTATACGACTTATAATAGTGTCACATTTAAATTTCCCTATACTAAATTTCACACCATTGCAGAGAATTTCGCGATTCCACGTCCATAATGCAATAAAATAACATTTTCGGTTAAATACTTCAATGTAATAGCTTTCATTCCTTTGAATGAGTGTGGGATTGTTGAATGGTATTTCTTATTTTCAATATCGCCACGATCACGTTCAGATTGACAGAATCCTTCTGGCATTGGGAAGTTAATAATAATTGGACTTGAAATTTTGAAAAGTATTTCCATTGCTTCACTTTGCTGCAGTAATATAGAGCGTGCTGATCCCTCCGCAAATTGTTGTGGCGTCATTGCGAGGAAGCGAATCTCCTTGACTGCCTGACGCAACAATGCAAAGTCTATTTCGTTGCGCTGAAGATCCATTATATTGTGTGCACTACTGCATGTTTGAACCGATATAGAGGCATCCGCTGAACTCGTATCCTCTATTACCTCCACTTCCTCCACTACTACACTTGGATTCTTAGAACCAGCATCTTTTTTGTCAAAGAAATTCTTTTCAACATTTAAAATGACACGTTCGTTTGCATATTTTAATAAACAATTGAATAAGTCCAATTCTGAATCGACATTTAAACGTTTCTGGTCAAGAATGACCATCAATGTGGACAAATCGATGTCCATAATTGATGGATCTGCTATACCTTCTCGAGTATTAGCCACAATGAGCTGAAAAAAAAAACACAAAACATATTGTAATTATCGCAATTTAAGAAGATTTAAACAATTTTTTTCATTAGTTTTGGCTCAGATCAATATCCCAATCTATTTCCATTATTATGATTTTTTTTATTATTTTTCTGTTTTAAGGTTAAGTTTTTTTTTTGAAGTGAAACTTCTTTAGCGAAGTGTAAGTCCAAAAAAAGCGTTGCGGAAAACAAGATGATGATGCTTTAAAGGCGCAGAGGGGATAAGTTTTTGCTTGTGCGTCTGTAGCGTAGAGAATAAGTGTTTGTGCATGAGTAAGAGGGAGAGAGAGATGCTTTACTTTACTCTCTGGTTTAATTTTTTTTTTTTTTGATAATAATAGATGGATAGACTTAAACACTTTACGTATCTGTTTGTCAGGGGTTTGATTTCAATATGTTTTTTTTCTATTTATACGATTATTCTATTTTTCAGGTATGTGCGTCTCTAATTACCCGCCCGTAAATAATCTTTACTGTTCTCAGAATTTTGTTTTTCCTTTTTTTTTTTGAAAATCAATTGAATTTTCTCTGAATTTGTTAATTGATGGTCATTAATAAATATGCAGTGGCGGCGTATAATGAGTTGGCACCCGCGACAACATGAAAAGATTCGTAGTGCGCAGTTGGCGCACTTGGCTCATTGTGAATCTTAAGAAAGACGGTATCAATTTTAATATTGAGAAACTTCTTTCACAAGAGACCACTGGCTCTTGCCAGTTTCAAATAAGTTATCTGTCGGACTGAACTACGCTTAAGCTACTAAACAACTCCATCAACCGGCTAAACAAAAGCTTTTGCGTCAACAACAGTTGCAACGACATCAACAACAGCAGCAAGTCACGCGTCCCACATATAATCAGAAACAAAGCAACTCAACTCCAATCATTCAGCAGCAAGATGGAAATGTTGGGTCAAGTCATCTTCGTCATCCCACGTCTAACTGTGGTTATACACAGTTCTACCCATCCTCTGACTGCTCTCGACTGTGGTGTCTAGCTTTGACAGACTTGCTGAGAAAATCACTTCCTTGATTGAGATGCACTCCAAGATGATGGAGATGCTCTTCGCCGTCCTATCCGATGAGTCGATCACACCTTAACCTCTCCATCTGGAATGCTGATAGTAGCGGTCACTTCCATTGACGTGATGCTCATTTCTGAAACCCATTTTTGTATACCCACAGTCTTTTAAAATGCAGGGGTATGATTTATAGAGTCAATCATCCGGATGACAACGTATGCGAGGGTGGCTGCAATTCTCATCCGTTCATCTCTTCTTCACTAGGACTCCAGATGCAGTGGATTTTGCTGTCTACAACGGCTTAAATCCATCAGCTCTATCCATCTCTGAGACAGCTGACCTCAGTGCGGATCACATACCACTTTCTGTAAGAATCAGCCTGACACTGGATAACTATAATTGCTTCCCTAGGCTACTTCCTCCGCAAGCAAATTTAACGGACTTCCAGCATCACCTTAATAATCAGATCAATCTGAATGTCGAGATCAATTCGGCTAATGATCTAGAAGACATGATTGATCTATTTAATTTTAACAATCGTGAAGCTGCAGAACTGGCTACCTCAAAACAACCACTTTATTTTGCCATCCCTCCTCAGGCTCTTTTACAACCTGAGGTCCTGGAACTGGTGAGATACAAGCGTAGATTGACTTAGATTCATGAGATCACGTAATGAACTTGATATGGTGGCATGGAGGAGAGTTGCCCGGGAACTAACTCTGACGATGCAAAAGGTTCGTTCAGACTTCTTCAATGATGTGTTGATAGAACCTGTGGCGAGCTACCAAGTGGGTGAAATATCAGCCACATAGGCACGCCCCAATTCATGGTCCTCAGAAAAAGCTGAAATGTTCGCGGATGAGCTGGATAGTCGCTTCACACCAAAAAAAAAAAAAATAAAAACGCAAACATATAAAGCTGTTTATAGAAACGAGACTTGTCGAATACATCCCATTTTGTTTTTAAGAGATCAATAACCACACCATCCAACAATTCTAAATGTTCCTAAATGTTTATCCTTTAGAGATAATACAATCAATTAGATAGAAGATTCTATACATGATACATAGTGATTATACAATATATGTATATTATAAGTACTTACCACGAAAACAACAAAATTCAAAATGGAATCTTTATTTATGTTACCGGTTTGAACATCTATGGTGTCTATCATTAGCAAAGGATATGCAGCACAAGTGATACTACCCAATTGCCAATAAATCTCTCGTTCAATACTCATCACATGAAAAAATATTTCAACTCTTCCCAACTTTGCTGCCAATGTAAGTGGTGTCAAATTTTGGACATTGCGCACATGAATATTAGAGCCAACTTCATAGGCTACATCAAACATTTCAATTTTCTCATAAATGACAAGCATATGAAGAATAGAATTTCCATTTGTATCTTGTGAATCTGGATCAGCTCCTCGAGCAAGAACTTATCGAAAACATTCCTCTTGCGATAAACATGCGGCGAAGCTTAAAGGATATTCGCCCCAATAAACATAGCCATTGGTGTAACACCAACATATTCATGGTCAGGAGAATCGTAACGTGAAAATTACTGATCTTCGGAGCTCACCACAGCACCTAAAAAAAATATAGAAATTTGTACATTTCTTATTAGCATTGTAGTTGTACACACCTTTCTTGGACATCAGCACTGGCATCCAATAGACATTTAACCATTGCCGGGTCTTCATTGACAATGGCAATATGTAGGACACTTTCACCATAATATTCATCACTCATGTATATATCAAGTATAAGTTTTGGATAGAATTTTAGCAAACGATTGGCAAGATCTGCATGGAGAGCCGAAGCATTGAGCAAGCATAAATGTAATATGGTTTCACCTACAGCACCACGCATCTTTATATAAATAAAAAATATGATCCTCTTTCTAAAGATGATATACCATATGTTACTATAATTAATTACTTACATTTAAATTCCAGCAAACAAAACGATAAAGGCTTTTATTAGATATATATTCAGCTTCAGAAACTTCTGGACAATAATCATGTATATTGAAATCATCATCAGGATTATCCAAAGCTCTTATTTCGGGTAACTGCCTGGTACGTGGACGATCTCTATTTCTAAGTAATATTAATTTTGAGATTGGAAAGTATCGTCCTTGTCCTTTATTGGAAAGAAATGGTTATACTTTTGTTTTAATGGCATGATCAATTTCAGCAAACTGTTTTGTCTGACAAGCACGTTTCATCATATCAACTAGTAAGCCCCCTCCCTAAATTTTATATTATATTAATACTTTTTTTCACATATTAAACTCATGATGTATGTACAAACCTTTAAATTTACGAATTTGTAAAGTGCTTGGGTTGAAACGCCTGCCTGTTTTTTGACACCACTAGTAACATTACTTTCTGTATTACACTTTCATTTACTTGATTTTGACTTTATGTATTGACAATCGACAATCTTATACACTGTTTTTTCTACTTTCTATTCAAAGTTTTAAGAATGCAAATGGCTTAGCAATGTAAATAACTTTACAAATCATCATGAGTCATAATTCTAACAAAATATCCATAGTATGTAGTATTATCATATCCTATTTATAATATGTATAATATAGAAGATGTGTGGTTTTGTTTTATGGGTTGGTGTACCGCATTCACTAATTTTTATTCTAAGATTTGAGACAAGGCGGTAAGAGTACCCTCTCTCTGTGTTCCCAGCACCCATGTTAAAAAAAAAAAAATTAGATCATGTTCAGTATATCGTGCGAAATTGAAAAAATACATATAGCCCTAGTTTTTATATTTTTTCTATCTCTCCCATCTATTTTTTTTTTTTTTTGTTGAAGTGAATTTGTGGACCATTTGCTAATAGAGTAAGGCAAGGTTCCCCTCCAGTGTTTACCACTTGGGCAGCATCTTGATTTATTTCATACTTGACTTGGGTTGCGGGTTGAACAAACCTAAACTTCCTCATCAAAACCAAAATGTGTGAAACTATCGAGCATGTTTCTTCGCTACTGTATGCACATATAAGTAAAGAAAACAAAATTGTAAATTTTTTTTTGTTAGATCTAACGCGTTCAGTCTTGGATTGCGTTTACTTTTATTTGGTTCATCTTGGGGTATCATCAGGTAAATAATGTGAGAATTTTTATAGTGGGTAATTTTAGTAAAGAATGTTCTTAACTCATCCCTTCGAAAGAAGGTCTGTATGTAGTTTAGACTTCACTATCTTGAGACTTATTGGATCGGTTTTTGAGGGGGTGTGGATTTTTGTATGTTTATGGAAAAGTTTAAAATCAAGATAATAATAGTGGTCGATATACCAAAAGTAGTGAATCTGCTGGACTTAATAAACTCGTCGTAGGAATAATATTTCTTCAAAGTTGGAGCGCGGAAAGTTATATATTTTAAAAATTTTGTATGAGCTAAATGTTTTGTTTTTTCAAACTATTGTATCGTAGTATTATTTACTCGAATAAGAAATGTCCTATTCAGGGTTTTAACCATATTGTTATTTGTTATATTTATATAAAATTTGTTTAGTAATTTTTAGGTTTATTATTTATTATTTTTGGAAACAAAATTTTATTCCATTATTTTATATTAGAATTTTCGATTTTCTCGTAATTTAATTTTAAAATTTCTTTCCCGGTTTAAGTGATTTTTTTAATAAATTTCTTAGAATTTATAATTTTTTGTATATGATTATTTTTATTCTTGGTAACGGTTGCGTTGTTGATCTCTTTTCCTATCTCTTCTTGGTATATTTTAGTTCCTAAAGCTATGCTCACACCAGGCGAACGCTGGTGTTGATCAAGTCGGTTTCGTTGTTTCAAAAGGCATGCTTCACCAATACTTCTCTGATCCTCAGGTGGAGCGATAGCCATCCTTAAAGCTATTAAGTTTGACCTCGATCAGACAAAGGTAAACACGTCACATGCAGCGAAAGCTTATCCACCTTACACGGCGTACGGAACTTCTACAACAACAATAATTTACTATGTGAAACCCGTCATTATTGCTTTAAACAGCAAAACAAAGTAAGGCTTCTCTGGACACCTGGGCACATTGATATAATCGGGAACGAGCACGCTGACAACGCTGCAAAGTTAGCAGCCCAATCTCCTTGTATTACCACCATACCGAGAGTACCGAAGGATATCTGGTGGCACATACGTGACTTAGTTAAGTCCTCAGAGATTGAGGACCAACCCCAATAAGGTACCAATGCGATACCCACCTTCGTATAACCGTAGGCACTGCAAGATTTTAACTCGTCTTAGAAGAGAACACAGCGACCTAACGTACAAACATCTTCTCAAAGAGGAAAGTAAGCCCAACTGCCTGTACTGTGGAGGTAACTTTTCCATTAAACACCTACTCGACGACATACACATACCTTCAATCGATAAGAGCTGATGCATTTGGTCAATCTTTTCTCACACCTGATAATACAATTAAAATATTGGAATTCTTAATGAACGGAAAACTTTTAAACCGCTTATAAATTGTTTAAATATTGAGTCGAAGCCATAGCAGCTAGCACTCTATATTTTGTTTGCATTAGTTATTATATTATATTTTTTTTTTATAGGCATAATAATTAATAACATTAAATAAATAAATAAAAATAAAATAGTTTAGTTTAGTTTTAGTGTTTTACTTATATTTTATTGTTGCATATAAAAAATGAAACATTTTACAATATTCTAATAGATAAATACTTCGCAAGGGTTGTTTCCTTTCTTAATATCAGAATATTCTCTCTATTACAGTTATTCATAGAAAAAACAAAAACAACAACTTAGACATAGTTTATTTTTATTGTTTATAATTTTTTTGGTTTTTGTATTTTTTTTTTTTTTTTTTTTTTTAGCCTATTTGGTATTTACCGTAATTATCTACTATTTAAAAAAAAACTAACTAAATCGGTTAAAACTTATGGGCGCTAGAGGGATACATACATATTTTTCTTTGTTTTGTATATATATATATATATATATATATATATATATAAATTGTGCTAAGGATCTTGCACTGTTGTGAATACGATACCACTTATGGGACTATCATCCTTATACTTTCTAAATGTAAATTTTATACCGTCGCACATAATTTCACGGTCCCATAGCCATACAGAAATACGATTACCTTTTTGGTTATATATTTCAATATGGTATTCCTCATTCTTTTGTATACGAACAGCATGGTTAAACGGCAATTCGTACAATTTATATTCATTTCCTATGGCACCTAGCATCTTTTGTACTGAACTGGTACATGCAATTTTTGAAAAGTTCTTGTTTTTTATGCACGCGGAAATACAATTATCAATATTACCCTGATTTTTATAACACAATTTTATCTGTATACCTAACAAATAAATATTTGTGTTAACTTCGAATGGTTGACGGAATTTTTTAATACGTTCAAATCCTCTATATTCACAGAATGCGCTAATGGTTAAGATCTTAAGCTTCTTATGGTCAATATCGTGACGATCACGTTCAGATAGACAGAATCCTTCTGGCATTGGAGAGTCATTAATATTTGGACTTGAAATTTTGAAAAGTATCTGCATTGCTTCACTTTTCTGCAGTAATATAGAGCGTGCTGGTCCCTCCGCAAATTGTTGTGGCGTCATTGTGAGAAAGCGAATCTTTTTGACAGCTTCGCGCAACATAGCCAAATCTACTTTGTTGCGCTGGACATCCATTATATTGGGTACACTACTCCATGTTCGAACCGTTGTAGAGGCGGTCGTTAAATTCGAATCATCAAGCTGCAAATTAAATATTTTCTCAGCAACATCTTCATCAGTCCAAATTCCTCGCTCGTTTGCGAATTTTACTAAACAATGGAACAAGTCCAATTCTGAATTAATGTTTAGTTGTTGCAGATCGAAAATGAACATCAATGTGGAAAAATTAATATCCATGAATGATGGATCTGTTATAACTTCCTGAGTATTAAGCTCAATTTGCTGAGAAAATCATATAAATAAGTATATTATAATTATTGTAAGTTTACTAGATTTGCAATTTTCAATTTACCTTTATACTACTTTCAATAACGTGAGGCTCTTCATATAATTTCGCAAACTCATATGCACGACACGCATTCTTTGGACTTAGATTAGCCACCAAGTAATTTGAACATTGTTCAACCAGATGTGGTAGCATATATTTCTTGGCTAAATAACATAACTCGATTGCCATATCAAAGGAAGCAATATTAATGTGATCTGTATAGATGTAATCGAGCATAGCTTTAAATGCATCTGGCTGCACATCGGGTATAACGATGGGATTATCCTTTTCTGTAAAACTACCACTGAACATACTTATAAAAACAGGCGATGCCATGGTCAATAACAATCGGTGTCCGTAAATTAAACATTGATCTGGCGATGTGCCAACGAGAAACCGACAGTCTACCAATTTTTCGGATTGCGGCAAGAACTGGCTACGATCTTTTATATTTGTAAGATTAATTTCCATTATTACGAATTTTTTTAAAATTTTTCTGTTTTAATTTTAAATGACGGTTTTTTTTTTAAAATATTATTTTAAAATAATAGTATGTTGAACATTTAAACACTTCAAATATCTGTTTGTGACTGGTTTGATCTCAATATTTTTTTTCTATTTATACGATTATTGCATTACCATGTTGGTCAGGTTAATAGAAAACCCTTTGTGTGCGTCTCTAATTACCCGCCCGTAAACAATGCAGACATAGCTTCTATCTTTACTGTTCTCAGAATTTTGGTTCGCCCTTTGTTTGGAACACAAATGAGTTTTCTCTGAATTTGTTAATTGATGGTCATTAATAAATATGCAGTGGCGGCATAGATTGGCAAGGCGCACTTGGCTGAATGTGGATCAAAAGGAAGACTTTATCAATTTTAATTTTGAGAAATTGAAATTTGAAATTGTATTATGAATATCAAAAGCTCCAAGGTAGTCCACTGCGGTATCCAAGTGGCGCCTCAGTCGAAAAATCTCCAAAATAATAAAATCCTCTGCAGAAAATTAATTACAAATTTGAGTCAAATTTTGAAGTATACCAAAAAGTCGGGATATAACCTGTGGCGAGCTACCAAGTGCGTGAAATATCAGCCACATAGGCGCGCCTCAATTCGTGGTCCCTAAGATCAATGGCTGCGCACAGAGTCAGAAAAAGCTGAAACGTTCGCGGATGGCCTGGAGAGCCGCTTCACACCATTTAATCTAGCTGATCCTGAGGGAAACAGCTGAGGCCCTATCGAGGAATGATCTGGATCAGAATCCAATCAAGCACATCTCAACAGAAGAGGTTGCGACTCATATCCGGAGGCTGAAGTCTAAGAAGAGTCCTGGACACGACCGAATTGACAACAAAGTGGTGAAAGCCCTACCTTGGAAGGCGGTGTTGTTACTAACACTAATTTACAACTGTATGCTGCGGATCTGTCATTTCCCCACACAGTGGAAATGCGCAATAATCACCATGATTCCAAAATCCGGGAGTCTTGTCACGTCATACAGACCGATAAGTTTGCTGCCAACGTTCTCTAAAATATTTGAAAGAATATTTCTATGTAGAGTGTTGGCAGTAAAGCGAGTCCAGGAAGCCATTCCTGACCACCAATTTGGCTTCAGATCGTAGCACGGCACACCAGAACAACTACATCGGGTCGTACAACACATTCTATCTTCGTTTGAGTTGAAACAATATTCCTCCGCAGTCTTCTTAGATGTTAAGCAGGCCTTCGATAGGGTCTGGATTGATGGTTTACTACACAAACTCAGAACGCTCCTGCCTGGCAAGCAGTACCAATTCATCTGCACCTTCTTGAACAAACGTTCTGTCTCTGTGGCAGTCAGAGATAGGAAATCCACCACCAGACGCATGAAGGCAGGCGTTCCTCAAGGCAGCGTTCTCGTTCCGGTCCTATACTCACTTTTTACCTCGGACATGCCAATAATTAATGATGATCAAGCAATTGTTGGTACTTAAGCCGATGATACGGCTATAATCATCAACTCTGAGTCTCCAATTGAAGCGGCAGAGAAAGTAAACCATTACTTAGTAAGATTTCATGCCTGGGCCAAGCGCTGGAATATAATGATCAACTCAGCCAAGTCCAGTAATTACACTTTCACCTTAAGAAAAGGTGTCTGTCCTGCTGTTAATTATAATCCAAGCTTCATTCCACAAATAGAGCAAATTCGTTATTTAGGTCTGATCCTGGATAAACGGTTCACATGGCGTGTTCATATTAAAATTGTCACTGAGCGATGGTACCAAAAGCTGAAGAAGTTAGACTGGCTTCTCTGGCCCTCAAACAAACTTTCGCTAAGTAATAAAAGGCAAGGTAGTCCTCTTTAAGAAAAGAAATGGTGGCCATGGTTTGAAGATATTTTTTATTACCCGACTACGGCGAAGCAAAAAGGTGTTTGGTTTTTGACCGGAATGTATGTGGGATGTTCATCTGTTCCCTCGTAACTTATAAACTACTTATCATAATTTGACAAATGAGGTGTCGTTGGAAGTGTCTTCACTGGTTATATATAAGCTATGTGATGTCACATTAAATTGAGTATGGCGCCTTCTAGAGGACATAAAGTTATAGCCTAAAAAAAAATTGTATTTAAATTGTACAAATCCATATTTGGGACATTTGGCAGCAGCTGTACAACAACAACAATAACAATTACAATGACATCAAATTATTCATTCGCATCACATCCGTGGAATAATCATCAATTGTCCTTAAACCGATTGAATAGTTTGCAGTGCAATAACAACAGTAACGGATTATCCACAGGGACCAATTCATCCACATTCCCATTCAGTTCATCACAGTTCTTCGTTGCTTGCCTCATTTGTTCATTTATCGGCAAATATGGCAGCATCTTCTTCGAACTCCTCTATACAAGAGAATGACTCCTCGCATCAGAACTCACAGCAGCAGCAGCAACATCTTCAGCACCATCACGGACACCAACATCAAGCCTCAATTCAGTTAGCTTTGCATCGTCCACAGCTCCACTTCAGCTCCTAACTCCGCATCCGTAATGGCCGCAGCATCCGCCCATTTACATCATAACTCACAGGCTTCAGCAATATTTAATTTGCATCAAAATAAGGGAAGTCTCATGAATAGCGGCAATAGTGCAATACATACTCGCACACCAACCAAACAGACTGACAGACGGATATGGATAAATCAACTCGTCTCGTCGCGCTGAATCAAGAATATACTTTATGGGTATTCCGATGTCTCCTTCATTGTGTTAAAAATTTCATGACAAAGTTATAATACTATTCACTGCGTGAAAAAGCCAACGTTGCAAAAAACTTATTAATAGAAACTTCAAAATAAGCAATGCAAATTATATTCAATCATATTCATGATTCGTAATAAGTTTCCGTCAAGGATTAAGTTTTTGAAATTAGTCAAGAAAATTATATAATAAATTATACGTAGGTATGTCATCTTGATTGTCTTTGGATAGAATATTAATCAAATCCAGATTATTTGTTACTAAAACCTTTCATGCTTCTATTCAATGACTTCGTATAAAAAATGTTAATCATAATCGTGAAAAAAATTAAACAACTTGAGGTTATACGCGACTATTTTTTGTTCGAGTTATGGAAATTGTAAAGAATTATCGGTCTAAACACTACTGCAACACGATTTGTATCGAAATGTAGAAAATTTGAGTTCTACATGTTTGAGTTATGGAAGTTTGATTGTACTTATTATTAAATTCAAAGGGAAATTCCAAAAAGACAGTGATTGTTTGGGTATAAAATGTTGAAGACAAATTATCCTTGTGATCTGTCATCAATTCCGAAAATAAAACCACCCTCGTACATCTGACCCCAAATAGTACAGAATCTTAAAAATCATTTCTTTCTTAACCCTGGATTGGTTTGTTAGTTTCGTTTTTATTTTTCGTATAGCTTCAGTTGTTGTGAAACTGTTGTTGTACGCAGGTCTGCTGCTTACTACAAATTGTGTAAGTTGGTTTCTGATTAATATGCGTCGTCAAAACGACGAATCATGAACTTTTGAGTGACTTTTTGGAGCTGTTCTTGAAAAACTAATTGATGGCTAATATGCCAAGTCATCCCAATTTATGTTAAAATTGTATTCATTTCTTATCCAAAATCAATTGGATAGCAGACTCCAAATGCATACTCTGACTACTCTAGTGCGAAATAATATTGGAAATGTTTTGTAAACTGTCAAAGAGAATGTTTAAATCCTGGAAAGAGAAGATTAACTTTGATTTTGCCGAAGTTGTAATACTCTTTAAGCACCTTTTATATCTTCTGATTATTGTTCTAAGTTAATGTTTTGTATGGGATGTACCACTCCTAATGTTCCGAGGGTCTTGAAATTTACATGGTTGGGAGATATGTGTGAGACACTTATAGTCAACAGTCTACCGTCTAAGCGACGAATGACAAAGTTATCATGCGCGTAATGCCAAATAAACTTTTGTGGGGAGCACTAAAAAGAACTTTGTGCCTCTTGTACAAAATGAGACTGGATACTCACAGAAACGATGTTCCTTTTTAGTTTATTATATTAGATTTATGACAGAAATACTTGAAATGAAATTAATGTGCCTGAAGTTCCTTTTATATAAGTTTTTATAAGCAATGTTTTTCAAGAGAAGCCAAATGAAGAGGCGCTGTGAAAAATTACTTTATAATTACAAGACATGACAAAAAACTTTTATAATATTTTATTTTGATAAAAATATGGTTCACCGTGACATCAATCATATCCTAACGGCATTTGAAAACAAAGAATACAGCTCCGCAGTCGTCCTCCTGCCCACTCCTGCTAACAATAGCTCCCTAACTAGCTACTTATGCGGATGATACCACCATAATCTGCAATATTATAATAACTCCATTGATACTACTACTGCTGAAGTTCAGGAATATCTCAATCGATTTTAACACTCGACAAAAAGGTGGAATATTGGCATAAACTGGGGTAAATCTGCCCATTGCTGTTTCACATTTAGACGAGATGTTTGTCCTACAGTTACGCTGGAAAAACACACATCTCATCCGCTTGCTATGGTAAGCTAAAACAATTAGCGAGTTACTGCGACCTAACAGCCAACTAAGCTTGAGCAACAAAGTATTGGTATACCGTACAATTATACGTCCCTATGATATCCAACTCTGGGGCACTGCATGTGCATCGAGCATAAAAAAGTTCAAACTCTGCAGAATAAAGCATTGCGTCGAATCACGAACGCTCCATGGAACGTTCGGAATTCTTCAATTCACAACGACCTTCGGATGCCTACAGTTATGGACGAAATTAATTTGCACAGCTGTCGCTACAATGACAGCCTGAATGTTCACTCAAACCCACTTGCAACGGCGGCGCTTATGCAAAAAGAGTTCTCAAGGAGAATCAAACGTCAATCTCCCTTGTGATCTTGTGACCAAATCTACATAGTCATAATTTATTTCCAGTTAGCAGATAATTTAATCATAAGCTAGTGAGTAAGCATAAACCTCTAATGCAAAGGCTATACGTCACTCATGTGCTGTTTAATATGTTTGACAAAAATATACCAAATTAGTTTTTGTAATGTTACATACATGAAGAATTCATCATTAAAAAAAAAAAAAAAAATTATTTTGATTTTTTCACTTGCAAACAAATGATTTTGTAGGCACAGGGTATCCCATAGTTGGGCCCACCTAACTATAGTAGACTAACTTGTTTTTTATATTTATTTATTGTATCTGCTACTTTTTGCTTTCATTAATTCACATAATTTTTTTTTTTTTTTCTTTTTACTTTTTTGTTAATTTATTGTATCTCCTATATAAATTTATGAATGGGACTAATAATAATAATAATTCAACTCTTATCAACTAATACACTTGTGTCCTTCCTGCAAGGAAGAGGAAGTGGGTTCACTTAGCACTACGAGCCTCTAAGTAAGCAAACGGGCTGGTCTATCGTTACGATTCAGACGAAATGAGCTCGTTGTATAGAAAAGAGCTCTGGCCAGGGGATTAACGTGTCGAGCTAGTTTGTCCATATAAAAACCTTTTCCCTTTGAACAATCATCTTTTACTGTTCTACTGTTGGTACTTCCAGGTTTTTCTGAATGTCTTCATTCCTTATATACCATGGAGCTCCTGTAATTGTTCAGAGTATCTTGGATTGTGCTCTTTGTATAACTTCGATGTTACTCGCCTTTGCGGTACCCCACAATTCAGAACCATATGTCCAGATTGGTTTGATAACAGCGTTATACAGCAACACCTTGTACTCAAGTCTCAGACCAGATTTAGAGTTAATTAGCCAATGGAGACTCTGTGCCTTTAGTTTCATGTACGTCTTTTTAGCTTTTATGTGTTTCCGCCAGGGGAGACGTCTGTCCAGATGAACACCAAAATAAGTTACCTCTTGAGTTTGAGGAATTTTATCACCATTTAACGATACTGGCTAGCATGTCCGATTATTTAATGTAAATGTAATGTGCTTACATTTCCGCTCATTGACAGCAATTTTCCAGTTAGATAACCACTCCTGAAGGATTATCCAGGACTGAAGATGCTTCAACTAGGCAATGGCAGCGGCTGATAATTGCAGTGTCATCGGTAAAAGTCGATGTGACAATTTGAGTAGATGTTGGAATGTCTTCAGTAAATAAAATATATAAAGTTGGTCCCAGGACACTGCCTTGGGGAACACCTGCCTTTATTATAATTTCATTTGTTATGACATTTTTCTGTCTTACTACACTTACTTACTACTCTTCTCTTTGTTGGTTAAAATTCTTTGTTACGTTATCATTTTTGCTAAGTATGTGTGTTTTTGTATTTTCCTTGTATCATTTTTTAGGGTACCGTACCCATAGGGAGTTAACGGGACCCTATTACTAAGCTTACGATGTCCGTCCGTCCGTCTCTTGCTCTATCTCATGAACCGTAATAGGTAGAGAGTTGAAATTTTCACAGAAGCATTGTTCTTTAATTTAACCTTTTGTTTAACATTTTTTTTTTTTTTTTTAGTATCCTTTGAGCTGTTAATTCTAGTATACTTTTAGGCTATTAAATATAAACATAATTTTATATTTTAAGCAAAAAATCTTGAACGATGGTAGGGAACCCTCCGTGTGCGAGTCCGACTCACATTTGGCTGATTTTTTTTTATTTGTATGCTTTTTAGATTATGTATTTTCGATTGTTTTTAAAAAAGAATTGGATTTTCAATAGAAAATAATGATGATGATTATGATGCTGCCTGTCTACTGTTGCATTATTGCTTTTTATCATATGAGTTTATTTCGTTTCCTACTCATTTAGCTTGTTTTTATTTGGTTATGGGATTGGCAATATTGTTGCTATACGAGTACATGTATTTATGTATATATTATACTAGTATGTATAATATACATTGGTATATACATATGTACATACAATATAAGTACTTACTATACAATTCAGGAAATATTTTGCGAAATACAAATAAACTTACGCCCATGCATATATGTGTGTGTGTGTGTGTGGGAGTATCTGTGAGAAAAGCACAAATATTTGTTTATGTTGCCGCATGCTGTTTTCGATGTTGAATATTCTACGTAATACAAATATGCAAGCACAGACAAAATTATTTGTAATATGTGTATACACGATATGAACTGTAAAGTCTCCCTTAATCGGACACTCTCTGAAAAGTCACTATTTTCTCCAATTTTACAGAAATTGAAGATATTTTAAAGGCATTAGGATAGGATTAGAAAAAGAGGCTAAATTTCACAGAGGCGAATTGTCTGAAAAACACATTGTATTGAATATTTGCCTATTGATAGCATAGACTACCTTTGTAAACATCCTCAGGGTCCTTACACATAACCAAATTATCACGACAAGGGACCTTTAAATGCATTAATTATTTATATTTCATATTTATTTTTGTTATTAAATTGATGGTCGAACACTTTTTGTATATTTACAAAAGTATTCAGTGGCAATGGTAGTTCATCCTTGCTATCAAAAATCACGTAGACTGGAATCAATACTTCAGAATCAAGCTTCTCGAAAGTAGTTTATCGCAGTAGTAATAGATTGTGCCAACTTAGAAGTCCATTTCCAATTTCGATTTTATATGTTTCAAAATTGAGACCCTAATTCTTTGGAATGAGATGCTGTAGTATCTTTTCTCAAATCTGATTATCTCACTAGGCATAAAATAAGTTTAGTTTTTAAAAAAGATTATTTTTTTTTTTTAATAAAACGCAAGCGGATTTTATTTTAACCAAAATTTTATTATCAACTGAAAATTCAATTGATTCAAGTAGTGAGGACATCGTTTAAATGGCCGCCACGGCTACGCTGGCATGCCTTCATACGAATGCTCCAATTTTGGATGACTCAGGTGCATAATTCCGGCCTTCATGGTTTGAATTTCGGTGCGAATTTTGTTCTTGAGGTCTTGACTCTTTACTGCATGGTAGACGTAGACGAGCGACATCAAGTATCCCCAAAGGGAAAAAAACTAATGGCGTTAAGTCCCATGATCTCGCAGGCGTTAATCCAAAAATGGGCTTCGTCGCTGCAGATGATTTTGGCACCAAAATGTGAATCAATGGCGTCGTGTTCGAGGGTCCAAGCTGAGCATATTCTGCGCTTCTCATGGTCCGAAGGCATCAATTTCTGAATTTTATACGGGTGCATTTCCAAATCCCGATGCAAAATTCGCTGAAAGACCAAGTTCTTGCGAACGTCGCGTAATCGATATTTTGTGTTGTTGGCGCACACTTTCGGCCGCCTCAGCGATATTTTCGGTCGACTTTGCTTCACGTTGAGGCTTAGGGACGGGAGTATCGAGCTTTGAACCGGTGGCTTTAAATTTATCAATTAAACGATGCTTGTTTCGCTTCTGAAAATGTGAATATTTTCCAATAAAAGCGCTTTTCGTTTGCCATATTGAAATTGACAAGTCTGCAAAGCATTTTTATGAAATCAGATGTCAAAAAAGTTATGGGGTTTCCAGATGACAGTATTTTGAAGTTAGGACATTCCTATTGCAATACCCTGTACCTTCATAAACTATTTAGGAGAGTATTTTGAATAGAAAATATTGTATTATAAAAGTTTATGGAGTCCATTCCGCAGTGGGAAGTTTCACTGTATGTGAATTGTTATTGAATGTTATCGATATACTCGTACATGTATGTACAACATACACAGTTATATATTTTCGTAGGATATACAAATAGAGTTTTTATTATCAATTCGAATGCTGAGACCACAAGTCTTTTCAGCTTAATTCCAAATATACACATGGTTTCACCTCATTATGCCCATCATCAACATCATTATTATCCTCATCCAGACCTTAATTATTTTCCATTTCATTATCTTCTTCAACGAAATCGTTCTCCTTTTGTTGTTACTCACAGATGTAAACATACATAGGAAATATGTATCTATATATTCTACAACGAATATAAGTGATATTTGTGGGGTTAATGGACCAAACTAAAACCGTCAATATTCCAAAGGGAAATACTTGTGACACTTTGGCAGCTTCCAGAGTCAACTGAATTGGGTGCTTGCGTGTGGTAAAATTGATTTCCCAAACTTTTTAGAACAAGGAGTAGTAAAGATAATGTAAAATAAGATTTAATATTTTATTTTTCAAGTTTTTATTTTGAAATTCTTTGACAACTTCAACATCTATTGGTTATCTCTTTTGAATGTCCACGTCAGTTTACTTCTACTGTATGTATGAGTATTCACCATTGCCATTATCCTTGTCCTTGTCATTAGTTTATTATCAAAATGCAATCAATATCAAATCGAAATATTGTACCAAATTGTCCAATTCGATTATGTTTAATTCGATGGTCATATCGGGCACCTACTACGGTTGGGGTGGTTGAGACGATATTATGTACATGTGTGGAGCATTTGGCCAAGTTTTCCAGATTCGTTTTGATTTTAGTTTTCTGATTGAGCAATGATGAAAATGTCAGAATTTTTGATTTGTTGCAATTCTGATTTGAAGCAAATGATGCGAGAATAACCAACTTGACTGATGCATTCATTTGTTGCAGCATCTCGTTATTATTTGTCTGCCATATCCTTGACATTTTCATAACATATTTCATTTATTTATTCATTCGTTCGTTTAATCTCTGCTGTGTACAATTCAGGGATCTAATGATGCCTATCCCATTCCATCCCCCTGTTCGTGTGTGTATCTCCAGTTGAAATGCGAATCATGCGTTTTTTGTCAAAGGATTTAAAAGCACTTGATTTGTTGTTATTTGCCTGTGTCCTTTTTTCTTATTTTATTCAGAGTTTTTATTTTTTTATTTTTTTGGGTTGCTAAAATTAGCTGAGCTTGTTTACCACAAAATGCGCAACAAGATTCTATATATTGTAGTATGTACATACGTATTTTCATTCAAATGTTGGATTTTGCTATTTTGTCTAGATTTATTTCATTTTTGTTGTGCTCCATTTTAAGAGGATATACCCATTGAAATCCAAACACAAAACCACAAAAATCCTTAAATTTTGTAGTCATGTAGTATGTATTCCATTCGTCCCTCCCATCTGTCCTTTCATTCATGCATGCAGTCACTGGGTTTGTTTAACTTTAGTCATTTGTTTGCTGGCGAAAGGAACGAATTTCAACTAAAGTCCTAAAGTGTATACAGTATTTGTTTGTAAGGCGGCATCCAAGACCAAGACCATATTCAAATTAAACGCCAACGGCAGCTGCCATTCAAACACCACCACCAACAATAGTCAAGGCATTGTTCTTTCGCTTAACTGAGTCCGGACATGGGTTTGATATTCAGGATATACAATACATATGTTTGTACATACTATTGTACATAAATCCCTAAGCGACGCTAGTTACTCTTTTGAAATGTGTTGTTGATGAAGAAGAAACGAAAGGATTTCATTTTTTGCTTTCGTTTGGTTTAGTTTGGCTTTATGCTACTTGACATTCTTGGCACCTCTATTCCCTACTACTAGAAACTCCGATCCTATTTTGTTTTTTTTTTTAAGCGAAAGATTTTAGTTTGGACATGTGCCATGTTTGCTGTTGAAATCGTGTGTAAATAATCTGCCACCAGTGGCGACTTTGATAAGAAGGAACATAAATACGTATAACGATAAATCGCGAGTAACATGAGATAAATGAAAAATCAACATCAACATCAACATGAAAAATAAGCATACTCGTATAGTATGGTAGCAATAATTCTCTCTGTTCTTCTGTATCTGTACTTAATAAATCAGATAAAATTGCACATGACAATGAATTAAAATCTAAATGACAAATGTGAAATGCAAGTGGTTTAACCATAGACTTACTTAACTTATCTTATCTTATCTTATCTTATCTTATCTTATCTTATCTTATCTTATTTCGACCTAAGTTCTATCGACTTCAACATTAAATATGAAATTTATAATAAGTAATTTTAACGAACTTGTCTTATATTGCTCAGCTTTTGCTGAAAAACTACTCAAAAAATATTTAAAAAAAAAAAACCAAAAAAAAAACTTTGTCTATGCCGAAGTTGTATTACTCTTACCCCTTCTAGTGGTCCGATAGTCGTGAAATTTAGAAGGTTGATGGATATGAGTCAGACACTTATAGTGTCCAAATTTTATGTCGATAGTACAAAAACCAAAAAAAATTGTGTAATAAGTAGTGATCCGATTCGGCTGATTCCGACAAATGTACTGCGTATGGTGAAAAGAAAACTCCGAAATTTCAGCTCTTTGGCTCAAAAACTGAGGAACTAGTTTGCAAACGTACAGACAGACAGACATACAGACGGACATGACCAGATCAATTCGTCTCGTCGCTGATCAAGAAAATACGAGTATATACTTTATGGGGTCTCCGATGTTTCCTTCTGTGTGTTACAAACTTCATGACAAACTTATAATACTATTTACTGTGAGGAAGAGTATAAAAATGGGTTTCTTTAATGTAACTCATAATCTATACTTGATGGATTATTTAAATTTTCTAATTCAAACTTAGGAATCTTCAAAAATAACGATGCACCTTTAGTTTTTTTTCACTTTTTTTTTGTAGACTATTGTAATCAATCAATAATAATCAGTAATATCTATGTTGGGAGCCTTTTGAATATTATTTCTCTTTTTTAAGTTCTATGTAAGCAAAAATCTTTTGTTTCATGATCAATTGAAATGGGAAACTTGGGCAAATATTTATTTTAAAATTCCGTTTTCTTCAAACTGAATTACAAAGTAAATTTTTGGAAGCATGATGACACGTTAGACAAATTTTGTTTAATAATTACTTGTTTTGTTTATTAATTATAATTTTTTTATTTAATCCCTAAAACATTACAAAGAGATTTTAAATATAATACTGTCCAGACGGCCCAGACTTCAGCTGCATACAACATGATTGGCATAAAAATAGATTTCAAAATTCATCAGTCATTGTATACAGAGAGGTTTGATAAGAAATAGACCCTATGCTTTCGGGAGAAGTATATTGCATTTGTTTTATTTCCATTTAATTGGATTTTCCATTTAATAAAGTAAGTATACTTCTAGTTCATTTAACTCAACTTGAAGTTTATTTTTAATGTCGTGAAAATCATGAGCTATACATTGCAGTATTATCTGCAAAAATCAGTGGTCATAAGTTTAAAAATTTTATTTTGTTGATCAAACTATGATGCTACACTGTATTTTTTAAGATTGAGTTCTTGTTTCAAATAATCTTTGTGTTTGTAAAGCGGGTGAATACAGATTTTAAACCAAATTGAGAAGTAGAAAGGACATTATTTGATTTCATGTACTTGTTTAGTTTACCATTTAGTAATTTTTCCAAAAATTTTGTAAACCTCTCATTAGACTGATAACTTTAAAATAATTTGAAGGTTTAAAAGAGAAAGTCGTATGGTGACGAAAAATAAATTTCATTTACCAAACAATTCTTTGTTTCAAAATTCGAAGAATGAAAATGTGATTTGTCTGTAACCTTCATTGAGACTCACAATGCTTTAACTCAACTTTACTTAATTCTACGAATCACCGTATACCTTACAGTGGATATAACCCTAACCCATCATTGGCTTAAAAAGTTCCTCATGTATTTCTTCATGGTTTTAATTATTTTTAAAAATAAAGAAATCTTCTAGAAATATCATGAAGCAGCGATTTTTATTATCTATATAACAATTATGGTTAGTTTTTTACCCATAACATTAAATTATGGTTAAAGTCAAGACGAGTATAATAAAATCGCGGCAGCGAGAGATCGAAAGAATGAAAGCCGAAGGCCAACACAAAGTTCAGTAAAATAATAATAATTACCATATTTATAAAAAATGTTTGTGATTTATGTAATTTTAATTTATTTTTTAATTCATTCGTAAAAACATTTCCATGTCATGACATCCATTAATGCCCTCAAGGCTTCTTAGTTCGCCAAGCTCATATTATAGTTTTAATATTGTCTTGTGATATTATTAATCAAATATATTATCTTCTATGAGTAATTTCATTTAATTTATTATACTAGTCGAGTTGGAATTACTGAAACTGAAGCCAGAACTTGAATTTTTACACTATGACTGGTATTTTGATTTATATACAGTTTTAATTTATTGATGAATAATCGCTATAGAGTATTTTCTACTTTTTCGTTTTTTTTCAGTTTAATTTTAAAATAATTACAATTGCAAAAAGAACAACAACAACAACAACAACAAAAATAATAACAACAAAGTCAACGAAGCACAAAATGTTGTTATTCAATTTTCTTAAGCTTACAGGATCACAAATTAATACGAGCGAGGGGTGCCAAATAAATATAAGAAATCAAAAAAAAAAAAAATGTTACGTAAACATTTACACATCTTTTAATCATACAAATTTACTTAGACCAACAATGTTCCAACTTGTTGATGCCTTTCGAAAAACAATCTTAAATCTTAAAGTCTTTAAAATAGGCCTCAGTATCACCTTTCTCATACATATGTTGTAAATATCTTTTAACCTTGCAATTTATTTGATATTTTGAAAAAAATAATAGTCGTATGAGAATAAGTTGGATGGTGAAGTGATTCGTACCCTAAATCATTCTTACAATATAATATTTTAATCATTGGAATAATATGAGTTTTTATTTATATTTTTATTTGAACTTTTCTATTAGATCATCCATCATTTCAAATGGTGGCACTGTGAAAGAGTTTGATATATTACCATATTGTCGGGTATTTACCATCGTTTATCGAAAGTTTACAATTCGGAAAAAAATTACCGAAAATATACCAGAAACGTCGTACCCTCAGTGCGTATAATGGTGCGGTTTTCTTTGCCGATCATATAAACGAAGGTTTTTTTTGTTTCCAAGTGCGTTCTAAAATCTTCATCACCTGGTTCCCCTTCTTGGACTGATAATGCAATATTGAGTGAGTGCGTTGTTGTATATTCCATATAAAAAAGGGGTTAGATAACGTGCGACCATAGAAACATACTGCAAGTGAATATTAAAATGATGCGATGACGAAAAAGCAATGACGCGAATGTAAAATTCAACTCTACCTATTTCTGGGTGGCTTCTATTCATTGTTTTCTCTTTTTCTTACTCACAGGTATATAGGGATGAATCGACATTCACTTTGCAGGACTTTTTTATATCCAAATATTCATCCAAACACTCTATTGTCATTTTTAACATTTCAGTTATCCAGTGCATTTTCAAACATTTCGTTCGTTGCACTAATGATATTTTCAAAAATTTTATCAGTAAAGGCGTCTTATGGATCTTGGAATTATAATAGTGCTAAATTCATTTACCCAAAAACCAATGGTGGGGTGAAGATATGCCATCCAAATACTTTTTCATTTCATTCGACGTGTATCTTCTTCATAAGTAAGTAAAGATATTTTGATTACGGCATTATGTTTTCAAAGAAAAGACCCAACGAATTTGGTTCAAACTCTCACAGTTTTTGCAACTAGTTTCTGATATTGAGAAAGTTTATGCGTCAAATGGTCACTAAAGGAACTTATCATGCCTCTCTCGTAAAGTAACAAACAATGGAGATTGCTGAAATGAACAAGTATTTAGCATATGCTGATGCCAAACACTTGTTGGTTGTTATTGTTGCTGCCGCTGCTTTTGCTACTGTTGCTGTTAGTGAATTTAATTTTCATATGCAGCCAAAGGCGCCACACACACACACACACACACACACACACACCAATACATAGGGTCTTATAGACACACACACACGGACACACACATGGAGCATTAGACAGTAGCGCCGGATTAATGAACCGGAAGTGTTTTATGCTAAAAAGATTTCATAATTTATTCGCCTCGATTTTATGTTGTTATGTCCGTCCTTCCTCTACTTGTGTTTTGTGCATGTTTTCTTTGTTGCAATATGTTTTTCAACTGGTGCTGATGGCTAACCATACACATCAAATATGCATGGCAGATTAATTGTGATTTCAAAGAATTTTGGCGTCTATGAAGTCGCTTGCAAATATGTAGATGGATGGTGGTTTCGGGTACCGCTTAGTCGGTCGCCGGTACTTCGGCAAATTATTTAGCTCATTTTCTTACTTTGAATAATCGTTTGGAATATTCCGGTAGCAGATTGCTAATATTGGTCTGAGCTTCTTCGGATGACTTAGAATGAATGCTCTAGTAGTGCTTGGGTTTGGTGTTTGTATCATAAATTTAGAACCATAAAATGTGCATATAACGAAATGATTAGCGTGACGAGGAAAATACAATATATTTAGCGATGTCCGTCTGTCCGTATGTCTTCCTACCCGTTCATATGGATGCTATGGGGTCATAATTTAATCTATCTAACTAAGATTTAATATTGACAGATTTTCTTGTCGTACATAGTTGATATGTTAAAATTAGAGTTCTCCACTTACTGGAAGTGGAATCTCACAAACAAAAATTTATTTAAAAATCATGATTGTTGTTGTTTTAAATTTTCCATGGTCTTTACTTATTTCTCCGCTTTTTCGATGCCAATATTCATAAAACATAAAATGATGTTGGACGATATTGTTTGATGTTTGTGGGAAAAAGCTCAGTCAAAACAAATTCTTAACAAATGTTGGATGTGTATGGCACATTTTATATGTGTTCCTTATCAATGTTATTGTTGCTACTGGAAAAGTGCAAGCACAAACAATTTCCAATTGTCGTGTGGCTAAGGATTTGCATATAAAGTGTTACAATATCTTCTACGTGTATGCACTTTGCTATGTGCTATGTGCTGTGCTCTGTTGTGCTAAGTGTAAGAAGAATGTATGCTCTTGCCACATTCGCATTCACTTTGTTGCATGCTTCAACTATTTCTTGGTGATGTCGTCGACGACATCATCCGGTGTCCATTGCGTTTGACATTTGCCAACTTCATTGCTTCATTGTTGGCGCTGACATTGCTGGCGGCATTACAATTTCATTCCGAATATACTCATATGTATAAAGAGTTGTCTTTAATTTAATGTTTTAATGGACATGTCTGTATGTGTGTATTCATGTGTGAGTTTGTCTGTGTGACATATGCAAATACTCATCCTGTCGCATCCGGGTTTGCGTCTTCATTGTTACTAATTGTTTGCATTCCACAATGGTGACAATGAAGATTGCGTTGTCCTGCTGCCTGCTGTTCTCATAGGACAGGATGCAGGACACTGGCTCATTGCGCTTAAGTGCTTCTAGTATATACATGTGTGTCTGAGTGTGGGTAGCACAATGAACTTTTAAGTAGATTGCTCTGTTTGCTTGCCGCCAGCTAAAAGTCATTAGGAAAAACAAAAAAATAATACACTATGCTATAAAATTAGTGCAACATGAAAAGGGACAAAATGACAAAGGGACGACGGGATGAAAAAGAATATCCCATTACTTAGTTTAGTGGATTTAATGACTATGGAAAAGTTTCCTTTGCTTTCCATTGTTGGCCATATGAGACCACAATGGCAGCGGCATTGGATCATTGTAATTAATAAAGGCGAAAGAACAAACAAACAAACAAACAAACAAACGAAAATATGCATAAAGTTATAGCAGCAGCCACAAATGTGGTAAAGTTAATAAACTTAAAACTTATTGCATACTTTCAGGCGTATATCATGGAAAATAATTTTATTAATCAAAGCAGAAACTTTCCATTACATATTTTTTGTTTAAAAATTTAATTTGCCCAGTTTCATGCATCCTGAGTCAAAATGACAGTTGCTGGTGCAGCATGTGACACCACCATCAACTCTAAAGAGAAATGCACAATACTACAAATACATATGAATAGAGAAGGAAATGATACGAAAGAGTCCTTGAATGAATCACTTGACAGTGCAGTTTTTGTTTTTCCCTAGTTGTTTGCTGCTGTTCCTGTTGCTGCATAATAAAACGATTTCTCCAAACTTCATTTTCCATTTTGGCTTTTCTTTCGTATTTCGTTCTCAAAAACTTTGCTATCTTCAGTGTTGCATCGCTTACTTTTTGATATGTTTTCTGTTGGCCTCCAAGCGACAATTTTCCACAACAATGAGCTTGATTTTGTTTTTCTTTTTCTTTGTGATACTAACAACAACAACAACAACAACAACAAGAATAATATCAACAACGATGACTTTGATATTTAAAGATACTCCGAGTCTTAGTACAAGAAGATGCAAGTCAATGAGTTAATAAAATTTTATTTTATTTAATTTTGTTAACAATTATGAGGAAAACAAAAAGAACGAAAAATTTTTAAAATTGTTCTTATCCTTATCTAATCCGAATATATCCTTACAAAAAGAAATCGACGTTTGCGGAAAATCGTGGAACGAATTAAAGATGCTAGCAAAAAACAGGATCAGATGGAAATGCTTTATTGAGGCCCTATGCACCAGTGGGAGATACAGGAAATGATGATGATGATAGTCTGTAATAACTACGAGATGTGTATGTAAATAATAACTTTTTATTTTGAACACATTCATGCTCCATTAATGCATCGATTATCAGAAAAAGTCCTCGCAGCAATCCATTGTTAAGATTTACTTTAACAGGTTCCATGGTTCCATGAAGGCTTGGTCTTCTCAATGCAAATTTGACCATGGAAAACAGAAACAACTCATATGCGAGCAGGTCAAGAATACCTATAAAGTGCTTCTATGCTGTGCAATACAATGTAAGTTGTGGATCAACGATATATGGAATAATTTGTCTTACAATTCAATTTCCATGATTTATGATGCTGCCCAAAAAATTTAATGGAGATCTAAAGCAACAGATTATCGATTTTTGAAATATTTTTATATTTCTATTAATTTGCAATATGCTTTTGAAACCCTTTATAAATACTAAATGGAAGATGATCGTGAATTCCTACAAAGCTCCACTATGCTGATATCCCCTTGGAACAAAGTATTATATACCTGGGAGGCCTACTATGTTGCAAATCATGTTTCACAGATCAGCAACAGGCTGCCAGAAGCATCTTGGCATCATATATGCTCAACAGAGAATCCCGCTGATGCTGCACAGTTAGGACTGAGTCCAAAGGTGTTGATTGTTTTAACTTTATGGCGGAAAGGATCAGAGTGGTTCAGTCTATCTCAACATAAATGGCCCATTACCATCGTTCCGTTGAAAAATAACGAGACACAAATATTATCAGAAGAGCGCAAGACTAGGTGTTTTGTTTGTTCACTGGTGATTCAACAGAATGTTATTGGTCTCATCTTAGAGGGAATCTCATCGTTCACCAAGATCCTTCATATCCTGCATGGAACCGAGTTATTTCAAAGAGAAGCATTTTCAGTTACCGTTTTCAGTGGCGTATACGGCTGTTGTGCTACATCAAGCTCAACTCCATTGTGCCAATTATCGCAAAGAGTTGAAACAGATACAAACTTATCAAATTGTTAAAAGTGACGTCTAATTAAAACTTCCTACGTTTTTTGATTCTGCTGGATTTCTACGAGTTGGTAGCCATTTAAAAGCTACATCGTTCAGCATCATTTTGTCTCATTATTGTACACTTTCTAGACGCTGTTGCCATTTACATGCTGTACCCACCTTATTGATCACTCGCTGTAGGTGCTTTATTAAGCAAGTCATCAACCGCTGTATTGCATGCACCCGTGTCCGGGAAGCAATCAATTGACAGCAAATGGCGGATCATCATACTAGTTGCGTTCAGCAGGTTAGAACATTTCTTCGTACCTGACATTGACGATGCAGGACCATTGCCTATAAAGGCACATAGTGGAAGGAGAGCAGCTTCGAGCAAAGCATACTCGACTACAGATGCATTTACGATGGCAGTTGGTTACACACTTACAACAAGACTTTTGATACTGGAACAACAGACGAAGTGGGCAATAGAGAAAGAATACTTAAAGATTGACGGTGTGGTCCTTGTGGACGACAAACATGAACCTCCATCAACGTACCTCATACCTCATAAAGCGTCCAGTAAACAAGCTCGTCAAGCTTCCCGTGAAAGATTAATCTTTAACGGCGGAGAGAATGTTTTCGCTTTCACTTAAGCAGCGCTCTTCAGTTAGGTTAAGTAATTATTTTGTGTATTTAGTGAATAAAGTTAGTTGCAAAAATGCTCTCAAACAAAACACACCGATTTGCACTCATGAAGTATAAAGTCCACTCACCTTAGTAACTTAGTAAGCAACTAACTATAACAGTTGTCGCTACATGGGGTTTTGATTATTTTTTCCTCACAGAAATTATAGTATTACTCGTACAAGTATTATAAAACTAATCTTATAAGTATTATCCCTTACTAAGTTGTTATAAAGGAAGCTATAGCCTAATTCTTTTAAGGTTTTATATCAAAAGACAAAAGTAAAAATCGAAATGTATTATTATTAGGGAATAAAATTGAATTGAAATATTTTTATTCGTTTATGTCATGGGTAACTAACCTGGGCTTGCCTCAAAAACAACAACTTAAGCCACTTATAATTCTGCACTAGTCCTAAATATTAATTGCTATATAATTTTTGAAATAAAAAATATGAATTCAATACAGTTTTTTTTTCCACAGATAACAATATTTATTACTATTTATGCTTGACAGAAGCTACAATAATATGGAAGACAATCATGTATGTACATAGATGCACTCATTTTGCTTAGAACTTTATTCTATTTGTTAAATATAAAAATGAACCACATTTTCCACTCTTCTCTTCTGTGACTATCCCTCACTATGAGTTTTCATATACAAAATATGAAAATAAATTTAATTCCGTTTGTTGGTCGGATGCTTGTCAAAAAGTTTTAAAACCAAGAGTATTTTTAGAAATGAATTTCGAAATACGTATTTCTTCTTTCTATCTCCTTCTTGCCATCATCCTTTCTTCGGTCCATTCAGTCTGTCATTGCCATTCTAACAATGCTTGTGAGTTAGTGCTCTGTGATAATTCATGTTCATTGTTCAAACGAATGAATGCAAGTGCAAAGAAGAGCAGAAAGCAACCTTTGCTTAAACAAGAATTTCCACCTTATCTTCATTGACTACTACTCTCCGCGTATGCAGCAATGTGGCCATGTGAGCCACAAGACACAGCTGTGTAGCAAACAAAAATGGGATAATTGAAGTGATGTTTTTGCTATATATATCAGACATATGAAGTATACGTGAAATGGAAGGAAAGTAACTCCTTGTTTGCCATTTACCATTATTATACATTTCAAACTAAGTAGTTTGAATAGGCATTATCACTTTAACTTGATGTTTGTAATGCATAGAACCATTCATTGGACTTATACTTCTATAGAAATTATATGCATTCAGCGATGTCCGTTCATCCCCGTGTGTGTGTGTGTGTGTGTGTGTGAGTGTATGCTTTGTGAGTGCTCATTGCATTTTGTTATTGAACTAAATAATATACTTAAATATACTCGTATTAAAATTAAAGTTCTCCGATTACTAGAATGTGTAGTACTCATTGTTTTTGAATTACTACTACAGTTAAAATAATTTATTTTCATAACAATTGCAAATTTTAATTGACAAGAATATACAAACAATGAAAGGTGAACGGTATGTAAAATTCGGTGAACCAAAGTTAATGTTCTGTCTTTCTTTCATCTTCTTTTTCTTTTCATTGTTTGTGGGTTTGTGAACTGCTGCTGAAGATGGCATTCTTATGGCTTTCATTTTGAAGAAAAATTGCAATGTTCTGCACAGGAAGCACTAAACTCACTTTTGCATTCATCCTTATGTTTGTTTGCATAGAACTTCACATGAGTTAGTATATCTCATTCGTAATGATTCAATTGCATTTTTTTTTTTTCTTATGCAGGAAGTCTGTATCTGCCTGATATGTGACGATGTACTTTTTGCAGTTACAAATGAGTAACATCTCTTAAAGCACTTCACATTTTTCCTGGAATACTTTACGCATGTCAGATCATTCTAATTGTGCTTCCTGTTGCATATCAACTTCCAACATCATCTTACGTCATCACACTGATGATGAGCATCATTAAATCAAAGTCGACTCAGTTTAGAGACAACATTTCTTTAATTTGAATCGCATAATTACGCAAATTATATATAAAGAAAATCACAAAAATATATTTTACATCGTTGTCATCGCATTCACAATTAAAATGTTCATTTTTGGCATTGCTGGCTGCCATCTGCCGGCTTCATCTGTTCCCTGTCACTATCAAAGTCCTTTCTTTGTATGGTTGTCAAGACAGATGGAGTGTTGGTGGCAATGGTGTGCCTTTTTGCCATATGATATATCTCATGGTAAACGCGTGTTGTCAACCAAGTGAGCATGAACAATAGGCAAAACTCAATGGGGCTTGGAGCACCCGGCCAGTGGTGGGCGGCTCTCGCTATTATTGTTAAGTACAGACAATGCTTCCGCCTTAGTCGACCCACCAACAGAACAACCAAGCGCCAACAATGTCCCCCACGCTTTCTTGTTGTCACTCATTCATTTGTTTACTCATTTCTGTCCCGTACCGTCTCATCCGCTTCTCGCAATTCCTTTCTCCTATTCACTGACTCTCATATTATAGAAAGCTCTTTCGAATCGTGCCTTCTCTGATTGTCTATTTTGTTTTACATTTTGTTTTTGTTGTCCTTGTCCTGGGTGTGAACATATTTCGACATCGCGTTAAATAATTGTGGTGCTTTCCATAGTTTTTCCAACACGCGCTCTTTTACCACAATATGCCACTTCAGCGTGGGAGGATGACATGTAAAAAAGACAGGGAAGCAAGGCAGTAGTGTATGATTTTAAATTCTTTCATATTCATATTTGAATCCAATATCACACTTTGTTGTGTATCTGAAATAAAATAAAATAAAAAAGACTAACTTTGGCTATGCCGAAGATTTAATACTCTTCACGTCCCTCCTAGTAGTTCCAGGCTTTTGAAATGTATATGGTTGGTGGATATGAGTCAGACACTTATAGTGTTGACGATTCAAGACGAAAAAAAAAATCTGTTCTATTAAGAACTTTCTCTTGGATGCCGGTTTGTGTGGGGGGTACGCTCCCCTAGTGGTCCGATTTGGCTGATTCGGACAAATGTACCGTGCAAAATTTCAGCTCTATAGGTCAAAAACTGAGGGACTAGTTTGAATACAAACAGACAGACATACGGACATGGCTAGATCGACTCATCTCGTCGCGCTACTCAGTATAAACAGAGTATAAGGATCGTAGACTGAAAGTGTTTGTGCGCGCATCACTCACTGAATTCAAAATCAAATTACTAAATAATAAGAAGTTTTATTGTAAATAACATATAACGTTTATTTCATCAAAGTCCTACCTACACAATCGATCACCGCATCGGAAATCTCTACGCTACCTCATATCTCTACCAAACGTAAAATCACGTACGATTATATTATATTATATTATATTATATTATATTATATTATATTATATTATATTATATTATATTATATTATATTATATTATATTATATTATATTATATTATATTATATTATATTATATTATATTATATTATATTATATTATATTATATTATATTATATTATATTATATTATATTATATTATATTATATTATATTATATTATATTATATTATATTATATTATATTATATTATATTATATTATATTATATTATATTATATTATATTATATTATATTATATTATATTATATTATATTATATTATATTATATTATATTATATTATATTATATTATATTATATTATATTATATTATATTATATTATATTATATTATATTATATTATATTATATTATATTATATTATATTATATTATATTATATTATATTATATTATATTATATTATATTATATTATATTATATTATATTATATTATATTATATTATATTATATTATATTATATTATATTATATTATATTATATTATATTATATTATATTATATTATATTATATTATATTATATTATATTATATTATATTATATTATATTATATTATATTATATTATATTATATTATATTATATTATATTATATTATATTATATTATATTATATTATATTATATTATATTATATTATATTATATTATATTATATTATATTATATTATATTATATTATATTATATTATATTATATTATATTATATTATATTATATTATATTATATTATATTATATTATATTATATTATATTATATTATATTATATTATATTATATTATATTATATTATATTATATTATATTATATTATATTATATTATATTATATTATATTATATTATATTATATTATATTATATTATATTATATTATATTATATTATATTATATTATATTATATTATATTATATTATATTATATTATATTATATTATATTATATTATATTATATTATATTATATTATATTATATTATATTATATTATATTATATTATATTATATTATATTATATTATATTATATTATATTATATTATATTATATTATATTATATTATATTATATTATATTATATTATATTATATTATATTATATTATATTATATTATATTATATTATATTATATTAAATGATTATATAATATATATATAATTAATATGACTATGAGTTTTATTATTATGAACTATAACGGAAAAAATAATTCTATGTATTTTCAAAGATTTGTATTTATATGGATGTCAAATTAAAAATGAGAGGTCTCTCTACTTGGTATAATTTCAGGTTTATTAACTAGATATTGGAAGATAATGAATCTTTTTAATTGATGACTAAAGAAAATAAGAGGAAACCAAAGTAGCAATAATCTAGAATCAACAAAACATGCGTATATATCTCCCAAGAAAATCTTTAAATTCCTAATAAATACCAAACTCTCGGAGCATCAATAAGAATAAAATATGTAAGTTCCAAAGCATACATCATCTTCGAAAACACGGCTGGTAATAAAACCATTCTTTTTAGTAAGACGAACAATGCAGTCATCGGATTCACTCATACGACGGATTTCACCGCACATGGCGTATACCTTTGAGACTTTGGTCATGCGGCCGGTTTCGGGATCAAAATCAACGATGTTTAATTGAACGGAAGCATGATCCTTTGCGTGGATGATTCTGTTTGAAGCGGGGCACTTCCTTGGGACGTACAAATCAACATTCTCATTGGCGTCATTCTCCATTTTATTATAATTTTTTTGTATAAATTTACAAATTAAGTGACAATCTTCAGCGAAGCTGGAAAAGGAAAATATAATATGCTTACAAACCTAACACGCTTTGGAAAAATTAAGAAAAATTGAATGGTCAAAATTTAATTACGGATCAGGACTTTCTCATTCGAATCTTATATAACCATGTACTAATTAAGTCAACTTACCAAATTTCAGCTTTCTTTAACTTAATTAATTTCATAACAAACTGCAGTCTCCTGCCCATGAACTCTTTTTCACCTCCTTCTGGAGATAACATCCAATAAATTAATATATTCCGTTTTTAGGTACTAAGTATATGGATGTAGAGTATAAAAATACAAATGACTGTCAATTAAATTTATGAAAATTCCCAAGAGATTTTTTCCATCACGTAGGTAAACATGAAAATGTTTGTTATTCCAATACAATACACAATTGTGTAGTTCAAGTTTTGCAGTAAGAATAACAAAAACAATTAAAATAAAATTCAATAATTGAAAACCATTGGAAAACAATATAATAATATGTTTATTATGTAACAATTATTTATTTGATATTATCAAATTTAATTATCTCAATAAATTTATTTATTAAAATGAAATTAATGTTGACGACAGACGAACGCATGTTCAAATTTCACTAAAGCCAACCAAACGAAAGCAAACCAAAACCAAACTAAACTAGACCGCAATAAACAATTTTAATAATGTTTTAATTAAAATAATCATTGAATCTGTCTATCATTCGTTATCCCCTCCCAACCAAACTAACAACCCAATCTAGTATGCATCTCACTTGTCCTTTTCTACTTAATAAAAATTTCACTCCAATGTTTGTCCTGTTGTTTGTAACGCATAGAACTGAGCATAGAAGACCCCATAAAAAAGTGTTCATGTACAAAATGCTCATTTATAAAATTTTCAGTTGTCTAAACTAATAAAATATTTGGTAGAGACATCATTTAATATTGCACTATCATTCGCTGGTGGTATGTGATAACTTTTTTAAGAAAACTGTAGCGATTTATTGAGAAAAAACTTTAAAATTTCACTGATAAACTCCTATGTTTTGGTCTATTGGTCTGATTTCTTATAATTTAGGATAATCTTTTTATATTAAAACCTTCAAAGAAAAATATGCAATTGAATAGCGAAAACCCCAACCAAATCGAATCGGTAGATTTTGAGAAAATCGCAAACATACTTACATACATATGTAGATATTTACGGGTACAACAGACAATCTACTTTTTTATACTCTTCACGCAGTGAATTGTATTAGAAGTTTGTCATGAAGTTTGTAACACATAGAAGGGGATATCGGAGGTCTCATAAAGTATATATATTTTTTTGATCAGCGCGACAAGTCGAGTTGATCATGCCATGTCCGTCTGTCCGTCTGTCTATCTGTATGTATGCAAACTAATCCCATAGTTTTTGAGCTAGAGAACTGAAGCTTTCTTTTTACCATACACAGTACATTTGTCGGAATCAGCCGAATCGGACCGCTAGGGAGAACCCCTCATACAAACCGGGATCCAAATTCATGTTCTTATTAGAAAACCTTTTTTTTTTACTGTCGACTTGAAATTTGGAGACTATAGGAGTCTAACCCATATCCTCCAACCTTATAAATTTCAAGACCATCGGACCTACCTGGGGCGTGAAGAGTATTACAACTTCGGCATAGCCAAAGTTAGTCCTTTTTTTCTAGCAGCTGAAAGTCCCAGTAGATTTAGATGTTCCCTCTCGGTAGCTTAAGTTAGCTATAAGCGTACTACTGTCTAATTAAATAAATACTTTTTTGTAGTCTATTAAAAATTAGAGTTCTCCTATTGCTGAGTGAGGTAGCCCCATATAAATACACTTCGAAATCAATGTTTCATTTAATTTTACAATAGATTTCTATAATTGAAATCATGTTCTTTCATCTTAGAAGAGAAGATTGTATAAATTTTGTTTTGTTGTAACACCAAAGTTAGCCTTTTTCCTGATAATTAACACACATACGTGTACTATATCCAAAAATTGGGGCTGAAAGGTATATAATTTGTGGCGTACCGAAGTCAATATATTGCCTTGTTGTTAACCAAAAATAATATTACACATTGTAAATTTCTGTCAATATCGTTTAATTTAAGCAGCTTATGGGAGACCCTATTAGCAGTATGTATATAGAAAAGATTACTTTCAAGAAAAAAAATTTGATTTATTGTAATAGACTTGAACTACGTATGTATAACACTATCACGGTTTCGTTCATTTTAATACAGTTTAAGCAAAATTTTCATCATTTGTTTCGTTCTAAGTTCTCCAATTATTGGATGCGGTAGGACCCACACAATCCAATCGCTATTTTAGTTTTGATGGTATCTTAATATAAATAAATCAAAACACTTCTAAGATATTAAATTAACAATTATTAGTTTCAAAATAATCCGATCTGACCAATACTTAATTAACTTCCATATACTCATAATTCTATATAATAGGAAATACAGTTTTTATATAAAAACTTTTAACAAATTATAAATATTAATATCCATACACACTTTCTTTAAACTTTGTCAATTTATTTAGCAAAGCAGGATAGCTTAAATTTATCTAAGTATATACTTAGTTATATAATATCTCCATATAATCAGATCTTAATGTCTCAAGTTTTTTTATTTACTTAATAGTTATGTAATCTTTCATCTTGTCCATTCTCTTATATAACCTTAGTAAATCAAGTCAGTGTATGATTTCAAGCTAAATTTAATATGCAAAATATATAAATTAAAATTGACATAATCAAATCAGAGAGTAAGAAAGAGAGTATCTATTCTTTCTTGCAACCATGAAATTGTGTGCAATGCTTTTGTTATTTATGCAATTTGAAATTTATTTACAATACAATAAAATATCATATTGTTGATATGTTATTATTACTATTGTGACTACAACAACACTCCTTAGCTACTTTGCTCCAATGATTTTTTAGTAGTCTCAGTTTTTAGGTTGAGTGTATTTTGTGATTTTCAATTAAATTTTAGACTGTGACAATGACAACAACGAGGACGACAAATACAATCATTACATAGTACAATATTTGACAGCAAAAATTATCAAAAATGTGCAATAAATTTACGTTGCATACTTTTCGGTGTAAAACATTTACAATTGCATGTGGATAAAGAAGCAAACAAATAGACAAACAAATGCAATCAGGTTTTGCCATGGAACAAAATTTTGACAATTGCAAAAGCAATTTTTAAGCTCAATACTACAACAATTTGTCATATACACAAGCAAATGCACCGAAATGCTACCAATGGCAAACATAAACATAAACAATAACTCAATCACTCATTCATTCAATCATTCGTTCAGTTCTTGATTCATGCATTTGTTGAGGGTCACAATGATGTATTGTTTGTACGCGTGCACAATTTGTTGGACTGAACCCTTTATTTTTTTTTTTTTTTCTATTGTTCATTCTTGTGGTTAGCGCAGCGCAACAAATGCCACAAAATGAAGTGAATGCAATTTTCCCAAAAAAAAAAGTACAAACAGAAAATAAAAACCAACAAAAACACAACTTTAACGTTATCGGTTCACCGAAGCTTACATACCTTTTACCCAAATTCCTCCATTTTTTGTGCTCAAATTTATAAAATCAAAATGAGATCTGAAGTTTCGCTTTAAAATTCTTAGGAAATAGACAAGTTTTCGACTCAAACATTCTTAAAGACTCAACTATAGTAAATATATGGGTTCGATCGGTTAAATTTTTGGATATGCTGTAAAGAAAAAAAAAAACAATTTTTGATCTTCAAAAAACTTGGGTATATAACATCACATAAACTATTTTTGAATGCAAATAGAAAAACTAATATCAAATCTCCGATTTTGCATGAATATTATTTCTTCTGGGAGAACTTTGATTGGGATATAACAGTTGCAAATGACCAAATAAAACGTGTTTAATAAGCTTGACAGCTTAAAAACTAAATGGATAGCATGGAGAGACAGACTTGCATGGCTTCATCGTTCTTTCTCGTCAAGGTGATCATTTTCATACATACCTATGGTATTTCCAAAAACCACCACAAACATATCATGACAAAAAGATAATGTCCATTCATATTATTTTAAGAATTTTAAGAATTTAAAGAGAGTTACTTATCTATACTAATCTTATAAAGAGGAAAAATTCGTTTTTTGTTTTTTTTATTTGCAATGGATAAACTCAAAAACTAAACTGATTTTAAAAATTTCTTCAACTATAGAAAACTGCATTCTCAGCGAGTAACATGGACTCTAATTTATTTAAAAAAAAAAAAAATAGAGATTCCTACGAAAATTACAATAAAGTATGCTAAGGTATTCAAAATTTGCGAAACAAAGTCGAGGGATTTGTTGAGAAGGGAAACAAGGGGAAGCGGTGCTTGTGGAATAGAGAGCACAATGATGCTAAGAAAGGGAACAACCCGTTCGAAACAAGATTGGGTTCATCTGGTTGACATATATATTTTTTAGTATGAATATTCTTTACTACTTAGAACTCCATTGATTGATGGCAACTAAAATATTCAGTATTCGAAAAAGTAAACTAAGATTTAAGGTTCTCGATTATTCTTGTTTTCTTTAATCTTCTAACAAATCTTTGATCAAAATTAATATGCCTCTTAGTTTTATATATAGTCTACATCCACAAAAAGTTGCTTCTTGTTTTGTTTTTGTTTTTTTTTTTTTTTTTAATGTTGTTTTGACTCAGTTCAGTTGTTTATGAATAGTTTTGACAGTTGAATATGCAATATGTCCTTTTTTATTGCGCCAACGTTGACCTTCGAACAACCTACACAAATATACATACATACATAAATACATAAATACATACTTAGGAATGTACTTATTTTCATATATGCATCCAAAGATAAACTCATTCACATAACCCGTCGAAAGTTTTCTGTATAGCAATTTATCACGGACAAAGTTCGCTTGAAGCCAACAAAACTTTTGGCTTTAATGCAAGCAACTTGTCCTATTTTGATTATGTTCTGCTCACTTAATACTATAGTTTCCACAAACACAAATAACAAATACTCATGTAAAAACATCTATTGACATTTCTGTAATACACGATTTCTATTTCATAATAGTACAAGTACATATCCACAACAATCTATGTATGTATGTATGTATTTATATAGAATATGTATGTACTCGGATATCAACAAACGTTGACAGTTTGAATAAAACTTAAATCATAAGGAAATTAAGCAACTAACAAAAATAGAAAATAAACTTTCTAAACATCTTCCCTTATGTTTATTATTTCTATTATTTTAATTAAATTATTGACAATAACAAGAAAACTCATCGAAACCCTGGTTAGTTCAGAGGAAACCATGGGAAAGAGGAAAAACACACCTCAGTTGTCTTTATGAGTTGTTTTCAGTTTCGTTTGTGTAAATATAAATTATAAAGTGACAAATCGGTTGTCTGTCGAACGGGGTTTGTCTTGTCCACACATTAGTTTACATCGGTAAATATTGTACTTGGAAAAGATAGTTGATAGTTGCAACATGGAAATTCTTCGACTCAACTCAACTTACGGTGTTTTATTAAATACAAATGAGGAGTGTGTAAGGAAAGTACAATGATTGTGAAGATACTCGTACATAAGTGCATAAATATAGAAATATACATGTACGTGTATAGAAGTAAATGTGAGTGTCCTTTGTAAACTATTTCCTTTTGCATACTTTAAATATTTCAAAGAAAGATGAAAGAAGAAAAGAGGCTTAAAGTGGAAATTACGAGTAATATTAATAATTTGTAGAAAACGCTGTGTTTCCTTTAAATTCAATTTAATTACATACTCGTATTGTACAAAGAGAATATACAATATTTACAATGAAACCCTTTCATTTTTATTCATGTAAGTACAAATACAAAAAACAACATCAACGTTTGCAATATACAAAAAGGATTTAGAAACCAAATTCATCCAATTATTGCTTATAATTGAATTAAAGTTTTCAAATTTAATACATGTTACTATCAGTCCAATAATGTTCCGCTGCATTAAAATTGGCAACCAATAAAGACTTAAGGCCTTGGGCGAAGAAAACCAACGATTGGTAGTCCCGGAAGACTTAAATTGTATTAGTTTAGCCAGGCTGAGTGTATAATTTAAAGTCGGTTTCTCGTATTAAATTAAATAAAATAGTCGCTTTCCTGGTAAATTACAAATAAAACAGGACAGAACATTATTTTGTGTTTCCCTTACAATATTAACTTAATTATAATAATTGCTTCCCTAGAACTGCACTATGTACATTTAGAAATTGGGAGCTACAATTATTTTAATTACATAGTTTTAAAGGTCGTTGACATGTATCAGCACTATGTCTTTTAATGAGTCTCAAATCAAGATTAACTATCATTGTAAATTTTTACCATCTACCTACTTAGCTCATGAAATCAAAATCCATCGAACATCAAACATGTTCGATGAGCGGTCATGAATAACGGCTACTCATTTATTACGCAAAACCGTATGCCGCCACACCCGTTAACCAATGGGAGGTGTTAATGCTCCACAGATTTTTTGAATGTTATGTTAACTAATAATGAAATGTACGAGTACAACATAGAACCGTTGTTTTTTCTGCAATAATTTTGTGATGATCCTTGCGTGTGACATATTCTACAATTTTCGGAAGAATTTAATTTTAATTTAAAATTACGAAAAGAATTTGGACGGGAATTATTTTTATGGCAAGTTAAGCACTCCAAGTCTTCATCATACTTTTTAATTAATTTTAAAGGAACATAGTACTAAGGGTACAAATGCAATTTGAGAGAAATTCATATGAATAAGCGAATGAATTTTTCCGATCAACCGAATCATTGTTTAGAAGACGCAATGTAAACCTAAAATACATATGTGCACCATGATGAGAAGAACGTTGACTACGGCACCTTGACAAGTTTTTGTGAGTAAAAGGGTTGGAGTATATGGTACACAATATTTACATTATTTAATATACAAACAAATATTTATTGTAATAAATTAAATAATTAAAATTCCTTCCTTCCATACGCAAAGTTTAGTTTTTTTTTTTTTTTTTTTTTTTTTTTGAAGTGTTGAGTATAGAAGACAAATATATCATTAAAGATTTATGTATTTATAAATTTTCCCAAATACATACTTGAATATTATATAAATCAAAGCCTCAAGCCTTCCGTTAAAGAACTACGACTATTAAAAATGGACAATAACATTTTTGTTATGTTTAAATTATACAAAATATTTATTTCAATTATAAGAGAGAACTATATAAAAATGATACAAAAAATATGATGGAATTATCTTAAATAAGAAAATACATACTCGTACTTGTATTTTTTCATGCAGACGAAAATTTAAGTCCAATTTTGAGATCAGTTTGCAATAGCAGTACTCATATCAAATAGACTTTGAATTCTGGTTAAGAATATGTTTATAAATTACAATAGTTAAAGATGCTTATGTATAATATTTGTTTAAGTTGAATGAATGATTCTATTATGCTGAGAAAACGATACCACTTAAAGGACTGTTGTAGTTCATTTTATAATGCGGAAGAATACTAAATTTAACACCACAGCACCACTTTTCGAGCTCCCATAAGTGTGCTATCATAAAATAACCACGCTTGTTCACAAGTCTTAGACTACAGTCTTCATTGCTTTTAATAAGAACTGGTTTGTTGAAAGTAAATTCGAATATTCTATCATTTTTATTTCCTATGGAACATGGACATGCAATTTGAAATCCTTGCACGTTTACGTACATGGAGAAATCTTCAATTTCACATCTACCTCCTCCACCTAACAATAATACATTTCTATTAACATTGAACGTTAGCCAGGAACTGAATTCATAGTCACTGTAATATTCACCGCAGAAGCCATCCGATATTATAGAGCCGCTTATGCAATAGCGGGCCAAGTCATCACGTTTTCTTGATTGACAGAATCCTTCAGGCATACGGCATTAATATTTTATTAAGTATTGCAATAGCCTCATTTTGCTGCAGTAATTTAGAGTTTGCTGGTCTCTCGGCAAATTGTTGTGGTGTCATTGTGAGGAAGCGAATCTTTTTGACTGCTTGTCGCAACATGATCTGGTCCGATGCGGTGCATTGGTCAACCATTGTATTACTTATATTTGCTTTCAATTCACTTGCATTTTCAGAAGCAGAAGTACGAATATCGATTTCAACCACTTCATCAGCAACATTGGCTTCATTATCGCATATTTCACCCAATGTAGAGGGTGCTGCTGAACTCGAAGTAGAATTATCATTGTGCTCATCGTCATCTACATGCAAATGCATCATGGCCGCAACGTCCATTTTAACAGCACTTGAGTTCTCAGAAGCACCGATTAGGTTATGTTTGTCTCCATCATTCAATATGCCACGTTCGTCTGCGAATTTCGATAGACAATTAAACAACTTCAATTCTGAATCAGTACTTAAATAATTTGGATCAAGAATGTCCATAAATGTTGAGAAATCGATGTCCTTGAATGATGGATCTGCTATAACTTCCCGAATATTAAATACAATGAGCTGAGGAAAATTATACAAAACATATAACAATTATTGCAATTCGACTAGATTTGAACAATTTAATTTACCTGTTTACTACCTTTAATTAAGAGTGGGTCTTCATGTAATTTGGCAAACTCATATGCACGACATGCATTTTCTGGACTTAGATCAGCCAGCAAGAAATTTGTACAATGTTCCACCACATATGGAAACATATATTTCTTGGCCATATAATATAAATCGTATGCCAAATCAAAGGATAAAATTGAAATTTCGTCTGTATAGATATATTTGAGCATGGCTTCAAATGCATCTGGTTGTACATCGGGTATAACAATTGGATAATTGGCGATGCCATGGCCAATAAAAATCGGTGTCCAGAAATTAAATATTGATTTGGCGATGTACCTACGAAAAAGTGACAATCTGCCATTGTTTCGGATTTCAGAAGGTACTGACCACGATCTTTTAATTTTGTAAGATTAATTTGCTAATCTTTTGCTTATTATTATATTTTCTTTTGTGTATTATAATTTCACATATATGATGTCACAGTTAGTGTAGTTTATTAAGTTCTATCACTGTTTACTTGTAAATGCACGGGAACCAATGCTTTACTTGGTTATGCAGTTCAAAGCCACTAAATGCACGAAAGTTTTCAACTGCACGAGAGTTACAAATCACACACCACGGATCGATAGTCAAGAATAACATACAAATTACGATTAGAACAACCAATTTCTCTTTTTTTTTTTTTGTAATGATTTAGAACTACGTATACACAAACACACTTGCACCAAAAAAACACTTTTATTAAAACCGATAAAGACTTTCATTTAATCACAAATACATCACTTCGATTTTCCAATTGATTTCACTAAATGGTAAGTAAAAGACAAAACTACTTGAGTAAACTGACGCATAAGTTAGTTGAGAATTATAAGCAAACCAATGAAAATTTATACTTCTTCTATGAAGTTTACAAATTGTTGTTGTGAAATGGTTTGAGTGCTGTGAATCTGATTCATGTCCCTCAATACACACGTTTGTATGTGCATGACTTAATCTGGGAATCACCAAAGTCAAAATTTGGATAGAGATAATAAAAAATTAAAAACCAGGGTTACGTGCATCAACTCAATTATGATCAATGACTTAAAGTTAATAAGGGTATTCACGAGACGTCGCAAATCTTCGAAATTAGTATTGTATTTTTGTTAATTTTGTGAACTCTATACCATGATCAACCCGTTTTGCTTGTATTTCGCAAAATCGGTAGTTCCCATAATCACAACTGCCAGGTTGAATGTAAAAAAACAAATGAAAAAGACGAAAAAACTGAAAAAATCTGCCAAGTGTGAGTCGGACTTGCACATGGAGGGTTCCACAAGGTTCGCATAAGATTCAACACAATGTATGCAAATTTGTTTCTTGTATGGGGACCCCTATATTTTTTTAACTTTATTTTATTTTTAATATTTGTCGCTCTACACACAATGGAATTACACACTCTGTGAAAATTTCAACTCTCTACCTATTACCTATTATTATTAGCACCCTTTGGGTATGGAACCCTAAAAACGAATTTCTTTTCAACTTGCACAACATCAGTTTTGTTATCTTTGTCTGAATCTTTCCGTATGCCACGTTCGCTTGCGAATTTTAATAAACAATTAAATAAGTCCAATTCTGAATCAATATTTAATTGATTTTGATCTAGAATATCTATCAATGTTGAGAATTCCACCTATACAAACCCAAATCCAAATTTATGTTCTTATAGATTTGAAATTTGGACGCTGTAACCATAACCATCAACCATATAAATTTTAATTTCCTCGAATCATCAGGAGTGGTACCTTTCATACAAAACATGAACTTTGAATAATAATTAGAAGATTTAAAAGGTACGTGAAGAGTATTATAACATCGGCATAGCCAAAGTTAATCTTCTTTCTATTTGTTTAATCATAAAATTGACTATCATAGTGAAATCATAACATAGATTTGGAAAGACTTACGACCGATCTTTTTGGCGATTATATTGCAAAGTGGAGTCTAGTTGACTTGCTTCTAATCATGTGAACGCTAACAGAACAACAATAGCGCAAATCGTTGTTTTTGTTGATCTGTTGTTCTTATTGTAATATCCTCTGTTTGCTTTGTTGAACTAGCAACTGTTATTTGTGTGTGTTATGATACAATTTGAATAGATTTTCTTAACCTTGATTACAACAGTCATGTTCCCTGCAAATTTAATGAAACGTTTTTATTTTTTTTTTTTAAACATTTAATTTATTTGCATATCATTATTTTTCAAAATTTCTTGTACAATATTTACTTTTGTTTAATTAAATGTTTTCTTCAAAATTAATTATTTAATTTTCTTATGTTCTACAAAATTTTTAATTGAAATACAATAATTTATATAATAATTTTTTCTTCAATATTTTTGAATAATTTTTTCATTATTCATTTTTGACAATTGAATATTCTTGTATTCAATAGTTAAATTATTTAACTGTTGTCATTAAAATTTTTGAAATCACACACACACACACACATACACAGACACTGACTCACACAAATACAGTGGACACTCGCACAACGAGCAATATTTAAAAAAGGCTCGCATAACGAGTAGATTGGGGAAAAAGCTTATTCTAACTCATTGAAGAAATTAAATTCATCAAAGTCCACTTTCTGCTTCCCAACAACACTTTCATACTTGAACCTATGGACCAGTAAATTTGTTCTAGTTTTAAGAAGATCTACAGGAAAGAACTTTTCCAGCTTTGTTTTGATATCAATCTCACTCTAAAAGTGTTTTTGAATGATCACTTTCACATAGTTGAATGTATCAAGACTATCGTTAAGGGATGAAAAGGTATAAGTAAGAAATTTTCTTCTCATATCTTCCTGGAAGAAGCTTTGGTCGGAGAGCTTCGTTAAATGTGACATGAATTTATTATAATTTTTCTCTAATGAGATGAGGCTGAAAGTGAGTAATATTGATAGCAATAAGCTTGTGAAAAGCACAAGCAGGAAGACTTATTTAGCTGCAAGAGAATGTGAAGGGCGCATTGCCAGAGAAAGACCATCATATTGTACATATTGCCGTATGGCAAGGCAGTGGCTAATCGTGCTATAGATTTATTTAATGGCTAGATGTCCCGGCGTACTTTGGTGTACTCCCAGCTAAATTACATGACAAATGGCTTTGGAAAGAATTATATTTATTTTATTTCATTGAGACTCACAATTCAAATATATTGAAAATATTTGACAAAGACTACTTGATTGATTTTAAAATATGTCTCTAAGATTTATATGCAAAATTTGATCTAACAATTTCGACCGATTCTGTATGTTGATTTTGTTGAAATAAACGCTATATATTACTCACAATAAAGCTTTTATCTACAATTAATTAAATTTTGTATCCAATGAGTTGTTTTAACATTAACAGACAATCAAGAAGTACTGTTTCGGATTTTTAACAAATTTTGATGAGTCGATTTCCATTTTATTTTATATTTCAATTTATATACAGAATGTGCGTTTCATATAATGAGTAATTTTTTGATTATGCAATTGTCCACTGTACTATATATTGTAAATGACTCTTTTTCTTGAGAAAACTTTCATTTATTTATTGTAATTTACTTTTCTCACTTTTTTTTCACTTTAATTTTGAACGATTATTTTAAACTTATAGAAAAACTAATTTGACTTTAAATTTTTTTAGATATAAATTTTCCTTTAATTGTTCATAATTAATTTTATAACTTCACAGAGACAAGTTGGAGATATTCACTAATTTTTTTAATATTTTTTTTTTTTTAAATAGTGTTTTTTTGGTTTTGTTTTTCAAATTTTCTTAATGTTTCTATTTTTATTTTTTCTTCTTTTGTTTACTTATATGATAACATTTATACCCATCAAATACAGTTTTGGCATACTTTCAAACGCTTAATAGTATAAAATAAGATATTTCCTAATTAATTTATATTTATTATAAACATTGTTTTAATACTTTTTTTCAGAAACAACAAAAATACAAAAACAAAAAATCTTTACCATTTTCATCATTATTTTTACCATTACTTGATTATTCATAATACAATATAAGATAATTTAAATTTTCTTTAGTGATCTTATAAGAATACCAAGTTTTATGAAGATTTTCATTTTTTTAATATTTAAATTTTATTTTATTTAATTATTAAAATATTTATTTTTGCTAAAATTAAATTTAAAGATTATTTTGTTAGTACATAATTTGATAGTATTTTATTTTCAGATTTTTTTTTTTTTTTTTTTGCTTTTAACTAAACCAGTTAGTGTAATATTTTCTTGTTGCATTTATTATATTTTTTTTTTGTATGAAACCCTTAAAAGTAATCTACACTAATCCACAAAAAAACATTTACACAAATTGCATTATTTATATATTTTTCTTCCACATTTTCTTATTTAATTTAATAGATTTTTTCTTTTATTTTTTAAGTGCAACTACACACACATACTATGTAATCGTTACATATACAAACAAAAATACAATATAAGATACACATGTATATAGAAAGATATTTTCTTTATTTATTAATAATATATTTTAGTTGAAAGTTCTTAAAAACATATATCTTTGGTATTTTTAGAGTATTCATATTTATAATTGTTCTATACATAATCTAATTTTATAGTTATTACACACTCACAAACACAAACACAAACACAAACACAAGCATACATATACAATATAATCTAAATGCATGCAGACATCCTTAAGCATCTAACTAAAAAGAAATAATAAACATTTAATATATCAACAAGTAACCTGAATGCATATTCATACATATATATATATGTATATATATATATACTTATATATCTCCATGTATATGAAATCTTAAAACTATGTATTCTAAAGAACAAATGCAATTTAACTTTGCATTCTGTAGATTGTATTTTTTAAATTTTTTTTTTTTTTTTTTCGTTTTCTTATGAAACCAAAAGTACACGAAAGTATGTGACATTTTGAAAGCTTAATTTACAACGCATGCACGTAAACACACACACACACACACAGATACACAAACTACTAACTTACTAACAAACAAACAAACAAACAGTTAGAGAAATAATCATATACACATGTGTAGCTAAATATGTGAATATAATTCATATACTCGTATACTCGTACATACATGTTACATAGATTCATTCACGTACATACATACAAACATGAGCTTGATGTCATGTCACAATGTCATGTGTCATGCGTCGTCTGACATAAAACTTCCAAAGCGGGGCTCATGGTCGACACGATTTTTGCATACTTTTGGTTCTTCAGCAGCATCAAAAATAAATATCAACAACATAAAGTTGATGTTGATGATGATGCTGATACTGATACTGATACTGATGATGGTGATGATGATGATGACAACTTCATTATTGTCATTTACATGTTCATACTCGTATTCTTTATATTTATCCCAATCATTTAGTCTGTCTGTCTGTCAGTCTATCAGTCTGTCAGTCAATCATTCACTCAGTCATTGTTTCATTCATTCATTTCCTATATTCATAGTTGGCGAAATTTTTCTCATTTTCTCATTAGAATAACAACTACAACTAAATAAATATATGTATGTAATATAGTAAGTATAATTATGATAGACCACAAAAAGTGCGTTTTAAATTTTGAATAGAATTACTATAATATTTTCTATCTTAACACATTATTTTTTATTATATTATAGATTTATATTTTTTTTTAGTTTTTAATTTAAACTTTATCTTAACTTCATCTATTGAAGAATTACATTTCAAATATAAGTACATATCAATATACAATGTATACGAATAGTAATGAGAACCAACATACATAACTCTTAATTACTATATTTGTTTAGTAATATGTAGAACTAACTATCTGTGTAGGTCGATATATACATATATAGCATATATACTATATATTATAGTAGTGCAACACTTATGATTTTAATAGAAATACATACTATATTTCATATGTATGTGGTATATTCTCCACTCAAATTGTAATTGAAATATACAAAACACCATGGGATTTTATTGTTGCAATTGATGATGATGATGATGATGATGATGATGATGATAATGGTGATTATGGTTTTTGGTGTTGTTTGTTTGGCTATTATGGCTTATGGGTGATATGTATTGTGTATGTAGTGCATTCATTAGCCAAAAGTAATATTTCAATTTGCTAATTTATTAGACCAAACATACGCATCGAAAAATAAATCATCATTGCGTTTCAAATTTTAGGCAACAAAAACGAATTTCCTTCAAATCCTTTGATAGAAAATTTATATATATTTACTCGTATAAAAATAATCTATACATATTGAAAGACATTTCTGTGATGTAATAATTTCTTAAGACGTTTGTTGTTGCGACAATAATGAACATTTTTAATAGAATAGAAAATGTTCTTGTCTTATCACCATTAGAAGATCGAATGTACTAGTATAATAGTTTGTGCACTGGAATTATGACATCTTTCATGGGAACTCAATTTTGAAGTCATACTCGTAAAGTAAATTATGTCATACATAATTTTAAATAATCTCAATATTTGAACCACAATTGCAATCAACTTTACTGTTTTCACTGCTTCAATCAACAATGGTACACGTACGCCAACATAGGTATTGAAATGATTGAAAAGCCTACTACCAATATTCCATTTGAATCTCCTAACATACATACATCAATCTACTATATAAATATAAGAATAAAATATGTATAATTGAATTTGATGAATAGAAAAAAGCTGGGTATTTGATAGATAGACTTGCCATTCACCCTACTTATTTATTATGATTTGACGAAGTGTGATCCAAAAGTATATGACTTTTGTTCAAAACTCTACACTGATATTATTTTTTTGTTATATAGCTCTTGAGATTCTATGAAGTAATTCGTAATTGACTAAACAAATCGCTTCCATCGGTGCTTCATCATCTTAAAGCAATAGTTCTGGTAGTATGTTTGTAGAATGACTCATTAACTTATTGCATTCTTTTCAATAGTCTTTCAGTCGTCAATTTTGTCAATCTTGTACTCTTTGATAGGAATATTTAAATTTCCAAAAGTCATAGAAAGTTTTGAAACACATTTTCATCATTAGCCACAATTTTAAAATCACTTGTTTCAGTGTTTCATCACTAAAGAATTTCAGTCAAATTTCAATAGTCTTCGCGTTGTTATAAACTCAGGTCGTATACCACTGAGACACATCTCGTACTTAGCATTGCATTGTTATTATTGTTGTTATTATTGTTGTTTTTATTGTGGTTTTTTTTTTTTTTTTTGGTTATGCGCATTTTCTGCTTTATTGTGTGACCTATGGACCTGTTTTGATTTCGTATTTCTATCATCTATCTATCATGATTTCTCTCTATCACGCATTAGTGTCAGCTTTGTGTTGCATACTTTTGGGACGCGCCTTGAAATTGAGTTTCAATTTACTATTTAATTTGTGTTTATTGTCGTCTCCTTGTTGTGGTTTGCTGCCTTGTTTATTTACGCTGTTTGTCTACTTATTGAATTTGGAATTTTCCTTTTGCGCGTTGCCATTTTGTGGTTATATTGTTATAGCAATAATAACAAAGCTTTGTCATGTCATGACATATTTCCACACAATTGAGAATGAAATTGGTAAAGGCGAAGGCGAAGGCGAAGGCGAAGGCGAAGGAGAAGGAGAAGGCAAAAGCAAAGACAAGACAAGACAAGAATTTAATTCATTTTTGATAAGGAGACTGACTATATGAGTATAGATATTTCGCACATCATGTATAGGATAGAGACTTATATTAGACAACAACAACAACAACAAATAACAACTAACAAGGACGACACATAGTTCAGGAAACATTTCGAAGGATAGCGACTACAATAGTTGCTTTGAAATGTCTAAAGATGATACATACAATATGAATCATGACATTACATACTTCTCTGTATTTGTCCATTTATTTTTTTTTTTACACAATTTTCATTATTAAATAGAGTTTAAATGGAATTTATAGTCAATGGGGTGCATTTTTTTTATTTGTTCAATTTTTTTAATAAAAATTAAATTTCTTTTTTTAATGTTGTTGTCAATGCACTGAACAGAAATATAGAACAGAGAAAATTCACAATATTTTATTTTGTGGAGAAATAATATCCTGGTAATATTAATCTCCTTTAGGCATTTTAGTTTAATAGAATCCTGAACTATCTTCCAATGTCATTCTAGTAATCTCTGTGTGTTTTGATTGTTCAATGTTATTGTTATCATGTGTTAAGAGATGAGTGCAAACCTTTGGATTAATAGATGAGTGCAAACCTTTAGATTAAGAGATATGTGCAAATCTTTTATTTCTACTTAGATACAAAACACATCATACATACTACTTATGGACTTATATGCATACATACTCGTAAAACTCTCTCTTAAATACAATATTTACTAATAAACACAAAATATATGAAAACAAATAGACAAAAAAAAAAAAAAAAACAAAAAAAAAATATGTAAAAGAAAAAAGAAACAATTTAGTATATTGCAGTAAATATTTAATATCAACAATATGTATGACAAGTACCACTTCTACATCCTCCTACCAACCAACATTTATTTGGGCTACCATATGCCCAAACTTTTGTTTATTGTTCTTAGTTCTCTTCTACATTTCACCATATTGCCTCCAGTTTTGTTTCTTATGATGCCAACCCCATCAGCTATCGTTTCGCATCGCTTTTGGGATTTTAATTTCACTTCTCATTGCTTGTCACTTTATTTGGCATTTATTCGAATGTTTTGCGTTTTGCGTTTTGTGTTATGTTTTGCGTTCTCTTTTAGATTTGACTTTTTTCTTTTATCACTTCATTCTTTTCTGCTCTTATTTCCGTTTATTGCATCGTTGATTTTTCGCTTTGTATATGTTCTTCTCGTAGTACACATGAGTTTCCGCTTCCGTTTGTTGCTGATGTCATTCACACTTGTTAAGTTTTGTACGTACACGTGTGTGTCTGTCGATTTATTTAAAATCTTCACCTCCTCCTCTTACGCTCCTCTTACGCTCCTCTTTTACTCCTTCGGTTACTCCTTGGTAGCAATGAACGCCTAGAAATGCGTTTCAATAATCTGCAAAGAAAATTTAAAGAAATTGGTATATCAGATATAAGGTTTTTGTGTTTCTTTATAAATTTCTTCTTTTTTTTTAATTTATGTTTAGTGTTGCATACACTTAAGCGTCGTCACCTTGAGTTTCCCCAATGGGCTCATTACTTAACACAAATCGCTTTGCAAATACCATATCTTCCTTTAGCTTCTTAATGTAGTATGATGTATCTATTGTTGTTTGTTGTCATCATCATCATCATCATCATCATCATCTTTAAATCCGCTTAACATTATTTGATATCATTTTTTACATAAAAGAATAAATCTTTTTTTTAATGAAAGCAAACAAAAAGGATCATCATGTTTTTGAGTGCATCCATCTTAATGTTTAAAATCTTGTACGATTTCTTGATGATTGAAAAAAGAGCGAAATATGCAAATGAAAATTGAAGTTTGTTGGACTGGAAAAGCATAAGATTTCATATTTTGGTATCTAAGCAAAAACTTTTATTCCATTCTATTCACAATCTTTAATGTGACAACAAAACACTGAAGGTTTTCAACAAAGAACTATCCTAAATACTGGAATTAGCAATACAACAGATGGCATAAAGTATTTTTTTTCCTTGGGACATTGGAAAGACTTTCTGGGAAGAGCTAAAAGATCTATATAAATCTCAAGAATCAATTTGAAGATTTCAATCAACATTTTGAGCAGTCACTGTATACACAATCAACACTTGAATATCTCATATTATTATCTAAGATTATACGAGAGCATTTAGATAAGTCAGTGACTTTGGTTTGAATTGTTGGACAGGTCTGCGTTGCCTTTAAGAACTACAACATGGCATCTACTACTCTTATGATGGTATTACTCTTCCTGGTGCACATTAAGATGGTTGAGAAGTTTTCTGTAATTAGTTTTCTCGTAATTTTGAGCTTTGGTTTCATTTACGTACATTAAAGGCTATGAAATTATATAGACTATTCTAATCTATTCATTTTATAGTCTTTGGTTACCTTTCATTAGTTGGACAATATGAAACTTGTTTGCATTTAGCAACTTTACTAAGTTACTTATTTTTGAGATTGCTTGAGATTGTGAGCTTTATGAGCTTCATTTTATTGAACTTGGAAAAGTTTTAGTAAATATCCATTGAATGAATTGTCTTCTTCATTCAATACTACAAAAAAAAAAAAAAAAAAAACGAAAACGAAAACATTGAATATTGAGGTCTTTGGCTTAAGAATAAAAGATGCTAGTTGGCAGATGCAGTGCTGCATTTAGACAGAGTTAGTACATAGGAAATTTAAAAAATCCCTGAATTAACTAATTGCCCTCGAATTATCAGATAATTCAGGGAAAGATATACATAGCTTTTATCCAAAGAACGGAACAGATGCATATCAATAGATTTTTCAGATCGCGGTATACATAATCCTTATGGAATCTATCTAATCTATTCTTTAATGTTTAATGTTCCATTTACTTTTAATTATCTTTCAAAACATGTTGTATAAAATTACAGGGCATTTTGTTAGTCGATACTTTATTTCTGTTTAAAATTTTTTCATTTCGTGCAACTTGCATTTGAGGATGCTGATCACGCAACAGTAGCAACACACTCTCCCATTATTACTGTTCCATTGGGGTCTTATTGCGCTTTTATTACGTGTGTAATCCTCATATGAATGCACAAAACGAAAAACATGAAAAAATTTCATTGTTCTTACTATTGTCGAAAGCATGTCCTTGGCACCCGAGCACGTACAGGAAGGATACAGGTTAACAGCAGCCATTACTTGCTGACCATAATTAGCGATGGCTACTTGTTGCATAACATGTTCACCTCAACAGCAACAATAACAATTACTATGACGAGGACGAGGATGCTATTGATGCATCATCAACATTCACACAGTCAGTCCAGTCCAGTCCAGTCCATTCCATTCCAGTCATTCACAATCAACGTGGTGTCGGTGGGGTTGGTCGTGGTCAGTGGTTATTATACATTTTCATTAAAATTTCATTGTCATTTGAATGACGGCTCCTGCTGTTACTGCTGGCGCTCAATGAATAAATGAACGGACAATTGGTAAAATGGACAAATTTTCTCTTGTTATACCTTCATGCCAGTGTGAACAAGTATTAACACTTTTGTTTGATGTTTGTAACGCAAACATAAATGTGTAAAAATTCAGCGTGATGACAGGGAGATTTGACTAAGCCATATGATATACTCGCAGCTGTACAGCAATCAAGCTAACATTGGTAATGTTTTCTTATCATATGCAGCTGTTACTCGTATGTTGAATTCAAAATTTTTTCATTACTGGAAGATGTGGCTCCCATACAAAATTCACTTAGAAATCATAAATGATGTTGTGTTTCCTTATTCCATAGTCTACTACAATTGAAATCATTTGTTTTCAATTAAATTTTATATGTCAAATAATAGGCCCAGCATTACGAATTTTAAGCGAAATGCTGAATGTAGTTTACACAGGCCATTCGGCATCTTGAACAGCTGCTTTTTGTTTTGATTTTACATACACATAAAAATGGAATGTTGTCCCTAATTGTGAGACATTTAAAAATATATGATTGCGAACAATTTGAAGTATATGCAAATAATTCTTGCAGCTCCCTTTTTCTTCCCAGCTATGTATTTTATTTAAATTTAAAAAAAAAAATTACAATTTGGAATCTATTTAAAATTGTTTTGTACAATGATCAGCTGCTTAATTTTGAAATCCAATGAAAACCCCATAAAAAGTTAGCAACAAGACCAAAAAGTTGATAACAATGGCAACAATTTCTCAACACTGTTTCAAAGAGACTAACATTCTAACTTTGTACGCTGCATCGGAGGTAGATGCCAGAATCCTTGTCTACAACAATAAACCGTTCATTTAGTTTCAGATGAATATGAACAGTTGAGCAGAGAAGCTGGAATACGTGGTGCTTTCGGTAAACCACAAGGTACCGTAGCTCGTGTTCGCATTGGACACCCAATTATGGGTATTACAAGCCTCAGGTTATTGAAGCTCTCCGTCGTGCCAAGTTCAAGTACCCTCGCCGCCAAAAGATCTACGTTTCCAAGAAATGGTGCTTCACCAAGTACGACCGTGAGCGTTATGAAGAACTTCGTGAAGCGGTTAGCTTTGAAAAAGATGGTTGCAATGTCAAATACCGTCCAGAGTATGAACCCATTTCCGCTTGGGAAAAGAGCCAACGTGCTATCTATGGTTAATTTCAAATTAGCAATTTGAAAATAAATTGTGAAATAAAAATAAATTGTTGTTTTTGTTGAATTGAATGAACATGCACATGGCATCGGAGGTAAGAGCAGCATCAGCTCTGTGTAAATACGCTATACGCTGCATTATGAATTTGAGAAGTGTAGGGTATATAAGCTTCGATGAACTGAAATTCATGTTGTACAATATCTTGTTTGCAATTTTAATGAGGAAAACGACTTTCCAACGCTTGATTTTAATGTTATTATTTCTCAATTTTTTTTTTTTCTTTTGTTTTTCGGTATTTTGGGTTTCGGTATTTTTCACACTTGTTTGGGTTTATTTTCGATTTCCGCTTTAAAATTACTGCATTTGTTGCTGTTGTTAAGCGTAATTTGTTTTGTGCCCTTTTGTTGTTTGTTTGAAATTTCGATTTGGAATTTTGTGAAACGCATTAATAACAAAATCAACATTTACTATTAGTGTGAAAAGCATATTGTATTCCGAGAATGATTTATGTTAATTCTCAAAAATATGTAAATCGACTATGGCGACGTTTTTTCTTCAATTGGTGGCATGGTGGAAGCGCTCATCGTCAGTGATACTGTCAACAACTCAACAGATACACGCAGTAAGGCAGACAAACAGACAGACATGCTGATGGATTCTGTTTAATCTGTTGCTGATGCTTGATGATGTCTCTAAAGGCAATTCAATTTGAAAGTGTCTCCTGTGTATGCCAGAAAGTATGAATAAGGATACTTAAAGATCACACAGATTGCCTACGTGCCTGTCCAAGCAGACAGCCAATTGACTGACTTGAGTACTTCAGATGCATGTCAGTCTTACGTCAGTCTTACGTCAGTCATACGTATAAGAGATAAGAACGGATATATCAAATTTACATATCAATCAATGTTACGTTCCCTACTCATTTAGTTATCTTATAAGCACGTGCGTACACATGAAGCCAAAAATAGACTGACTCAGAGAAGTCTACATCCTTCAGAGTCTGGACAAAATCCGAATTACTTGTAATTTATTAAAGAATGACAAAAGAAAAAACCACAAAATCATCGAGACTCAAAGCAACTTGAACGCCTCCACATTTTGACTTGACATATGCCTCAAGCAAATTAATTTTGTATTAAGCGCGCAATCAAATATAAATTCCAAGTTTACACAAACCAAAAACCACGAGACATGGACAGAGAAATGGGCTTTCGCTAAAGAAGATAAATAGAGAAAGAAATTTTGATATTAAATTGTTAATTTAATTTTGGGTTCCAACAAAAATATCCACAAGGGTCGCTCGTCTGTCTGTCTGTCTGTCTGTCTGTCTGTCTGACTGGTCTTCTTTAACTGCATCGAAGTAAACAAGGACAAACGAACGAAATAATGTTACATAATAATAAAAAGTTAATATTTTTAAATAATGCGACATAATTTTGACTCATAATCAAGCGTTCAAACAAATGCAAACAAAATTTATGAGTAAATATATTTCACCAAGGACTTCATTCTTCTTACTTGTACTTGTACTTCTACTCTCTAACTTACATTTTTTCCTTTCCCATTCTCCTATCTATCTATCTATCTATCTTTTAAAGTTCGTATGTATTTGTTTTACTATACTGAGTATGGAATCTGCAGACAAAGTCTCTTATTTTGCTTTGGAGGAATAAAGCCACGCAATGCTTCGCAACGCGTAAATAAAAAGAAATATAATACAATATTTCCAAAGGCCATTTGTTGGTAGAGAGTTACTTTGTTTTTTGTTCATCATCTCTGATCATTTCTCTCTTCTTTTTTACAGTTTTTCCTTTTTGTTTTTTTCTGTTTTGTTTTTTTTTTTTCTTTTAATATTCTCGCGCTTAAGTAAGGCGAAAAATTGAATGTGAAAATGTGAAAAGTTTTTGCGTTGTCTCTTTGACTATTAATTTCTTCGTTCGGGCGTAAAAAAGAATCACTGCCGACTTTTTGGGGCACAGAGTAAAATGCCACAAATATTAAGTATGTATTATGATGTCAACCATAATGAGTTCATTCAAGTTTTAGTCCCGTGCTGTGCAACGCTGTGCCTTGTTGGCTGCCTGCCAACCGACTTTGGTCCTTGATAAGAAGAAGCCTTTTCAAATATTTGCATACACTCAAATATAATTCTTTTCTCATCTTTTTTTTTTTCTTTCTAGGCTCATTAATTTATGTTTTACTGTCCTTAAATAGACGCATACACACTCACTCACGAACGCATGTGCGTGCGCGTCCATGGACACATACATATAAGGATAGAGTAGCATTCACAAAAAAAAATAAAAATAAAATAAAATAAAATAGGAAATACGCAGCTGCCTTCTTTACTTCCTTCCGTCTTCCTTCCTATCGGACTGACTGTTTTCCTACTTGTTTGTTTGCTAAGATGACCCACTCAACCCAATCTTTTGCCTTCTGTTCGTTCTGTATATGCTTTTTGGCCTTTTTGGTGTTGTTTTCTTTTGTTTCGTGATTTTTTTTTTTTTTTTTTTTAAATAATGTAAATCTATTTTAATGTATTCGCCAATTAAAAATACATCATCCTTTTGCCGCCTTTGGGTGCGTATGCATGAAAAATAATAAAAGTAACTCATTATGTTTCAGATAGAAAAAAGAAAAATTATGCCGAAAATATACCAAAGATTATACAATAAAATTTTTTTTTTTTTGACTGGCAATATAGATAACAGTACGAGAGTTGTACAATAAGTAACATACGTTACTATTACGAAATACGAGTAGATAATAACTATTGTATGAGATGGAAACAATCATTTCATTATTAGTGATAGAACTACGCATCATCTGCTCCAAACATCACAGAAGTCTGTTGCAAAAGCGACTTATTGCCAAGACTATGACGATACAACTTTACAAGACTTATATGTGCTAATCATAATTATTTGCTAACTCTATTCTTTTTGTCAAAAAATATCTAAAATACTCGTAAGATCAAAGCAGATTGGCAACACTTCCACCGGGAGTCTCCCATTTTCTGTGAGATGATAACAATATTAAAGTTTTTGGCTAATTTTGATTCAACTGTTTTTGGTTTTTAAGTCGAATGGCGTAATTACAATTGTCAAAACTTGGACACCCAAGGCTCAAAATTGTTAATTAAAGGCAGGACAATGGGATTATCCGTACTGCCAAACAACGTCCCTTTCTAACATCTGCACAGATAACGAACAAGTAAAATCTGCCGATTGTCTTTTACTTGCGGATTTCTTCCATTTTTCCACCCCAATTTACTTTAAAATTACAAAAACACATATACAGACACTTTACACTTATCCATCATCCCATCCCATATAAATACCATAAATACCTGGCCAGACCATGGTGTACGGAATGCGTTTGCAAAGATTGGTATAACAAAGATCCAGGCGACCCAGAAAAATATCTACAGGGATATCTTTTTCATTTTTTTTTTGTTCTTATTTCAGTGAAATCATTTGTCTATATACATACGAGTACGAATATATCATATGACTTTCATATTAAACGAGAAGTGATTCAACTAAAAATTCTTAATGGCCTGAAAAATTGTTAAAAAACATCAAATGCTACTTTTAAAATACAAAGTAAGTAAATCGAAATCCAACTTGACTCTTTAATGTATTTAACAAAAACATTGAGATAAAAAGTATTTAATACTGTAAATAATGTAAAATGAAGAGACAAACCACCCTCGCATTAGACCAAGATGAATTATCATAATTTTTCACTGAATTCTATTCTACGTGTAAATAGAATATTTATAAGCGTTTATTGCGTTTTTATTATAATGCAAGTACATAAATACAAATATTAAATATGCTCAAAAGTCTTGACGACGCCACTCTTATTGTCACATTTTTTTTATCAGCAAAGCATTGCCAGCTTTGTGTTTGGGGCCGCATTTCATTGTAATGTGTGCATAGCTGTACTTCCAACTGATAAGATGATTAAAAATGATAGACAACACAACTCACTCATTTCAAATATGTACTTAGAATCAACATAGTACATACGACACATACTTTCATATATGAAAGTGTCATGTACTCCAGCTTCACGTTTGTAGGTATTATATCTGACTGACTGATTCAATGAGTAAATATTGTAAGTAACAACACATCATCGTAAAAATGAATGAACTACTATGACAGCAACAGCATTTTACAACACTGTCAACATACTCTCTATATATTTACTATGGTTGTGAATTTGTATGTGATAAATGATGTGCGTTGTTTACAAATTTATATTTTATTAATACAAAAACTCAGAGATTTAGCTACTAGGGCATTTGACTGTACATGGTATGTAGACTTTGGAAATATACGATTGCTTAAGAAAAATCCCTGGACCTTTCAAGATAAAATTTTATTATTCAAATACTTTGTAAACTTAGGATTAGAGTTCCTCTTCCATTGACTACAACCAAAAAATTAGTTTTTTCTCTTGTTGTTTTCGTAATCCCACTTGGAGATGAGACCAGTAACTGGATTAATTTCCAATTCAATCATACATTTCAGTTGTGATTTCTGGGGAGATTTATCGAAGGTGACTGGCAAATTATTGCAATCCAAATAGCACGAAGGGCATTGATATCATTATTAGCCTGACGGAAATGAATTGGTAGCATGGGATAATCGGTACGATCGGTATAATATGATGTACCATTCCTGCCATATCCAACAATTTCACGCTTACAAATCCTGTCCAGAGTGTAAATGGATGCAACACTGCCGATTTGGGATATAGTGCGTGGCCAGTTTGGCGGCGCAAAACGTGATTGATTAGATTAAGAGCTATTGATATTTTATTTCCGAGTACCCAACACTTTTGAAAGTATATTTTTAGTATAACATCATAGTAGAAAAATTGATTTATAGATACGAGTATTCCACTTATGAAACCCCACACCATCATTGCACATACTTCTCATGCGAACTTATAACCCCTCCTGCAGATTACAGGACATATGTAACTACTTAGGGAAACTGAAACTGAAAATTTGGTAGAAAATTATTATTAACTCGCAATCCCGGCACGCGTTGCTTCTCCCGTCAAAATTTCATCAAAATCGGTTTTGTGACTCACAAAAAGATATATTTAAAAATACAATATTTACATAATTATCTGAGATATTTAATAAAGATACTACTTGATACATTTGATAATATGTCTCTAAACCTTATATGCAAAATTTGATCTATCAATTCCTTCCTTTTCCAATGGCCCAATCCGCAACAAACTTTATTGAAACACTCTCCAGACTAAGCTTTTGCTAGCTAAATTGTTAAATTGTGTTTTAATATTATAGATCCAAGTTAATCTACATACTGCATCAGATGGAAAAACTCGGGGCAGGTAATATCACTACACTACCGTAATTGTTTTAACGTGAAAACATTTTTCATGAAAAATATTTATTTAAGTATTAAATGAATATTAAAAGAAAAAATGGTTTTAAGAAAATCCGGACTACGGAACTGCCATCCAATCTATGCTTATTTATATCACGATTAGACTGGACATACTACCCTATCAATGTAATTTCATTTCTAGCTGCAAACGTATGATAAACTTTACTTTGGTAATTATAAAAAAAAAAAAAAAATCAAAGAAGAAATACATTTAATAAGAAAAGAATTTTCTTGTATTTATTCAGATTTTAAAACAAAAAGTGAAAATTTCCAACTTCTCCGGTGAATTTTCCAAACATTTTCTTTCATATTCTTCTAATCAGCCTACAACAAATACAAAAACAAAAAAATCAACCAAATAAGGCAAACCGTTCGCAAGCAATACGCTTATAAAGAAAATAATTTTTATAAGCACGCATTGATAAAAAATGTCTCTTGCACCAGAATATATAAATTACTTGGCGCTACGTCTTTTGAGTCTCGAGATATATTAAAAAAAAGGAGAAAATTGTTTGATACATTTCTGAAAGAGCGTCTGATTCTAACATGTGTTAAAAACGTTATCACGTTCATATTCACTTTAGAAAACTTCAATAAACGAAACTAAATAATTTTTTAGTCATTTATCATCTTGGGAAAGAAGACTTGGCCCTGAATTCTCCTTTATTTCAAGTAAGATATTCATAGAGATGATCAAAGCACCTCCAAACTGCAAACTCTATTTACTATTTTCATCTGTCTCAATGATTCCTTTAAATTTATTGTGGTTGTTCCATTTGCTAATTGCGTGCAGCATACTCTATTTATTAGCAGAAGTAGTAAGTTCACTTTCAGGGTATCCAAAATATTGTTGCATTTAATCGATTTCCTCGAATTATATTGAGATGTGAAAACATAAAATTTATTGATATAATCAATTCTCAGTATTACGTGGAATTAAAGTCTTTTTGTGTTTATTTCAAAAATCAAAATCAACATTGTAAATTATCAAAAATTGTATTTAATTGCATAGTAGATAATTTTATACTATTTTGCTAATTGCAACAAATTAATTAAAATTCATTTATATATTTCTCAATTTAGCAAACAGACAGACACCATATAGAAGTCATTCACTCAGCCAGTCAGTCAGTCAGTTAGTCAGTCAAAACTGAAATGAATAAATGAATGCACTTCATTAAAAAGATACTCATTCACACATCCATCCACACATCTGATGTACATATGTATGTATGTATGTATCTCCTCATGTTTGTCAGTTCGTTTAACATGACAGCCGTCGACGCATCCTGCGGCAATGAGTATTTGCTGCTCATTTCTGTGTCATGTTTAGTTGTTAGGTTGTGCAGTATGAGTATGAGTTTGCTTAGATGCTGACACTAATTGCGGTAACTAAGAAGCGACAGCCACTTGGTTGCAGCCCCCGAGCAAATGAGTTTGCGGCAACGCCAGCAGTTAGGCGCGTGTTGAGCAAATTATCACAAGTGTTGGCATGACATTAGTTGAGAAAAACATAAAGATGAATGTGTAGTATGCATTTAATTTCTATCCTTAGAATCATAGTTACTTAAGTTTGGGCCCTTTTTTTTTTTTTTTTTTTGTAATATTACGTTTACACCATGTGAACAAGTCGTTAATTTTATTTACAAAAGATTCTGAAGATTGTATGTTTATTATTGTACAATAACAAAATTGTTTTGATTGTTTTCTTACATATAATAAATTGTAGACATTCCACACAATTCTTTTAGAGAAATGGAATGAGTTTAATGCCTTCACAAAAGGACTAAGCATGAGCCAAAGTAACACGATCAACTATTGTTTAGCGTGAAGATTTTCGCTTTCTCTTCAGTGTCGTATTTATAAGAAAATGAGAAAAGTGGAGCCAAATTTGAAACAAACGACATTTGTTGTAGTTAAAATCTGAATTTCTTTAATTTATAGAAATTGTTAAATTCACAATTTGAAAGTCAGTGAGCACAGTGTGAGAAGCATAACAAATTTTGAAAGAGATGAAATCATCACTTAACATCGATAATATCTGTGGATTTTTTTGGTGTAGCAACTTATAAATGGGCAATATCTCAAAACATAGATTTTCGACATAAGCTACTATGACTTATTGACACAGATATGTAATCCTATGTATACGTCTCGAAGTCAATTTTCAAGTTCCAAGTCACCCATAAGTGGTCTGGGCTATCAATAAGTGAGTGAGTAATAAAAGTTGCAATTTATAGACCTTCATATGTAAGTCAATAACTTTCACAAATCATATGCCTAAATAAATGCTTTCATAGATAAATTAATTGTCGTCAGTCACAATGAACAAAAATATCAAAAAAATCGTTAATATTGGGTTGATGGAAAAATAACTTACGAAAATGAGAATCATGTTTTATATATTTCTTTTTTTTTTCATATAACGAAGCAGTTTTATTTCATTAAATATTTTCTATTGTTAATGCCATCTTTCGGGTAAAACCATATTACCGTCTTTGTAAAAACTCTGTGGTTTCTAATAAAAAAACTGGCGCAATACCGTTTTGTAGTCGTTTATGAAATTCATTGTTAAGCCATTAAGATAATTCTGAATGGAGCCGAATAAATAGTAGTCAAATGATGCTAGGTTCGAACTATATCCTGAGTTTATTAACACTTCCCAACCGAGTTCCTTCAATTTTTTCCAAGTCATAACCAAAGTTTGTGGCCTAGTGTTGCAGTGGTGGAAGACTATGTCCTTTCTGTTGACCAATTGCACCCATTTTTCCTTCAGCGCTTTATTTAGTCTTGTTAGTTGTTGACAATAGAGTTCTAAATTTATCATTTGCCCAGGTGGGAAAAGCTCATAGTGGAGAGGACCCTTGCAATTTCCCACAAATGCACAGTAACAACTTCCTCGTAGATAGCGTCGGCTTTGCAATAGTTTTCCCAGGCTCACTTTGTTTATACCATGACCTTTTTTGGACATTATTGTCGTATGTTACCCATTTTGTATTGCCAGTTATCAATTTAGACAAAAAAGGTTCCAAATAATTCGATTTCAGTAACATTTCCGATATTGTAATACGATCAATAAGATTTTTTTTCTGTCAAATTGTGTGGTACTCAAACATCCAGTTTTTTTGCATAGCAAGTTTTTTTAAATGGTCCAAAACTGTCATATGCCGGATGCCAATATCCATAACGATATCACGAGTACTTACTATGTGCCAGTCATTATCCACTTTTTCAATAATTTGGATATCTGGACATCACTTTTTCATTCACTATTTATACAAATACTATAACTCGCGTTACATTTCCAAACAAGATTTTTCTAAGCAAGAATAATAATAATTCTACGATCTTCCAGTTTTCAGCTGATCTGATACCAAATGAATTCAATCTGTCTCCTGCATTAAAAGCAATTAGAATAGAATAGAAAACTAAGTATATTGAAAGAGAGTATATGGTACAATAACTTAGGCTGAGAACACACCGATTCAGACAAAACGTCTTTGACTTATAAGGAAAGAAAACATATTGATATTCTTCATCCACGAGCATGAAAATTAAAAATTTTGTCTTTAAAAGATATCAGGCCAGCTATCGACAAAGGGAAATGGAAGATATTTTGTCTAATCCAATGTGTTCTCAGTATTTTGTTACACATTAACTTAAGATATTTTTATTCCACCTTGTATCTTTTGTATCTTTCTCCTTGATTTTAATTTTCTTGCAGACTTTAATTAATTAATTTTTTTTTTTTTTTATTTGTTATAAACTTTATTGTTGTTAACTTCATGACTAAAATATCTTAACTTCATAGTAATTATGTAACTTTATAATAAATACAATAAAATAAAAAAAAAATGGGATAAAAGTAAGAAAAGTGAAATGAAACTTTCCGAATAACAGTATCAGAAAACTTAACTTGAAATGAAATGGAAAAGGAGAAAATCATAGAAAAAGTGAATGAAGTGAAAGCGAGTTTCGTTGGAAAACAAAAATGGTCTCATTAAAATTAATTATGTAACCGTTAATGCCATTGGCAATTAATGGTTTTTTACCTTCCTTACTCAACTCGCCTCACCTCGCCTCACCTCACCACACCTAAGCCACTTCTTTCCACCTACTTCTCCTATACATTTATTTATCTGTTCCTCCAAATTCAACTTTCTTCATATTCTTTTTCATTTTTAGATGTTGATGTTGAGTTTTGTTGTTATTTTTAAAGTTTCATTTTTTGCTTTTGTCACCAACATCATTATTATCATCATCATCAGGAGCAGCAACATCATTATTAACATAATCATCATTTTTTGTTTGGCTGACAAATGAAAAATCCTAAAAACTCAACAAAGCGCAAAGTAATTTTGATTTTCTTTTTATATTTTTTCTCTTGTGAAGAATTGGACTTCTTCTTTAGTCTCTTTGGCACGTACATCTACATGTAGAGGAGTATTGCTTTCAACCAGATTTTCTCCGCCCACAATTTTTCCATATTTATCAGCAATTTTTGGTGAAAATTTCATTTCCACACTTGGTTGACTTTGGGGCTTCGGCCACGTTTCACAAACAAAGGAAGTATATGGCATTGTAACTCGATGGGATGGGATGGGATGTGTGGATGTATTTCTAGTGTGTGTATGTGTGTGTTCGTTACTTTGCCGACGTAAATAATCAAAGTTGACAATAATGAATACTTAATAAAGCGGTTTTCCAAATGACAAAAAAAAAAAAAATGCAAAGAACCCACTATGTTTTGGTTGAGTCACAAAATACTAAAGTCTTCTTAATGTACTTCTGTTGCCACCTAAATCGACCCATCCATCTGGAGCCAATTGAGTGGTTGCCAGACAACAAATAAAGTTACGGTCGCATTCGCAAATAAACACCTTGTGGCATGTTTAACGCCTACACGTGCCCAGTCAACCATGATTTACGGTAGCAGGATCTGACAGAACATTTTATTTCAATTAGAAACATTCAATGAAGACGTTTTAATTGTATTTCTTTGCTTTCTTTCATTCTCTTCATCTAGTATCTTATACGTATACTCGTACATACTCATATATCTTTCATACCATTGTTTTCCTTTTGGTTATTTTCATTTACAGTCAGTAAATGAGTGAATGACTTTCTATGGAAAAAGATACTTGTATAAACAGAAATCTGTTTACGTGTTTCTATCGATGTTGATTGTCATTTTGCTTCGTCATATGTAAAAATCAGAATTAGAAAAACCAAATGATGAAATAATATTACAAAAAAACAAAAAAAAAAAACTAAAAGAAAAAGAAAAATGGGAAAAAGAGGAAGTTTCACGCTGAATGATGATAGCATCTTAACTGAATGACTGACGACTTTGTTTTCAATGAATGAATGATTATTCAAATACACGTCGTTGTCGTTCGCATTCCTTTCAACCATCAGAACCCATATGTATATATGTATATGTATATTTTTTTTTTTTTTTGTTAGGTATGCTTAATGATATGCAGGTCCTGCTTCCTTTCTGCGATACCAAAACATCCATGAAGTATTAGTAAGTAAATCAATGGCAAAGAGAAGGAAATTCTGAAGAATATCTACAGATAATGCGATGTTGGTTGTTGAAAAGCTAACATTGATTTAGGGTAAAACAATTTTATTATTTTTTCTTCTTTTTTTCCTGCAATCAACCCATCCAACCAAGCAACCAGTCATACATCGATCCATTGTTCAACCAAACAGACAGGGATACTGAGAACACTAGAACGCTTTTGTATGCTGCTACGAACTTTGATTAAAATAATGATAATGCCCTTTTTCTTCATTCATTCGTTTACTCATTTATTCTTCCTTCATTCATTACACAGTTTTCAGTTCTCCATTGACTTTTATCTTTTCACTTGACGTTTACGAATTCCAGAACGTTGATTAGATTTGTTTTTTTTTTTCCTCCGATTTTCTTTGTTTTCTTATGCTTTGCTTTCCTTTCCTTTGGTTTCACAATCGAACGCAATCTGCAATCGTTTAATTACATTTGACAGTTTCTTCCTTCTTTTCTTTTGTAACAATTTAAGAGAAATTATCACATGAGAGAAAATTTTGATGCTTTAATTAAGAAGGTACAACAACAACAACAACAACAACACAAGATGAATAAAGTAGAATAGAAAATTTACCGCTACCATACTAGTTAATCCTTAAACTTGCATGCTACAAAGTATAATTATTTTATATACAAAAGGAAGAAAGAAAGTAAGGAAGGAAGGAAGGAGGTAAGGCTTTAATACAAGTCTAGAGGACTAAAGGACCAAGTTGAAGGCGTGAAACACTTATGAACTTAAATAAATGAGTCGCACTCATAAACTCAACGGAGCTACACCCACTTCAGTGAGGTGTTGCTGGTGCCTCCTATGTGTTCTATATGTGTTTGTTTTGTTTAGCATATAGAACAAAGTTATTACTACCACTAACCCACACTCATATTCTCATATTCACATACATACACAGATACATACATAAAAACTCACATAGACATATTCATTCATTCATTCATTCATTTAGTTGTCGCTGGCAAACATTGACTCGGCACATAAATTATAACGGCGAAAAAGTTTTTGTTCAGCGGTTCAGCCTTCCTGTCATCTTTTGTCCTTGCTCTCTTTCCTTGCACCACTCACCATTCCCTTCCTGATCTCCTGGCCATCAATGATGACAACGCCTGTTCAACATTTATGCGTATGTTGCCATCAAGTTTGGTTCGGTTTGGCTTGGCTTGCCTTAGTTTTTTTATTTTTGTTATTGTACTTATTTCCTCCTCCAAACAAGATTCAAGTTTTTCTGCCCGTTCTTTTCCTTTCACATACTTCACCACTTTCATCATCATCCTCCTCTACATCATCACCACATCTTTTCATTATTATTTTTGTATGCCAACAAGACAAAAACTTTCGAATAAGTTTAACACGTGAAAGTTATGGCCTCGACAAGTGCCAACAATAAGAAGTGAACTGAACTGAACTGAACTGAACGCCAACAAAAAGCTACAAAAATATGCTATTCATATTTCATGTTACAATTTTTTTTTTCTTTTTTATTTGTCTTTCAGGTACATTTCCATTTTATGAGTTTGTTTTTGATAGATAAATTAAAAGATTAAAAAAAAAAACTACAACGATATAACTGCACAGTTTTTCAATATAACATCAATATTTTAACGTTGTAACTTAAATATATTTTCGTTTTTTTTTTTTATTGATTACTGAATTTTTGTTTGTTTATTCTTTGCAATATGGTAATGATAAATAATTGGGTCAAAGGAAAAAGAAGAAACTGTGCGGGTTATTAATTTATGTTATTTTAATTATGATACAATAAATTATTATAAGTATTTTCATACTCTCAGTAAAATAAGACAACATTAAATTTATAAATGATTTAATTATGAATAAAAGGGAGCCTTCCGAATTAAATCAATCCTTCGATTATGTTTCCATAATTTATTTTCCATATTATTGAGTGCTGAATAATTAATGATACATATATTTTACTAAGATAAAAAGTAATGCAAAAAATTAATGACAATAATTGATGCAATATTTCAGTATTACTGAAGCAGTATAAGATGCTTTATATTGTTTGTGATTGCAATTATCTTCATTAGTTAGAACTTTTCACAAAATTGTATATCGGTAGATGTTCACTATCTGTAAAACTATATCAAACTACATGTGATTCGCAATGCATTTTGCGACTTGAAAAAAATATTTCTGTAATTATTTTATAGAATGTAATACCGTAGATAGGAATGAGAGGATCGCTTTACTAAACTTTAGAGGCATCGAATAATGGGTGATGTTTTTTCTTTATTTTTTTTGTACAAAAATATCTATATTAACATGTTTCAATGCCTAGAATTTATCCATTGGATGTTGCGCAAGCACGACCGCGCTATGAATAAAATTTGTAAATTATTTGAAGTAACAATGAGTGATAGATTCATCAGTTTAACAATATACATGGGGTCATCTAGTAGACCCTGCAAACGTTGTCTCACTTTCAAAGAACGTTTGTGCATTTTCTCCGAAATCATAATTTAGTTAAGTTTAAAAAACTGCACTATGTGCATAAAATGAATTATCTCAATTGCTTCAAATTAAATATTTATTATCAATACTATGTGCTTTCATCAACGGTCATTAAAACTAAGCACGAAGTGCTTTTTTCAATCTCTGTTCTTAGACTAAAGTATCATCCTCATTTCATAACATCAACTAGCTTAGATTATCAGTCGAACACGTTTGATGTTCGATGAGCGGTCATAAGTGGCTACTGATTATTAATGACCCGCACCGTAATATGCCGGTATACCCGTAGGGGAGGCGTTAATGTCCTACATCGAACTCGCGACTCTAGGATGTCAGCTTCGAAACTGTATTATTAGATAATATTTGATTTTCAGTTAAAGCACAAGATCAAATTGTCCGAACACAGCCCATGTCAATGTGTAAAAATACTGGCAACATGTTACAGTTCAAAGGAAGTAATCCTAAAAGCACATCAATATCAAAATAAATAATTCGAAAAATTAACTAAAATTTCGATAGAATGGATACAACACATTGCAAAGAATGAAATGTGTATCACCAAAGAAATGTTGAAAGACAACGTTTCATAATTTATTTCCTTAATACCATTGCTTGTCTATAATTCGGATTCCAATCCATTGGAATTTTCTATCTAGACTACTTTAAGACCATTGTATAGAGAGCCCTTTACATCTGTAAACGGATTCATAAAAAAATTTATAATTTCTCAACATATTTCCTACTTCTTCCCTAATATGTTATTAAAGAGCATTAAATATTTGTTTAAAAATATTATAGAAGAGAAGTGATGATGACAAAATGTATATGTCATTTAGTTAAACAATAAAAGATTTCTTTCCAAATGCGAAGTATTTATTCCTTGAGTCTTCAACTTTTGTTCCTTAATGAGAAGAGATTACTATTATAGGATTTTTTTTTTTTTCTTCTACGATTTCCAATAATATTTGCTATGCTCTACAAACATAGTCGTACATTCACTCATATGCTTCGCCTAAGGCTTTTGCTACTACTTATAGTATGTCTGTGCTAGTTAAGTAGATCATTAAACGCAAAATTTAATTAACTGTTAATAAAGTTCTTAATGAGCTCACATGAGCGGCGTCAGTGACGACGGCACACGTCTTTAACGCCCTTGCAGCGCATAAAAGGCACTAATCTCACCGAGGTAGATGCACACATATCCCATCTCATTGTTTGGTAAGTGTTAATGATTTAGACACAGAAAACACAAATGCTCACGTTCGATAAACTAAAGTTTGTATTCTATATATACCGACCCACAATGTTGATTCTTCTACCAAGGAAACACTTACTCAGCACTTTTATTCAATTCGCTTTAAACGTTACATTTATTTTACAGTAAAATCTATTATAATCGAATATCCAACGTCGAATTGCTTTTTGTCCAGTATTTTATAATAAAATACAGTATTATCTATAACTATCGATTTTGTATAGAAAAAAAAATTGGCGGTAGGAGGTAGTATTGCTTTACTACCGTAAAATTTTTTGCGTGCAAATATGTCTCGTGAACCATCAGATACAATGCAAATTATCCCCTAAATATGCATTTACACCAAACGACAATTTGTCATTCATACTCTTCATGTGCATAAATGAATTTATATTCCGTTTTGAATACATTCATGCACGCAAAAGACGAGTAATTTCCTACATATGAATGTATTCAATAAGCCATGTGAATATTTCCAAGCACATGTCATGAATGCTGCAATTAATGGATCTTATTTGCTGTCCCACCATCACCAAATTGAAAAATCAATAGACACAAAATTTCTTCCTAAATGCATGCTTTACTTTTTTATTTATTGATGCTTTAAGTTACAAATCATTGCTTGAAACATAGACTATTATAATAAGTATATAAATTGTATAAAAACGAACATCATTTCACCATTTTCTACGTCGCCTCAACACTTGATGACGTAAACGAGTAATGGCATAAATGCATAAACAGGCAACTCGGCCACTATTACTTTTAGAATATATACACTACTTCGTGCTACAATCTTTGAGTCACGAGATATATTAGAATTTATGGCAATACCAAAGACATTGGGATGTAAGGTTGTCTTTTGAAACTTTGGTATGAAACCATTAAACATTTTCACGTTAAAATAGAAGATATATTCTTCTTTCTTCATTACCTTTGACCTTTAAAATGGATCCTATTATTGGAAAGTATTATCATATAGCCTTAGTGAACCTATCAAAATATACCTTGTATATTTATATAAGAACCTCTTGATTTAACAAAACTCCTCTTATGTAAACTTATGGACATATAATCTACGAAGTGTATGGAAGGTTTCACTGTATATAATGTTTACCAAGTTATGCAAGTATTTCGAACAACTGACCAATACAGTACTGGAAGTAAATACATATATGATTGACTGACCTATGATTTACAAAAACTTTGCCTAGTGGCCTCACTCAAAGTTGGAAACGCGTTGTGCATAATTTTTTTACTTTAACACGTGTTCCCTTATAGCAGTGTGAGTCTCTGTCTCTGTCTCTGTCTCTGTCTCTGTCTCTGTCTCTGTCTCTGTCTCTGTCTCTGTCTCTCTCTCTCTCTATCTCTCTGACTTCTAAATATTGTTACAAATTACAAATACAAATTTCTCAAGAAGGCACCATATTGCACTCATGTAGTAATCTTCTTTATTCTATTCGCATGTGTGGAGATGCGATTGAGGGTGTGTGCGTGCGTGCGTGCGTGTTCGAGAGCGTATTCCATCAAAGTGTCAAAGACGAATGCTGCGTGACTCTTGATTTCTTTTGGTAGGTTAGGGTAAGGTAGTTTACAATTGTTATTTACTTTTCATTCTTTTCACTCAAATAATTCACTTGGTTGGAGTTCACAATTATTGAAATGAAGTGACATGGCTTGGAGTAAAGTGAAGTGGAGTGGAGTGGAGTTTCACTCTTGATTATTAACAATAGCAACAGCATTTTTTGCATGTATGCATAAATTTTCATTCTTTGGCACTCACAATCTGTACTCATCTAATTAATGACAGAATAGCTGAGTCTGAGTTTGTATGCCGCTGGTAATCTTTCCAGATCAAGATCCTTAGCCCATTCTTTATTCTGTTTTCTGTACATGGGAAAATATGTATTTCTTTAAAGCATATAATTGCATATAACCGAATTTATGGGCTTGTTCTTAATGGTGGTGTACATTGCTCCTTTAATAGCGTTTGATGGATGCGCATTGATTGCTAAGTCAACAAATGCCCAACCTAATACAATCATGAGATGAGCACTTGTATTAAATTCAAGAAAATTTTGTGCGTTTCTTACGTGCCCCGCATATAAATTCGATTAGCCTCAAATGTCGATTTTCGGTAATAATTTTTTGTCAAGATATCGTAGACAACGGTGGCGCCATCTCCTCCTACTAGTAAGTCCAGTTTAAATGTTTGCTAAAGACATTTTTATGGACAATCAACCCAATCGATAAATGAATAACTTTGATCGTAGTTCCACACACACACACACAAACACACAAACACAGTTACATTTATCTATGGAAAAGTCCCTTTCCAATAAAGCATTTTTATGCTCATCACTCGTATTTATTGGGTTCAAGTTAGATGATAACTGAAGAAGAGGTCTTACTTATTTCATTACCGTAATTTTGGGTTCTATGAAAACAATTTCACTTAATGTTTACAATAATTTTTTATACTTTACTGAACATAATAAAGAGAGTGATGTATTCGGTAGTTGGTATTCAAAAAGTGGAACTTGACTTGATGAATTTAATAAAGAATAAATGGGAAGTAGAAGTGGAAATGGAAATGGAAATGGCAATGACAGTGGAAGTAGAAGAAGAAATTTTTCCAAGTCAATAAAAATAATTTTTTTCAAATTTGTTTTTATTGCACACAATTGACGAATATGAAAAGTTTCCCTCTTAGTATTTTGACATTCTTTTCTTTTCTAGTGGGTTGTTCAGCACCCAGGAAAAATAAACATTTCTAACAACATTTGTCTTGAAGAAGCACACTCCTCTAAATTATTCTTAGAAAAATGAATAAAGAGAAAGAAATTGACAGAAAAGAGGAGTAGTCAAAATGAAATATTTATTGTCTGTTATTGTGAAGATAGGGAAGTGACTGCTGCACCTCTCTTTGTTTATTTATGAGTCAAAGTAAAGTCTTCAAAATATAACATTTACATAATCATTGTTATTATGAAATGATTGTCTTTTGTCATTAGCAAATCATACAGAAATCAGCATATAAATAATCTAATGAATCCCAAATGTTCTTATCATTTTTAATTGTTTACTCAACACCTTAATACAGAATATCCTTACTAGGTGTGAAAGACAAACAGACAGACAGACAGAGAGACAGGCAGATGGACAGATGGACATACTCCCTGACCATGATTAAATGTAAGGTAGGTAGACCTCATGGTACCATTAAATGTAGAATTTAATGAAAGCTTGTTAGGGTAATTGCTTAATTGGCAAAAGGTAAAATCAAGTTGAAAGAGAACAAGTCTGCGCAATCAGGTAGATAGGTAGGTAGGCAGTACGATAATGAAAGTGTTTTCCTGCCGGAAACATTAGTCTGATTAGCAAGGGGACTTGTCTGGTGATAATGTTGATGATGATGATGATAATGATGTTTTGGTTGGTCTGCCAATAAAGCCACAAATGTCTTTAGAATTGCACATAAAATGTTTTGTTTGTTTCAATTCCCATATGCTCACTCACTAAATTCTCTTGTACAAGAACATTAGCTTTGCGAGTAATCGACCTTCCCATCCTCCTGAATACATCTTCTATTGTACATGCTATTATACATGACTGACACAATGAGTATTGGGAATTCATAGGTTAACCATTTTGCTGGCAACCAACAATTACCCTTGACTTTTTATTTAAACATAAAGGTTTACAATAGATTTCTGTGTGTATCTCTTCTTATATTCGTCGCATGCTAAAGTAAGACACTTGAGTCGAGCATCAAGTGTGGAAAATTACAATTTAATTGCAATTAGCTTTTACAGACTAAAGTAACAGTAATCAGTAGTTAATTATGGTAAGAAAGTATATAGTGGACATAATGGACTGGACCAAACTGGCCTCTGAACTACACACATCACATCAATATTTATTCTGTGGCCCCATTTATTGTGTTTATAATTACCAGCTGCAAATTATTGATTATTTCATTAAAAAAGAACCTTCATTTTCAATCTGTTTGTCTTAAAGTCAATCTGTTGTTTGTTTTGGTTGGTCTATCGTTTCTTATTCTCCACTTTGCACCACTTTCCCGCTTTCGAACCATAACTCTGCATTTTACTTTTTAATGCCACAATACTTCAATGTCATCATTACTGCCCGCCTTCCATGCGTGTCTAGATGTGGACTTAATACTTATTAAATTTGATATGTTGCGAATGTTGTATGTAGCATCTCACTTAAAATACTAAATGAAAAAATAAAAAAAATTGAAGAAGATGTGGTTTGTGTAAAATAAATGCGTGTCATTAAGTTGAAGAGCAAATAAGCAAACGTCCAGCCCCATTACTCTCTCTCTCTCCTCCTCTTCCTCCACCGCTTAAGTACACCATCTGTTCCCATAAAGAAAATACACACACACACACACACACACACACACACACATTTGACGACAAGGACGTTGACGACGACTATGAAGATGTAGATGTAGATGTAGAATGGCGTCAGACCACAAAATAACACACATTTCCCCATTGTTCGTGTATCCCCCTCGTCCTATTATTCTTCCAGAGCTAATACTAGTACTACTGATCTCTGCTACACTACAAAAACGAAACGAAACGAAATAATGACGGCAATAATTTTGTTTTTATTGTCCGCCGATGCCCCAGCATTTTATGATTATGTAACATATTAAACAATATTGTAAGCATTGAAATACGTAATGTTCAGCGATAAGAGCACATTTGATGGTTTCCGCCGTCCCGCAACGTACGCCTCCTAAGGCGTTAATCCTAAATCTTTCAGCAAAAGCCATCATCAAAATATAAATAATACTAATCTCAATGACCAACATAAGTACTACCAAAGTACCTACCACAATACGAGGGTCATTCGAATATTATAGAGGCACGTTCATATAGAAAAAACGATGAGTATTTAAATAAAAAATATCTCATTATAGTATAAATACTTTCCCACAAATTCTGTGGCCTCAGTGCTGTGACTGAACTTTTTTCCACATAATGCACCCCGATCTTGATAGACAAGAAACAATCAATAGCAACAAATGCGAAAGACACTGATCTGTTGGTGAGCGACAGCGATCCGGCAGTAGCCTCTGCTATCCTGCAAGACCAACTGGGCCTCATGGAACCCTGGCTGAAGAGGTGGAACATCTGCGTCAATGCAACAAAATCAATGCATGTTACCTTTAATCTGCACCCATGCCAAGATGGGTCACTGAGAAGTACCTGAAACTGACACCAGACAGGTGTTTCACCTCGTTGGACGTGAAAATTCGAAGATCAACCTGCGAAATAAGTCATACTGAAACCGGTATGGGCTTACGGTATACGGCTTTGGGGCACTGCACCCAACTCAAACCAAGATATCCTTTAGAGATTTCAGTCGAATCTACAGCAAAGGATTGTAGGTGCTTTATGGTTTGTCCGGAACTCGGCGGCCCATCGAGATTTGCAGATATCAAAGATTAAATAAGAAACCATCAAGCACAACAACAGACACTTAATCAGACAAACGCGTCGCCTCAAAAGGCAACTCCCCCTAGACCACCCATTTTGCATAAGTGACTAACAACTTATCATTAAAATCGCTGGTTGTCGACTGACGACTGTCTTAAATAAGGAAAATAATAAACAAGTGTGAGTCGGACTCGCACACGGAGGGTTCCGTACCATCGCACAAGATTTAACACAATGTATGCAAATTTGTTTTTGTCGCAAAAATATTTAAGCTTTGGGTACGGAACCCTAAAAATAAAGAAAACATAATACAAATTTTACTGATTTTTGATAAGTAAACTATGTTTCTGGTATCTTCCAAATAATAACAAACTTTTATAAACCAATGGTCAAATCAGCTCCGGATGTAGGGGGGGCAAGCCGGGTTACCCGCCCCGTGTGGCAATTTCAGGGGGCACCGAAATCATAATATAATATTATTGAAAATTAAAAAAATTGAAAAAAAACAACACTACGAGGTCGAATCAAGAACGCTAGATCCGACTAGCTTATTTTCTAAAGATATAAAAGTAGTGTTTGACAAAATTTTTAAAGATATTGAATCAAGGATAGAAAACGCAAGGAGTCTACATGGAAATTTCGCTTTCCTTAGTGGCCACGCGTTTCTAATTATGTCAACTGAGGATCTGCAAAAAAAATGGAGCTGATCTAGCTCAAAAATATTCGAAAGACTTGAATCCAGTGCCAGAAACTTGCCGTTTTCAAAGAGCTAGTAACCGAAATTGATGAAAAATCAAGTGCATTCGATCTGTTACAACATCTGTGCAAACATGACCTGCAAAAAGCGTTTCCTAATGTTAGTATATAGCTTTAAGAATAAATTGCACATTACTTACGACATCTGAAAGTTGTAAGCGAAGCTTCAGTAAACTGAAAATGATTAAACAATGAGTCAGGAACGTCTATCTGGCTTCACGATCCTAGCCATTGAAAATAAAATTGGTTTTGAGACGGACTTCAATGAGCTTATAGGTTTTTTCGCCGAAAAAAAAGCACGCCGTGTAAAGCTGTAGCAAAATAATATAATAATAATAAAGAGTACAAATTTATTGAAGGGTTCTTATTGTCCCGTTCAGGAAAAATACCAACTATTATAAAGGGTGTTTTTTGAAAGCCCGATAGAACTTGAAATTGTAAAAAATAACACAACAAATTAAATTATAATCAAACATTTCTTTTTATTCGAAAGATCAATCAATACATGGCATTAACATTTTAAAAATGATTTCAGGCATATTGCCACCGCGGGTGTTCTTCACGAAGCGCTTTCTGGAGAGATTTTTTGAGTAATTTATCTTAAACGCTGGAGAGAGGGGCGCCACTAGCAAGTTTCTGACCCGGTTCGAAAAAATCGTAGATGCGGGGTTGGGTCCAATTCGACCACTAGCATGAATACACTCGTTCTTTATTTTGTATAATTTAATTAAAACGTAATAAAAATTTAATGATGTTAAAGAATTTAATGATAAAAATAAAGACGAATTTATCGAGTCTTACTGTCAGACATATAAATATTGTATTGTATTTAGATTCAACATGATTTTTCATGTCTATTAATGAGTTCGAAATTTGTTTTTAACAGATGAGTTTACTACAATAGTATGAGCTAATCATAAGATTCTTATTAGAAAAACTTATTTTTAGGGTATAAAAATAACAACAAAACGATAATAGCTAAACGGTGTCATTTTCCTCTAATATCTGGTTGTTCAATGACGATTCATAAATCACAAGGTAGTACATTCGAAGAAATCGTATATGAATACAAAAAAAAAAATCCAGAGAGACTACCATTGAGAAATTGTATATTGTATCTTAACATAAAAATTCTAGATTCTATCATGGCAGAAAAGAGGCAGCATCTATAAAGCCATTGAGACTCGAATTCGAGAGACTTTCTCTGAATTCACTCATTACACTAGAATCGGAATTAGTGGATTTTATTACGAAGATATCAGGTTTATCAATTAATACTTTAAATATGCAAAATTTACATGCTAATTGTGCGGATATCATCGATGACGTTGCGAAACACTCAAACGTTCTAATTCTTACGAAGACATGGGTGAATGAAAACGAAGATATTTCCATACCGAATTTGAACTGCGTTGTTAAATTCAAACAGCAAAATGTTGGTGGCTATCTATCATAATAGAAATGTTACAGCTCACTTGTAAGTAAACGTCAACCATCCGCTGTCATGTGCAGTACTTCTAGATGAAGTCAATGTAGGACAGAGTACGGTCAACCGGTGGTAGTGGTGGCCTTATATATATGCACGAATCAGGCAATTGACAAAATTATTGCCTTCATTCAGAAATCACTACTATTATGTTCTTTTGAAGTAGCTTAAGTTCTTAATCTTGGATTAGATAAAATCCCTATAATTCTTGAAAGAGATTTTAACGTAGATTTTGGCACAGAATTATCAGCACCATTATTGAATTTTCACAAAGAAAAATTTGATTTGACCATGTCAAATAATCCGGCAAAAATACCAACAAAACATAGAACAACAAAAGACGCTCATTTTAGTTACCATAAGCCTCTTATAACGTTTGTATCACAAAATAATGAAATAAATGAACACAACTCTGGTAATTATTTTAAAACCACATTCCTACCATTTTGTTCAGCGGTTACACTTCAAGAGTATACTTACTCTTTTATGATTCCTTTAAGGCCCAACTACAGAGCACGCTTGGTGGCTATGGCTTTAGACGTTTGGAGTTAAGCTTTGCATATCTGTTGTGTAAAAATGTGTGCGCTGAATAACGTGGATCCGCCTCACAGCACTGTTTTCAGCATTTTACAACACCATTTTGTTGACTTCAAACATGATGTGCTTATAAATTTTCATTTGTTTGCTTATAATTCCCAAATGATTTTTGCTTTAGTTTCTTTAAGTAGCTTTGTCCTTTGTTGAGTAATTGATCAAATCAAATAAAAAGTGTAGTGATTACTTTCGAATAATTTTAATAAAAATCTTGTTTTCTAAATTGTTAATGAAAGAGAGAAATTGATAGTTCCAATCGCGACTAGTGTGTCATTGTTGACTTTACCAACCATTGTGAATTGTGAATATCGTACGGTTGATACATTGCAAAGTGAATTGTGCCAAAAGGTATTACAAAGATTTGATGCTTGAAACTGATTGATTAGTGACTCTCGTGCATTTAGTGGTGTCGGCTGTGACTTAAAGAACTAATAACTGAAAAAAAGTACAACAAGTGAGAAAACGAAATAAGCCAAAGTTAAAAAGAAAAATCATAACATTACATAATATGGAAGAAGATTGGCAAATTAAACTTACAAAAATAAAAGATCGTAGTCAGTAGCTTCTACAATCAGAAGAATTGGCAGATTGTCGGTTTTTCGTTTCTCTCGCACATCGCCGAATTTTATTTCCGGACACCGATTGATATTGGCCATGGCTTCGCCTGTTTTTTTAAATGTATGTTCTATGGCAGTTTATCAGAAGAGGATAATGACATCGTAGTACCCGATGATATACAGCCAGATGCATTTAAAGCCATGCTCAAATAAATCTATACAAACGAAATTTTGATTTCATCCTTTGATGAGGCTTGCGATTTATATTATGTAAGTGGCCAAGAAATATATGTTGCCACATGTGGTTGAAAATTGTGCAAAATTCTTACTGTCTAATCTAAGTGTAAAGAATACAATTCGTATAATTTGCCAAATTATTTGATGAACTACACTTGATGAAAAGGAGTATGGAGGTAAATTAATTTGTTCAAATCTAGTCAAATTACAATAAGTATAATATGTTTTTTATGACTTTCGCAGTACATTGCATTTAATACTGAGAAGTTATAGCAGAACCATCATTCATGGACATCAAAACCACAACATTGATCGACATTCTTGATCAAAATCGTTTAAATATTGATTCAGAATTGGACTTGTTTAATTGTCTATTGAAAATCGCAAATGAATGTGGCATATTAAATGATGAAGACAAAGATAAAAAAATCAATATTGGTTCTGCGAAGACAAATGTTGTAGTGGAAGAAATAAAGGAGTCGAGTTCAGCAGTCGCCTCTACATCAGCTGTAGCATGCGGTAATGTATTCAATGCTGCGATTGAGGTCGATAGCAATGCCTCTGCTTTTGGAAATGCAAGTGATTCGATAGCAAATATATATAATGAAATTAATGCACCATAAAGGACGAGTCCATGTTGCAGCAAGCAATCAAAAAGATTCGCTTCCTTACAATGACGCCACAACAATTTACCGAGGGACCAGCACGCTCTAAATTACTGCAGCAAAATGAGGCATTTGCAATTCTTATTAAAATTTCCAATCCTAGTATCAATGCCAGAAGGTTTCTGTCACTCAAGTAAATGTCATCATGCTAATTATGACCACATGAAGCGCTTATGCGTCTCTGATTACACAAATTATTATTAACTTTTCAAAGCAAATGAATCCAACCTAACGTTGAAAGTTAATACAAACATTTATTTGTTGGATGCACATATAAAATTGGAAGAAACACATGAGGAAGACGATGATATTAATGGTTTCTCCGCACACATAGAAGACATGCAAGGTTCAGATATTGCGAGTACCAGATCCTTACAAAATAATGGTTGAAATCATAAATTAACTTTCAACAGTCCCGTTTTTATTCATCGCAGTCAACAGTATACTATTAAAATTATTAAAGAGGAACGTTATTCTATTTATATATATTTATAGAATCGTGAAAATATTCGCATTTTTGACGTAAATTCTGGTAGTGGTATAAAATGTATTGTTTTCTTAATCAATTATTATACATAAGCATCTATATTAGTAAAAAATTTTAAATATGATGTTGCATTTTTCAAATCATAATATTTTTTCATATGCAATACAAAATTTACAAACATTCAGATTATTAAATGGTTTAAAGAGTGATAACAAAGTAAAGGAGACTTTGTATCTCAAATAAAACTATATACATATTCTCAAATAGAATTAATTTATGTTTACATTGTTTTCTTATTATTCAAGGTTATATGAAGTACATATTTTAAAAGTATTGTAAATCAAATAAATATTTTCCAAAATTTGAACTATGCGAAAAAATGAAATCAATCATTTTGTTACATTAATATAATTATACTCTTCACGTATGATAAGTTTCTAATGAAGTCTGTATGTATGCAAACTAGTCTCTCAGTATTTGACAACTACACAAACCTGGATCCAAATCAAAGTTCTTATTAGAAAAACTTTTTGATTCTTGTACTATCGAAAATTGGACACTATATCTTTTTAGTGGTTTTATCTTCATAAAATAAATCAATGGATCATCAAATTTGTATCACTGCACATTGGGAGCAGAGCAGATTCGGAATTCATGCTACAAAATGCTCCTGGCTTCAGTTATAAAATTACCAAACCATAGTTTTACAAACAGTTTCTGTTCTACACCAATTTATTTCTATAATTATTGAATGACCCTCGTTCTGGTGGAAGTGTGCAATTTTGAAGTGTGGAAATACAAGAACTTTATATTTATTTGTATATCTATTGGTTTGTAGATAGAAATTGTAGGTACTCACTTTCTCTCAATGATTTAATATGATGATGAATATGTATGTATGATGAGATAAATTTAAAATTGAGTTGAGTTTATAAAATATTTGAAATTGCATATAAGACAAGTTTTGAATAAAATTTCACTTAGAAAATTACTACAGTTATCTGTAGTTGCCACTTAGTTGCGCATATCTACTATATAATATACATAGCCAACTGTATTCAGTTCTAGAAGAAACTTTACCATTCTGACATAAATTATAACTTTAAAAGCCTCCTTGCCCAAGTCAACGTAAATAGTCGTAAAGTAGTTCATCTACTAAGTACTTTCATTTCTGGACTAACCTGCTGTACTAGTTGTTTCCACACGTTGCCATAAAATGTTTCTAACACTTTTTATCACACACTTTTAAGTGAATCTGTCAGTGGATGAGACAGTCAGTTGGTGAATCTGTCAGTGAGTGAGTGAGTGAGTGAGGTAAGTGTAGTAAGTATGTTCGCGATAGTACATGAACATTAGCTCCTAGTTTATGTTATAGAGTATGGAGGCATAAAAATCTGGTGAATGCATGAGAGGTGTATGGGGACTGACAATTGCTGTCTGCAATTTTTACTTTCATGCATAATGCAACAGTTGCAGCACACAGACTTGCACACACATTAACGGTAATAACATTCCATCACTGATTTTCCAGTAAAGTTTTTTCTTTACTTTTCAGTTTAGTTTGCCTCATGTTTACACAGAATAAAAATTCCAAGTAGCAGCACCATCAGCATCCTTTCCTTTCTTTCTGAGTATGTTTGAGTGAGTAAGTGCAATAAATGAAAAGAGACAAAGTGAATGAATGAATGAATGAATGTCTGTATGTGTGTGATGTTGTTCTAGTCAGTTAGTGTGTTGTGTGTGGTGTGTGTGTGTGTGAGTATTTGTTTTTTTAGTTTATTTAAACGTAAGTCCGCCTACATTGCCTCAAAACTTTCCCGTCATAGCAACCAAGCGTCAGTGTTGCCTTTACAACTCTTAACATCCAAATTGCCACAGGACATCATTTTATCATTCTCCCAGTATTCTCATTTACTCATTTGTTGCACACACACGCACACAATATCTGTCCGTGAGTACATGAATTCATATATGTATTACAACGAGGATAAATAACCCATCCGTCCATGCATCCATTCATCGTTGACTTGAATAGCTAATTAGGTTTGCGGCGTTACCAGATGTTATAGAACAAACCCAAATCCAAAAAACCCATGTAAGAAAGATAAAGTGAATAATTCATGAGCTTAAAGACCAGAAAATGATTTTGTTTAAAAAAATAAGTATTATATAGTGTATTTATAGCAAAAACAAATTTAAATTCAAATTTGTCAACGAAAATAAATTGCTTTTTTTTTTCATTTGTTTGACTTTTGTTTTCTAGCTTTGAAAAAGTATATTATATATCGTCTTTCGTATTCTGCTTAAGACAATAATAAAAAGCATAAAAAGTAAATAAACTCAATGAGGTCGGATAAATTTCTTTTTGTGGTCGATCCCGTATTTATGAAAGAAAAGAAAAGAAATTGTGTTACTTTATTGTAATTGAGTTGAACTTTGAGAACTTTGTCCATTTTGTACGCTACTCGTTTTATGTTATTTATCCTTTGTCTTCTACTATTATTATGGCTATTGGCCTAAGCCCGCTAAGCTTTACCTAACCAATAACCCACAACTAACTCAATTATAATATACTTTACTTGTATATGGACCATTTACTGTATACATTTTTTATGCGGAGAAGGTTAAACATTTATCAATGGTGAGTTCGGTCATTCATTCAGTCGGCAGTCGGCAGTCGGCAGTCAGCAGTCGTAAGTCGTCAGTCGTCAGTCGTCAGTGAGTTGAAGTTATAAATAAAATATTATTATTGTCCAAAGGTTCAAAGATAAAATGTTGACGGACAGACACACTACACTCTCTATGAATATTCCAATTTGAAAGGAAAGAAAGTTTACTTGTTTGTTGATTTAGTAAAGTGTGTGTGTGTGTGTGTGTGTGTGTGTGTGTGTGTGTGAATTATTGAGAAAGTAATTGATTATGGGCATATTGGATTAAATGCTTCAAAACTAAACCGTAGATCTAACTGATTAAATGAAATGAGCGATTGGTCCATTCAAGAATATGTATATAGTCATGTACATGTATGAGATGGACTCGAGTTAGTTGTGATATTGTAATATGCCACACACATAATGATTTATTATTACAAAAATAGAATTTGAGATCGTGTCAATTTCATTATGAGATAAGTCTTGTTATTCTACATCATTATTACCTTACAAATACAATACTATTTTGAATTGAGGAATTTTTAATAAAAAGGGAATATTTCACTGCACGAAAGTCATAAATCAAATGAAATAATATTTGTGTGTACTCACCCTTCCTCAGTTACTCCGTTGTTGTCCTCCATTGCAACCGGCACTGGTAGATGGCTTGTCTAGCTCAGGTATGAGCTCAGGGTCGTTGCTGTGTCGACTTGTGCTGGTCTCAACCATGCTGATAGCAGTCGCATTGTCAGAGCTCACGAATGGTGTCTCACTAAAGCGAACCTCCACAGTCTGTTCATCACCAGAATCAATGTATGTATCATCGTCTGTTTGACGACGCGTACGATGTAGATCACGGTCATTGAGCAGAATATCAACTTGGTGTCTGTTGTTATGGACTAAAGCAGTATTCAAACCGAATCCTCCACTGAGTACTGGCGATATTGCACCTGCGCTACCATTACCATAGGTCGGTTCACGAGGGACTATTAAAAGTCTCTCCTTGGGCAGACAGCTCTCTTGTGTGATGCCATTCTCATCATGATCTTCAACATCTATGCTAACACCAGCAGCAGCACCCTCAGCACCACCCCCACCATGGCCTCCTTCACCGTTGCCATGATGCAAGCGTGGTCCACAGGTATTACGATCGGAACGGTTATAGCCACGTGTAATATTAAGAACATTATTGTTGGATGGATTAAAGCAAGGAAGCACATGCTTGAACTCCTTACGGAAATTCTCATTAAGCCAGGCATACAAGAAAGGATTGTAGCAAGTTGACGACATGGCAATTGAATGAGCAACGAAAAAGAGGAATGTATAGTATCGCCACTCATTGGATTTCTCATAGAAGTCATCGAAAATGTTGACCAAATTAATGGGTAGCCAAGAAAGTCCAAAGACGCCCACCATAGAGATAAGCATACGATTAGTCCTCCTCTTGCGATCGCGGTCAGCTATCTCGCGTCGCGAAGACTTAGAGCCTGGCTTAGCCCGAGCGCGCGCATTCAGCTTTATGGATATCCAGACATAACAAACAGAAATTATAGTAAATGGTATTATGAACTGAGCCATTGTGGTAAAAGAACCGAACGCCTTGCGCACTTCTTCCGAAGGCCAATTTTCTTCACAGTAAGTAGTCATAATAACTTCTGGTGGCATTGTTCTGCCAGCAGTCAACATTCGAATGTAAACTTGTGCAGCTGCTGTCCTATTCGGCGTAGGATCATAGATGCTACCATTTGGCATCAATTTACCAGTACTATTCGCAGCAAAAAGATCGGTTCCATTGTACAACGCAACCTCGGAGACCTTCATATACATTACATAGGGATATGTAGCGGCCATTGAGCAAACCCAAATCCCAGTGATAATTATAGTGCAGGTGGTTAGCTTCATGCGCGGTCGGAATGGAGAACAAATCACAAAATAACGATCGACGGCAATGGAAGTCAGTGTCATTGTCGAGATATAAATGCTGCAGCCTTGGGCATATGACACCAAATGGCAAAGTGTTCGACCAAAGACCCAGCGACCCATAAATGTATAGAACGGCGTGAAGGGTACAGCAAGTACACAAAGCAAAATATCGGAAAGTGCCAGGTTGGTGATAAAAATATTGGTTACCGTTTGCATAGCGCGATTGCGTAGAACAACATAGCATACAAGTACATTACCGAATACTCCCAACACAAAGACTGTCGTATATAGGATACAGAAGAATATCTGAATAATAGGATTATTGATCAAATCTCCTTTGACGGCATTCTCATCGGCAAATTCACTTTGATCCATGCCATGTAAGCCAATAGAAGGCATTAATGTGGTTGTAATTGTGGTTGTTGAAGGCGGTGAAGCTAATGTTGTTGTCGAACTATTGTATTCCGTTGCCATTTTTATACAATTTTATCTTTGTGGATCCTTGCTAAATATAAATATTCTTAACTATTCAAACTCTATGAACTCTTCGTGTGGTATTTTAGTTGATTTGATAATGGGGGCCACTTGCCTGCTTGCCAGACTAATCTTCTTCCGTATTGTTGTTGTTGTTGTTGTTGTTGTTGTTGTTCTATCTCTTGATTCTTTATTGCGTGCTCAGTTTAAGTTCATTTTTCTAATGTAACATGCTTCATTATCCTTAGTTTCATCCTTTACTTTCTGTACTTTCTGTCTTTCCCTCAATCCGTCACTCACTCACTCACTCACTCATCCACTCAATCCTTCATTCTTCTCTACTCATTCAATGTTAAGGATGTGCGCCATTTGTGCAACCATTTCCACTTTTTGTTTATGTTTCGCGTGAGTTGCTTCCCGCACTCCGCCACCACCACATTAACTGAAGACGACTATACACACTCTATGAGTGAATGAATCTGTGTAGCGTATAGTATCGTCTCTATGTGTGTGTTGTTTGTATCTATATGTATTTGCTTGTATTGTGACCGCTTACTTATCCTGTCTGTTGTTGCCTTGCCTCCTTTAATGTTATGCGCTCTTAAGTGCTTTTATTTATTCAAAAACTTTGTGCGTTGCTCCTTAATATTTGCCTCATTGCTAATTGTGCTCCTTTTGACTTCGTCCTCGTTGTCGTTCTTCGTCTTACGTTCCACTTTTTCAGACTTCGCCTACTTACTAAACATTCAGTCTAGGCCCACAACTCTCAGACAGTCAGTTAATTTTGTTGTTGTTTTGTTTTTATTGCCGTGTTACTGGGTTCGCTTCGTTTGAGATTTCATTCTTGTACTACATACATACTTCGTTCACTATTTGTTCAACTGTGATTTTTGTTGTTGTTCTTCTTCTTCTTCTTCCTTTTCAACTTTTTTTTTTTTTTGTTTAGTTTTCTTTTGCTTTGTTTTGTTGTTATTCGTGCTTTCGTCCTTCTAATTTCTGTAAGAAAAGAAGAGAAAAGAAAAAAAAAAAAAAAATTATAGAAAATTGAAAGTGTGAAAATGAAAGTAGATTTAATTTAACTTTTATTCAAAATTAGTTCTTCTTTCCTCGCTTTTGCCATTTCAGCTCAAATTTACAATATAAAAGTACATAGTATATTTCATGGCACGTGATAGTCGAAAACAATAACAACAATTGCAATATGCCAAAGGGATTAAGTTGTACGAAACTTTTGTGTTGTTATTTCTTGTTTTTAATGAAAATAATGTCGGTTGGCGCTTTCAAAAACTTTTCTGATAAATATAAAACAACCGGAAATACTTGATCCATATTACGGCTGGCATGGGATTGAATGAAACTTTATTTGAATGAACTTGACATCATGATGGCATTGATGATTACAAACGGTTGGCAGAGGGTATTTGCAAATTCAAATTTCTTGTTCTATCATTTGATTGCCAAATTAAAATCGATATATATATAATTTTATTTGACAAACCAACAGTGGTAGAGGTGATGTTACCATGTAATAAATTCATAATAAGATACGTGACTGGCTTAATATCAAACTAGCCTAGACTAGGCTAGGCTAGGTTAGGCTAGGCTATGTTGATGGTGGTTTGTTTTGTTCATGTGCATCAATTAATTTTCATATATGTGTAGGTTGTGTATAGGTTTTATGGCTTTCCATTCAAAATTCAATCGAAACAATAACAACACAACACAACACAACACAACAGAAGAGAAGAGAATAGAATAGAATAGAACTGAACTGAACTGAACAAAATTAGCAACACTAAAAATAGCCCCGCATACTTTACATACAATACATTAGTATTTATAATCCAGAAAAACTACATACATACATATGTTATGTACATTTGTTGCATATGTTTGGATTTCTTAAATTGTATCTACATATCTACATAAGTACGTAAGTAGTATGTGAGTAGTATGCTACATATGCAAATTTCAGAAAACAAATACGCACATAAGCATAGTAAATATGTATTTATAGTACTTATTATACCAGTGAGAAAGGTATGAGAAGAACAGATAACTCAACTCTCTTGAAATGCAATTTTAATTGGATTTTGCAAAAATGTTCAAATTTTGAGAACTTTGTAATACTACAAATCTCCAGCACAACGCTTACAAAATGCTTACCATGCTTAACAGACAATCAAAAATTGAACAAATGATCAAACAACAGACGAACGAACGAACAAATGGAAGATAGAACCAATCAAATAAGGGCATCATAGAGGAAAACTAATGTACGAGGGTAAAGCGATAAGTTAACAAACCAAAACACAAAGAAAAAGAAAAAGAAAACAACAATTTAATACAAATATTTTTATGAATATGGAAGTTGTAACGTCACAACGGACTTTAATGGCTTAAGTGTTCTCGCTATCACCCATTCCTAACCTAACCCAAGCTAAATTAAGTAATCTGATGTGAATGGCATTAAAAACCACTATGGAATACAGTTATGTCTGCCTACAGTCGATAAACTTGTTGATATTTCTAGAAATATTTTTTTTTTTTTGACCGGAATTCGAGATTTGCAGATACCAATGATAAAAGAGGAAATCATCAAGCACAGAAACAGACACTTCATTAGTTTCGGGGACCATGGCAATCACTTGACAATCAACTTGTTGGATAACGCGCCGCCTCAGAAGGCAACTCCCCTTAAACCTCCCATTCCGCTTTCTGGATGAATGATTAATTCATCGAAATCTGCTTAAATGACTAGCAACTTGTGGTAAAATCCAAAAGCAAATACAGAAAATAATAAGAAATAAAAACTTAAAAACTAAATTACTTACTTACTTGTTCTTCATAAGGTTCAATTTCAAAACACTAAATTATATTAGATCTATTCCTATGAAACTGCCGTTTGCCAATATGTGGTGTTAGCTTCTTTGTGTCAGCTACTAAACATAGTATAAGTCATCCGATTGTCTGTTCAATAAGAATTATTTTTGTTGTCTTGAACATCTCAACTTTTTTGCCAAAAAAAAATTCAATCTTCGGAAGTTTGGATTTCGCATTTCATTGGAAGAAAACTCATAGAATGCTTGTGGGAGTCTACGACAAATATGCTCTTTCAGGAAGAACATGCAGAGATTGCTTTCAACGATTTAGAGAAGGTTATTTCGATCTTGACAACAAAGATCTGAGAAGAACTTTATAAACGTCCAATTGCAAGTGAATGAGGATTCATGTATAACGCAACAAATGCTTGCATTAGAAGTTGGTCAAGCCACAATTTCCAAATGTTTACGTGCCATGGGATAGATTCAAAATGGGTGCCATACGAATCGAAGGAAGGAGCCATAGAAAGTCGAAAAACCACTTGCTTACCAGACAAAAGCTAACTTTTCTAAATTCATGGTATGACGGCTAAATTGTCCAGAAACCGAAGACCTCCGACTACAAATAGCTTTCACACTGATTGTTTGTATGTAAAATAAGGGTACCCGACACGGTATCCTATATTCAAGCCGGGAACCACCCTGTGAACGGTATGGCAGCGCATAACATACGAACAATTTAAAACTCTAATTTTTATATATAAAAAGATTGTCGAGTTGGGAAACATTATAACAAATTAAATTGATAATTGATTACTTGACTTTTTCAAGCATCTTTAACTTAATAATGTAAAAATCTAATGTCGATACAAAATGAATGATAATCAAAAAACAAATAAAAATTAAATTTTTTGTAAGTCATGTTTACTATTTGGTTTGGAGAACTTTTTGATCTACACTCGTTATATCAAAAGTTGAAATCGTCTGTTTCTATTGTAATTTCAGTTTTGTTCATTTCATTTTGAGTCTTTATCGGTTAAGTTGTGGTTTCGTTTGGCATTGACCAAGTTAACACTAATAACCTTGCACATAATAATACACAGTTGGTGGTTGTGTAGATGGTGATGACTATGATGGTTATGATGATTATGATGCTCCATATGGCGATGCATTTCACATTGTTTCAAATGAAATTTTTAAATGTTTTTTGGTTTCACTTTTTCAATTTTATACGGAAAAAGTTATTCTCAACTCTGAAATAGCAGATGTGCCATACATACTTATATAGTACAACGAACGCTCCATGACAACCCACAGCTCGCCTGACAATAGCAACGACAGAGTGTATGTTAATCTATCTACAAAACGATTAATTTTCATAGCTTAATGGATTAGTAAATATTCTATGCTGTTTTTTTTTTTTTTTCTGTACACGATGTACGTAAGACTACAAAGTCATCATGACATTGTGGATACAATTTCACCCAAGAACGAAACGCTTTTGGATATGAAATGAATGTTAAATATTTGCATGAAAAATAGTAAAAATAATGTAATACTACGTGCTCAGGAAAATACGAAAAACGACAAATGAAGGAAGATGATATATCAAAAACACTTAAAGCTATTGTTGATGATAATGATTTTGACAAATTATTATTAAAATCGAGTTATACAAACAGAACAAATCGATGGCAACCAAGAAGCAAAAAAGCCAAAACCACCTAGACGAAAAATTCTATGTAGAGAAGATAATAATAAAAAGCAATGAATCGCAGTATTAACAGCGTCATTATCAATACCATCATTATTATCGCCATCAGGCATCAGAGCGAACATCTTCAATATCACCATCATCATCATTCTCATTCTCATTCCCATTCTCATCATCGTCATCGTCATCATTTTCCACACGACATCACCATCATCAACGATATAATGGTGATGTTGTTGTTGATGGCCGTGAGATATAGGAAAGAGAATCAATGTCATTCGGGCACTTCTGGCCTCTGGTGATATTCTTAATGCTACTGGGTCGAGACGGCGGTCGTAATTTTAATTTTAATGCATTTGTCACTTTTTTATAACAATTTGTCTTTCGTGTCGCCCATCATATCCCCACTCCTTGACAGATTTTAGTTTTGTTTTCCTTCTTTTTTCTTTTTTTAAAGTGACTGAAGCCATGACGATACTTGACGGTTACCACTGAGTAGATGACACAAAATTTAATGGGATTTCATTCCGTTATTTTTTCTTCTCTCCACTCGTTCCAGTAACTATGAGTTTGATATGTGTGACTGTGTGTTATGTTGTGTTGAGGTGAGAAGAATGTTTTTATGAGGTTTTATGACTTGTGACGAGCTCAACTCCAAAGAAGCCAACAATATCAACAACTGGCAGCAATTGCACGATGATTTGGCTCATCTTAGCTCCACTGGGCTTAGCCCTACTCAACTTGATGTCATTCTCTTTCCGGCAAAGTGTTACTTTTGTCCTGTTCATCATCTTGTGAGCCTAAGTGGTGATGATGATGATGATTATGATGGCTTTTGACTATGCTTGAGGCATCATAATAACTTTGGATTATACTTCCTTACATTAGCAATCTAGCGTTTTTATTCAATTTTATTGAATCTTCAAAGTAAAGCGCCATCTTGATATTATGCATTTTCCTCCAATTTTCAAATAAAACCGACAATAAAAACAACCAAAACAAAACAAAGGAAAGGAAAAGCAAGTAAAATGAAATAACAATAAAACCATATAAAACACACTCACACTCCCACACAAAATACAATACAAGTGAAATAAAATAAAATTTTGCTCATTTTGCATTAAAAATTGTGTTTTTGTTTCTTTATTACGCATACGCCCCGTGGTGTCGATACTTTTCCGTTCGGTAGAATAAATCCATAAGCAAGCAACCAACCAAACATAAAATGTTGTTTGGAAAAGTATTTATTTGTTGTTGTTGTTGTTGTTTTTGTTTTTGTTTTTATTTTGCTTAACTTTACTTAACTTAACTTACATAAATTAATCGATTGTTTTTTTATTTCAAAAGAAAATAAAAAAAAAAAAATCGTGTTTACTTGTATCGCTGAATGTTCTTTCATGGAAAATTCTTGTAACATTTAACTAACTTTCACTACTCATCCTTATTTACATAAGCAAAGCCAAGCCATATGTTATTGTTTACTGTATACATAAGAGGGGCGAATTGACACTGAAACACAAACACAAACAGAAACAGAAACAAAAGCAAAAACACAACAACCCAAACACACACACACACACACACACACAAAATCAAAGGAATAAATGTGTACATGTGTGTACTTATGCATGTTTATACATATTAAACAAAACATAAAAAATAAAAAGAAAAACCTTTGTTTATCACTGGTTTTCCTTTGCTTTGATTTATCTTTGTATATTTTTGTTTTTTGCGCATAAACTTTAATAAAAATAAAAAAACAATATTTGCAAAGTGCAACAACAACAGTATCAAATTCAAAATGAATTCACTTACAAAATTTTAGCTAAGAAAGACTCATAAAACAAACATTTAAACAAAAGTTTCAGGATAAATATAAATTTATATTGTGTTCCATCAGTTAGAAATTGAAAAGAAATAAAAGGAAGAGAAATTAAGACTAAGGTAACATAATAACGCCGCCACTTCATATTTTGTTCATTAAATACTCTTAATAAATAACATATTCGTACATTATTGTTTGGGTCTTACTTTATTATATAATAGATAACTTCTAAGTTTTTTCGCAACTATAAGTTTACCAATTGCACTTTCGTTCTTCTAGTTGTTGTTTTTGTTGTCGTTGTTGTAACAGCAATCGAGCTGCAAGTAGAGGAGCGTATGCAATTAAACAAGGAATGGAAAAAGTTAGGAAAAACTGAGAGAATAAAACAATGGAAAAATAAAAGAATTAATATTGAAATTACATAAATATAATCTAAAATTATTCAAAGTTCTTAGCCTTATTATCAAGTTCTAAAAAGGAAACCATCTCTATCCATCGAAGCTGTAAGTCAATTGAAGTCAACTAGGTCGGTTTTATGGGACAGTTGAAATAGTAAACCGTGTTGTGAGGAGAACCAACACACTGCGGACAGCAGTCATTTGCCAGAAAGACTTACACATTCCCAGTGGCTTTAGAGGATAAGATACCATCTCGTCCTTTGCTCAGCTAAGGTGTTTAGAGATGCAAATGATGCATCGATGGTGAAACTCATAACAACGACGATATATCATTCTTTATTACATAACCAGTATGCAAGCAATGGTTCTACAAACTGAGTTCTTTGATGTATAAAACAAAATCAGATTCAGAGTTTCATATGTTTGCGTCGATTACCTGTATTTCCAATAAATGGAGATGCTATAGAAATTTAGTACGACATGAAAATCTCTATTTACAGGTCTACATAGAGTGTACAGTCGGTCATGGACCACTCAATTCAGGTCTTTGGCTGCAGGTATGTAGATGCTACAAAATTCAGGCCCTGGGATCTGATTCTTCACTGTGTGCAGCAAAAGGATTGGTAAGAATTGTGCTTTCTTCCATTCCATCTAATTGTATGGAATGGTGTCATCTTAAGTTCTTCTAGTAGTCGTATTTGTTGTCGTGGTAAAGTAATTATTCCTCGCAAACTTTGCTTTGACCCTGAAGTATGAATGACAACTCACTTTCCGATGAACACATGCTGATTCATAAATTATAAGCGGATCATGTGATTTAAATTTACAGATGTTTATTTTTACAAGTTGAAATTATTCTGTAAGAGTTAAGGACACTCAAACACACCATTGGTTAGCAGCTATAATATTGTATCAGTCTTTTCGCTGAACACTCAAAACGACAACACACAATAATAAAGTCCCCAATAAGCATTTGTCGTATATAATATAATCTAAATTTTAGCACACAATCACTCCTTAGATAATCAATATCTTAAATCCACTGAAATAACACCATTATAATGAATAATTATGCATTTCAATCAACCATCAAAATTGCTGACTGCTCTGCTATCCCGAGCAGCGACTAGTAACACTTTGCGAACGATTGATTTGATAAATTAACGAATTTGCATTGTGAATTTCATGGTTTCCTCGCTTGACTTTTTGAAAAACATCCCTTGCGCTTATTTGTTTCCAAACCCTTTTATTCACAATGTGAAAAATAATAAAAAAAAAATATAGATAATGAAAAATTAGAACAGATATTTTGCCAATGTCAAATCATAATAAGAAATGCTTCTTTTCCCATAAGCAGTACATGGATATCTTCAGCTATAGCAAAGAAAATCAGACAAATCTCATTTATTATGTTCATCTCCCGCCATTTGAGAAAAGATGAACCCACCAGTAGGTTATGTTTTATATTTCCACACGTAAAATGTCATTTTGTACACACCATAATCTTGAAGTAGACCCTCGGACCACTAGCTGGGGCATGAAGAGTGTGAACTTTTACATCTTAAATTTGACGAAATTTAATTTGCTATGTGAAGGATATGGGGAACATGTTCCATCAATTAAAACATGTTAGTATTGGTTCCGGGGTTTTAAAAGTAGTGATTTTGACACCAGCATTAAAAATCGTAATGGGAAGCCAGTAAAGTTTGAAGACGTTGAGTTGGAGGAGCTTGCTGAAACCTTGGAGGTAACTTAACAAGCGGTTTCAAAGCTTCTCATGGCCATGGATGTGGTGCACAACCTACCAAATTGGGCTCCGTGTGAAATGAAGCCAAGAGACATCGAACACCGTTTTTTCATATGCAAACAACTGCTGCAAAGGTAAAATCGGAAGGGTTTCTTGCATAGAATTGTGATGTAAGACGGAAAGTGGATTCACTGCGATGACCCAAAATCCAGAAAATCATAGGGTAAGGGCGGCTATGCATCAAATTCAATGGCCAAACCGATTTTTCATGACTAGAAGCTTTTGATTAAAAGCGCCGGCAACTTATTTTCACTCCCGATGTATAATTTGTAGGAAGAATTTTATTATCTCAGTGATAACTTCTTGTCGATCCGATGCCTTTTAGCAATTAAGAGAAGCATTGTACTTGATACTACTTATAACAATGACAGGACTCTATAACAGATTGCATAGGAACAACTTAAAAGGCTTAAATTAAAATCATTTCAAATTGTAATGTACAACATAAAAAAGACTTTCAAACTTTCAATTCTAAGTGATTCATTTACAAAAATACTTATAATTTTATGTAAATGTGAAGTCGCCTCATTAAAAATATTTCCAAAATAACAAACTAACAAATTATCTTAGTTTGTCAAACTATTAAAATTACATGCATTTGCACTTTGCAAATATAAAATTCCATTTCCCCCGCCAACAGTCTTCTTCTCATTGAACGTAATAAGATTATTCAAATATGTATGAGTACCTACTATAATATTCACGTATTTTCTCTTCGTATTGTATTCACATTTTCAATGACAATTAAATTTAATGCAATTAATTTAAACAATTTTGACGTCGCTGATGCCTAAAGTGATGATATTCATTTTAATTGTAAAAAACTATAAATTTTATTTAAAATTTTGAACATTTTTTCCGACTTTCACTTAATCATCATCATCAAAGGCACTTAAGTAAATGTTGTTGCGCCTTTGAAATATTTGAAATAATTCATATGTTTTGTGTAATTTCATCTATTTTATTGTAGAAAATCTATAAAAGCGTGAATAATTTTATTTGTGTTTTTTGGTTTTTTTTTTTTTCTTTTTATTGATGGCCAATTTCTGATTTGACCTTCTCCTTCCCCATAAATAACATTTTCCTATCAACTAATGTATTATTTGACTATAAGTAAGTGATAGAATAATTTATTGTTATTTACTAATTAGATTTTTACTATTTAACGCATTCAAACGATGCGTGATTTGGTTATATTGTGCGGCATATTTATTTTCTGTTTTTTTTCGTTTATTGAATTTTTGTTCTAATTTTTTCTTTTTATGGCAAAGAATTTCATTGAACTTAATTCATTGAAAATGCAACAAAATATTTAATTCATCTACACATATAAAATAATTAAATTGTTTCTTTTTGTTCTTTATTGAGTTGTTCAAACATTCATTCATTCATTCATTAATCACTATATTGATATTGCGTATACGACACGTGGCCATGGCAAAACATAAATCAAAGTAATTACCATTGGCACAATTGGCAATTGGAAAAAATATTGCATATGACAATTTGGGAACGAGTTGAAATTACTTTGACATGGCCAGGGATCAACGTCAACGTCATCATCATCATCAACATCAACACCAATATCATTCATATCCACAACCATACTCACTTAAATCTATCTGTCTGGCAACCTCATCCACTCAACATCATTGGTTGTGGTTAGAATTTATCATTTGCGATAAGCTTATTTATACATTTAATGCATTCACATAAAGATAAAATAATCAAACTAAGTGAAATATATAAATATTGTTCAAATATAAAACAAAACAATATAAAACAAAATAGCAACTAAATATCTCTCACACAGCCAATAAATAAATAGGTTGTGGCGTTATCTCACGAACTTACATAGTACAATACTATTGTAGATACACAAATATTAACATCATAACAGGAAACAATAACAACAACTACAAGAACAACAAACAAAATAAAAAAAAATAAAATATATAAAAATCGCAGTTTGGCATTTTATTAATACAATTTGTTTCATTAATAAAAATATTTTGACATGAATTTACTATAGAATCAAGCCAAAAGTTTGCAAACGAAGCGCAGCCAAGCACTTCCTCTCTCCACTCATCAATATTTGCAAACAATTTTTGATATGTGTTAGTCTGGTTCATATTTTATAATTTTTTGCGTGGACAGGACAATGTGAAGTTTATGGACATTTGTTAGACAACCCGCTAAGAATAAAAAATGGGAGCGACAGAATACTGAATTCAGACTGCCATCACCACCCAGTAAATGATAAGTTGAATGTACCAACTGTGACACATGTCTTGTTACACTTGGAATATTCCATTTAACAAAAAAAAACTCCCTTCTCGGTTTGTGGTCAATATAAAAATGGGAAATGTAGAAGTTGACAAATGAAATACAGTTGTTTAAACAAGAATTTTCTCTACAAAATTATCCAATCCATGAATCCCCGAAATGAGTCATTTAATCTTAGTTGGTTTTTCTCAAATAAGTTTAAATTTTAACCAAATATACACTTGCAATAAAAACAAATTTTTCAACACAACATTGCGATCTTATGATGATCCCATTCTTCAATTCTAAAGTGGATTAAATATGTATATACATATCCCAAAAGGTGGCTAGTGACGTTTTGTATTGTTTCGTCAATCGCCAATCATTGAATCAAGAATCAACAACGTCACATTTCAGTTTTATCTTTACACAAATTCTTGATCTGCGGCCATACCCAAAATAACGGTGATGCAACCCTTTCTATTCTAAATCACTTAAAAGTTGTCCACTTCCGCAGAAGTATGTCCCAATAACACGAACAGCTAAGAAATGTGACAATCTATATCAGGTAAACGAAATGAGTCATTCAGATTTCTTCGACTTAAAACCTTTGAGTAGCATGATAGGTAAAAACTACGCTAAAGATGTAAATGGCAACTCTATAAAAATTACTGATTTCAAAATTCTTAGGTTTCAAAAGTCTAAACTACATTCATTTCTTTTCGAACTATAATACAAGGATTTAAAATTTTAAGAAAGCTTTCTCAAGAAAAATAGCGTTCGTAAGAGAAAACCCCCATTCTTCTGATTTTTTGAAGAAAGCTTTCTCAAGAAAAATAGCGTTTAAAGAAAGAAAGAGAAACGACTGTTTGGAATTACTCGTAATCTGGTCAAATCACATCTCGGACAGTTTTGTCGATATTTTTAATTCTCTGTTTTCTTGAACTCTTTTTAAACTTGAAGACTTTTGTAGAATTGAAATGTATTTTTCTCTTGCAATGATATTTATTGTTGTAATACGTGGAGTCATAAAATAATAATGATGAATAAAGTGAAAGAAGGTTTTAATTGCTTTACTTTACTGTCAAAAAAAAAAAAAAAAACAAAAGAAATCAAGTAACAATACAAGAAAAATGACACAAATCAAAATAGGCGATAGTTTTTTGGGGTTGTGTATGCTAAGTTTCAAGTCTAAATTGTACTTTTGAATCTAAAACACATCACAAAAAACAAGATCATGTGTTCTAAGAATTAGATTTGATGTAACAATGCAATCTGTACATAATTAAAGATTTTAAAATTTTTACTTTTACTCTCCTAACTATTATAATTTAATGTTTTTGATTTGTGTCACTTTTCTTGCGGGAGTGCGATAAGTAACTTTCAAATTACAAATTTTTAAGATATTAATGTAGTAATTATTTTCCTTATTATCACAGGAACATTAAGTTTGTGAAAACATAGGTAGCAAGGTAACTTTGACGCTTTTCTTCTATTGTGTGTAAATTCATGAATGTCCCTACACTTTGCTTACACTTACTGACAATGTTAAATTGAATCGTCTACCAAGAATACAAACCAAATTACCATTCATAATCCTTCTAGCGTCATTTTTAAGACATTTGATTTAGCTATATATTGAATTGATGTACATACAGCTATTTCTTATTGATAAATAGCTTAACCGGTGAGCGTTGTTACGCCCTCGCTTAAAAAAAAAATAAAAAATATAAAAACATGTATTCATTCATTGTCCTTTAATTTAGTAAAAAGTATCAGACTTTTTGGGGGTCCAGTTGCCTTCATTGGTAGAACGCCCTATTTTTTCGCACTAAAAATCTTCAATTTGCCTTGATTACTGTAAAAAATGTGTAACCAAAGAGTTGTAGCCACATTAATATATGTTCTTTTTTTTTTTGACAAAACACATGCTCTGATTAACATTCAATATGAATAGCTCTCTGCGGGGTCTTTGTCCATGTAGGTCATTCTCACGAATGACTCGTACTTACTGATTTATCTGTTTGAAAGTTTTTCAACAATTTGACTGCAGTAGAGAATTTATTTCTCTCTTACTACAACTCTAACTTAAGTATCAGTAAGCCGCTTTGAACGTCCAATTCTCAGTAAATCTTCAACCCGACTATGTTCGTGCACATTAGTAATAATCCTTTTCGAAAAAAAAAATTTGTGTTATTCCCTGAAAGATAGAAAAAAGAAAAGCAAATGTTTCCATAGTGTACTTTTATGTGATGCATAAAAATAAATTTTAAGGGATTCGTGATGTTCATAGCAGTTCTTTTTTTCTCAATTTTTTAGTAGTTACAACTTTTGCTTTTATGATGGTGATAGACTATGAAAAATTATCTTTTATGATAAGTCAAAAATGGCTTAGTAAAAAGATAATTTAAACATAAAAAGCTCTTTTTATTATTATTATTATTTTTTTTTTTTATTTAATATTATTTTAACTTTTTTTTATAATATATATATATATATATTTTTTTTTGTCTAGAATTTTCCTTTGAATTTTCATTCTAATTAAAACACTTGAAAAGTTTTTGAAAATGGTTTTAAATATACATTTATATCATTTGTTTTATTTATTTATAAAATAAAATACAATTTCGTTTCATTTTATTATTTTTTTTTTTTTTTTTTTTGTATTAAGAGCTCTTTGCCTCTTGAAGTACAATAAAATTGCACTTAAAGCGAAATTTCAAATTTGTCCCATAATTTTCCCCCTCATTTTATAATCTTTTATTCATTTGTTGGTCATTTACTCATGCGTAAAATACACTGAATAAACACATAGATACACACACACACACACACATACACATATATATCTGAACAAACAAATTTTGAGGTTTAGTTTTAATAACATAAAACGAAATAAAATTGTTCAAATACAATAATGGAAGCATGTGTCATCTGTAGTCCTTCGTCCAATTGTTCTGGTTCGGTTGTTCTTAAGCACTTTGGATAAATCACAAAACAATGACAAAATAAAAAATAGAAATTATCCATATCCATTCCACTACAATTCCATTCTCATTTGAAGATGATGAGGATGTCTGTTTCGCACTCTAATGCGTTTTGCATGAGTTCAAGCCAAGTGCGTGTGGGTTTGAGGCATTGAAAAACAGGCTGCAAAGAAGATACCAAAAACAGAAACTTTCTCATAAGCAATAAAAACGTTCAAAAACTGGATGCACCGTATGACTTTCGGTGAAGAAGGCATCTCTGTAGAACAGTTCAACTAGAAAAAATATATCCAAAGAGAAAAAAGAAAACAAAAACAAAAACAAAAACAGAAGCAGAAGCAGGGGTAGAAGTAGGGATAGAAGAAGTAGTGGCAGACATGAACGCACTTCAGTCAAAGGCGGTGGATACTAAAGCAATGCATTGTGATGAGAAATTGGAACCCAAATGGGGGCTCTACTTGAATCAACACAAATATTGCCAGACCCATCTATCCATCTAACCATCCATACACCATTCAAACTCACTCAAAGTCGCAGTCGCCATATGGATGCGTTTACTTAGTTTAATGTTTGTTATTGTTGTTTGTAATGGTGATGTTGGTGTTGGTTTTGGTGTTTGTGTTTGTGTTGGTATTGGTTATTGTCAGAAACATTGTTTTTGCTTCCTTTAATGTCTGCATATGGCAGGCGCACGCGATTTCAATTTTGTCTAAAATCAACAACAACAACAAAATAACAAAAATAACTATATAAGAAAATAAAATAGAAAATAAAAACAAAGAAACAGAAAAAAATTGAACAAATCCATAAAAAGCAACCATTGCGCTTATGTAAAATAATATTTGAAAAAAGTAAAAATTCTATTTTCTCTTCACACTGCTTTACTTTTTACCTTTGTACTACTAGTACTCACTCAAATGGGTTGTGGGTGAAAGATTTCATTTGGATCCCGACCATTTACCTAATATTTTTTTAAGCCAAACATACGACATATGACGCCATGGGACAACGACTCCTAGTCAAGCAGTCATTTTGTCTGACTGAGTCAGCACAAGCTCTATCATGCGTGTAAAATTTCATAAAGAGAATGTGCGGCCATGAAGTTCTACTATCCTCCAGTCATTGGTCGTAGGTCGCTTTACAATCTGGATATTTTTTGGTTGACTTAATAATAAATTCACACACACACCCATGCACCCGAAAAACACACACATTAATTTCAAGTTGAAGATCAAAAATGAAAAAATGGATAGAGTGAAAGAGTGAAAAATTAAAAAATTAAAAAAACAAAAATGATGAAAATTGTAAAAACAGAAAAAAAGGAAAATGACACAAATTTTATGCCAATGATTTTTTTGCTTTTTGTTTTTTTTATTCATAATCAGCAACATCATAAAGTTACATATTATTATAATTATTCATTGACAATTAAATTTTTGCTGTTATAGCATTACTTCCTTTGATCATTTTTTTTTTTTAAGAGATTTAAAAACAAACTTATAAAATAATGATTTCCATATAAAAAACTTTGATTCTCTTGAATAGAAATCAAGACAATTTTACTCTTTTGTTCAGTAGCGTTACTTTTCTTCACAGAGGCACAATTTTATTAAACAATAGTTAGATTTGAGATGGCTCAAAGACTGATGAGGGTACAAGGGCGGACATCTTCTCAGAAGAGTTAAGAGATCATCTATCGTACCGTCTACCGAACTGATGCAGCGTGTTCCAAGGTTGATAAACACTATGGGGAGACCCCACAAAGCATTTCGATTGATGTTGAAGTCATGCTGTTATCAAAGTTCTGTCGACTCATAGCACTGAAAGCAAAGCTATCCGGGCTCCTAACAAGACTTGGCAGCATCCAATTACGCCAATCTGGTTGTCATTTGAAGAAACTATGAATAAACCGAAGAGGTAGCTTGAAAATTATTGAAAGGAGGTAGTGGAACATTTTTTAGGAAACAAAAAAAAAAATCTTGACTTTCATAATTAATATAGTCAATAGCATGCTGTATAATTTCAATAAACTGGATTGTAATATGAGTATAAAGCATTTGCATATTAACTACTTTCTCGAAAATCTTGGTGCTATAAATGAAGAAAAAGGGGCCCAATTTCCAAGACATTTAGATTATGGAGAACAGATATCAATTTTCCAACGCAAAATACAATTTTAAAATTCCGCCATCATAACGTTATGTGAGCGCTATTGCCAATGTTTCAAAAGTGAATTAAAATCACCTAAGTAGAATTTATGTAAAGTGAAAGTGTCGACCAAAGGGCGCCAAAAGACAATCTCGCACCGCCCTGATTAAGTGATAGGGCCGGCGCTAATAACAGTACAAGTGAATATGATTGAACAAGAGCTTAGAAGAAAGTCTTCTTGATTTATCCAGTCTCTTAAGTCCTATTTAATTTTATTTTTTAATAAAAATAAAAATTGTTGAAAAATGTGTAAATAATAAAAATGTCAACAATAAAAAAAAACTCGATGAGCTAAACAACTAAATTTAAAGGGGAAAATAAAAAAACGCCTGTGTAATTGATTATCCACCTTATACATAGTAAGTACATAGTGAACACAATAATGAAATAATGCCCATTTGATCGGTGGTTTTTGCCCCACATCCTGAATGATAACATTCTCATAATTCCATTGGAAAAAACAAGTAATGAAAAGACTTAAATTAAAGCATTTTGGTGTTGCCTACTCTATGGCGCACCAGGAGCATAAGATTCTCCTGTCACTTTTTATAGTTTTATGTGGCTTTTTTGTGCATTCGGCCCTTGTTGTTGTTGGTCTTCTTTATACAATGTAGGACAGACAGTTTTGTTCTTCATTTTGTTGACGCTCAATGCGCAGCTGATGTTATTTAATTATTTTTCTGAAGCCAAGATTGCATTGCATACTTTATGAATTATGTACGTGCCACTACTTGTCTTTTTCCGAAATAGCCTCTAAGTAAAAGGTAATTATGGTTAGAACATAATTAATGGTGGCATTCAGTGCAGCATTTATCGTTTCTGCTACATTTACTGCTGCTGCTGTTGCTGTTGCTAAGTAATAACTTTAAGTTGTGAAAACATTTCTTCTTAAGTTACTTTCTACTTCTCCTCGCTATATTCTTTTTTAGCCTTTCTTCTTTCTTTCTTTCTTTCTTTTTTTCTCATTCATTTCTTTGTTTCTTCATTTTGTTTGAATGTTTTTCTTTGTCTACCTATTTTTTCCCAGCGTAGACATTTGTGCCATAAATTCTATCAAAGACAAACCAGCTTTTTCCTGAGGTTAAAGCAACCTCAAAGCAACGCAACTTAATACAATTCAATTCAACTGAACTGAACTGAACTCATTCATCCTTCTTCTGCTGCCTGGTTCCATGACAACAAAATGCCATGGGCAAAAGACCATTACAATCTTTAACAAAAGCAAAGCGGATGTTAACAGGCCAATGCCGCTGGCATTTTAAACGCCATCGCAATTCTTTGTTGCACAATTTGTTTGTGCCTCTATAGCAAGCGACTCTCATATGCCAGCCACCACCATACAAAAGAGAAATACTTCAATATCCTTTTTTTTTTTTTTTTTTTTGTGTTGAAGCTTTCTTTTGCCTCGAGTTGTTGCCTTACGGTATCTAGACAGACAGATACTTTTCTATAAGGGAATTTCCCATTTTATATACAATATTTTTTCCTTTATCAAAGACAACATTTAAAGAAACAACAACAGCAACAAAGAATTGTATCTTTAAAATACTAACAATAACAATAATAATAATAATAAAAAGTAAAGGGGATAATGAGTACTTCGTGGTGATGGTGGTGATGGTTTTTACAAGATTCCAAACAACAAAATTGTCCATGTTGAAATTTAAGTCTTAAAGTCTCTATTTTTCTTCTCAGAATTCATTTAAAATTCGTTTCAAATTACTCAAAATTAAGACGAAAAAGTTTTTGCTAATTAATAGTTCGCTGTCTCTAATCAACATCAGTGGGATGAGGAGGAAAGTCGAGATTTAATTTAGCAAGATACAAAATAAATGAATTTCACGCTAAATGAAATTTTAATAAAAATTAATTGATGGATAATTTTTTTCTTAATTTTTTTGTTGATTTGAGTGTGAAATAAATCACTTTGTCTTTGCTATTCAATTCGATCATTAATTTCAATGTTTCAAGATGTCGACGAAATAGCGACAAATATTCGCATATCGATCGCATTGCATACTTTAAGGGGCTTCATCATCATCATCGTCGTCATCATCAACAACATCAACATTATTACCATCATGAAGAATGGTTCATGGTTTCACCTCAAAATGTTTTCATTATAAAAATTGTACTTAATTGAAAAGTAATTAATTTTGGCTTCATTAGGGTTTCGGTTTTATTGTCTACTCCGCTCCACTTCACTTCACTTCACTCAACTCCACTAACCTGTGCTCTTCTGTTTGGTTTGGTTTGGTTTTGGTCTTCACAGAGACACACACACACACACACACACACACACACACACACACAGAGTAAGATATTGTATCTTTTATTCATAAGCCACCAGAGGCATGAGCGTGTATGCCACTGTGGAGTGCCAAATGTAACACAGACATTGAATGAAACAGTCAAACCAAAAGACTAAAATACAAACAAACAGACAGATACGCAGACACATAGATACTACACATATAGAGAACGCAGTAAATTCATAACTTGGCCTTTACCAAGTGATGGAGTCACTTTTTTCCTTGTGTCCTCCTTGTATTTGTTGCATTTGGGAGCTTAAAGCAAATTGAATTCACATTTCAGTTTCAGTTTCTCGTTTCTCTAGAGAAATTTAGAAATACTAAAATTATCTTGCGTGCGATTCACACACTCATACTCCTTATTCATGTCACTTTGTCATTTTATCCTGCTTTGTGTCCCACGTTTATTCAGCCTTTCTTTCTTTTATTTGAATTCGTTTTTGTTTTCGTTTTCGTTTTGTTTTGTATCGTTTCGTTTTGTGTCTTTTCACTGGCATTTGAATATTTGGTTGCCTTTTTTTTATGAGCATGTAAAGCGATCCAAGCAGCAATCATGATGACATTCAAAGTGATGTAAGTAAGTAGGAGGAAACGGAGGAGCAGGCACAAAAGGAAGATAAGATACTTCAAATGATTAAATTGACAAGTCCCAGAAATATGTATGTGAAAGAAACAGTAAGATATTTATGCAAAGACAGTCTGTCAGACAGACAATCAGACAGACAGAGAGAAAATCAAGAGTGACTGAAGCTGAAGTTTGAATTGGCGGTGTGTCTTTCTACGTAGTTGTTACGTTTGTCATTTATCCTTGGAGCGGCGCGCATCTTATGTTACATGCGTAACAGATATAGTTAAGCTACTGGTGGCTTAAGACTGGCGGGTTGAGATGTATTGAATTGAATTGGATTCGGTTGGGTTGGGTTGGGTTGGGTTGGGTTGGGTTGGGTTGGGTTGAGTTTGGTTGCGTTGAGAAGCGAGTTGCTTTGGTTGAAATGCTGTTCAGATTGGCTATAAAAATGTCACCTGTGACTTGTGAGTAAGAAATCAAATAAAATTATCAAAGCAAAGCAGAAAAATAAGATTTTTGCTTTCTTCTTTCGCTACTATTCTATCCATCCAAACATCTATCTTTATATCTACTATACATATATTGTGTATAGGTATCAGTAACACAGTATCAGTGTATCTTGTCTGTATTTGTAGAACTGTCATGCATAATTTATGCAAAACTTGGTAACCAATAAAAAAAACATTCTAAAATAAAGACAAACTCAACATGAATTGTGTTAAGCTATGTATATGTCCTCCAACATCCCCTTGATGTTGTTTGCTTTTTATTTCCATTCCATTCTTATATTTTTATAGCCCAATAGTATCCAGTAAGTTAAGAGTGAAACAGGAAGGGAAGCATCCGCAGCAAATAAAGTCGATTTAAATGCAAATGGTTTCCTGCATGCGCCAGCAATTTTCTACGTCTACGATGTCCTGGCCAAATAGTATCTACGTCCATAAGAAGACATGCATGCATCTTAGTATCATCTATATGTATATAATACTTCTTCTTCTGTATGTATCTTCTTGGCAACCGTAGTCACTTTACTTTCTCTTTATGCCTGCTATGCATATGTCATTCATTCATTCCTTTATGCACTATACTTACTCGTCCGTGGGTGGGAGACCATTAAATTCGAACATTATCGTTGCCATAATATTTAGCATTAGTTTATTCATGATTTTGTTGTTAGTTCGTTAGTTTGTTAGTGCACCTGAGTTTCATTCTTTTCTTATATCCTTGAATTGAAGCAATTTGTATCTTAAAATTTTGCTGAATGAAAACATTGGTATCATCTATGAATGTATCTCTGCATTTTTGGTATGTAAACCCTATGCAATCCTTTGTTATTATTCAAAGATTTTTGTATTATCCAATGTTATTTGTGCCATCAATTCATTCTCTTTTGTTATTGTTATGCAAATGTTTTTTCTCTCTGTCTCTTGTTAGGTTTTCGTATGAATTTTGATTTAATAAGAGTTCATAATTTTACATAATATACTTACATTACATATTTCAACAATATTGAATAACGAATGGGCTCAAATAATGCAGATTAACTGATAATTCCATTTATTAAAAACTTTTTCCTAACTTCAAGGCATTTTCTCTTAATGAAATCAATTCCAATTTTGTTCTTTGATGCCTCCTTTTATTATTTATTTACTGACATTTCAAAGAATTTATTTTCTTATTTACTTTAGCTCAATTTTAAAATTGTTGTGTCATTGGGAAAAGGAAATTCGTCTTCTTCTTTCTCAAAATTACATTCCAATAAAAGAGAGAAAATAACAAATAATACAAATTACTTTTAGAAGCCACCGCCGGCGGCAGCAGCAGTCGATTTTCAAAACTTTTCTCTTATGAATTAAACTTATTTTGATTTTTTCTTTTTAGGAATTTCAAATGACAAAAGGGAAAACTTTAAACGGAATACTTTAATCTCAATTGTAGTTGTAGTAGTAGAAGTCTGTACTTACCTCAGAAGAATGTTTAAACGAAGTTTTTGTAGAAGTTAAAAAATTTCAAGTTGACAGAATCTCATTCTTAATTGATGTTTGTATTTCGATAGAATTTTGAATTTAAAGAGAATTGGATAATGGAAAATCTTTTTTTCGTTTTTAGTCCTTTTTTATGTTTTTGGTTTTGTTTTTTTTTTTATCTTTTACTTTAATCCCAATACATGTACTTTATGTGACTTATTTTCTTTACTTTTTTTTTTTAGTTTGTTTATTTCTTTTTATTTGAGTCTTTATAAAAACATTTACTCAAAGCCACGACATAAAACATGTAAACAATGGCAAATTTAACTTTTATTTTTTTTTTATTTATTCTTTTTTTGTCAAGGGATAAATACACGTTCGCCTTGACTTAACTTGCTTTTTTCGAATTTGAGTTCAGTTTTTCAGATTACTTGGGTCTGTTTGGTTTGGTAAGGATGCGTTTTGCCGCAATCTATGCTCCCTTGTTCTGCACAACACTCAGGCACGTTTCAACACTTGGTTGCGCTTTAACAAAAGACACGACGTTGACGAAAACGACAATGAAATGCTTAAAACAACGCGCACGCAAAGCAAACAGTAATAAAACAAAAGAGGAAAAGGGACCAAACAAATGGTGATGGAAGGCCGTTTGCAAATATATTTTTACCTCTTGATTTTTTTCGGTTTTTGTCATAAAATTTAACACGAAGAAATAGTATTGTGAAACCTTATTGTTGATGCCGCTGATGCCGCTATTGAGCCTTCATCATCAAAGCCTCAAAAGACAAAAGCAAACACTCTCGAGTGAAATATATTCTTTTCTTGGTTTGTCTTTCTTTGCTTTTGCTTTTATGATATGAAATGAACGCGACGCGCAGACTGCTCACAAGTCGTATACGCAACGTAACACAAAACAAGATACGAATACGTAAGAAAATCAAGATACGTACTTGGGCAAAACGGATTTTTAAATTGAAAATGTTTTTTTAATGCGATCGCTCACTTGGCAAAAGTATTATGAGTTTCTCGGAAATTTTGTCTTCTTTCTTTATTTTTAAATTCAACCGCCTCGACGTCTTATATTGACAAAGTTTCATAAGCAACTGAACAACTGAACATTGAGCGCACAAATGGTTCTGTGGCAAATGCGCGATTTGGTAACCAACCTGCTGCTGTTGCTGTTGCTGCTGCTGCTTTTAATTCTGCTTCTGATGTTTGCGTTCGGCATCATCATCGGTTTCGGTTAGTAGCCATCGTTGTTGTTATTGTTTGGTCGTCGTGAGGCTTCGTGATTTGTCATATGCCATCAACTCGTATGCGTGCATGCGTGCGTATGCCCTTATCAAATACTAGCGAACAACAAGAACAACTTCAACGCCGACAACAGCAATAACAAAGCCCTTCTCGGTAACAACAGGTTAACAAGTGATAAGCCAAGCAAAGGCAACATCATCAACACCAACCAAAGCCATCCGTTCGGCTTGGACTTCGTCAAATACACGATGATTTCCCCTTTCGTAAGATTAAATAGTACGAATAGCAGCTACACAAGTTGTGGGTGTTTATTTTATTTTCACTCAAGTAAAAAACATCGCATTGAGTGATTGTTTCGAGTACTTAGTTTATCAAAATTGAATTTCAAGTGAAATGAATATTTTGAGTAAAATTTTTAGACAATTTGCATTAAATGTAAACCAAACCTTTAAGAACAAGTAAAAGTGAATAAAATTTGCTATTTAAAATTGATTGAATTCGAAGCGAACAATGTTTTTATCTTTTTTTTTAAATACAAAAATTCTAATTGAATAGAAAGTGTGTATAAAGAAAAATGAATGTTGAAAATGTTTATAAAGCTATTAATCAAATAATAACTTGATGTGGATACATTAGATTACAGTTTTGAACATCATTATTATTGCTCCTATGATTATATTTGCAAAACTTTGGTTTCATACAAAGCTCAAAGTTCCCCCATCGAAAATTGGATTTACTGGATTTGGTGAAACTATGATAATAATTCCATAAACTCCATGATGATTACCTTCTGGCTTTTATTTTTATGTTTTCCCCATTAAAGTTTATGAAAATTAAAAAAAAAAAATAAAAAAAAAAATTAGAAATTTGTTTATTTATTTACTAGCGTACCCGACCCTGCTTCGAACGGGTTGTTTCCTTTCTTAGCAGGACTCTATTCTGTCTGTTACACTTTGTGTATCAACATAGAACACAGTTTCAGAAAACTAGTTCTATTTTAATTAATTTTTTGTAGCATACTTTTAAGAGTTTGTGTTATTTGAATATCCCATATCATGCGAGCAGGGACATATATCGGAATCAAAATTATCCTACGTTCAAACCGGGAACCAACCATACACATTCATAAAATTTTAATGAAATCAGATGATCGGTATGGTAGGGCATAACATACGAACAATTTAAAACACTCGGCGTCTTCACGAGATTGAGTAAAATGCATAAACAACCGCTGCGTAAACTAAGTGGCAGTTAGTTCATATAAAAAAAAAATTGAACATTTGCGTAAAATTGTACGACGATTGAATTGAGCAAATTGGATTAAATATTAGCGTTGCTACAGTGGTAATTAATTGTCTGGCAACTCTGCCGAAATTATAACGCAAAAGTGAGAAAAGAATTTTAATTAAAATAATAATTTATTTATTGCATTTCTGTAGTTAATTTAATCAATTTACTTCTTTCGCTTGTTTTCGGGATTTTATTTTTTTTTTTTTTTTTTTTAATTCAATTGGCAGTTCTCAGTTCTTGTTTCGGGTGCCCTGACCAATGTTTATATACACATAAGATTTATTTAAATACGATGTAAAATTATAAATAATCTTGAAAACTAGTGGCAAAACTACATGAAATTATTACATTAACTTTTTTTTTAATATTTTATTTTTTTTTTCTTGTAGTTTTTTATTTTATTTTTGTGTATGTGTTTTTTTTTTTAATAATAAATAAATAATAGAAATAATAAATAAATAATAGATATAATTAAATTTATATAAAAATTACATTTTTGGTCTTATAAGTATTAAGTTACTATTTTATTTTGAATAAAAATGTATAATTATTAATTTACTTAAATTTTAATAAACATACAGAAAAAAACCGGATATAAATTCTGGCAGCTAACGGCTTCTTGATTTCTTTCCGATAAACAAACCCATGAAATCGGAATTCATGACACCAAAGCAAATTCTTTATCGGTTTCAATTCCGATTCCGACACAAGAGAGATTGTGTGCGTCCTAGTATGTGTAAAATGAGTAAAATAATTGTTGTTATCGCTCTCAAATTTACGCAGTCTACTGGGCGAGCGAGGTGAAATGAGAGGTCGCATAACATAAAAATATTTTGAAAGATAAAGAAAACAAAAACAACGTACGTCTTCATCCCCTCAACTCTCTCTCTCTGACTATATGTTGATGTAGTACCTTTGCTTCTTTGCTTGTCTGATACACAAGCAAATGATCAGTGCTACATTCGAACGGTATACTTTTTGTGAATACTCATTACAATAAGTAAAGAATATAATCACGAACGTTTCTGTGTTTGGCTAAGGAAAAATTTTAAAAACTTAATTCTAAAAAAAAGTATATTCACCTTTAAAAATTGAAGAAACTGCTTTCATTAGCATTCATAGTTGTTGTTGTACAAAAAAAAATTATTAAAATCGGTTCAGTACATTTGGCGCCAAATATAAAAAAAAAATTATAAAAATCTCCAAGTCGGCATCTTCAACAATTATCAATATTTCAGCCAATTACAGCAAAACATTTATGAAATATCAAATCATCAAAACCTTCCGCATGAATCAGTCAGTCCATTAGTGAAAACCGTATGAAAATCTGTTCAGCAGTTTTTGAGATAAACGCGTTCAGACAGACATACGCAGTTGGGGTTCTTCGTTTTATAATATTGTATGTAAGGATACATACATTTCGCTATTGTCTATTAACATTGTTTTTTAGGGTTCCGTACCCATAGGGAACTAACGGGACCTTATTACTAAGCTTACAATGTCCCTCCGTCCGTCCGTCTCCTGCTCTATCTCATGAACCGTAATAGGTAGAGAGTTGAAATTTTCACAAAGTGTGTAATTCACTTGTGTGTAGAACGACAAATACTAAAAATATACATTTTTAGAAGCATTGTACTTTAACGTAACCTTTTGTTTAACAATTTGTTGTTTTTTTTTTTAGTATACTTTGAGCTGTTAATTGTAGTATACTTTTAGGCTATTAAATATAAACATAATTTTATATTTTAAGCAAAAAATCTTGTACGATGGTACGGAACCCTCCGTGTGCGAGTCCGACTCACACTTGGCTGATTTTTTTTTTTTTTTGTTTTTTTGTTATTTATTATATTTTTCACACCTCTAAGGTGGATTGAATTGTTGTTTAATAAATACCTACACCTGATGCTATCTTGTATGGCACTTTGACAATGGCAGCTGCTAATCCGCCATTTAATTTATAAATTTGCAAGTAGGTAAACAGGTTTTTATTTTAAGTATTTCATTTGACATATTGTCGTCGTCGACTTGGTGCCTTCATCAGTTCAGTCATAACACTCATATATCATCTTTTGATTTAAAGAAAGAATGAGATTTTCTTAACATCCAGAAGCTTTATGCTTAAATTACTTAAGATTTCATATATTCTGCTTAAAGCATAAGATGAGTTGGAAACAATATAAATGAAGAAGCATTGAATTAAATACATTAACAGAGACATACGAGTATATATGTAAACAAATATTTATATGTATCTGAAGAGCTTTGTATCTGTCTGTATGACATATGCGTCGAACGTGTGCTGAGATTATAAACAAAATTAGAATAATTCCGCATACTTGTCTATTCTCTCTTGTTCATACTTCCTCTACTATGTCATTCTTTTGTACATATTTGCTAATTTACTCATGTTTTTGGTCTAATTTTGTTCCCTTTATCACATCATCAACAATTAAATATCACATGCAGCAAGCACTTTGTTTCCAGAAACATCACAATCAACAGTAGTCAGTCAGTTAGTCAGTCAGTTAGTCAGTCAGTTAGTCAGTCAGTTAGTCAGTCAGTCAGATACACATTCTCAATCAGTCACTCACAGTCGTTTTCTTCAATGCATTATGGTTTCCATGTGTTTGAATCAATGAATGAATGAATTTATTATTCTTAGAAATATTAAAAGAAATACAAATTTTTTGTTTTTTATACTAAAGATTATTTCTTAAGATTTTCTTAGTTTGTTTCTATGTCTTTTGTTTGGTTTTTCATTATGTTACCATAAGTACTATGTACATAAGTCGCCTTTATTCTACCACTTGACTGCCAGTTCATGATTTTTTTTATTTTTTTTATTGCTTGTTGCCTGCCAAAACTTTTTTATTTTATCTGTTTGTTGTCTTTTAGTGGAAATCTTCATTCTATTTATTTCATTTCTTTTAGGTTTGACCTTTGTTTTAATAGATATATTTTATAGAATAAAATATACATTAATTTTGGACAGGAGATTCAGAATAAAAAGTATTATTAATGGCCATGATTATAAGTAAACCACCTAATACTATTGCAGCTCTAAAGATATAATACTATAAAAAAAAGAGGATCTACTATATGTATAATAATAATGACGATAATTGTATTTGTTATATCAATCATTCAATGCAAAAAAATCTCTAGGACTTATAATATTTTACTAATAAATTTATTCCATTTCAAAAATATGAACTCAATTTAATTGTTATATCATTTCTATTTATTTTTTTTAAAGACAATTTTTTTCTCACACATTTTATTTTTCACTTAAAATGTCTATAATCTACAATATTACATCCCCAATAAAAGGTACCTTGTGATCTAATAAAAGGTAGAAAATAACAAAAAACAAATTTTGAACTCTTTTTTTTTTTTTTGTAATAATTTTTTTTGTTATAATTTTTTGTGATTTATTCATCTTTTATTTTTAGAATAAAATGTAATTTTTTTCTTGTAATTTTTTCAGTTATTTTGTTTTTTATGTCTCTCACCATATACTCTCAATGGGTATTATTATTATGTCGCGATATTTGTAACGCATAGAACTATGCACTCGAGACATCATAATGTAAATATTGGTGTGCAAATAAGTTTCCGATGCTTGTAAGCAAAAATTGGCCATTTATATTGAAAAAATGGTATGTACATTACATTTTATTAAAATTATTGTCCATCGTTAGATATGACTCTTCCTCATCTTTCAAGCAACATACAGATTCCGCTTTGAGAAATTTCACACATAAATCAACCCAATTTTTGGCTTCTTCTCAAGAAGTGAAGTGCTGCTTGGCCATTAACCAAAACAAGTGGTAGTCGGAAGGACATCTCATTGAAGCGCCTCCAAAGTTCCCTTGACGAGGTTTGCAACTTTGTCATCTCTTTGACATATTGGGGGCGTTTGAGTTTCAACGCTTTTCCCGATTGCATTAATTATTGTTGATCACGCTCCACAGTGATGGTTTCGTTAGACTTGGTTAGCTCATAGTAGATCAGTCTGAGCTAATCCCACCAGATGCAAAGCATTAACATCTTGTCATGAATAATCGGTTTGGCCGTTGAATTTGATGCTTACAAAACGATTTTTTGTGCTTTGGGTTATCCATCACAATTCGATGCGATAAACCCTTCCGATTTTGACGTTGCAGTTGTGGTTCGCACGTGAAAAAACAAAAAACAAAAACATTTCATACGTCACATAGTTTTCATGTTTGTGCACCATACCCATTGCCATGAAATCGCATATTGAGGCACTCCTAAGATTGAATCTTGGTCCAAACACATCCAAATCCAGTATCTTCAAACTTTACTGGCTTTTCGTCGTGTTCTTTGTCGCTGGTATCAAAATCACTACTTTTAGAACGCCGGAATCAGTACTAACTTATATTTTTTGATGGAGCATGTTTTCCATATGCTTGACACAGCAATGAGATACTGATACAAAATCGGTAATACTTCAAGGTAATGGTATTGCCAGATATCCAAACTTACCGTATGAAGTTTTACATTTGCGATTATCAACCATAACTTACTGGTGGGTGCCATCCGTTGTTAAATGGCTGAAACTCATTTGCACACCAAATTGATTGTTCTGTTTGTTTCTATGCAAACTTTTCTGTTAGTTTATGAGCTTTTAAATTGAAATTTAATACAGACTCGTTTTATTCTTCCAAACAGACAAACGAAAGATCTCCAATTACTGGAAAATATAAAATAAAAAACAACAATAAAAGTGAAATGATAATTTAAACAATATTTATTGATTGATCGGGCAAAAAATTGATATAATTTTCAAATTGTATGAAAAACTTTAGCATTTCTTAAAATATATAATATGTCAAAAATTCGAACTATCGAACAAATAATAGATGCTCCTTGTTGTTGGTATACAAACTGCCCTAAGAATTATATTACCTTTATAACTTAGCGTCAGTTTGGAGGGTGAAAGGTATGCAACCTTCGGTGAACCGAAATTAATGTTCTAACTTTATTTTGTATTCTATTGTACATTCATTGAAGCAATTGGAACATTTCAATTCATTTAGTTGATGGTGGTGGCAGTGACCATAAAGCCCATTTGTCAAATCGAACCCAAATCGAAATGTTTGGCGCTACACGATTTCTGACAGTTTCATTTGATTGCTCATTGCTGTTGTTGTTCCCTTGTTGTTTCAATGTTGCTGTTTCTTGATATTTCCCATGCTAAAATTTATTGGATTTTTATTTTTAGTTTCACAGTCTTTTTTGAAGCACTCATCAGTATTTTCTTCGTCATCATTCGAATGAATTTATTTTTGTCTTTGCACGCGTAGTACATAAAAAATAAATTAATTTCTCATTTTCTCTCGATGTGTTTTGTTTTCTTGTTTTCGTTTTTTGGCTTTTATGATTTTTTTCTTGCAAAATTTTATATATTTTATATTTATTTAGTTTCATACAACGTAATTGAAATCAAAAATCTAAAACACAAATATTTCTTAATGAATTTATTGTGTGTAATGTTTTTAAAATGTAAAACACATTTATGTGAATAAAATAATCAATTAAGTAAAAAAGGAAAAACATATCCTACGTACGAGTATCTTAAAGATCAAAGAACGAGTAACGACTTTTTTTTGTAATAATTCATTATTTTTGTATTTAGTATTATATTTTACCTATCACACAAAGATTGAAAGCTTTTATCACTTTGTCGTGATGTCTGTCTTGCAACAAATAAGACATTAATCAAGTCTCGGTATAAAAATCAATTAGAAAGTAATGTGTCAAATCCATCATTCCATTTTGATGAAAAATTAATCCTTCAGTTACATTGATCTTTACTAAAGCTACATTTAAACCGCATGACAAGTCGTTTTTCATTGCATGCGCCATTCGAATGACAAAATGGACAGAATGGCAGCCAATATCGTCACACAGAATATTCACATCAAAATATTCATTCAAAACCAATTGTTGTCATTCGATTGACAATGAATGGCAAGTATTTATACTGTTAGGTACTGCGCTAAATGGCACTGTGAATGGCGAATGGCTACGGACAAAGAGACAAATAATGGTAGATTTGCAGGTAAAACAGTTGTTTAATTTTATTGGTTCAATATAGACGAAAGTAGTCTCGCTCCTGGTAGAGGAAACGAAACGCGAACGTTGAACTTTAATAAACGTTTATTTTAAACTAGCTGTCCCGGCGTGCTTTGCTATGCCCCGCCAAATTTTCAAAATCGTCTTTGCACTGCAATGATAGTAAGAATGATATCTATACATCATCTATTAAAATTTTACAAACAAAAATTCGAACTTCCTCACTTGCAAGTGCAGACCAAGGGCTATCTACCAATGCAACCATGAGTGGATGACAGTGAGTGGTTAAGGAGAATAAGCTAAACATACATACACACACTTTTCTTTTTTATATATACATATATTGATATATTGATATTGATTATTTGCATGTCCAAATGAAAGAAATGAGAGATTAATAAATAACTAATAACTTTATTAAAAACTAATTTTATGGTATTGTTTCTTTACTTCTTTCTTTCATTTATCAAGACCAACACTTGTTTGCTGTCACTTAAAAAAAATTATTAATCCGATTTCATTTTTGCCATTCACTGTCATCAATTTTATCATTCGCAAAAATCGACATTCAATCGACAATAACGTTCATTTTGCCATTTATAGATGTTAGACACTACAAATTTTAATCAAATTGCTTCTTCTGCCTGTTTTAGTACAAATATTTATTGTGTGGATGCCCAGCTTAACCTGCATTCACTTCAATGACATTCTGAATGGCAACCATTCAAATTTTCTTAGCGGATAATAAATATATCTTTTACAAAACATAAGTATTTTTGTATATCTACCAAATGCAAATTCATCCAATATATCATATCTACGAGTATACATAGTTCTATAGTAAGTTGTATTGCCTTTTAGAGACCATTTCATTTTGGAAGTTGAAACTATGAAGAAGCCAAACAAACAAATAAATATATAAAGAAATCTTTATATTCTTCACAAAATAAATAGTATTATTTTTATGTTTATGTTTTTTTATGAAGTTTGTAACACACAGAAAGAGACATTGGAGACCCCATAAAGTATATAAATATCTGTGTCAACAAGTCAGACTAGCTTATGTCGAAAATTTAGTGAATTGAGTTTGAACCCTATTATTATTAAACGCTTCAATAGACGTATTTTAGCTAAACAATTTTCTAAAAATATATACCACTAGAAATTCGTACACCTACGATTTTTTCACAAATCCAATTTTCGAACTCTTTTAAACAATTATTCGAATAAATAAACTAAATAAAATGTAAGCTTGATGGAAAGGTTGTGAAATCTAATTTTATAAAAATATTTTACAAAATTTATTTAGTTAGCTTGTATTTTATTTTTCATAATTTTTTTTGTGTAGCATCTTATAAATATGAAATGAAACCAAACAGAAATTACTTTACACAAAATGTGCAATATCTCAAAACAACGATTTGCGACATAAGCTACTCTGACTTGTTGACACAGATATTTTCTTGATCAGCGCAAAGAGACGAGTTGATTTAGCCATATCTGTCTGTATGTCTGTTTGTCCGTCTGTATGTATGCAAACTAGCCCCTCAGTTTTTGAGCTAGAGAGCTGAAGCTCGAAGCATTCTTCTTTCCATACGCAACACATTTGTCGGAATTAGCCGAATCAGATCAATAGCTAACTCCCATACAAACCCAGATCCAAAGTCATGATCTTTTTAGAAAAACTTTTTTGTTTTTTGTACTATGGAACACTATATGATCTGATCTATATCCATCAAATATGTGAATTTCAAGACCCTCAGAAGAAAAATTTTAAAAATGTTTACAATTATTGGAAAACCTCCCTAAAAAAATCAATTTAAATTTTGTAATATGTATTTTTTATTAATAAATTATTTAATATTTCACATACAATTTTGTTTTCTTCTGATTTTGACTTTTGATTATAACCCTAACACAATTATACATCATTTCTATGATGAAGTGTTCAAACTTTCATATAATATGTCATTGAAACACATATAAAAACACGATCACATAATCGGTCATATTTATATAACAAATTTTTTAGTCGAATGCGTGTGACTAACTTCATCATATTTTTTTGCCATATATATGACAAGATGTCATACTTCAATGATCGTGTGTTTAAGGTGTTGTTGGTGAAAAAATAATAATACGTATAATCTGATATATTTATTTGATATGATATTTTTACCATATTATATGAGAACTATCCAGACACGTTTTAATAACTATGACGCAAAATATGATTTGAGTTTTGTGTGGCATAAAAATATGATATAGCCTTTTTTGCTGTCCACACGATGTCATTTCATATGATTTTTTTCAAGTTAGGAATATAGTCGAGAGTCAAAAGCCTGTGTCATAGTTTGTTGATTGCTGATTTATAAATACAAAAAAAAAATTTCAATGAAAAATGATAGCTGCATATGAATATGATGCATGGGCCTCCGCAATTTTTCCTTTCTTCTTTCTGTTTTTATTTATTGCATCCCACAAGCAATGATACTTTTCAATTAAATTAATTGACACATCCATGTTTTCTTTTGCCCACATATTTGGAGATATTTAAAAAAAAAAAAAAAACACCATTCACAACCAGACAATATTCAAGAATGAATAATAATATGTTCACACGATCATACATATAATATGCCATAGAAATACATCTTTTACTATATTTGATATTCGGTCATATTTACATGGCATATTTTGTCAAATGCGTGTGGACATCTCCATTATTTTTTTTTTTTTTTTTTTTTTTTTGTCAAATATATGGCAACATGTCATATTTCTATGATTGTGTGGCAGCACCATTACAATATAATTATAGTTTTCGTTAGACTACTTTTGTATTTACTTAGCTAGGTACAATGGATAACTAAAAATCTTATAAATAGTTCAAGTTTATAGTTTCTTAACAATTCCTTAAAAAATCGAATTCTTTACTCTAAAACAGAAAACAGTAGTGGAAATAATGAAACTCTCTAATTCGTGGTTAGAATAATAAAATTGGGAGAATTACAATATTTTGCCCGACAATTGCATTTCCTTAACTAAGGAATATGTCACTATTATGCTTAGTCAAACAGATGTACGTTTATGTATTAAGGGATCAAAGTTTCTTATTATACAAAATTTAGTTGTGTAAAAGGTATTTAATATTTAGTAGAGCCAAAGTCAATGTTTTCTTTATGTTCCTTTATTGTACTTGAAGGGTTTATTGCCTTTTATTATCCGAATATTCTTTTTTTTTCTTGTTTGTTTTACATTTTATAGAGAATAAATTATGCCACAAAATACTACGAAGTCGAAGCGACTTAGTTAAAATACGATAAGGATAATACAAGACTCAGTAGTAATCATCATAGCACGCAACGAAACAAAAGGAAAAAGGATTTTTTTTTTTTTTTTGTGTTTTCTTTTGGCAGCTGTTTTGAGTTTATATTGAAAATTTATAGCAATTTATTGATTGGACAAGGCAATAGCCTTGGTCGGACCAAAGACGACGATAGTCGATGAAATTTATGTAAATTTACGTTGAGTGTGACTTTTACGATGAAAAGCCTAAGAAAAATTGGCAACGACAGAAAATCGGTCACACAACACCAGGCAATGATACATATAACGCAAAACTGAAAAAACAAAGAGCCTAAAACTGTCGTCCTTTTTCAAATTTTATTTTACGCTTAATGCTTAGAAAAGAATGGAATGGAGCAAAGAATAACAAACTAATGTACCGCAACAAACTGTAAACAAGCAAAGAAAGCCGACCTCATAAAAAAGGATAAAAGCAACAATGAGATGAAAGGAAGAAAGGATGGATGGATGGAGGTTGAACAAAGAGCAGTACGAGTATATTTGGGTGACATGTAATGGAAACTTATAAAGCACTTCAATTGGTTGCAGCAACCGAACCCACTTATCTTTCTCAACCAAAACTAACAACAAGAAATTCATTAAAACCAGAATAATGAAACAAAAAATACGAATAAAGCGAAAAGAGAATGAAGAGAATGAAGAAATTGGTAATGAATCAGGCGAAGGAAGTCATTGCGCTCAAATAACGTGGCACTTTGGCTGCATTCACCATATCGTGAATATGAAGCCGCCTTATTGTTTTCATAGTTTGTACTTTTGTTGCGTGCCACAAATGATCCTTGAAGCCGAAAGTAATACGAAACAAGAATTAAAAATTGAAAGATATCACGAAATAGAAACCGAAAATACTTGTGATAAAATGTATCTACACTATTTTGTCCTTTTTACAGCTTCAACTTTGTTTCTCATATACTTACTTGTATGTGCTTTGAAAGTCAACAACCTGAAATGGAAACAAAGCCTCTACAACTATGATAAACTAATAGAAATGCCACACTGACAGATAAATATTTTCAATTTTGTTAGTTTCATTTAACATTTCTATGCAAATATCCTTTTATTGGGGATTTGTATTCTTGCAAGTGAATCCCTTATTAAAGGAGAGAGTAAGCAAGTTACTTTTGTTTTCATATTTAAACCGATAAACGGAAAAATAAACTCATTTTATCCCCTCACCAAAACTCAGCTCTTGAAATGACAACGTAAATTCAATAAACATAGAACAAAACAAACAGTTTAACTTAATCTAATGTTCTTGATTCAATTTTATTTTAATTTCGGACATTCACAAAACATTTCCGGATATCCGCTGTTTAAAGAAAGTAAAATTTTCTTTTTAGAGGAAAAAAAAAACACAAACTCAATTGAATCATTAAAATCAAATGAAACTCTGCTGCTCTGTTCTGTTCTGTCCTCTCCTGTCCTGTCCTGACCATTCCCTTAATCTACTCCTCCCTAACTCTTGTCAAACAGTCAGTTCATTTGTCCATAAAACTTTTTTTTGGTTTGTCCATATTTTGTGTTCTATACTGTTTTGTTCTTCTGCCATTGGCAGTGCTGATGATTAACTTTTCGTCTAAGCACCATTCAAGCGCTAAGTCCAGAGTTTCCTAAATGCTTAGCGAAATTATACTCTGAATAGCTGAGAGACAGAGTTTAGTGGTCCTCCACTCCGAAAAAGTTTAAGGATCACTGGCTGAAGTCAGTCGGTGTTTGTAAGGTCAAAGTGTAAATGAAGTCGTCGCGGTGACAGCGACTTTGTTTGTACTGCTTTCATCAGTTTTTGAAATTCGTTGACACTTTATGTAATTTATTTGCGTCGTCATCGTCGTAACCATCATAGTTATCATTATCATTAACATCATCAACGTCTCGATTATGCGGTTCATTAACTTTAGCAAGTCAAATCATGTCGGTTTGGTAGAATTTATTATATTTCGTATACTCGTATAGAACACAAGATGAGGAAAATGATAGAATCATAAATCTTTATATACTAAATAGTACAACAAAGTATTGCAGCTTCTTGATTTCATTTTTATTACTTAAGCAATATTCTATGAAATATTGTATCTTCATCAGACGGTCTATGAACTGATGATGATCCATATTATACTAATTCTTGCATACGACTTTCTTTGATCAAATTTAATTATATATTCTCCATATGTTTAAGTATTGGAAAGGGCGTGAACTAAACAATACTTTAACAACACATACATTTGAGATGATCTAATGAAATAACCGCAGGTAGTTTTATGTCTTTATGTTAATGGTAACCACATATCGCCGCCATTGTCATTTCCATATTCGTCGTTGCCGATGCCGTTGATGTTGTCCATGTCGCGTTTATGGAGGCGCCGCCAAGATGTGTAAATTGCTTACCAAGTTTTCGACCGACCGCAACAATACAATGGCAAACAACACCCAACACCAGCATCAACAACTCACTTAATATAACACACTCGAGTAAACTTTAGTGCTTGTGGCTGGCATTGTTCTTGGCCACTTGTAATTCGAATCTGGCCATTTTGCAGCAAGCGTCGGACACATACGACAATATTCTCACTCTAGTTGTTGCTGTTGTTATTGTCCTTCATGTCCTTTGGTTTTACTATCCGTCGTCAGCAATGTGAGAACAAGAATTGACATTGCAAGAAGAACATCAGTGGCGACAACATTGTTAAATGCTCCTCCTGGAAATTCTCATATTTCTTTCGTTCCCAGTTTAAACCACAACCACCACCATCTTCAAACCATAACCTATATTGGATACACACCCACACCCCCCCCCCCACACACACACACACTCTCAAACTATTTTGTGTTGCCTGTCAATATGCCATATGTAGTGGCGTCATCTAAAATATCCAATGTTATAGTTGCCTGTGACGAGTTACTATTGTACATTAACTGCGATGTACTTACACGAATGTACACTGACATTCAAAATATTGTATTTGTAACTAAAGACAAATTTCCATCGTTTCACTTGTTGCATAGAAAAAGGATCTTAAGTAAAAAGTTTTTGGATTTGATATTAAAAACTTATGTATATTTTTTTTTACTATTAAGATTTTTCTTCCAGGGTGTGTAAATATTTTAAGTTTAATAATAGTAATTCGGGAAGTCCTTTAACATATGTGCACCGTTCGCAAATAAAAAAATTCAATGCTTTCTTACTCCTCTTTCTGTTTCTTATACAATAGTTTCCGAGAAACATTTGAACTAGACAAAGAAATTGACATATGAGACTGGATCATGTCTTCTATTGATGAATTTAGTCAAATAATGTATGGGTTAGGATGGAAATATCATACATACTACTTACAATACAATATTTTTGAATAAGTATTTAGTTTGAAAAGATCTCATCCTGTCGACCTCTCTACTAGATTCTATTAATTGAATAATTTTTCTATCCCACTTACTAATTATTGTAAAGTTGTATTGTAATTGTTATAAGTTTAATTTAAGTTGTTTTACAGAATAACAGAAAAATTAAAATATTTATTGATATATAAAAAAAAAATAAATATATAAAATTAAAGTATTTTCATGAGGATTTTTAAGTACTTAGATTAGAAGCCACTTGGATTGGAGAAAGTGCATGAAAAAACTGAATAACCGAAAACATAATTCAAGTGTCAATGTCTTGAAGGCTAGTGTAGTACGAGTACTTATCCATATAAATATGTATGTATATTATTTGTTATTTGCGTTCTTATTAATATAATTGTTATACCCTATACCCATCTATGGGTGAACTGAGTTAATGCAAATGTAAGAGTATGTAACAATTTGAAGATAGGAAATAAGACCAAACAAGTTATAGTTTTGTACTTATGTTTGTCTTGTGGCAAAAAACCAAGTTTATTTCAAATTATTCCTGCAGTACTTACGAGTACTTAGACCCATTTTATAGAAACCTTTATTAAGGAGATATAAAATGTTTATTAAGAATAAAGATATTTTAAACTAAAGAAAACAATTTCTACAATCATCATTATCCCTTTAATACATTAAAATATAATAGAAAACTACCCACATGATTGGAGATATAGAAAAAAATAACCATTCAAAGTGCAGGAGTGCTAGAACAAGACCCTCCGTAGAATCACGCCCCTTGGTCCGTTCGACCAAGAGCGTACTACGCTGCATAAAGACCTTAAGATCCCAACGTTTATGGAGGTGATCATTTCATACAACAATCGCCATAACTCAAAGTTTCTGTATCACCCCAACCCGCTGGCATCCACACTAACCTGCGAAGACTAAATATACCACATCCGCACGATCTCCCCCTATGAAGGATGTAACAGACTTCTCTCTTTTCAATATCTGTCACTATCAAAGTCTAATACTTTTCTCACCTAACTATTCTTTGAACTAAGTATGAATAAAAATGTGTTTTCTGCGATAAACAGTAATAATAAAATAAAATTCAGAAAAAAACAAACTATAACCTTATGGTGACGATACAGGGAACCCATTTTTTTACCTAGTAACCAAGGTTTGAGATTTTTAACCTATGGGCACGTATGATTCCTAAAATTTTCTGCGTTTCATTAAAAACTTTCAAAGTTTTTGTCTTATAAGTATTTACATTATCTAAATCTAAATATATTATAAAACAAAGTCCCACAACCGTTTCTGTCTGAGATAAACTTAAAAACTACCGAACGGATTTTCGTACGATTTTCACCAATGGACGGACTGATTGATGATGAGGAAAGTTTTGAAATAAAGAAAATTCGAAAAATCCCAAAGGAGCAGCCGAAATATTTACAAGAATCAAAGAGATTGAGGTGTGCAAGTGAGATGCATATAAGCTTCAAGTGGACTTTTTCAAACATCTCATCAGGTTCATTAATTTAAGATTTGAATTTATTTTAATCATCATATTTTTCATGTTACATAAATTGGCACAAATTTAATATATCTTATATTACTATTGCAAATAAAATCTTTTATAGGGTGTAAAATATTATAAAAAGAAAAAAAAATCGAAAAGTGAGAAGTGACAATGTTAAAAGCTAAGTTGTGGTAGAATGGGGATGGCTTGTTGTTAAATTGTGTTGAGTTGAGTTGAGTTGATGCAGCAGAGTAATTATCTCGCTCCACTCCACTTGGCACTGCGACACATGTTAACATTTGTGTTTGTTGATATATAACTGTGTGCTGTGTATGTGATGTAATTTTAATTGTAATTTAGATACAAACTTATATACACACACACACACACACGCACACGCACACATATTCAACTCATGTCATACAAGTGTTTGATGTTAATGTTGTTTGGTTTTGTGTTTTTTTTTTGTTTTGTTTCTTTTGTTGTAATTTTTTTCGCTGTCATGTGGCTAAACGTGCAAATTACGTGTCTTTTAATTTCATTTTTTTTTTCCACTGGTCCAACTCTTGAGTCTTTAAATCACACTTTCATTGTTCCGCTCATCATCCTTACCATATACATCATCTTCATTATCATTATCATCATCATGAAATTGTATTATTGTTCGGTTATATAAGTTTAGGTTACACAGTAGGTGCGGTTTACATAATCGCATATACAGTAGCTTGCAAAACTGAGGAAATGTTTTGAAATTTAACTTTAAGGGCCTGTAAAAATATTAATACGAAACCAAATTCAAGAAAACTAATTTCATTTTATTCGTTGACTTACAAAATACCTTAAGAGACAAATATAAAAAAGAGGTTAACAAAAAAACTTAAAAGAACAGCCATTTGTTTAGTTTTGCACAAGCATTCTTTTTAATACTTAGTCCACAGTCCTTTATTTTTAATCACTCTTTTAATAAGCTAAGGTATATTATTATATTAACAAGATTTAATAAAAATCTGGCGAATTTTTTTCCATTCATGTGAAAACGGTTCCAAAATTCTTCCATGTCCTCAGGAGCCCGATGTTAATTTCCCAGCCGCCTGTGTATTATTTCACAAAAAATTATCAAATGGATTGAATTCGAAAGATTGTGCCAGCCAAACCAAATCAGATAGTCTTCCTTTTTCATGATATCAGTTATTTTGACAATTGGACAATTGGCGGCATCTGAAGCAACCCCACATCATCAAATTGCCTCCCCCATATTTAACAGTTTGCTCACATGATTTCTTTGGATGGTTTCTTTAGGTCGCCGCCAGCAATAGATTATTCCATCAGACTGAAAACGATTAATCTTCACTCTGTCCGACCAAATCACATTCTTCTAATCTTCAACACTCCACTTTCGCTGACTTGTGCTAAATGCTAGACGTGATTTGATGTTTTTGGCCGATAAGGCTGGTTTTTTCTTTTTGATAGCTGCTACCTGCCGATTTGATGTAAAGATCTGCGTGCGATCCATTTCACAGACTATCTTATTTAATACTTCTGCAGCCTTCTTTGGTGTCGTAGAACTGTCTTACGGTATTCCCCTGGACATTATACGCAGATCTGAGTCCAATGTCTTTTTCCAACAGGACGGACTGCGTATTAATATTGTATTTTTACAGGCCCTTAACGTTACATTTCAAAGCATTTGCTCAGTTTTGCAAGCTACTGTATGTAAGTACTATTGTATATAGTGAGTTCTTACCTGCTGCGTGCCTATGTTCGTTCACTCATTCAATTGTTGTTTCTTTTTTTAGATATTTTCATCAGCCACGTGTGTGCTTAACCTAATTACAGGAGCGTAGCTTACAACTACCATCCTTCCTTTCTTCCTTCCTTGCTACCTCCCTCCCTCCCTTCCTCTCTTTCTCTCTCTCTATCTATCTTTCAATTTGCTTTCGTTGTGTTACAATATTTTGTTACTCTTGTTGTTATTGTTATTGTTATTGTCATTTTATCATGATATTGTTGCTGCCAAGTAAGTATAATTATTTGTTGTTGCAAAATCGTTTTTGTGTTTGTAATAGAGGACTTACTTACTGACAAACAGACAGACTCAACATCATGCCATACCATCGCTTCCTATCCCATCCCATCCCATCCAGTCCCGTCTCATTCCAACCGATCCCATCATATAACGTTTCATGTTTTATTGTCCTGTCCTTGTTGTTGAATGTTCACTTAGAAATTCAATTAGCGCAATTATTGCTCTGTACAAGTGGGTAATGATGATAATAATTCCCATCTAAAGTACGCACTTTGCATACCAACAACACAACATACTACCAACAGTAAGTACACACATATATTGTGCATATGACATATGTATAATAATGTTGTTGTAATACTTTGTAATTTTTTTATATCATTTTTCGCCTCCTAAGCTAAGCTAAGCCAAGCTAATTGGATGTGTTTATAAGTACATACATACATACATACAAACATACATACGTATAATAAATACATGTAAATGTGAATACTCGAAATATCACAACTCAATATGTCAATGATCCTTTCCGTACATATTAAAGAGACTCAAAATGGGAGGAGTCATAGCGGCCAGACGGTTGAGCAAAGCTCATCCGTTGCATTTTTAGCTTATGTGCCTACGTTGCTTTGACTAAAATGCCTCCCAAAAGCGTGGCTTGGGAACATTTTGAGAAAGTGGAGAATAACAATATTAAATGTCGACATTGTGAAGTGAAAATAAAAACATGTGGGAACACGACCAACTTAAGAAACCATATTGAGCACAAGCATCCTAAAATTGGTCTGAAGAGACCAGCACAGCCGGAGACTGCTAATAGCAAAAAAGAAAAACAATCTGCCAGTTCTTCATCAATTGCAGAGAGAATGAGTCAACCTCTGATTAACACGGTTGTGGGCAACGTGGTTAGTTACAAAGAGGGAGGGACTTTGGAACACAAGGTCATCCAAAGTCTACATGATTTTTTTATTGAATGATTTTTTTTCGGCATAATAAAGAAGGACTGGTTTTTACTTGGAGTTTGTTGTTTTTATCTTCCAAAATGTACCCAAATTCTTTCCCGAACCATTTTTGACATTCATTAGTAAAAAATAATAATCGATGTCATTAAGCGATGTTTTGTTGGTCGATACCCATCCCTACTATATACAATACATTGATATGGATGAATGAATAAATGATAGGTTAAATTTAATAAAAAATACATGATAGGATAAGAAGGGACAAACCTTTACTGTAAACTTTAGTAGAGTCAAGAGGCGGACCACATAATATATCTTATATTATTATATTAACCGTAAAATCAGCAGTCTTCATATTGATTGATTGGCTAACGTGATCAGATGTTTGACAAAGACGACTTCATTAATTTTAAAACATTTTTTTAAGCATTATATGCGTTTCACCTACACACCTCACTCCTTTCGATTTTTTTTTTTTTTTTTAGATTTTCGTTTGTTATTTTGGGGTCTTTCTTTTTTCTATACCTTCCTCATAAGCCAATTGATCCATTGATGAAAACCGTATGAAAAACCGGGAGGACTTTGATTTATAATAATATGTCCTCCGGCTCGCTTTGCTACTCCAAATTTCATAAAAATCGGGAATTATAGAAAGAATGATATTTATTTTATTTTGTAGTGACTCACAATTCAATAATAGATGTTTGACAATAATTTCTTTATTGATTTTAAAATATGTCTCTAATCTTAATATGCAAAATTTGTTCTACCAATTTCGACCGATTCGATTTTGATTAAATAAATGTTATACGTGTATGTTACTCACAATATAGCTTGTTATCTTTTAGTAATTTTATTTTGAATTCAATGAGTGACTTTCAAGTGATCCATAGACAAACACTTTCAGTCTACAATTTTATTATACAGATAATATATTTTTTGGAAAATATTATCTTTTCTTAACCAAATTTAAAATATGTTAGAAGCAATTATTCACAAACAAGAAATTAATCCCCAAAGGGACGCTGTCCCCCACTTGACCCTACTTATCCCAAGCACCCAACACTCTAAATGGATAAACGAAAAACGTTTTGTAATCACAAGATTTTGGTTTCATTTTGTAAAGAATTTCTAGGGATAACCGTGAGCCAATTCTTCAAAATACTGACAAAGAATAAATAAGGACTGACGATTGATGAGTATCCAAACTCTTTGATTGCCAGTGATCAGGTAATCAAAGTAATTAAAATGGTAATGTGGTTGGTCAGCAAGTCAGGAAGTACTAAATAATATGACATGAAGAACAGTCCAGCTGTCTTGCGATTGTTCTTGTCAGCGTTTCTTAAGGAAGTAGAGTCTGATTAAAAATAAGTTTCCTTCACAAGCAAAGACATCGATCTGAAGTCAATGCTAACGGCGAAATCTCATTTTGTATCTGTACACAGTATTAACAAGAAATTAACAGGAAGGCAACAACAGTGCGAGGGGAACCTTATTAATTCGCTCCTAAATACATTTATCCAACACTTTTTTTCCTAAAACAAGGCAATAATATTGGCATTCCACGGAGCATCTACAAGGAGTTTCGTTTGAAAGACTTATACAGAGGATTCATCAGACAATAGACGGAATTTCTTAAAATTAGTTAATCTATTGTCGAAATAGAGCATTGTGTGTTAAAAGAGTAAAATGATTTTATCAAACTTTTGAGGAAAGAGATGAAAAATAATATTGTGGACGACATAAACAATTCTTTTCGATAGCACTACAGATTCGATATATCACATGTTGATTGATCAGTTATGTCATCCGACATGTTCATATTGAAGGCAATCATGATGAAATTCATTTCTAGGTTTTATCTCTATAGCTGGAAAGACTGCAGTCAAACTTTCTGCAAATATCTTTACGCAGCTGGAGAGTGATAACTTGGACACACATCTACATCAGGCTCAAGAATATGATAACGCTGCAACCATGGAACTCAATCCTAAAGCATTGTTTATGCCTTGTACTAATCATTCATTAAATCTGTTGGGATTGTTAGTTTAAGTTTTTCGGAACAGTAGCAATAGTTTACACGTTCTTTTTGTCATCCACACATCGATGGCAAGTACTAATGAAAACTGTATGCACATCTGTCAAAAGACAAGTAGAGACAGGATGAGGACGCTGTTGAATTACTGAAGAATAATTTTGAGAGACTTGTATCAACAATCAAAGACTTGTGTGATCCCAGAGAAACAGCATCCACACTCTTACCGGCTTTGTGTTAGTTCAGCTTTTTATGCTACCTTTCTTTTTGGTGTGAAGTCCTAGAAGAAGCTTCCCACACACAAATGTATATACAAACATATGGGCAATCACTGGAAAAGTGTGTCACAAAAATCAAAGCCTTAAACTTTCTCTTGAAAGCCAACGTATCCAAATGTGAGGATTTGTATACTTCAATTGAAAAAAGTGAAGGGGGAGATTCGGAAAACGTATGCCAGGAGAATTGGCCCCAGATGTTGGACTAACATTGCCAGAAGAACGGCAGCGAATGCTATGTTAGGATATCTTGATAGATTTTACGGAGAACTAGTTACAGGGCAATGCGTGACATTCTCATAACATTTGGTGCTGTTCAGCCTAAAACTTTGCTTACAGAGGACATTATTTTGCAGATTTTTCGACTGAGGTGTCACTTGAAAGCCACCAGCTTTTCTTTTCTTAAAGCGGTCCAATGGACTACCTTGGAGCTTTTGATATTCATAATACAATGGGACTATTCTGAGTCTGTTCATAAATTTTTTTTTAACTATGTGTGTTTCAGTGGTCTCTTGTGAAAGAAGTTTCTCAAAATTAAAATTGTTACAGTCTTCTTAAGATCCACAATGGGCCAAGGGCATCAAGTGCGCATTACCAATCTTTCCATGTCGTCCTTTTAAAAGGACAGGGAAGATGTTTATGATAATATGATCGAATATTTTAGCAAAATAAAGTCACGTAATCACATTTAGTAATTCATTTGTTCTTTCATATTATAGAAAACCGTACCGGGTGCCAACTCATGCTATGCCGCCACTGCATATTTATTAATGACCATCAATTAACAAATTCAGTGAAAACTCATTTAATAAACCAAAATTCTGAGAACGGTAAAGATAGAAGCTATGTTTGCATTATTTACGGGTGGGTAATTAGCGACGCACATAAAGGATCTCTTTTCTTTTTACCTGATCAACATGGCAATGCAAGTCCGACCAAAAGAATAGAATAATCGTATAAATAGAAAAAAACTATTGAAATCAAACCAGTGACAAACAGATCTTTAAAGTGTTTAACCAATCAATCTATTAATATAAAGGAATATTAAAAAAAAAGTCCATAACCTTAACCTTAACCCAGAAAAATAAGAAAAAAATAATAATTATGAATGTAGATTGGCAAATTAATTTTACAAAATTAACAGATCGTGGTCAGTACCTACTGAAATCCGGAAAATTGGCAGATTGTAGGTTTCTCGTAGGTACATCGCCAAATCAATGTTTAATATCCGGACACCGATTTTTATTGGCAATGGCATCGCCTGTTTTCGAACTTATGTTTTATGGCAGCTTACCAGAAGTGAATGATTCCATCGTTATACCCGATGTACAGCCAGATGCATTTAAAGCCATGCTCAAATACATCTATACAGATCGCATTAATATTGCTTCCTTTGATATGGCAATCGAATTATGTTATTTAGCCACGAAATATATGCTGCCACATCTGGTTCAACCATGTAAAGATTTCATTTCGACTCATCTAAGTCCAAAGTATGCATGTCGTGCATATGAGTTTGGCAAATTATTTGATGAGCCAAAACTAATGGAAAGGAGTATGAAGGTAAATAAAATTGTTGAAATCTACTTAAATTGCGATAATTACAATATGTTTTGTATGTTTTTCTTTCAGTTTTTTGTAACTCATACTCGAGAAGTTATAGCAGATCCATCAATTATGGACATCGATTTGTCCACATTGATGGTCATTCTTGACCAGAAACGTTTAAATGTCGATTCAGAATTGGACTTATTCAATTGTTTATTAAAATATGCAAACGAACGTGTCATTTTAAATGTTGAAAAGAATATCTTTGACAAAAAAGATGCTGGTTCTAAGAATCCAAGTGTAGTAGTGGAGGAAGTGGAGGTAATAGAGGATTCGAGTTCAGCGGATGTCTCTAAATCGGTTCAAATATGCAGTAGTGCACACAATATAATGGATCTCCAGCGCAACGAAATAGACTTTGCATTGTTGCGTCAGGCAGTCAAGAAAATTCGCTTCCTCGCAATGACGCCACAACAATTTGCAGAGGGGCCAGCACGCTCTATATTATTGCATCAAAGTGAAGCAATGGAAATACTTTTCAAAATTTCAAGTCCAAATATTAATGACTCCCCAATACCAGAAGGATTCTGTCAATCTGAGCGTGATCGGGGCAATATTGAAAATAAGAAGCTTAAGCGCTTTTGCATTAGTGCCATCAATGAAAGTAGATGCTTCGGACATAGGAGAAGATTCCTTCTACCATTCAAAGTTGATGCAAACATTTATTTGTTGGCTATACAGATAAAATTGATTTATCAATTTCAGCGTGAACCGCATGAATTGGACAGTATTTCCGCGTGCATAAAAAACAAGAGCTTCTCAAAAATTGCAAATACCAGTTCAATACGAAATATTCAAGGGTCCATAGGACATGAACATACTTTGTTCGAAATACCATTCAATAGCCCCACTCTTATTCAAAGGAATGAAAACTATTACATTGAAGTATTTAACCAAAGAGGTTATTTCATTTCATTATGGCCGTGGAATAGCGAAATTCTCTGCAATGGTGTGAAATTTAGTATCGGGCAATGTAAATATGAAACTATTTTAAGTGGTATCGTTTTCGCAACAGATCGGGACCCTAAACGCATCTATTGGTAGTATGTATATATAGTATAGGTATCTATAAGTAATGAACTAATAGTTAAATATATAATGTCATATTTTTCATATGCAACAATAAAATATAAGTAAAACATCTAAATTATTTAGCGCTTATTAATATGTAGTTGAATGATTTAAAGTCAATAACATAGTGAAGCAGACTTTGGAAATGCAATGGAAACAATGAATACACGTACATATTCTTAATCAGCATACAAAGGCAATTTGATATTAGTATTGAATTACTTATTATTATTATTAATTTCGTACTTATATGAAAATAATCATTTTACGAAGTATGAACAATTCAAAAATTGTATTGATCATTTTTAATCGTTCTGATGCATTTTAAATTTATATAAATAACTTTTCAGATTTGATTTATATAATGTGTAAGTATTTCGATTGAATTTGGCAAAGTAAGTCAATGATATAGATACGTATGCCGCCGTAGGTGCAACAGAAATAAGATTCTCTAAGCTTCCAGAACTAATACTCCAGTCAGGAGGCGTATCATATTGAGTTGGCGAATGATAATGTGATAATGTGGAGTGATTTACAAAAATATTCCAAAAATATTACAAAAAAAAAAATACTTTCTTTGACTATGCCGAAGTTGTAATATGGATTAGACACTTATAGTGTCCAAATTTCAAGTCAATAGAACATAAAATAAAAAAGTTTTTATAATAAGAACTTTAATTTGGATTCATATTTATACGGAGGGTACCTCTCCTAGTGGTCCGATTCGGTTAATTCCGACAAATGTACTGCTATGGTGAAAATAAAGCTCCGTGCAGCTCTCTAGCTCAAAAACTGAGGGACTAGTAGTATGCATACAGACGGATAGACGGACATTGCTAGATCAACTCGTCTCGTCGCGCTGATCAAGAATATATATATAGTACTTTATGGGGTCTCCGATGTCTCCTTCTGTGTGTTACAAACTTCATGACAAACTTATAATACTATTCACTGCGTGAAGAGTATAAATATTGAAATCAAACCAGTGACAAACAGATATTTAAAGTGTTTAAGTTCAACCATTTATTATTATAAAAGAATATTAAAAAAGAAAAGAAATCCATAACCTTAACCTTAACCCAGAAAAATAAGAAAAAAATCATAATTATGAATGTAGATTGGCAAATTAATTTTACAAAATTAACAGATCGTGGTCAGTACCTACTGAAATCCGGAAAATTGGCAGATTGTAGGTTTTTCGTAGGTACATCGCCAAATCAATGTTTAATATCCGGACACCGCTTTTTATTGACAATGGCATCGCCTGTTTTCGAACTTATGTTTTATGGCAGCTTACCAGAAGTGAATGATTCCATCGTTATACCCTATGTACAGCCAAATGCATTTAAAGCCATGCTCAAATACATCTATACAGATCGCATTAATATTGCTTCCTTTGATATGGCAATCGAATTATGTTATTTAGCCACGAAATATATGCTGCCACATCTGGTTCAACCATGTAAAGATTTCATTTCGACTCATCTAAGTCCAAAGTATGCATGTCGTGCATATGAGTTTGGCAAATTATTTGATGAGCCAAAACTAATGGAAAGGAGTATGAAGGTAAATAAAATTGTTGAAATCTACTTCAATATGTTTTGTATGTTTTTTCAGCTTTTTGTGACTAATAATTTAATACTCGAGAAGTTATAGCAGATCCATCAATCATGGACATCGAATTATCAACATTGATAGTCATTCTTTTTTAAATTTATATAAAATACTTTTCAGCTTTGATGCAAAGTGCTTTATCTGTCTGCAATTCAAAATATCCACAGAAATCTTTCGAATTTATAAATGATGATCTCGTCGGGAGTGAATGCTATATAAGTGTAAGAATAGTTTATAAGATTAAATGTATTACAAATGTGACGGTTTAACAATATAAATACAAAGGGTGTACCTGAAATATCCGACAGTCTGGACCATCGATAATTGCAATTGGGTTGAACTTTATTTTAAGAAAAAGTATGTGTGTAAATAACAATTCATGCAAAATTTTTCCTTTGTATAGTTACTAGATTCAAAATGGGTCGTAGGTTGCATTGCACAGATAAGGAAAGAGAAATGTTAAGAAATCTCAGAAATTAAGGCAAAACAATGAGGGAAATAGCACAATTAATGAAATGCTCAAAAAAAAGTATGTACTGCTGCTATTCATTTTGAAGCAAAACAAGAGAAACGAGTCAGAATTCGACAGTCAAGGAAAAACCCATTCCTTTCATCGGAAGATCTAAGGAAGGAGTTACATACAACTGTCTCTAGTCGAACTATACGAAATAAACACTATATTATCTAACCGAACTGATTCTGATTAAATTCATTATCTTAATTTAAGTTCATCTAATTAAGTTAATGAATTTAATATAATTTTTCCAGTCTCTAAAATAGTAATTTCTGGCTTATTCACATTATATTACAGATATGGAAAAGATCGCTATCTTGAATGAATCGGAGGAAGAACTATTACTCCTCCGATCACCAGACATCAGCGAAGAGGAAGACATGGACACAACAATTATGTTTAATGACTCCTCACCGACGGAATCACTCATACAGGCATAATGAAGTCTGGCACCTCTGCAAAACGCTGTCGCTCAGCTAACACATCCCTGACTGAGAATGTAAACAAGGTCATGAAGCTTAATGCTACTACCTTGAATGCACCCTCATCTGCTGTAGCGCCTTCATACTCGGAGGCTTTACAGCAAACCGGAACGGCAAGACAATCCAACAGGGATACAGCCGTTCCTCATCACAAGGTAGGCATCAGTCACTCTGATCATCCAATCAACAGATTGAACAAAGAACAACTGAAGACAATCAAGCTTTGTTAAAGAAACTGGATCGGACAAATAACTTCGGCAGTGACCTTGGGTTCCTTGGCAACGTGGATATGGATGGATGGCTGTCGCTAACTTGTTGTAACTAGGAGACCAATAACTGGCTCCAATCTGCAATTAGCAGAATCAAACCATATCCTAATGCTTCAATTTAACTCACTAAGGGTCCTGAAATGCCCCGGCTGTTCATTTGTGTAGCATACCTACCACCCGGCATTCATCTGTGATGCTGAGCAGACTAGCGAGGCAAAACATGGGCTTATCGACCTCGAACTGGAGGACAACCCGGGTGTCAAGGTGCAATTGGAGTGGACACTTTTTCACCATTGCCATTGACGAGAAGTCGAAGAAGAAGATCACGGATCTGGGAGGCAAACAGCTGCTGAACCTGACGCAGATTCGCCTGAGGCTAAAGGGAGAGTCGAAGCCTTCCACTCCAAAGGAAGCCATTACCAACCCTACGGTAAAGGCGGTGGTGACTTCTGCTATGGCGGCGAGGATGGAGGACACTTGCCCATCCCCTGCTGATGTTGTACCCACTACCTCTAAGGCATCACTGCATGCCCAGGGTGAAGGGAACGTATCGCTACCCACACTAGGCGTCCTCAACCCCCCCCAAAACAACAACGCCGGATCTAAACAGAGAGATGGACGAGCTCAAGATCAGGCCAGGTCTGGGGAGGGCGTCCACAAAAATCATTAAACAACATGGCCTTCAGGTGTATACAGATAAACCTTCATCACGCCAAGGCAGCTTCTGCAGCTCTGGAGAAGATGCTTAATCTGGGTCACCTGGATGCTGCCCTTATCCAAGAGCCATATGTTGTTAAGGATCAGGTAAAGGGCATACCAGGTGAGTTTATGATTCCTATAATGCAGGCAAACCTAGAGCGTGTATCAAGATAAGGAAGGGTCTTAATGCCTATCTAATTTCAGAACACACTAGCAAAGATCAAACGACCATGTGCATAGACGTACCAACATCATATCTGCCAGGGGATAGCGTAGACCTGTAATTCCGGAGGACTGCCAGAGGAAAAACCGACATCTCATCTTGGGCTGTGGGGAAGTACAGACATCGATTTTAGGGGTGAGTGCCTTGCTGAATTTAATCAATCATCTAGACTAGAATTGTTAAATGTAGGTAATAAGCCAACATTTAGGAATAGCATTAGGGAAGAAGTATTAAAGATCACCTTCTGCTCTACCTTTATTAAGAACTTCATCAGGGACTGGCATGTTTCTGATGAAGTATCCATGTCTGACCATCTACAAATTAGATTCGTAATAGATTGGAACTCAAAATAACAGCTACATATAGACAACCAAAATCCACAAATTGGGACATATTTCAGAGTACCCTTGCGGAGAAAATGAGCATGTGTAGCGATGTAGTCAGTAACCCTAACGAACTAGAATCAGTTTCCATTAAGACCTCTGCTATGATTCTGGAATCGTACCACCAAGCCTGTCCCGAGAAAACAAAATCGGGTAACAGATTTACCCCCTGGTGGAACAATAGGCTAGCTAAACTAAGGAAAGAAACCAGAAGACTCTTTAACAGAGCAAAGAAAGATGGTGACTGGGAAAACTATAAAATGTCACTCACCAGTTACAGAAGAGATATTAGAAGAGCAAAGAGAGCATCTTGGAGTAACTTCTGCGGTGATCTAAATGACCGAAGCAGTGGTGCTAAGATTCACAAGATTCTCTCAAAAACTCACACTAATAGTAATCTACTTCTCAGAAGACCGGATGGCACTCAAAATAGTCGAGAAATCCTTGAGCTCTTGGCTAATGTGCACTTTCCGGACTCAACTGAAATCATAGATGATCACCCAGGAGAGTCAATAGGGATTACCCCAGAGAATCACGATTGGGCACTAACTATATTTAGTAATGGAAATATTGAATGGGCGATCAACACATTCAAGCCGTATAAGACCTCCGGTGAAGACGGCATCTTTCCGGCACTTCTACAGAAGGGTCAACCGCACATTAGTCGTGCCCTAGCTAAGATGATTAGGGTGAGCTTTGCATGGGAGTCATCCCCAGCAAATGGAGGAGTATAAATGTACGGTATATAACAAAAGCAGGTGGTCAAAATATGGACCTCCCTAAATCTTTCAGACCAATTAGTCTCACCTCATTCCTCCTCAAAACAATGGAGAAAATAATTGATAGATATATTAGAGACAAGTTCCTCAAACAGAGGCCACTACACACCGATCAATATGCCTATGAAATGGGCAAGTCAACAACTCATGCACTTCTTAATCTCACTCAGGAGATTAAAATATCGCTGGTGAATAAAGAATATGCAGTTGGCAATAGGCCAAACCAACTATAGAGTTCGTGCTGCGAAAGGATGTCCGCAGGGAGGAGTACTCTCCCCTCTTCTGTGGCCCATTGCACTTGACGAACTCCTTCAACTGCTTAGTAAACACGGTTTTTATGCACAGGGTTTTTCTTTTTTTTTTTGTAATCGGGAGGAAAGCATCGAAAGCCTGCTCGGTCTACAACTGAAGTGCGAGTCTTTAACCACGCTAAAAACTCCCGCCCCATGTCCTATCGTCCTCCCGGAACTGTCATTAGATATTACGTCGGGAGGAAGGTGTGAGCATTGCTGCTCAAAAAATCAGTCGGTCCTAGTTTAGTAGGTCACCTAATTGTGTTGTTGTCGTAGGTGCGGTCGTGACTACGCGTCAGAATTCTACGTTCTATAATCTACGATCCCCGTCCGGTACAAGAGCTAAACGAACAGCTTGTGACCGTTCAGCTGCTCTTCCGCTTTCACTCCACCTGAGAGAGCACATTATTGTGGCCGTGGCTATTTTCACAGCTCCCCAGTATGCAGGTGACTCACACATCCACGGCACGAAGTTTTCTACGCTGATTGGCTCACCAAAACATTCCTCCATTCGCAGCCTCTCATCACCAAAACGGGGCCAATGGAACAGGACGTGCTGGGCATCTTCAGCGATGCCACCGCATACAGGACAGAAGGGGTCCTCCTCGTGTTTGAAACGGTGCAGGTAGAACTTGAAGCAACCGTGTCCACTGAGCATCTGTGTCATATGGAAATCCACTGCACCATGTTTCCGTGTTATTCATATGTCCAGGCTAGGAATCAGGGAAAACGTCCATCGCTCTTTTTCAGACGTTTCCCACCTTCCTTGCCAGGAGAATGTAGCTCACAACCCTGGCTAATAGTTTTCGCTTGCTTGCTCACACAGGGGTATGCAGATGGAATTGTTGTTCTCATCCGCGGAAAATCTGAGGAAACCATAAAGCGATAAATGTAATCATGAAATGGTGTGCAGAAGTAGGTCTTAGCGTAAACCCAAGAAAAACTACCATAGTTATCTTTACGAAAAAGATAAATAAGTCTCGGTTTAAAGAACCGTCCATTCTTGGGAGAAGAGTAGCATTCTCTAAAGAAGTGAACTATTTGGGTGTCACACTTCAATGAAAGCTGATCTGGAATAGTCACCTACAATCCACCATACATAAGGCTAGGGCTACCAAATGGACCAGCCGTAGACTCCTTGGTAAAAACTGGGGTCTCAACCCGTGTATGTCATTGTGGCTATACACGGCAATCACCAGACCGATCATACTCTACGCTGTACCCTTCTGGTATACCAAACTAGAAATAAGTACTGCAAGGTTGAAAATCGGTAGAGTATAAAGACTGGCTTGTATGTGTATAACTAGTGCCATGAGGACAACCCCAACAGCTGCCCTTGAGACTCTATTGAATATACCATCAATCCACCTGTTTATAAAGAAGGAAGCAATGCTATTCTTAGCCAAGCTCATTCGATTATATGAAGAAACTAACTCTGCTAATCTCAATAAATTCCTTCTAAGGGATGAGCTTAACCTGAGCGGAGCCAACCTTACCATAAGCGACCTTTGCCCCACGAAATTTAACTTTCATAAAAACTTTAAAGTTACATTTCCGGACAGCACAGATTGGGAACGAGTAAGGCCCAAACCCTCTCGTGACTCTCATGTGTGGTACACGGATGGCTCCAAGACTGACACTGGGGTAGGAGCCGGAGTATTTGGGGAAAACCCTAGGAAGCAAATATCCTGTAGCATGGGCCAAGAGAACTCAGTTTTCCAGGCAGAAATACATGCCATAGAACTATGTATTAGAGAGGAATTAAAGTGTGCTACTGCTAACAACCACATACTTATTCACTCGGACAGTAAGGCTGCTCTGCACGCACTCAACAACTTTGAATTCAAATCGAAGATAACTTGGAAATGTCTAATACTACTTAAGTCATTAGCCTTAAATAACCAAATCAAACTAATTTGGATACCTGGGCATATCAGGTACCCTGGGAATGAAGAGGCAGATGAACTAGCCAGGAAATATCTAAGAACGTCCTCATTGGACCAGAACCGTTCTGTGGACTGCCTTGGAGCTCCACTAGGTCCAACATCGAAAAATGGCTGATCGCATCAATACACGAACAATATCAGAGTAGCGAAAATGTTTATGCCAACCAGCTCTAGCAAAAGAACTTGGGAAATACTGGGACTAACACTTAGAGGCATACGTATAGTCTCTGGATTCTTAACAGGTCATTGCAGAGTGTTGAAGCACCTATGCAATATGGGCATCACTAATATCGACAATTGCAGACTATGCAATGAAGAGGAGGAAACAGCAGAGCATGTGCTATGCCACTGTGAGGGTCTGATATGGACAAGACTCCGACACTTGGGATTCCAGTTCCTGAAAACAATCGATATATCAGGTTTATCTCCCAGCAAAATTCTGGAGTTCCTCATGAACAATAGAATTTCGGAGGAACTATGATCAATAGGGTTGTCACAATAGGTCCATTAATGGCCGCGGTGACAGGGTGTAATTTGATTCCCACACTTTACCTAATCTAATCTATTCCTAAACTTTCTGCAATCTCAAAATTGTTTGAAAAAATGCTCACTTTGATGCTGTTAATTATGATTGCTTGTACTTAAACTTGACATTTTAGGTTTTCACAACATCTTCTTTGTTGAATTGCATCTTATTTGAGAAATAGGGTTCAGCGAGTGTTATTTAAGTCCACTCTTTCTGGTCCAGTCTTTGTCACTTCTGGAGTTCCTCAAGGGAGCCATCTAGGCCCATTATTGTTTAACATTTTTGTAAATGAACTCCCTTTCTCCATCTCGCATGATGAATAAAATTGTGCCTTTCATTTAATGATGGTGCCTCCCATCTCAGACTCCAAGAGGATCTTGATTCTTTACATTCTTGGTGTTCTGCTAATTATTTTTATCATCTATCTAAATATCTCCAAATGTAAGTTCATGACGTATCATCGGTGTAAACCTTATTTGTTTACATAAACGATTGAATACGTCCAACTCGAGTATTGCTCTTGCATTTGGTCACCGCAATATATAAATAATCAAGTTCGAATTGAGTCTGTACAGAACCAATTCCTCCTGTTTGCCCTTCACACAACAAAATATTAATATGAACGATATTTTATTCTAATAATTCGAAAACAATAATGTGTTCCTTAGTGTTAACTCTTTTGTTTCTATTTTTTTTCCAAGGCCACTAAATAAAATTCAGTTTTTTGTTCAATGAACTTTCAGAAATGCAACTTGTTTTGTTGTTATTTAAAGCATACTTTAATATACATTAAATAAAAACTATAACATTTAAAACGTAATTAATTTCCAGGAAGAAAATTTGAATGTTACAAACAAAACCAGTCGTTTCTATTATTTTGTCCATGACCATATGTTGCACTTCTTTTATCTTGTCTCAGTATTGATATTGATTTTTTTTAGCCTCCCCTACAATGAAAATTAATTGCTTTCAAAATCATCTAATAGTGAATTGTATTGTTTGTAATACTTTTTTTCGTTTTTTTTTTTTTTTTTTGTTTTGTTTCAATCTCGATTGATTTGACAATTAATTTTGTTAACCCCAAAACACAACTTTAAACTTGAAGTGCTTGTTGCTCGTGACCCGGTTGCCCCGCCGTAAATCCGGCCCTAGTCGGTATGGCTTTCACAAGAAAAAAAAAAGAGATTCATGGATTTCTTTGGAGCCTGGTGAAGTCCTTTGGTTTGACTAGTACTTTGTCTCGACCATATAGAAGTGAATCCATGATTCACGCACAGTACATAAATTCATTTAGAATTCGTTGAAACATTCCCTAACACTCTCTTGAAATCATCATGCCATATAGCTAATATGATCTTTAATCTCGTCCTTGTCAGTCAATAATAGTATTAACCTAATTTGAATGACTTGGACACTCTTTATCAAAAATGCTTGAACGTCTTCATATGATTTAAGTATGATTGATCTTAGAAGCGATCGGATGATCAGACGTGTTATCAACACCGCCTCCTGCACAGAACTAATTTAGCAAAAAAAAAGCAACAAAAAAACTTTACTTTATTTATATACTGTAACAACAATATTAAGAGATGCAATATCATTTCTATTATAACAAAAACAACAACTGCTGCAGCTAGGATAAATACAACAACACAAGCTAGCAGTAGTTTGTTTGTTCTGAAAACAAAAGCTCGGTGAAACATACAATAATAGAAGAACACAACAATTGCTAAAAGAGGGAGACCCTTGAAAAGTTTATCAACTGTTTATTATAATAAATTGGTAAAAAAAAATAACAAAATGCTACCTATTAGGACACCTCCACCAGGCAGACGAAAAAAATCAAAAAATCAAAATCAAGTTAGAATCATCGAGCTTAATATAAAGTTTTAATAGATGGAAGAAAGTGTGCCAAACTGGAAAAAGAATTAGCTCAGCTAAAAACTCAAAATTCCTACCTAAATGCAAAATCCTATTAAAACGCCTCTACCTCTCATTTCTCTATAGATGAGGAAGAACTGACTCGTGAGTAGGGTTGCCAGACGTCCCGTATTTCAGGCAGACTTTGTCTCTTATTTAAACCTTATTTGATTTATCACTACTTGTCGATACGCAGCGCGATGTCAAATCGACCCAAAGAAAAATATTACTACTAACATAAAACGATTTTCGACAATTTTACAAAAATGTCGTAGAATATTTGACAACTCGATACGATTTCTCATAAAGAAACATCCTTACCAAGATGTTTTTTTTCCAATATGAAATCGTCAATAAATTTCGAACATTTTCAAAAAGCTGCAGAACTTTTAAGTATCGATGAATTTTACATCGACTCGTTATAACTTATCAAGAATTTTAAATGATCAAAAAAATCATAGATATTGCAAAGTCTTTTTATGATAAAAGTATGAGAGTGCATTTGAGAAGTGGAAGAAAAACATGGAAGGCATTCCAAGAATGAAATCCCTAAAATTTTTCGAATTATATCAATTATCTTCAGTATCCCTAGTTTCAATTGCTTTGAGGAAAGGATTTGTTTGCATTTGGCATTTGATAAAGAGTGCGTTAATGACCGTTTGCAACTCGGACTATAACTTTATTGAATTTTATAAATATGTAAAATCAAACAATGAAAGGTTGAAACTTATACGATCTTCTTTAAAATATAAGAAGCAATAAATAAAGAAATAAAAATGAGAACTTAAAATACACGTTTTTCCTTTGTCCCGGGTAGAAATTTGAAATCCCGTTTTTTTTTAAACAAATTGATGCAAGATCGACCTAGATAAATAAGGCAGAATCCTCACCAGAAATGTTTAAATCAAATAAAGGCTCATTACGATTTGGCTAGTTTGCAAAGCTGCTAAGTAACGAGCTTACAAGTGAGAGAATCGGTGTGTTCGCTAGTTCAGTAGTCAAATGAAACCACGTATACTGATATGTGCCAATACTGATTCACTTTGAAAATAAAACAGAGTGTGGGTGTGAACAGTACTAACTGGCAGCGAGTAGCGATTAAAGTAGGACAGCTCTCAATTTTTCACTGTGGATTGTTTAGACTCTACCATGGAACTAGTCAATATGATTACACTGTGCGAATTTTCTAGCAGATGATGACTTCGCTGGCTAGGATATAAGACCAGCCAAATGGATATAAGACTTAAGAAACATCCAAATGTGAAGATTTGTATATTTCAATTGAAAAAAGAGGAAGGGGAAGATTCGGAAAACGTATACCAGGAGATTTGGCCCCAGATGTTGGACTAACATTGCCAGAAGAACGGCAGCGACTGCTATGTTAGGATATCTTGATAGATTTTACGGAGAACTAGTTACAGGGCAATGCGTGACATTCTCATAACATTTGGTGTTGTTCAGCCTAAAACTTTGCTTACAGAGGACATTATTTTGCAGATTTTTCGACTGAGGTGTCACTTGAAAGCCACCAGCTTTTCTTTTCTTAAAGCGGTCCAATGGACTACCTTGGAGCTTTTGATATTCATAATACAATGGGACTATTCTGAGTCTGTTCATAAATTTTTTTTTAACTATGTGTGTTTCAGTGGTCTCTTGTGAAAGAAGTTTCTCAAAATTAAAATTGTTACAGTCTTCTTAAGATCCACAATGGGCCAAGGGCATCAAGTGCGCATTACCAATCTTTCCATGTCGTCCTTTTAAAAGGACAGGGAAGATGTTTATGATAATATGATCGAATATTTTAGCAAAATAAAGTCACGTAATCACATTTAGTAATTCATTTGTTCTTTCATATTATAGAAAACCGTACCGGGTGCCAACTCATGCTATGCCGCCACTGCATATTTATTAATGACCATCAATTAACAAATTCAGTGAAAACTCATTTAATAAACCAAAATTCTGAGAACGGTAAAGATAGAAGCTATGTTTGCATTATTAACGGGTGGGTAATTAGCGACGCACATAAAGGATCTCTTTTCTTTTTACCTGATCAACATGGCAATGCAAGTCCGACCAAAAGAATAGAATAATCGTATAAATAGAAAAAAAATATTGAAATCAAACCAGTGACAAACAGATCTTTAAAGTGTTTAAAGTTCAACCAATCAATCTATTATTATAAAAGAATATTTAAAAAAAAAAAACCATCACTTTAACATTAACCCAGAAAAATAAGAAAAAAATAATAATTATGAATGTAGATTGGCAAATTAATTTTACAAAATTAACAGATCGTGGTCAGTACCTACTGAAATCCGGAAAATTGGCAGATTGTAGGTTTCTCGTAGGTACATCGCCAAATCAATGTTTAATATCCGGACACCGATTTTTATTGGCAATGGCATCGCCTGTTTTCGAACTTATGTTTTATGGCAGCTTACCAGAAGTGAATGATTCCATCGTTATACCCGATGTACAGCCAGATGCATTTAAAGCCATGCTCAAATACATCTATACAGATCGCATTAATATTGCTTCCTTTGATATGGCAATCGAATTATGTTATTTAGCCACGAAATATATGCTGCCACATCTGGTTCAACCATGTAAAGATTTCATTTCGACTCATCTAAGTCCAAAGTATGCATGTCGTGCATATGAGTTTGGCAAATTATTTGATGAGCCAAAACTAATGGAAAGGAGTATGAAGGTAAATAAAATTGTTCAAATCTACTAAAATTGCGATAATTACAATATGTTTTGTATTTTTTTCTTTCAGTTTTTTGTAACTCATACTCGAGAAGTTATAGCAGATCCATCAATTATGGACATCGATTTGTCCACATTGATGGTCATTCTTGACCAGAAACGTTTAAATGTCGATTCAGAATTGGACTTATTCAATTGTTTATTAAAATATGCAAACGAACGTGTCATTTTAAATGTTGAAAAGAATATCTTTGACAAAAAAGATGCTGGTTCTAAGAATCCAAGTGTAGTAGTGGAGGAAGTGGAGGTAATAGAGGATTCGAGTTCAGCGGATGTCTCTAAATCGGTTCAAATATGCAGTAGTGCACACAATATAATGGATCTCCAGCGCAACGAAATAGACTTTGCATTGTTGCGTCAGGCAGTCAAGAAAATTCGCTTCCTCGCAATGACGCCACAACAATTTGCAGAGGGGCCAGCACGCTCTATATTATTGCATCAAAGTGAAGCAATGGAAATACTTTTCAAAATTTCAAGTCCAAATATTAATGACTCCCCAATACCAGAAGGATTCTGTCAATCTGAGCGTGATCGTGGCAATATTGAAAATAAGAAGCTTAAGCGCTTTTGCATTAGTGCCATCAATGAAAGTAGATGCTTCGGACATAGAAGAAGATTCCTTCTACCATTCAAAGTTGATGCAAACATTTATTTGTTGGCTATACAGATAAAATTGATTTATCAATTTCAGCGTGAACCGCATGAATTGGACAGTATTTCCGCGTGCATAAAAAACAAGAGCTTCTCAAAAATTGCAAATACCAGTTCAATACGAAATATTCAAGGGTCCATAGGACATGAACATACTTTGTTCGAAATACCATTCAATAGCCCCACTCTTATTCAAAGGAATGAAAACTATTACATTGAAGTATTTAACCAAAGAGGTTATTTCATTTCATTATGGCCGTGGAATAGCGAAATTCTCTGCAATGGTGTGAAATTTAGTATCGGGCAATGTAAATATGAAACTATTTTAAGTGGTATCGTTTTCGCAACAGATCGGGACCCTAAACGCATCTATTGGTAGTATGTATATATAGTATAGGTATCTATAAGTAATGAACTAATAGTTAAATATATAATGTCATATTTTTCATATGCAACAATAAAATATAAGTAAGACATCTAAATTATTTAGCGCTTATTAATATGTAGTTGAATGATTTAAAGTCAATAACATAGTGAAGCAGACTTTGGAAATGCAATGGAAACAATGAATACACGTACATATTCTTAATCAGCATACAAAGGCAATTTGATATTAGTATTGAATTACTTATTATTATTATTAATTTCGTACTTATATGAAAATAATCATTTTACGAAGTATGAACAATTCAAAAATTGTATTGATCATTTTTAATCGTTCTGATGCATTTTAAATTTATATAAATAACTTTTCAGATTTGATTTATATAATGTGTAAGTATTTCGATTGAATTTGGCAAAGTAAGTCAATGATATAGATACGTATGCCGCCGTAGGTGCAACAGAAATAAGATTCTCTAAGCTTCCAGAACTAATACTCCAGTCAGGAGGCGTATCATATTGAGTTGGCGAATGATAATGTGATAATGTGGAGTGATTTACAAAAATATTCCAAAAATATTACAAAAAAAAAAATACTTTCTTTGACTATGCCGAAGTTGTAATATGGATTAGACACTTATAGTGTCCAAATTTCAAGTCAATAGAACATAAAATAAAAAAGTTTTTATAATAAGAACTTTAATTTGGATTCAGATTTATACGGAGGGTACCTCTCCTAGTGGTCCGATTCGGCTGATTCCAACAAATGTACTGCTATGGTGAAAAGAAAGTTCCGTGTAAGATTTCAGCTCTCTAGCTCAAAAACTGAGGGACAGAAGGACAGACGAACATGACTAGATCAACTCGTCTCGTCGCGCTGATCAAGAATATATATATAGTACTTTATGGGGTCTCCGATGTCTCCTTCTGTGTGTTACAAACTTCATGACAAACTTATAATACTATTCACTGCGTGAAGAGTATAAATATTGAAATCAAACCAGTGACAAACAGATATTTAAAGTGTTTAAGTTCAACCATCTATTATTATAAAAGAATATTAAAAAAGAAAAGAAATCCATAACCTTAACCTTAACCCAGAAAAATAAGAAAAAAATCATAATTATGAATGTAGATTGGCAAATTAATTTTACAAAATTAACAGATCGTGGTCAGTACCTACTGAAATCCGGAAAATTGGCAGATTGTAGGTTTTTCGTAGGTACATCGCCAAATCAATGTTTAATATCCGGACACCGATTTTTATTGACAATGGCATCGCCTGTTTTCGAACTTATGTTTTATGGCAGCTTACCAGAAGTGAATGATTCCATCGTTATACCCTATGTACAGCCAAATGCATTTAAAGCCATGCTCAAATACATCTATACAGATCGCATTAATATTGCTTCCTTTGATATGGCAATCGAATTATGTTATTTAGCCACGAAATATATGCTGCCACATCTGGTTCAACCATGTAAAGATTTCATTTCGACTCATCTAAGTCCAAAGTATGCATGTCGTGCATATGAGTTTGGCAAATTATTTGATGAGCCAAAACTAATGGAAAGGAGTATGAAGGTAAATAAAATTGTTGAAATCTACTTAAATTGCGATAATTACAATATGTTTTGTATGTTTTTTCAGCTTTTTGTGACTCATACTCGAGAAGTTATAGCAGACCCATCAATTATGGACATAAATTTGTCCCCATTGATGGTCATTCTTTTTTAAATTTATATAAAATAATTTTCAGCTTTGATTTATTATGTGAATATGGCAAAGTTTTTATCTTTGTCACTCAACTCATAAAAAAAAAAAACTATGAGAGGACTTTAGCTTAATATGTACTAACATTTTCATAGAATTTTAACTTTATGATTTACGATAAAATAATAATAAATAATTATAATAATTTACAAAAAATATTTGTTTGCATATTAAATAAAATGGAAAGATTTTTAATTATTAAATTGATTTCATAAAATAAATAAAGGTGAATCAGTCATCATCATCTTCGTTTTGTGGTGAAATAAAGGTTAATTTGTTTAAATCTGATCCGAAAGTAAGATACCCCAAAAATACTGCACACGATCTAAAACAAACAACAAAAACTATTAAGCATGGTGCTATGTTGCCCCATAATGCTATGGGGATGTTTTTCCACTTTGGGAGTTGGTCCAATATTTTGGATCAAAGATAAAATGTGCACCGCGGACTACATCAATACACTTACTAGTATTATGTTGCCATACGCCGAGTCTTCCTCGTGCCGTTAAAGTGGGAGTTTATGAAGGATAATGATCCCAAACACTCCACGCAACTTACAAAAATGGATTAGAGGCAACAAAGTGTCTTTGATGGAATGGCCTTCACAATCACCGGATCTTAATCCCATAGAACACCTATGGGGGATATTAAAAAAAAGGAATTGGTGGGTTTAAGGCCAAAAACAAGGCTGATTTATGGAAAAAAGTGCAGGCAGAGTGGTACGCCATTGATTCTACAATTTGTGGCAAAATGGTGGATTCATGGGTCGTACATGCGCAGAAGTAACAAAATATTAAAATGAACGATATTTTATTCTAATAATTCGAAAACAATAATGTGTTCCTTAGTGTTAACTCTTTTGTTTCTATTTTTTTTCCAAGGCCACTAAATAATATTCAGTTTTTTGTTCAATGAACTTTCAGAAATGCAACTTGTTTTGTTGTTATTTAAAGCATACTTTAATATACATTAAATAAAAACTATAACATTTAAAACGTAATTAATTTCCAGGAAGAAAATTTGAATGTTACAAACAAAACCAGTCGTTTCTATTATTTTGTCCATTACCATATGTTGCACTTCTTTTATCTTGTCTCAGTATTGATATTGCTTTTTGGTAGCCTCCCCTACAATGAAAATTAATTGCTTTCAAAATCATCTAATAGTGAATTGTATTGTATGTAATCCTTTTTTTTTTTTGTTTTTTTTTTTTGTTTTGTTTCAATCTCGATTTATTTGACAATTAATTGTGTTAACCCCAAAACACAACTTTAAACTTGAAGTGCTTGTTGCTCGTGACCCGGTTGCCCCGCCGTAAATCCGGCCCTAGTCGGTATGGCTTTCACAAGAGAAAAAAAGAGATTCATGGATTTCTTTGGAGCCTGGTGAAGTCCTTTGATTTGACTGGTACTTGGTCTCGACCATATAGAAGTGAATCCATGATTCACGCACAGTACATAAATTCATTTAGAATTCGTTGAAACATTCCCTAACACTCTCTTGAAATCATAATGCCATATAGCTAATATGATCTTTAATCTCGTCCTTGTCAGTCAATAATAGTATTAACCTAATTTGAATGACTTGGACAGTCTTTATCAAAAATGCTTGAACGTCTTCATATGATTTAAGTATGATTGATCTTAGAAGCGATCGGATGATCAGACGTGTTATCAACACCGCCTCCTGCACAGAACTAATTTAGCAAAAGAAATTTTAAAGCATATTAAGTAGTTAGCTTCAAAAATAAAAACCGCTAAACAAAAATTTGAAACCGCAAGCAGAAAAAAACAACAAAAAAACTTTACTTTATTTATATACTGTAACAACAATATTAAGAGATGCAATATCATTTCTATTATAACAAAAACAACAACTGCTGCAGCTAGGATAAATACAACAACACAAGCTAGCAGTAGTTTGTTTGTTCTGAAAACAAAAGCTCGGTGAAACATACAATAATAGAAGAACACAACAATTGCTAAAAGAGGGGGGCCCTTGAAAAGTTTATCAACTGTTTATTATAATAAATTGGTAAAAAAAATAACAAAATGCTACCTATTAGGACACCTCCACCAGGCAGACGAAAAAAATCAAAAAATCAAAATCAAGTTAGAATCATCGAGCTTAATAAAAAGTTTTAATAGATGGAAGAAAGTGTGCCAAATTGGAAAATGAATTAGCTCAGCTAAAAACTCAAAATTCCTACCTAAATGCAAAATCCTATTAAAACGTCTCTACCTCTCTATAGATGAGGAAGAACTGACTCGTGAGTAGGGTTGCCAGACGTCCCGTATTTCAGGCAGACTTTGTCTCTTATTTAAACCTTATTTGATTTATCACTACTTGTCGATACGCAGCGCGATGTCAAATCGACCCAAAGAAAAATATTAGTACTAACATAAAACGATTTTCGACAATTTTACAAAAATTTCGTAGAATATTTGACAACTCGATACGATTCCTTAGAAAGAAACATCCTTACCATGATGTTTTCCTGTCAATATGAAATCGTCAATAAATTTCGGATATTTTCAAAAAGCTGCAAAATTTACATGATTTTTTAAAACGATCGCTGTCCGCTTTGACTTTTCTTGCTTGTGTAGGATCATTGTTTCTTTATTTCAGCTGAATAAATTGTATGTACATAGTATTTTAATATATATAGTATTTATTTAAATATAGTGTTAGTACACACAAATTATTGTTGTTTTGTTTTTACTGCATTCACTTATGATATACGATACATATAACGTAAATGAATGCAAAAGAGAGCGAAATGAATATACATATAAATTATGTAGTACATGCAATCATTATCAATGCAGGTATTCATTTGTCACCCTTTTCTACGTGTTATTATTTGCGTAGCATCATTGTTTCTTAGTTTAAATAGCTAATAAGACGTGTTTATAATCGAGTGATCAAAATGTTTACTAGAAAATTTTTAAAACAAAAAGAATTAGTAGAGTTGATAAATAATTGCATTCTATGGCAGACATACATAGCTGTAAAATGTTCATTTGTGGAAAGCCTATACGTATTGGAACCTAAATTTATTCCTTATTATGATCCTTTATATGATCTCGGTGGAAAAGTTGTTTTGGATCTTCTTAAATCTTGTGAGGATCTGAGAATGCATGCTGTCACCTTCGATAACTTTTTCACATCCCATAGGTTGTCAAGGCTTAACTACTTTGCAACTGGAACGATTCGAGAGACGCGAACTTCCAATGCACGACACAAAAAACGAAATCCTGCTTGTCCGTTGGAATGACAATGCAATTGTCACTGTTGCCTCAAATCATGAGCTTCATATCCCGCCTCATCGTGTGAAGCGTTATGATAGAAAAATCCAAAAGATTGAAACATTCAACATGCCGGAGACGTTGAGAGCCAACGGATGGGAGTCGTTGATCTTTTTGACAACGCAACAAACAATTATAGAATAGAAGTGCGTTGGCCACTGATAACAAAAGCTTTTGACGCTTGTATGGTCAACGCGTGGAAGCTTCATTGGCTGCTTAGTAAATATTCGAACGAAGAAGAAACGTCCCTATTATGCCTCAACTAGACTTTCGCACTTTCATAATTGAAGGTCTGATCAAATGCGACAATGCTAGATCAAAAACGCCATCTAATCCATCAACACCAACAACACGAAAACCCGATAGAATTGTAAGACCAACATCTGGGGGAATCAAAATAGCTCGTCTACCTAGAGCCAAAGAGTTTGACTGTGTTCGCTATGACGGCGTAGGCCATCAACTTATTCCAAGCAAAATAATTGCTATAGTTGTGGCTTTTGCCAAATTAATACAATCTACAAATGCGAGAAATGTGATAAACATCTGCAACCGAAGTGTTTTCAACAGTTTCATACTAAAATATAAGTTCTAAAATGTTGGCTACGTGTTTTAACATTTTCCACCTTTTTTGCTTTTTCTATGAAAGTCAAACATTTTTTAAGAAAAATCAGCCAAGTGTGAGTCGGACTCGCACACGGAGGGTTCCGTACCATCGTACAAGATTTTTTGCTTAAAATATTAAATTATGTGCATATTTAAAAGCCTAAAAGTATACTACAATTAACAACTTAAAAGTATTCTTCAAAAAAAAAAAAATGTTAAACAAAAGGTTAAATTAAAGAACTATGCTTCTAAAAATGTGTATTTAGTATTTGTCGTTTTACACACAAGTGAAATACACACTCTGTAAAAATTTCAACTCTCTACCTATTACGATTCATGAGATAGAGCAGGAGACGGACGGACGGACAGAGTAAACTTAGTAATAGGGTCGCGTTAGCTCCCTATGGGTACGGAACCCTAAAAATATTTAATTTTTCTTATTGATTTATGTGTATATAACTGTAATAAAGTATATTTGAAATGAAATTCCTCTCATGCGATCCAAAATTAGTTGTTAAAGACTTTTTGTTGTTTCCCAAAATTTAAAATAAAACGACATATGAAATTTGCAAGGCGCATCGAAGATTTATAAAAAAAATCGTTCTATAAATCCATCGAAATAAATGAACTAAATTTGGAAAATACAGGTTAGAGACATAAATTTTAAAATAAATCAAGTAGCCTTTGTAAAACATCTATTTCTGAATTGTGTTACAAAAAAATTAAATATAGGTCATTCTTTCTATCATTCCTGTTTAAAGCCGTATGTGTATAAATTCCAAAATTTATAACCAGGTTCTGAAAAACATATGTATTGTATTGCATTGTCCGTGAAAGGAATTTAACTTTAATCAAAATGTTCGCAAACTTTTTTCCGTAAGTCTTTATAGTTTTCTTTCTCATAAATAAATATATATAATCTCCACAGATTCTTAGACAAAACGTAAATAGACGAAAATTACCCTAAGCGAAACTCTGTTAACTTAATTTTACACCTCATTTTTAGTTCATTTTCGCGATTACGGCTTTTGACTTTAGAAAAAGTTCTGTTATATTTTCGCGTCATGACGCGAACCTAGCAAACATTTTACTACTATCAGCTTTTGCACCAACTGGTGGAAGCCAAGTTCTTAGATTTTATTTCACTACTCTATGTTGGCAACAAAAAACAAAAAAAACAACACTTATTTGTTGGTTGTTTAGCTGGAGAAACCTGCGTCATTCGTTGGATGAGTTTGGAATTAATTTTAGTCACTCGTTACTTTTATATCCTGTACTCAGTGACAATTATGTTTATTAGAATTGTATATTTTTGTGTATATACAATAGTTACATGAAAATATTCAACTTGACCACATGATTGGAAGGAGTCTTTTTGTATGTAGAACCTCCTTCAAACTTTGCTTTCGGTTTCGCATCAAACGCCTTCGACATTACTTTGAATTTAATATTCAAAAATAATATCTCAAACAGCAAAAACTCAGAAAATAATAAAAAAAATTATTGAATGTATTCCGTACCCATAGGGAGTTAACGGGACCCTATTACTAAGCTTACTCTGTCCGTCCGTCCGTCCGTCTCCTGCTCTTTCTCATGAACCGTAATAGGTAGAGAGTTGAAATTTTCAGAGACTGTGTAATTCACTTGTGTATAGAACGACAAATACTAAAAATACACATTTTTAGAAGCATTGTTCTTTAATTTAATCTTTTGTTTAACAATTTTTTGTTTTTTGTAGTATACTTTTAAGTTGTTAATTGTAGTATACTTTTAGGCTGTTAAATATGCACATAATTTAATATTTTAAGCAAAAAATCTTGTACGATGGTACGGAACCCTCCGTGTGCGAGACCGACTCACACTTGGCTGATTTTTAAAGTTATTTTTACTTATAATTTTTTTTTTTTTTATTTCAGTGGACAGAGTAACCAACTGTCGGATAAACTTGACTTTAGTGAACGCAGTTATTATATTGTAAGGATACTCCGAATATTTTCTCTTATTTTTTTCTTCTGTCTCACTTTAGCCTTGCAAAAGTTTGAAAGTTCTTGAAAAGAAAATAAAAAGGCTACAGAAAATATGGTTTGCTATAAACAAAACAAAAAAAAAAAAAACTGTTTAAAAATCGTTTATGTAAATTGACTTTATTCCTGTCCTCACAGGTACTCACCATACCTACACAGGTATGTACGTATATATATTACAGATTATCATAATTATATTCCATATTTTTTTCTAAGGAGAAAAGAAAGTTAATTTTGTTTCGGCTAATTAATATTAGCCACATTAGCACATCAAAAGCGTAACAAATTTTGCTAAACAAGGTGACTACAAAAATATTACTAAAAATATGGAATTCGCTCCATAAAATGTAAGTCTTGGATTAACATATGTATTACAAAAAATCTGACATGTTAAAGAGATCTTAAAATATAATGTATACATAAGTATATACAATGGACTCTTGCATAATGTACCAAAATTAAAAAGAAAAAGACTCGTGATGTTTTGTTTTTTGTTATTTAAACCCTTTGAATTTTGAGGAAAATAGTTTTATATATATACATATTATGTATCTATAATGGTCCAATTGTCAAAACCACGGTTGCCACAATTGACCTTTTTGCACCAAAACAAAAGGCACTTACTACTTATTGGAATTGATTCATTATACTCTTCACTCCCCGGCAAATTTTTATTAAAATCAGCTTTGCAAGGCAATAATAGTAAGAATGAAGTCTGTACTTGTATTAAAATTTTGCAAATAACATCATTATTAAATTCAATTAAATATTTTTTTGCCTTTATTCTGGCGGGGAATGGGTGGCAGTAGATGGTTATGGAGAAAATATATATGATTTTGTCACGGAGTTTGAAACATACAGAGGAGGAGTACCTCCCATACAAAACCAGATATTATGAAACTGAAATTTAGATACTATAAGTTTCCGATCCATATCTACCAACCTTGTAAATGGCATGTCCCTCAGAACACTAGTACCTCCTATACAAAACATGAACTTAGAACAATAATCAATTGTTTCCGCCTGTCATTTTGAGTGTTTGTCGCACTTTGAGTTCTGTTGCATTAGACGCAAATTCTTAATGTTTATTAATAATGGAAAAACTTGTTGTTTGGGCACGTGTCATCAAAGTTTTGGGTCGCACCGGCTCCCAAGATCAGTGTACCGATGTCAAGGTTGAATTTCTTGGCGAACAAAACCGACAGATTATCCACAAGGGACCCATCCGCGAGGGTGATATTCTGACACTGCTGAAGTCTGAACGAGAGGCCAGAAGACTCCGTTAGAATTTTTTGCTGGAAGAATATTATAGAAATACGGAATTGATGTTATTTGGTCTTACAAAATGACTCCTATTGCAAAACTAACAACAAAGCCTCCAGCTTCTTAAATAGAACCTTCAGCAAGAACACATTTTATTTTTTCAATTTAACTTTAAATAAATGGAAATAATCCATTTAAAGTCGAGTCCATATCCACCAACCTTATAAATTTCAAGACCCTCGGACCACTAGCTGGGGCGTGAAGAATATTACAACTTCGACATAGCCAAAGTTAGTCTTTTTTATATTTTTTTAAATATCAATTCAGCTTATTTGCACCTTTATTTTACAATAATTCGTCCACTCTAATATGAAAAGTATGAAAGTGTCACCTATCAATGATTTTGCCTCTACAGGCTTTTCATACTTAGGGGTATAATCAGAAGAAAATGAAATTATATATAAATCACACATGTCAGCAAAATTTTTGGTGCTTGTAATATTTTATTGGTTATTTACTAATAAACTTTTATTTTTTTTTTAATCAGCTCTAGTTTTTGAGATACTACTACTTCTTTCTTTCTTACCTTCACATAAAGTTTGTTTACATTATTAAACTAATACTAATGTTGATTATTACCTTGTTTATATGACGATGATTCTGGTTTGTTTGCATTATGTCAGAGTTGCCGTATGCATAAAATTCTCAACAGAATAAGTTATTTTTTAAAATCACATTGAATAAAATAATATATAAATGTAAAATACTCATCCTGATTTTTAATAACGTTCTACAATGATTTTTCAGTATATAAATCACAAATTATTAAAAAAAGATAAAATAAAGCAAAATAGTTCTACGACATGGCAACACTTACGAAACAACATTCTGAATTTCAAATCGATTTGAGTGTTTACATGACATTAAAAATCGATTTACAAAACTGAAATCGATTCTCATATGATGTTTTCGTCAAATCGATTCGTGCGTGAAAATCGATTTGAAAAAGTATTTAAAAAAAAAGGTTTTCGTTATATCGATTCTCATAGAATCGATTTGAGTGTCATATAAACAAGGTATATCTTATAGTGGCTTTACAGTGGCTCGAATCACGAAGATTCGGTTTTGTGGTTTACAGTGGTATTTTAGAATCACGAACAGCTGTTGTTTGTTTTGATTATACATGCAAATGGAACGTTGTGGCTAATTGTGATAATTAAAATGGACATTTTGTGAAAAATATATGATTGAGAACAATTTGGAGTGTATGCAAATAATACTTGCAGCTTCCTTATTCATTACTGCTACTCATTTTATTAATATTTGAAGAAAAAATTACAATTTAAAATTTTCTTCAAATTGTTTTGTGCAATGATCAGCTGTTTTATGTGCGGCGCGCAAAAAAACGAAAAAGAAGACACTGACAATCACAAAAAACGACAAAATTATGAAAATGCTGCCAACCTACATGGAAGAATTGCCCAGCCCTGTTAAGACTGACCATTCAAAAAAACCGAATCTTTTCGAATCTATTTGAGATTAGCATCTCACAATCGATTCGCAATTAATTAGGCCCATTCTTCTTTATGGCTTTCAGGCATGGTTTGGTGTTAGATCCATCCTAATGTTGAAACTGAAAGTTTTTGAAAGAAGAATTCTTAGATCCTGCATTGAGAATAGCGCTACATTTCAAACTCAAGACTGTATAATCAGTGTAGTATTAACGCCCTTGATTCTACTCTCATAGAGTTGGCATACAAATACTTGGCCAAAATTGAAACCAGACCGGAAAATTCAATGCTAGTACAATTTCTAACCTCATACTCTCCAAATTCCATCAATGGGCTTACAAACCTTAAGTTTATCCACCTAAAACACCTTGAAGCTTTAAACAGCTTGGGTCTGATTCGTGATCCAACTGGACTTAAGATAATCTTTTATTTAAGGAAACTAAATAAAGTAAATGAATACTACCTCAATTCATTATACCTGTAAATATTATTTAAACTCCCTCTTATTGTAAATAGATCCCTTCCCCCATTCCTCTAGTATGTAGTTCCTTAGTTTTAAGTATAAATAAATAATAAATGAAACTCAGTTTTTATAAAACAGTAACTTTTCTGAGATATTAATATAAATAAATATAGCTTTATGAAGTTAACAAAAATCAAAATAATAATTTAATAATATACCATATACATGTAAATAATTTTATTAAGCTTAGGAAAATCTTTAGATGTTAAGCATTATTATAATAAATTTAAGTTCTAGTCTTTAAGAATACTGTAAAAACATAACCAATACCTGATATAATAAAGACAAATTAAAAAGCAAAAAAGCAAAAAAAGCTTACCATTTAGTGAAATCAATTGGAAAATCGAAGTGATGTATTTGTGATTAAATGAAACTCTCTATCAGTTTTAATATAATAAAAGTGTTTTTTTTTTTTTATTTTTTTTTTTGGGTTCAAGTGTGTTGTGTATACGTAGTTTCTAAATCATTAAAAAAAAAAAAAAAAAAAAAGGAGAAATTGGTCGTTCCAATCGTAATTTGTATGCTATTCTAGACTATCAATCCGTGGTGTGTGATTTGTAACTCTCGTGCATTTAGTGGTTTTGAACTGCATAACCAAGTAAAGCATTGGTTCCCGTGCATTTACAAGTAAACAGTGATAGAACTTAATAAACTACACTAACTGTGACATCATATATGTGAAATTATAATACACAAAAGAAAATATAATAATAAGCAAAAGATTAGCAAATTAATCTTACAAAATTAAAAGATCGTGGTCAGTACCTTCTGAAATCCGAAACATTGGCAGATTGTCACTTTTTCGTAGGTACATCGCCAAATCAATATTTAATTTCTGGACACCGATTTTTATTGGCCATGGCATCGCCTGTTTTCGAACTTATGTTGTATGGCAGCTTACCAGAAAAGAATTATCCAATTGTTATACCCGATGTACAACCAGATGCATTTAAAGAAATATATATATATTTATACCGACGAAATTTCAAATTTATCCTTTGATGAGGCATGCGATTTATATTACGTGTGCAAGAAATATATGTTTCCACATGTGGTGGAACATTGTACAAATTTCTTGCTGGCTGATCTAAGTCCAGAAAATGCATGTCGTGCATATGAGTTTGCCAAATTACATGAAGACCCACTCTTAATTAAATGTAGTAAACAGGTAAATTAAATTGTTCAAATCTAGTCAAATTGCAATAATTGTTATATGTTTTGTATAATTTTCTCAGCACATTGTATTTAATACTCTGAAAGTTATAGCAGATCCATCATTCAAAAACATCGATTTCTCAACATTCATGGACATTCTTGATCAAAATTATTTAAATATTGATTCAGAATTGGAGTTGTTTAATTGTCTATCGAAATTCGCAGATGAACTTGGTATATTGAATGATGGAGACAAAGATAACCCAATCGGTGCTTCTGAGAACTCAAGTGCTGTAGTGGAGGAGATTAAAATGGACCCCAACGTTGCGGCCATGATGCATTTGCATATAGATGACGATGAGAACAATGATAATTCTACTTCGAGTTCAGCAGCACCCTCTACATCGGCTGAAATATGCGATAATGAAGCCAATGTTGCTGATGAAGTGGTTGAAATCGATAGTTGTACCTCTGCTTCTGAAAATACAAGTGAATTGAAAGCAAATATAAGTAATATAATGGTTGACACACGCACCGCATTGGACGAGGTCATGTTGCGACAAGCAGTCAAAAAGATTCGCTTCCTCACAATGACACCACAACAATTTGCCGAGGGACCAGCAAACTCTAAATTACTGCAGCAAAATGAGGCTTTTGCAATACTTATTAAAATATTAAGACCGACTATTACTGAGTGCCTAATGCCTGAAGGATTCTGTAATCGTAATTATGATCACATGAAGCGCTTATGCGTAAGCGCCTCAGCACATATAAATTATGTCAATGCAAATGAATCCAGCCTAACGTTCAAAGTTAATACAAACATTTGTTTGTTAGGTGTTCAGATAAAATTGACATATTCACAAAAACCTGTATATTTCTCCGCATGCATAGAAAATTCGCAAGGATTAGAAATTGCATGTACCAGTTCCATAGGAAATAAAAATGATAGAATGTTCGAATTAACTTTCAACAATCCCGTTTTCATTTGTCGCAACCAAAACTATAATATTAAAATAATTAACAAGAGAGGTTATTCTACCAAATTAGGAAAATGAAAGCACGAATTGCTCTCGGAAAATGGTGTTAAATTTAGTATTCTTGCGGTTGAGCCAAATTATCAAGAGTTAAGTAGTCATATAACTGGTATTGTTTTCTCAGCAGAATAGTTTCTTTAATTCAACTGAAACAAATAGTGCACAGTAATTTAATTAGGTTAAATATACCAATGTAGCATTTTCCAATTCGAAAGATTTTTTTCAATATTTTTAACTAGAATGCAATTTGATATAAATGTTGACATAGAAAATTTATCACAAAATTGAACTTAAGTTTGTGTAGATATGAAATAAAACAATACTACATATTATTTTTATTATTTAAGATAATTTTATCATATTCTTTTTATCATGTTTACATTGCTCTCTTCTTATCAAATATTATTGATAATTTTTAATCGTTCTGATGCATTTTAAATTTATATAAAATCAATACTTTTCAGCTTTGTATTTATAATAATTTGCAATTTGGCAAACTTTAAAAATGTTCACATTTTCATAGAATTTTAATTATTTATGGGGTTTAACTCCTTTAACAAAGAAAACTATTACAATAAATATTTGTTTCGATATTAAATAAAATTGAAAGCTTTTTATTTAATTAATTGATTTCTTAAAATAAGTATTGGAAAAAAGGTAAACCGTTTTTTTATAAAAAGATTTTTGAAATTAAAGAAAAGGATCAAGCGATTTTAAGCTAAAGGATGCAGCTCAAGCAGCTTCTCTTTGCGTCAAGAATAGACTACTACTGGGTATACAAGTAAGTTTTGAAGGATTTTTTTTTCGATTTTGAAGCTTTATTGTGCAAAATTGGTATTCGGTATTTTATTAAAAATATTGCCTATCGATAGTTATGACTTTTCCTTACTTTCCGCGCCAATAAAACTGTTCGCCTTTGGAGGTCAAAAAAACATCAAGTCGATTTTGTGTACCTTCAACTGAAGTGCAGAGTATTCCCGTAAGGGTGTTCTGCATCGACTGGAACAAACGGTAGTCTGATGATGCAAGGTCTGGACTGTAAGGCGGGTGGGTCCGGTACCATCCAGATAGATATTGACCTCGTTTGGGACATGCGGCCGAGCATTGTCATGTTGGAAGATTAATGGCTCATGTCTGGTTGCTCATCCCGGCTGTTTTTCAGCAATCACACGCTTCAGTCGCATCAGTTTCTATCTGAAAGCCCCGTCGATCGTCTGACCACTTTTCAGAAGCTCGTAGTTCTGTTCTGGTGTCAATGGTCCGAAATCGCCGCTCTTAACGTGCGCCTTCTTGCGTTTTGGATTGTCGTAATAAATCCATTTTTCATAGCCGGTGACGGTACGATGAAAAACGACTTTCTTTGTACCGTTGAAGGAGCATTTCAAAAGCAGTGACACTCCGTTGGATATACCTTGATTTAAGTTCGTGAGGCACTCAATTTCCAACCTTATGGACCATACGAATGGCTTTCAACCGCAATGAAACGACTTGTTAAGTTGCACCTATCGTTGCCGCAAGTTGTTCTTGGGTTTGACATGAGTCTTCGTCCAAAATTTACTCCAATTCGGCTCTACAAACGTTAGCGGCCTTCCTTCGCGCTCCTTGTCAGTTGTGTCAAAATCATCACTTTTGAAACGTCAGAACCAGTACTCGCAGGTTAAAATTGATAGAGCATGTTCTCCGTAAGCCTTACACATCAGCCTTTCTGCTGCACTTTTCTTCAGATGGAAGCAAAATACCAATACTTCCCGGGAATGAGTTTTGTAGGCACAAAATCAAACATACTTTGTTGTCGAACAAAAAAAAATACATTATATTGTTGACACTTAGATGGAGTGAAATTTTTTGCAAAATATGATAAACATGGTCCGGAATGCTTAAACACTACTGGTGCCCTCTGTTGGCAGTCCTTTAAAACTTACTTGTATACCAATATTTCTGAAAATACAATTGAAAATATTCATAGAAAACTTTTTAAATTATAGAAAATGATCACGTCAATTGCAATAAGTTGAACCACTTTGAAACCGTAGATTAAATATTATGGAAAAATCATATGCAGTTCATAGGGAAGATGGTTGTAAAAAAATAAATAAATAAGTATGCATATAACATCGGATTTTTATATTTTAATTAATTATTTATCAATCACTGTCCAAATCAATTTAATCATCTTTATTATTAATGTATTAATATTTATTTTCTTTAAGCTTAAATACTTTCATTTGACTGACAATAAAACCATCTCTTTGTGTCATAACAAATTCTTAAACGGAGAGCTATGCCTTCATAATTCCTCTCAACATCATCTGGTACAGTAACACTTGTTTCTTTATCATCACAAAAGAAAAACATCTTCGTTGCAGGAGAATTACAAAGCATTCGCATTGAACATCCGTTTCCAAAACTACGAATGTTTATTGTATCAGGGCGAGCGAGTTCCTCATCTCTCTCACAGAACATCCATACATCAGTCTCAGGGCAAAAGCAAATCGCGAAATGTTTTCTTAGCTGATCGTATCTTTCGACAACTGACGGTGGTGGAACTACTACTTGTCTGCTTCTACAACTAAACCATCCTCTGTGGTCTTTACAAATGGCATGCTGATTATGTACTAATTCGTTGCAATTACCACCAATTAATAAATGATATGTTAAGATGAGTATTGCAATAACGCCGCTAGAAAAACACATTTTTACTAAATTCTTTGATTTTATTTCTGTAGAGTTGAGACATCTGAAATGAAAACATCCAATATAGAATTTTAAACTTAGATAAATTAATGAACCATGTCTAAAGCTTTGTAAACGCTTGATTTTATAAAAAAAATTATAAAAAAAACTAACTTTGGCTATGCTGAAGTTGTAATACTCTTCACGCCCCTGCTAGTAGTCCGAGGATCTTGAATTTTATAAGGTTGCTGGATATAGATCAGGCACTTATATTGTCCAAATTTCAATTCCTTAGTACAAAAACCAAAAAAGTTTGTCTAATAAGAACTTTCATTTGGATCCCGGTTTGTATGAGAGATAATTTATCGTTTTAAAATATTAAAAAATTGACTTTTCATTGCACCTTATGTATCCTTTGCCTACCACTATATTTTAATTTCATAACTCTTACAGCTCCTCAAAAGAAGAACAGACATACGGACAAGGCTACGTTGATTTTCCCTTTCACTCTAAACGTGTGCACTCTTATTCATTTCCTTCTACATACATACAACTATGTATTTATCTATATCTATCTATCATATCACATACTAGACTCGTATATAAAATCGTAAACATGCTTTAGTCTTTGCACACTAATCTCAAAAACGACTTACATCCTTTAAATGCGGTTACAGTGTGATTGCCACTGCATACTTATTTGTCTATATTCGTACATTTGCAATACACATAATTTTGCGATGTCAGTCATATTTTTATTTTAGTATATTTGGGTATAAGTAGTAAATGCACAAACAATTTTCTGCAGGTACAAATACCAAGTGCTGCAAGCACCGCATATAAAAACACTGAATCACTAAAACACCGCATATGAAAAAACCGATCACAAAATCACTGCATATGTTTATGATTACTTCTTGCTTCTTTTATACTACAATTAAGTACATATTAATCAAATATTTAAAAAAATTTGGAAAAACCCTTTTCCTTCTTTTGCTTCAAAGTGAAACCACGACCGGCATTGCTGGGAGCGTAGCAAAACGACCATGAGTATAATTAACAGCGCATCTTTTTTTTCGGTGTTTTGCGTATTTGGGCATGAAAAATACCAAGTATGTATGCGGTGTAGACTTGTGCAATAATTATAAAAAAGGTACTTTTCAATAATCTACTCTGAAATGCGTACCTGATTTACATATTAATTTGAAGTGATTATAAGTATATATTGTATTTTGCGTCTTCAGTATGATTGTTAATCATAATCACTTCCTTATGCACCAACTACAATACAAATGATTAATAATAGTAATGTTACTTTTTCGAAAAGTACACACTTATATATGTACACATTTATGTACATATGATCTTCTTGTTGCTAACGAATTTACGCAGCCTGTTGATTAAATTAATATGTAATTAGTACATATTGAGAATACATACAGTAATTATTGCACATGTTTATTACGGTGTACTTATTGTTGCGGTGTACCGCTGCAGTGTTCTATGTTGTGTACTGAAACTTTGAATTTCTTGTTGCTGTTTCTGCCAATATCACAACTTCATTGGTTCTGCATAGCTTAAACAAGAACCTCAATTACAGTTTTACATGCCAATGGTTTAAGTCTTTACTAAAATACTGTATATATACAATGTATGTATATGACTATCTCACTTTAACACATTTGTACAATCGATATTCCCAATTCTTACAAAACTTGTGCATTAAAGTCTCTTTAGACACATAAAACTGTATTCATGTTTTTTACACTGCAAGAAATTTCTCTGATAAATTGTAAGTATATAATATCCTTTTCTCATTATTAAAACATTATTTGTTTATCATAATTACTAACAATAATCCGGTTACTTTGCGCATCCCAGCCATCAATTTGTGAACATTTTGATGAAAAAATACTCACATTTGACTCTTCTAGATGATTAAAACTATCAAATATACATTCAGTTTTTAATCATAAATGACTATGTCATCGGGAGAAATTAGTACCCTGCATATGGCTATTCCCGAACATTCGTTTATGATCTCTGCTTTAATGCAGTTTTCATGCATATTTGTTATTATTTGTACACATTTTTTGTAATCACTTTTTACTAAAATTTGCAATAATTTTATGATCATATTTTTTATAATATTCGACTCATTTATTAGTCACATGTTAACAAGTATAATTTAAAATATTTTTTTGATCAAATCTTTTATTACATTTTAAATTCTTTTCTTTTCCACTTAATTTAAATTCATTTCAAATTATAATATAAACATATGAATATATGTATATTAAGGACGTTTACGTTGATTCAAACGTTTCATTAGAATGGAGAAAATCTTTTTGTAGAATGCTACTTTGTTGTCGGCCTTATACTTCAAATGACAAATATCTATGAGAACGAAAAATATAATATAATGGTTTTAATTTTAAATCAATACATTCTTAATTTTAATTACAGTTGTCATGAACAATTCAGCGCTAAGTTTTCCACTTATCCCCTTATGTTGACCTTTAAGATTACTTGACATAATCTTTTTAGCTTCTCTTTTAGCTATATGCCTAATTTGTTTAGCAGATTATTTATTTTTATTATTTATTTATAAATTTCTTATAATTATTAAAACTTTTTAATATTTATTTTAAAAAAGTTTTCTTATAATAGAGAAAAAAAACCACTTCTCACTTTAGCACTCATAATGATATGAATATCAATTGCATTTCAATTCATGAAATCCGCAGAGCACCAAAATCTGTTTTTAATCATATTGTAGACCAAAAACGACTGCATGTGGACGAAGAAACATATTTCAAACATGCGCTGACTAAAAAATGATTACTCTTTAATTTTTTGTACCAAGAATGATCAAAAAAAAAAACTCACGCAAATAATGAAAACAAATATCATCAATTTTTGGTCACCAAAAGTAGTGAAAAAAATATCATCAGTTTGACTGTTCCTTTTGATTAACTAAGTATATCAAAAATGAGTTAGTAACATGACTAACGAAAATTCAATCATCCAAATGCTGGCTAGTATTCTACTACACGTAATAAAGTGCGTAAATTTCTCCTACGAATATTTTTGTATTCTTATGTATCTCATTCGTACTATGTACAAATGCATTCGTTGTCTTTACTCATGAATATTAGTATTATTGTAGTACGTACAATTCGAACGCATACGATACGCATTATTCATGCAATGTACGTATATTCCATAAGTACGAATATATATTACGGTGAAAATTACGAATGTATTCGTACAATGCCTTTGAATGCTGAATGTTGAAAAGGAAATATGCGCTGAAGCATATTTCCAATACTTTTGAATACTTGAACATTTTGTATGTAATGTTTTTAAAATCTACAATAAAATATTGCGGCTCTAATATCAATCCGATTACAGAAAATTCCGCTGCCACTTTACAGTCATACATGTCCATGTACTTGGTTTCGGTTTTTCAAACGAACTTATAAGCTTTTTGGAAATTTCCCATTAGTAAAATATATGAATTTATTCTTAAACATTACGGTGAAATTTACTAATGCATTCGTACATACGAATATGCATTAGTATTATGTACGAATATAAACGATATGAGTACAATGTACGAATTTCATGACTTTTAAGCTTCCCAGGATGAAGCCTAATTAACTATTTCTTGGTACAATGACTTGCTAAAATCTTAGCAAGAGGGTTTGAATAGTTTTTCATTATATCTACTGCTATGGATATTAATTTGGTCGCCGACAAATTGAGTGTTCAGGTCTTTATAAACAGATCTGTTGCAGATATACCAGAGGGTACCAATGACACAGGGTTTTGTTTTGCAAAACCTAGATTTTTCTTATACGAGATAGTTTTACAGTACCCCATAATTGGATTCCGTATGACCACAAATGAGTGATGAAGGACTTATAGATTTATTAAATGCATACTTCAACACATTTTTAATTTTAAATTAGGAAGGAATATGTTTTTTTTTTCATATTTCCTTTTTTATAAACATAAGTACATAGATCACAGGTCATATGCCAAATTCCATATGTCATCGTATTAAAAGTATAATGCATTTTGGAGTTTTTGTTAATCGAATTTTTCAATTTTAGATAAGGACTTTGTTGCAAAGATGCAGCTTAATTTTTTCTTTAAGAAGCCATTTAAGTATCTTAAGTTTTGTGGTACACTTAAGTACAATGGATTGTTCTAATAGTATGATGAGCCCAGGTCAATTTGCTCTCTAAATGCATATCTAGCTAGCAATAATGATTTTTTTTTTTTTTTTTTTTTTTGTGGTAGATTGTTTCCATTAAATAAGTCTGAGTGCAAATATAAAATTGGCAGATGTTTAATGATTGATGTCTTGCCATGATTCATGAATTAAATAAAAAAAAATTAATTTTCCTTTTATAATTGTTCATATTTATTATTTTTGTATTATTATTTACAATATATACGTATGTATGAATGTATATATATATATATATCTAGTTTTTAGCCTTTATATTGTATTTTTTTCTTGAATAGCATTTGTTGTTTTTCTTTTGTTTTCTTATTTTATTTATTCTTTTTTATTATTTTTATTGCATAACTCAAGTCTCATAATTATTCATATATTATATACTTTATATATTAGAATATATATTGATTTATTATTCCTTGTTTTTGTAACAAAATTTCGCTAAAAAGAACAAACATAGAAATGTCAAACATTTTTGTTTCCTTATTGTTTTAATCTATCAACTCATTATATAATACAATATACACGTATACATATCAGAATTACTTAATAAGTATATGATCTATGTATCTTCCTCAAATGAATCTCTCCTTGACACTTTCTTTATTTAATCATCACTAACAATGGATCAAACTGAATTGAAATAAGCATTTAAATTTATTGAGTGTACGAGTATGTAACAAAGCATTTATAATCATTGATATTATTGACTTATTCTTATGATTCTCTAACATCAAATTAAAAAAAAATATATATAAATATATTTTCTTTTAATATGCAAACAGATTATTTTATATCCTTTACACTTAATGTAATATCATTTTTCATGTATATAAATATGTAAATAATTTTAAATTGAATTAAATAGATATAACTGTTTTCCTTTTAATACACAAATTAATTTCTTAGTTTTTTAAGAAAGAAAGGAAAAAGTTTTGATCGCTTTTAATAATTCAACTCAATTTATAGTTCTCATAAAAACGATTCCTCATTATCACCAACTCTAATGTGATGGATAATTAAAATTCGATCAAACCATATTAAATTATTCGTTTTCATACACTTCACAACACTAAACGAGTTGTATCACCAATGTCCAATGTCCAATGTTTGTGTTGGCCATGCTCATTCATCCCTCCGTCTATATCCCACAAATTTTAAAAATGTTTATATGAAAAATTGGATATGATTTTCTTTAATTAAACCAATCAATAGAAGAGCATAGTTTTTTATACTAAGTATATTCAATTCAAAATCTAATTTGTTGTAGATTGATTTTTCCATTCGATTGTATTGTATGTATATCCTTTCAATAATTTGTCTTACTCATTTAATATTTAAAATTTTGATTTAAAATATTGGACTTCTTGAAGCGATGGATACATCATACAAATTGACCATTTATTCACAAGACTCTATTGTTTTGAACCGTTTTAAAGTATTCTATCACTTATTGAAAGTGTATGAATATGAAAGCTTTGGTAAGACCAAAGTTAGCATTTATTTTCTTTCTTTTATTTACAGTTAGGTATTGAATCTTTTCAAAAAAAAATGTCCTTTCAACTTTATAATTTGAAAATATAAATAGTAAATATCAAAACATTGGAAATAAGTTCTTAAAGCCGATATGTGTACGAAACATTTATATATATATGTATATATATATATATATAGTTATAGTATATGTATCTCAAGGTATGTATGTCTGATTGGCGTTCCAACACCCTAAACACTAAAATTACATCTAAGTTCTAGTGGCCTTTGAAGGACATTTGTTTATTTATTTATTATTATTTTTTTTTTTTTTAATTTGTTTATAGACAACATTTTAAAGCTTTACGATTATTATTATTTTCATTTTTTTTACAAAAAATCAAATTCTCTGCTTTCTTCATATTTAAGGGATTTCATATACAAAAAACAAAACCGAAAACTTTATAAAGAAAGCTAGAATATGCACGTTATATTTATTAATACATACACACATTTCTTTTCTTTTCTTTTCTCTTCTTTTCTCCTCTCTACTTTGCTTATATTCATAAGGTTACAATTATTTCTTTTTTTTTCTCTATTGGTTTTGGTAAAAAGCCTCAATTGATTAACAACAGTTTAATGTATCTAACAATCTATGATCTTAGTCTAGCATTATAGTTTAAAGATGAACTACGCTTTAAGCTTTTTAACTGTTTTTTAGTTAGGTACTTAATCTACTATATACAGTTATTGTTGTTGTTGTTGTTGTTGTTGTTTTGTTTGTTAAACTTAATCTCAATTATTTGTCAATTGATATTTTGTCAGGTCGACGAGATGTTCATATAACAGATCCTCATTTGGTGTCAAACCAATCATGATCCAACCACATATGGCGGCTATACTACGTGTCACCGAGAGACTACTCCATACACTCTGTACACTATTGCTGAGCTATAAAAAATAATATTGTATTAAAGCTATAGTAATCAGATTCAATAGAGTTTGTAATCAGAATACCATTACCATTTCCTGCTGAGTCAACGTTATGTTGGCATTATTATTGAAGAGATATAACTTCTCGTCAATTGAATCGGAACAGATTGTGAGTATTATTGTCGCTATATAGATCATTGTAATAATAAGCCAACGAAATGATATTAGTTCAGATGCATTTGAGAAATTCCAGCGACAAATGTCCATGCTAAAAATAAAGGAAATTCAAAAAATCTTAACAATTTACTTTTAATATATAAATTAATTAATAATAAAAATAGTAATAGTAAAAATAATCGTCATCATCTAGTATTTGGAATAAATACATATCACCATAACCATGTTAACAAAACTTAGAAGTATCTTACAAAATATTTTAAAATAATTCAGTCTTAAAGTAATTTATCAAAAATTTGACCAATTGATTACACTTTAATATGGAAAAAACAAATTACTATTCTATCATAGAACGATGCAATCGAATTTGTCTTAAAACTAATCCCTCGAGTACAAACATGATTGATACCATAGAAGAAAAATCGCGGTGGTCATGTCTTTCCTTGCTTCATTTCATTCTGTTTCGTTTGTGTTTCCGAGGATCTACCGATCATATCCTGTTAACACCTAACATTATCATATCTCACTGTTATGTCTTTTTTTCCATCACAATAAAAGCTCTTACCATCATAGCTCTTGAAAAAACAACATCATTCAGCAAAGATGGTCTGTCGAGTACGTCTTACGAATATCGAACAAAAATGTTAAATATTTGTGTGCACTGTTATCGCTCTGTAAAATGTAAAATCTTGTGATTTCTTGTTTGCTCGCGGATATTTTGGGTGATAATGAAAATTATAGAAAAGGAATTGTGTTAAAATCATTGCGCGATCATAATGATCCATTTTAAATGTTGGAAAATTTTTTTGTAAAAAATAATTGATTTTCAAAAATACTGTGCCATCAATTAATAAATGAATTGAATGCATTTGCAAACACCATATGATGAAATTTCCAAATTTCCAAATTGGGAGAAAAAATGATATTCAGCAAAAAAAATTGTAAAAAGTTATAATTACTCGGAGAACCCCTAAAAAATAAAACGGTTTAAACGGTCTATGTATGCTTAGTGTATACAGAAAAATTGTACAAGAAAATGGCGATAAAATTACACGTGAAATTTTGAAACGATTTTGCGAAGAGCATCGAAGACTACTATCGGTGTAATAAAATAAAAATGTTTCTCTTTTAATAAACGTTTTTGAAGTATGCATATTATTCGTGTTTCCTTAATCCTGCCTACGCCCATGGATGGAAATTAAACAATAATACATAGTATGCAGTAACATTGGGTAATTTAACAACAATTGTTATGACTTATTTTACTCATGACTTGTCCGGCCCCTAAATTCTCTCACCTTTTTTAGGGTGCAACAAAAACAGCAAAATTCAATCCACCATTTCCGATTTTTTTTTTTTTTTTGGTGGATTTTTCAAAAATGTTCATTTATATTCTTATACACTTGGACTATTACGAATATAACCAAAACAAAATCTATCAAATCCGTCGAGTCGTTCTTAAGTTATGTGCAACTTTTATGAACATGTTTCAGATGTAAACCGGCATGGGTTCCCGGTCATAGAATGAACTGATATTATTACAGTGAGTATATCAACATGCGTTACAGCAAAACAAAATAAAAAATGACAAAAATTTGGGACATCCTAATGTACGAGTATGTACCTCAAAACACTAGTCCGGAACTCTTAAAAAAATTTAAAATTAACGTACTGGATATGCATAAGATTCCTGCACCATACAAAAGGTAAAAGTTTTAAATTATATCATGCTAAAATTATACTATGTCTCCCTATGTAGTATAGTAGTTACATATATTAAAAGGTGTTTAAACGTCAGTGAACCCAAAGTTAATACAGATTCTGATGTTCTTTTGGTTTTTACGAGTAAGTAGCTTAACTACATAGTACATATGTATGTATATGCTCTTTGACATTTATTTCAAAATAGTTTGACATTTATCTTTACTTTTAATATAATAAAACAATGTTCGTACTAGTAGAACCAAGAAGTAATTTCCTATTTTAAATAATTTACCGTATTTTTTTAAATTTTTTTGTGTTTGTCGCGCAAAAGGTCAAAGCATTTTCAATTGCATTTGCTGTGAAAGAAAGCATAGCAAAGCGAGAGAAAGTCAAATACACAACAATGTATGTACGAGTACTTTTCATTTTTTTTTTTTTTTGTTTTTTATAGAAGATAGTGGAAATCGTACTATATACATAGCATATAGCATACAACCCAAAATATATAAATCTGAATGGGATAATGAAGCAAATGTCACACACACACACACTCAAATTTATCTACTAACAAAAGTGTCGACTGCAACAATAAAAAAAAAAAAATAGTATAACTACGACGACGAAGACATTTCGCTTGCTCTCTAAGTTTAAAGGTCAAGAGTGCAAGGAAGAAATGTTTATGTTTATTTGTGTTTGTGTGTGTGTGTTTGTGTGTGTGTGTGTGTTTGTGTGTGTGTGTGTGTGTGAGTGTGAGAGTGTGTGTGAGTGTTTGAGTATCTGTGTAGGCGGGCACGCGAACTTGTGCCATTGTCGTTGGTTGTGTTGGACTTGCAAAAAGAGCAAAGTTTAAAAGTATTAAAAATATTTTAATATGACAAAAATACAAAAAAAATTCCACAGAACTGAAATGAGAAACAACCAACTAACATAACAATGAAAAGGGGGAATAAAGTAGAAGAAATCAACAACAACAACACTCGCATAATGAATAAATACAAAAGTGAGATGAAGAATGTGAATGAATGTGCAAAAAATGTGTAAGTGAATGAGTAAATAAAAGGATGAATGAAAGGGTGGTTGGGTGGTTGGTTGATTGTGTGGTTGATTGTTTGGTTGGTTGATGAGAAGAATCAATGCGTGCGTGGCATTGCGTGAGGTCGTGAATATGGCACAACTTATATGAAAACAGTGAAGAACTAAAAGAGTATAATGTAGTACTAGTTTTGTTTCTCAGTCTTCATAATTCATTATTTTTGTTTACACTTTTAATTAAAGCACAAAAAAAATAAAGCATACTTTGAGGCGCTCCCTCCATTCACATTAACTTTCACACGTATAAAATATAATACGTGGGTACTTATCAAGAGGCCAATACCAGATATTTCCACCCAAATACAACAAGTACAATGAGAGGTTTCCAGGAAGCCAATAACATCTGTCGTAAGAAGGCAACAACAAATTACCCAAAAGCCTTCAGGCAAGAACATACAATACTACAATACTAGGTAGTGTAACTCATTTGAGTTCTATGCTCTGAAAACGATTCAAGAACGCTCTTCGAGCCCATTAGAATTGCATGTACATAAGTGTTTTATTCATATAAAAATAAAGCACTCATGAAGGCTGAACTGTACATGTATTTCAAAGGCAGAAGGACAACAATCAAGTGTGTGGAAGGTTAAAAACAAAACAAGGGAACCACAAAATATCTCAATATTCTTAGCATTAATTATTCAATACTACTTACCGATCGAAAACGGAAACCAGACAAATGATGGCCAAACAATAGAATGTGTTCAAATAGATCTCCGCAAAAGAAGCATAGTCTCCAATGAATGTCAAAGTCGAGGCATTACTTTTGCTCTTCATCTCACTGGTGTCGAGTAGAATGTCATCGGCTTCGTTAGTGTCTGTTAACGGTAATCTTGTGGCATCAACGGCGGCTGAAGTAGAACCGGTGGTCTCGCCAGCGAGACTCATATTCTGAAATACCTTTGACCAGTCCATGGGATGACTGCTCAGAACGAAGAGTAAGTGGGCGAGTGCTAGACCAGCTAGCAGGCCGTGGCATATGTTCGAAATGAGCAGCCAGATTCGTTGTATGACGCAAGACAATTGTATATTGCTTGTAATCTCATGCCTGCAATGAAGGATTAAACAAGTGGAAACAAGAAACGGTATTGTAGTACATCATTAATGAAGTATCGGCACACTACCACACTGGATACACAATAAAGAAACGAGTTAGTGTAGGCGTACATAATATCTACAATGCTTTGTTAGAATCACAGATTGACGCACGTCACATCATCATCATCATCAACACCACCAACATATCAGCATCGATTCCAACTTACACCAACTCGTATTAAAGTCTTGAGGGTTGAGGGTTGAGAGGACGTCAATCACATCATAACTTACCGATTGAATTCGGAGTCAAGTAGGCAACGCGTGTCGCCGTAACTACTACTAGAGCGTAGCAAACGAGCGTTTCTTGTACCATTAGCTTCGATGCTAGAGGAGCCATCGCCTCCACGTCGTATGCCGACGCCAGCGGCGCTGCCGCCTGCGCGATGGGTACCTACGAATGAACGCTTGTAATAACAGTGCTCGACTGGTCGATATCCTGATGACGTCTGCAGGAACATTTTGTCGATGTGTGCGGGCGTATCGTCAGTGGGTGAGACGACTGGTGTGAATGGATTGTAAATCTCCTCGCCCTCCGCAGGCACAATATCATCAGAAAGCTCTTTTAATATGGAGGATAGACCACCAGCTGAGTACAGTTTGCCTATGAGTGTTGAAGAGCGAGTTGTAGGCCAAAGGAAATAAAAGAGATAGAGACAGTGGTAGGGAGAGAGAGATTGATAGAAGTTAGTAAAATGGATAGAGACAGATAAATAAAAACAGAGACACAATACAACACCAACACATATTTCTATCTATACCCACATAAAGGCATACATATGTTTTGTAAAAAGCTTTTTTTAGCTTTCCTTGTAACTGTCGCGTTGGTATTGCGCATGTGTATGTGTGTGTGTGTGTGTGTGTGTGGCATGGATGAAAATAACTATGAAGGTGTCGATGTTAAACAAAACAAAAACGTGTATGAGCGAATCATAGAAATACAGTAATTTCCGTTGCCATTTTTAGCATTAGAACCATGACGACGTCTGCAATGGATTTTATGACAAAAATAGAATACTCACTTAGGAGATGTCCCCGTTTGTCTCGCTGAGACTTTGTTTTGCGATGCACACGTCGTTCTTCGTAGCTCTGATCGATCTCTAACTCGCCAGATAGCGAGGCGTCATTCATCTCAGTGCACTGTTTCAGGTACCTCATAAGCGTCTCGTTTGCCTGGCGCACTTCCATCTCACCGGCAGCAATTAGTTTACGTTCCCGTCGCCTTCTAGACTCTGATTTGCTTCGTTTGCGACGTGGGCTCTTTTCGAGACTACCTCTTGAACGCATCGAATGTTGTGCGGGACTGGCTTGTGGATCCGATAAAGATTGTAGTTTACGTGAAGCACCCCCGCCACCTCCACTGCTAGCAGCGCCAGCACTTAAAGCAGATGGAGTCGGTGAACATTGCTTCAGTTCACGATCCATATAACCTAGTATCCCACGGTGAAATGAGGAGTCCACCTCAAGTGTCCGTGTTGCCGGCGACTGAGGCGAGTGAGTACGTCGTGAATGATGATGCCTATGACCGGTTATAGTGGGTGGTAGTTGCTGCAGCGTTTCCCGTAAGCTCATAGCATCACCCGAAGAGTTGCGGCTGCCATCGCTTGCCTTTGGCTGCGTAGGTGACTCCAAACGCGTCGTCGCAATTGTCGTTTGTGTAGGTTCGTCGGCAACCGATTTTAGTTCCGCTGGATCTAGCGCACACGCAGTTTCGGTATGTTCTTCATACTGGTGTGGGATCTCTTGTGAGGGCGGCACATGACCATTTACCAGCACAACCGTCTGTTGTGATGCCTGGCTAGGAGAGCCAACCATCTCGATGCTGTCAGCTGAGCTCTGGCGTTCACTTTCTTGCGACAAACGTGTCGCAATACGACCACCTGACACTGCCTCCCTGTTTGCTGGATCATTTAATGCTGCACAGCCTTCCTCAGCTGCCAATATGCCACCACGGGACTCTGATGTACGCACTTCATCGCTGGTTGCATTTATTGTCCCCGTTATCGTATTTGTTGGTGCATTTGATAAATTATTATTAGGCTGGCGTTCATGGCGACGCTGCTGCTGAAGCATATCACGACGGCGATGGCGCTGACGATGCACTTTTGGTATGGCTTCCATTACTAATGCCTAGTCTATTAGTGCTTTAACTTGTGTCCCACCGTGACCTCCAATATTAATCCAATTACCCAACACAATCAAATAAAAACCACTGAGGAGCCACTTCTGCTGATGGTGGTGGTGGTGCTGCTGCCTTCAAGTTTAATGTCACAACTGTAGCCGAGATGCGTTCTCATCGCGGTTATCGATCGAATTTTGATATATTCATATTTCCATAAGTCAGTAAGACTGGCCTAGCCCATGAGTAATGAGTGCAAAGTGCACTATGTGCGAGACTTTGGACGCAATGGCGAATATAACAGATGAAACGCAAGAACTTGATGCTTCACACAAAAATCTACACTCTTTAATTTTTGTTATTTATTTATTTTTTTTATTCTTGCTTTTGTTGTTGTAGTTGTTGTTCTGAGATTTTCGCTTTGACCCAAATAATTTGCAGCTGAAATTTTCGCTGCAACTGCAACAATCTTGTTTCACTTATCCTTGTCCAAATGACTGAAAATGCACACCACTGCACAACATGAACACAACAACAAAAACAACCACAAGAGCAACGTTAAGAATAATTGAAAAAGCACAAAAGTGACCACAAATATATAGAAATATAGAATATTTTTTTAATTATAGTAAATCACACTTTGTTTCGTTATTCTAACGCAATAACTACAATTTCTTTTCTATTTTTCCTTTGTATTTTTCTATGCCTTTTTTGATTTGTAAGAAGTTTTCTCTTCACTTCGATAAGATTTTATTGTTTGTCTATGACCGCGGCTACTAAGCGACTGACGACTTTACTGTTCGAGGCCCCAACGCGTAATGCTCACTTTCGACTTGTGGCTATTACCTTAATGCTTTCACTAGAACTCAGTTTCTCTCTCCCAAACACACAACACAGATACTCGTCTCTTATTGTTATGCTGTTATTATTGCTGGTACTCATCGTTGTTGTGGTGTGTGTGATGGTGGTGCTTTCGTCGTTACCTTAGTGTGTTGTTTTTGTTGTTATTGGTGTTGCTTTAGTGGCTTCCTGTAACAGTTTAATACTGTAAGTTGCGACGTATTAAAAAAATATAGAAAAGGATAAAAGCTTTTTCAATGACGTCAGCCAGAAGTATGGATGTACATAAGTGCCTATGTATGAAAAATATCCAACAAATTCTCTTTTTCTCGTAGTATGTTGTTGCTTTGAACCGTTGTACTTGTTGTTGGTATTCATGTAGTTGTTGCATCAGTGAAGTAAGTATTCATAGCTAAAAAATTACATGGTCCATCATCTAGTTATTGATACTTTAAATACTACATCTACATATCCCCACAACAACTTAATAAATGAGAATAAAATTTTATTGAAATTGATTTTGTATAAATAATGCAATAATTTTTATTTATCTATTCATACATACTACGTGTATCGTAATATAATCGTACACTTCGTCTGTCTGTTTGTTTGTTTGTTTGTGCGCACCTCACTTAAAAGCCAATTATTGGATTGAAAATCGAATAATTAAAAGGTAAGAGGCTTTATTGTGAAGTATACATAGCGTTTATTTTAACAAAATTAACCTACCGAATCGGTTGAATTTAGTGGTTCAAATTTTGCATATAAAAATTAGAGACATATTTCAAAATCAATCAACTAGTCTTTGTCAAACATTTATTGTATTTTTGAATTGTTATTCAACAACAAAATATAGTAAATATCATTATTTCTATCATTCTCAATGAAAGCCGAGTAAGCTTGTAAAAATATAAATCTGAATTTTTTGTTCTTCTCGTTGCATAATTGCCTCTAAGAGCAAACATTGTTTTTAATGCTTGAAGACTACATTTTTTTCCATTTCAGAATTAATTTCATTATAAAAGTTTATCGTGAATAAAGTTTTAGACTTTGATAGGAGTTGAGTATAAATCTGAGAAGTCTATTACATTTTTCTTAGGGAGGAAATCGTGTTGGTGTAACCTTTTTAGTCGTCGCCTCTTAGAGCACCGGGTGAAGGTGGATGCCAGCGGGTTGGGATGAAACGGAAGCCTTAAGTGATGGCGGTCGCTATATGAATTGATCACCTCCATAACTGTTGGGATCTTGAGATATCTGTGCAGCGTGGTATTTCGAAGACTAGAGAAATTCACTTCTTCTTCGAGGTTATAACTTTAATATTTCTATTTTAATACAAAAATCTAATCACGTCTACAGATTTGTTAACAAATATTTTGACATATAATAAAGATATAATAATAGTTTGAGTTAGTAATAATAATGAGAAACAAGAAAAAAAAAACGAGAAAAACAAAATAAAACATTAACATTTTCCTCCGAAGCTTACAAATTCAACATTCCCCCCTCCTACCTAAGGAAATGATATTTCGATTATAATACAATAAGAAAAAACCAGAAAAAGAAGACTAACTTTGGCTATGCGAAAGTTGTAATACTCTTCATGCCCCTCCTAGTAGTCCAATGGTCTTGTAATTTATATGGTTGGATATGATATGGACAGATATAAAACTTAGTTTTTTTTTTTTTTTGTATAGGAACTATCACTTCCAATAATGGGATAACTACAGTGAAGATTAATAATTTACATAGATACGGAAAGACAGGATCTGTTTACATACTAACCATTTTCATATCCAATGTTGTCGTTTGTATGAGAATTACCACATCCAATAATAGATCTCTTTTCCGATAACTTAATAATCTCTAAACGATCTGTAAATTTAAATAAATATAGGAGAATACAATAATATGTAATAAACATAGTAATATAATATTTATTAATTGTGAAGATGGCGCACCCTGTACATACACCCACACAAGCTTTCAAGCTTTCTATTTTTAGTAAATCATAAAAAAAAAGTTACTCATATCAGGAATATTTTTGGTATAGCTATCAATATCTTTGTTTTTTAATAATTTCCGTACAAAATTCAAGAGTGAAAACTAATAGATAATTTGTTTAATCCTTTGGACATAATTTGTTCAAATATTAAAATATTATTAATACATATGTATTTAAATTTTGGTCGTAAGCTTTTATAATGAGTGCGCTTTCCATCTTATGCACTCAATCTATTGTTATGCGCATATTGTCCTCTTGCTCTCAGACTTGGTCTTGCACTCATTAACTGGCTTTTCTTGATTTCTCCATAAAATCAATAATTGCGTAGAGCATGGCCCATTGAGCAACCTTACTGCGCAGGTTTTGTAGTAAATGTTGATGACGTCAATCGGAAAAGCTTCCCACTTTGTTTGTATGTAAGTCAAATGCCGCACAAAAGCCGGCAAAAAGCTACCAACGCAATGATACGTGAAACAAAAATGATGGTAAACAGAATCATAGTCGTCGTTGTTGTCAATAAAGCTTGGATGTGGAAAAGTTCAAATATAAAATTAACTTGAAAGACATCATGGATTTTTGGCGATATCTATTTCACAGACGCATACTTACCAATACTTATTTAACTACTTACTGACGACGCAATAACTACGACGTCACTATATGACGTCTGTTGAAAAAGGATAAAAATCACCCTTAAGAAAGCACACTGCCAAAGTTAGAAGTTATGGTTTTGGCATTCAAGTACCCTACAGGTGTCAGCAACGGCGTGTTGTGCTTGGCAATGACGTCGCATAACTCACTTGCCAAGAGTTCGTCATCGCCATTTCATTTGTCCTCACCATGGAAACGTTGTCTAATCGATTGAATTAAATTGATTTAATTTGCAAATAAAAAAATCTATTAAACGCCGCATTGACTATTTTGGAAGAGTTGAATCGCTTTTAAAACAATATGCCTGCGGAAGAGGCACCGATCGAATTTATAGAGTCTTCACCGGAACACTCTTTTTTACAGGAGTTTCCGCTAGTGGTGGCACCACCAGGACCTGCTGCACTTGCACAGATTCGAGTAAATACACCTCCCGATATACAAGAGGCAGTTTTGCAACTTAATCGACGTAACATACAGAGAAACAATTCCTTTGACCGTGACCTTGCAGCACTCGAAGAGGATAATCATTTTCCTGCGTTTGTGCATTTGCTGCCAGTTGTGCTGCCACAACAAGCACCAGAACCCACATTAGATGAACTGCTGGTAAGTTGAAAATACTGAACTTGAAGCATTCAATGTATTGATTCTAATACTAATTACTAGCGCCGTGTTACAGAGCGCAATGATTTACAAAATGTTGAAAGCGTACGCCTGCGTGTCATCTCCTACACGATCAGCCTGTCACGTTTGTCACTGTTCCTGCCACGTTTGCAACAACTCGATCTCAGTGGAAGTGTTCTAAGTTCCCTCCGTGATCTGGGCTTTGGCTTACTACATTTGACTCAACTGAACGTAAGCAATTGTGGCCTTAATAGCTTTGATGGCACCAGCGGCTTGCCTGCCCTGCGTATAATGATTGCCGATGGCAACATGATACAGCGTGTTGGTCCACTTTCTGAATTGCCTTTATTGCAACGCCTAAGTGCCCGTAATAATCGCATAAGCGAATTAGGTTTCCTATCTTTTTTGGGCATGTGCCCCAATTTGCTTGAAGTGGAACTGCGCGGCAATCCTGTTTGCCATTTGCCACTATATCGGGCTACATTACAACGTAGCGTCTCCACATTGCAATTACTCGATGGACAACCACTGAACAGGGTTGAAGATGTCCCAACTGTTGTTACCACAGAGAATAGTCCACACGCCTCTATTTCCACCACAGCCGATGAGGATGAATTGTCATCACTGTCAAGTGATCTTTACTCTGAAACGTCATTACATGACATAAGTTATGCTCCATTAGTTAGTCAACCGAGCAACCATCGACCGTCTACTGCACCGACTAGCAACAACTCTAATGCGACCATCTTAAATCTGCGTCCTGCATCATCAACGGGTTTGTCAAATTCTTTATTTTTATAGCTTTTTTAAACTTTATCCTTCACATACTTCATATATTGTAATTTAAGAGATTTTCTGAGAAATGTTAGATCTTAATTTATTGACGATTCGCATCACATAGTGAATGGGTCTATAAATCCCCATCTGTGCATGATGAATGTAGTAATGGAGCGATATATGTATACTCTTCACTCAGTAAATCTATACATATTTTAAAACGAAATCCCTCGCCGCGTCTATCTGTCTGAACTCGATAAACTTAAAAACTACCAAACGAATTTTTATAGGGTTTTCACCAATGGGCCAATTGATGCATGAGACTGGTTTTAAGAAAAAAGATAATTCGAAAAACTCCAAGGAAACATACGAAAAATCTAAATACATCGAAAGTCGAATAAGGTGTGTAAGTGAGATGCATATAAGGCTTAGAGAAATATTGTATTTTAAAATCAATCAAGTCGGCTTTGGCAAACATCTCATCAGGTCAGAAAATCTGTATCCACTAACTTTTTGGGAAGGAGAGGCAGGACTATGTCTGCCCGGGTATCTATAATAGTAATAAGTTATAAGTTTGTTATGAAGTTTGTAACACAGAGATGAAAACATCGAACGCACCCATCATCAGCGCGACGAGACGAGTCGATTTAGCCATAACCGTTTGTCTGTCCGTCTGTATATATGCGAATTAGTCCATAAGTTTTTGAGCTAGAGATCTAAAATTTTACAAAATCCATTTTTTTCACTATACACAATCAGCCGAATCGGACTACTAGAACAAGTATCTCCCATACAAACCCAAATTCAAAATCATGTTCTTATCAGAAAACATTTTTTGGTTTTTATACTATCTACTTGAAGTTTGAACACTATAAGTGTCTGACTCATACCCACCAACAATGTATATTTCAAGATCGTGGGACCACTAGGAGGGGTACTTCCCATACAAACCCAAATCCAAATTCATCTTCGTATTAGAAAAACTTTTGTTTTTCGTACTATGGAACTTTAATTTAGACACTATAAGTATCTGACCCATATCTATGTAAAAGACCCTCGGGATACCTCCCATACAAAACATGAACTGAGAACAATAATCTGAAGATATAAAATGTGCGTGAAGAGTATTAGAACTTCGGCATAATCGAAGTTAAACTTCTTTTTAACTTGATTTATTTAATTTTATTTATTTTTTTTATTACTTATACAATTTTCTTAATAGCTTCACCTGATTTCTGCCATAATGGGTCTTTTACGGCAACCATTGCTGCTCCTGTAGTTGGTTCTGTGCTTGGTATAGTGCGTCGCAATCGACGTCGTAGTGGCCACGCTTGGGTCAGCTCGAGCAGTTCATCTGAAGGGTCATCACTCGGCTCAGCAAGACCACAATCTGTATCGTCCTCTTCAGCATCTAATAGTAGCAGCCTCGATATTAACTAACAACATAGAGTATGTAATTTTTTAAATTCACTTAACTCTTAAGGCTCCCATGAATAGAAATAAAAATCCAAAATTTTTTGTCACAAACATAAGGACCTACATATATTTAATTAATAAAAAAAGGTTCTATTTAAGGCACACGGAACATTTTTGTCTACGTCATAATTGCTAAAAAAGTGGTGAGAATAAAAAATACATTCAAATCTGTCTGTTAAATGTAGTTGTCTCTACTCCATATTACTACTCAGTATAAGTGTATTGAAAGAGCGCCGCAGAAGGTGAACGCATTGGGACCAACTGACTTTGCCCATTTGGGCTACGAAACACCATGTAATCACGGCCATTGATTACTCTTCGAACGCCAGTGTTCTCGCCCATATGTTGGCCATCACCAAGCATGACACCAGCCATATTTGCATGGCGGCGCCAGCGTTGCATGTTTCCAAAGATGCTAGAATCCTGTTGTAATAAATCTTTTCGCTTACGATTATTGCCGCTAAATATGCTCTGATATGGTGGCGGAGGTGTGACGTTCGAGTGTGTTGATGTTAGATGCTGTTTATCACTATCCAAGTGACGATTTCCACGAAGCCAACGTGAAGGTGCTACTGAGTCACCATTCGGTGAACGCCCTATGCCGTGACGCGCCCATTTATTCGCTTCCTGCCGATTATTTATGTAGCGAAATACAAGCTCCGAGGTAAAGACTACAATCGCCGTAGCGAAGCCAGCCAGCATTATGTAATATGTCATCATTAGATCACCATTTCGTAGTTGACGTTCAGTGCCACCAAGATCTTGTGGACAAATCTCTGCATTCGGTATATCCTTAGCTGAGAGATGCTTAATGATCCCCGATTCCACTAGATTGAGCAATCTACCAAAATAAACACCTATTAAATCCAACTTTCAAACTTAATATGTAGTATTAATGTAACTTACTCTGGATCAAAAAGTTCACTTAGATTCGAACCAATTGGATAGGCAAAAGCACGTTTTTTGGTCATAAATGGTTTTTTGGCCATGGCAAAAGGGCAATGCACCTTCTCGTCATGCATGTTAATTGTCTTACGATAACGATAATCTAGGTATAACAACTGATTAATTGCTGGCTTATCACGCACAAAAACATAACCATTTCTTTCTACATAATTCACCAAATTTAAGGTGTCGTTGGTAGCATCCGTAAAAAGTGCATAATTGTTTTGGATCATCTGATTTAGCATGGCAAGAGTCTCATTAGGCTGTTATATAGGAATGAATTATGCAAAAGATTGGAAACATAAATTAAACTCTCACTCTATTCACTCACTGTTTTAATGGCATATTCCACACCGCCTCCTCTAGCTGCCACAAAATGCTTGTTTTTCGCTAGAATATCATCAACTGAATTATATGGCAACGTGAACTTGGATAATGTTAGAAAAGCAGTTAAATTGGCCGTATAGAAAGACGTCAATATGGTTATGAATATCCACCATGTAGCAAATAGTAAACGTGTCGAATCTGCGACAATAATTTTTAAATTAAATAGACAAACACATGTGTCCCTATCCCGTGACTTTGCGTGTCACCCATTATTTTAAATTTTTCTAATTGCTGATGGCTATCAAGCGAACAATAAGGTCAATTGTGTACTTACCAGCGATGGGGGACAATGTGCTGCCCTGCTTCATTAAAGCGCCATACACAAACCATGCGCAATGGCCCAGAGAATATGGTTTCTGCTCATCATCCCCAGTAATCATATTGCGTAGTATGATCAGACAATAGATAATGGGACCCACAACCAGAAGTGATATGAATATGAGTATCCAAACCCAGAAATCAAATGGTGCCAATAAACCAGAACCACTTGCAGATTCCCGTGGACGCTGCATGACCATTATCCATTCGCCTTCATCTAAGGTAGTAGTCGAGTAGAAAATGTAGCTTCGTTGGTCTGAGAGTAAAGGTATAAACGCAGCGGCCATATCGGCCCTCTGTTTTTGGAAATAGTAGCTAAACCAGAATTAATTTAACAAAATTCGATAAAACTTACCGTGTTATTTAACACTTCAATAAGACTGCGATCGTAGTCTGTTGGCGAACCAATAATATTGTCTTGAGGCACTAAGACTTCATAGGTGAAATTAAATTTTTCACGCAGAAAATCTATGACCTGAAATGAAACTCCAAGACCAATTCGTGTGCCATTTGGTAACTCTCTCGTATAGCTCAGTGGATAGTCCTCGAGGGTAGCAATGCGAAAATGTCTGCCATTGACCCACTTTCGCAATTTCTGCAGTTTCTCATGTTTTTCAATTATTGTTTGCAACGTTTCTGCAGGTGCATCATCCAAAGAGGGATCCACACCCTCCAGATCAACAAGCGGTGGCTGTACTTCACTCCCATCCGCATTCAATTGAATCAAACCAACTGGCAGCGTCTCATTTAATGATGGACATGTCAAGCAAACTGCTGCAGCAACCAATAATTCTAAGCCGGTGGCCATCTGTATGATTGAGTGTGAGTGTGATAAAAAAAACTTCTCAAAGTTTAATCAAAATGCTATATAATGATTCCAGCTCTCTGGTGCATACATCTGCATAATGTAGACCGTGTATTTTCCGATTTTTGAAATTCCAATATCCGACAACCTTTCCTAACTCAAAACCAAAAACAACTGAACAAAGAATCTACAACTTAGTACATTTCATATTAATAATTGCCACATGAGTGGCGGTGGAGTTCATTAAATAGCACAAGTTCATGTATGCATAACCAAAGTAAATACAATTAACCACAACACTAACAACAATATGTATGTACTAACAGCAATGAATTCGTTTATAATGACAAGTGCAAACAAAATGGTTTGGAGACCCCTTTGGTGTATGAATTATTAGCTTTCGTGTTCACATAGCACAAGATTCCGTCCATCCGTCCGTCAGTCTGTCAGTCCTTTGGCACCATGCCATATGACAAATCTAAAAACCTGATAAGACCGGAGAACTTTCAAGAGACAAAAACGAAACGAAATATTATTAATCATCATATTTGATAGCACCTTCAACAGTTGGCTATGACACCTCCATGGTACACCACACATCCTAACCTTTTGTATGCAACTTTATTATTAAAGCAAAATAAATATTATTATTATGTGAATTACGCCAGGATAATGAGTTTAATGAGGTCGCATATTACAGCGCATATTAGAGACATATCGGATCTCATGAGTGTGTGTCTTACGTCAATTGTATTGTATTGTACAATACAATAATTGGTTCAAGGTTAATTTCGATAATTCTGAATGTAAATAATAAAATGTATCTTTGCTTTTTATTTCAGAATTTAGTTATTTTTTGGATTTACTTCAGTTAGTAAGATTTAAAAAAAAAAACCTACGTATATCCAACAAAATCTCGGGAAAAACTCTTTCTGAAAGCTCAATGAATTTCCATAATTATTTGTGTTAAATTCTATAAGAAGGAAAATGTTTTCTTCCGTGAACATTATGTTTTCTATGGCCCTGGCTTTTATAACATGGGTCATTCTGTGTTATTTCAAATTAATCGAAGAACATCGTATGCCTTCTGATTATCAAGTGGAACTATATACAGGTAAGTCCACTAAACAAAATCCAAATTAGTTTCTCAATCGCTTTACATGAAAACCTATAGAATATGCTTTGGCTGCCCAAAGGCTCCTAAATTGTCCACAAGTTCCGACTACATTTGATAATTACTTGAATCTTGTTTGGATCTTTCTTTTCATCTGTGCTATAACTAAACTTATACAATGCATCGAGACATGTTTAAATCGCCGCTTCTACATAACATCGAATGCACCAGGGGCAGAATTCGAAGCCTCACAATCAAATACCAAAGGATCAAATGCAACGACTGATACCGACAACGATACCGTCACTCTGGCAACGCACACATGTGAACTCCCACAAAAACAATCGTCGACCAGTGCTTTTGTAACAGAGTCTTTTATGTCGTCTCAGATGCCAGAAGTCAATCAGATCGTAGATGCAAATGTTCAAGAACAGCAGGAGACTCGAGAATTAACGACTCAAATTCAGCAACTGGAAACGCGCTACTCTGAAATGCAGAAATTCATAGAAGAACTAAGAGAATCCACTTCGAGATCTAGCAATACAAGTTCGTCACAGATCTCAATTTCGAGTGCCTTTCAATCTTTTCCATCGGAGTCACTTTCCACAGTATCGTCAATGAATACGACGGTGCCGCTAACACAAAATGTCTACATCACTAACAAACATATCCACATTTCGGGAAAAATCTTTCTAGACGAACGTACCCTCAACATAAATAATGTCCCACAAGAGCAACTACCACCACAGCTACCTAATCGTGGTAGTGCATTTTTGCAGATTTGGTCGAATTTTATTCAGAGGCCCGGCGGAATGCCAGCTCTTAATTGTTTGGCTAGAAGGAATTGTCTCATCTAAAGAAGAAACCGATTTTTTTTTTTACTTTCTAATTGAAATTTTCAAAATCATCAATGCATATTGTGAGTGTCTCATACTCTTTTTATTATATTATTTACAAATATGTAAAGTCATTTTAAGAACAAAATAAATACTGTGAAAATATCAATTTCAGATAATTTAATGAGTGAAAAATTATACTGAACACCTAACAAAACGATAGCTTAACTCTTTACCATTGCTGAATTTCCACCTTGTCGTCAGAAGTGGCTCAGTAGGTGTTACGACCCAAAGAGCGATGAGACGGTGTAGCCATTTGGGTATCGGTAGAATCTCCAAATCAAAGCTCCTTTAGGAAGTTGGCTATCTACTTATGTAGCTTAATCAGCCTATCCTACCTGTCCGATAATACATGGAAGCTAAGACTTTGCCGTCTTCTATACACTAATGCACAGTGGTCGAAATTACCATTTTTTAGCCATAAAGTCCGCAAATCAAAGTTGTTTTTGCTTTGCTTTATGATTGTTTTTAGGTGGTGGTGTTTTATTAGTAAAACTTAACCTATTGTCTTTCGTAGAGCAGAACTAGTGAAACTAACGAGACAGGACTAATATCTTGTGCGCATATTTTCATTTTTGCAGACAAGGTCAAGCTGCGCCTGAAATTTGAAAGAAAAGTAAGCCGAAAAATTTTGCTCTGTTGGACTGGGCATAGATGAAAAGATCCAACTTAGACTTATGTATACGTATACGAGTTCGCTGAACGGATTCTTCATGATTTTCACATAATTGTGATAGCTCTCTCTGGCAAGTATCAAATATGGCCTTATGACCATATTGGGTCATAGACTACAAATTATAGAAGCTTCAGTTCCTCCAATAGGGTGTCTTAGCAAAAACGCTTCCGAGGCAGGTAATACATATTTTTTTTTTTTTTTCTATAAAACTGTAATTTGGATACATATCCACCAACTATGAAAATTTCAAGACCCCACAGTGAATCTGTAACACACAGAATCGGATACCCCATAAATTGATATAGCCATCTCCGTCTATCTGTCTGTCTGTATGTATGCTCTTGTACCTTAGTTTTTAAAATTGACAGCTGAAATTTTTCCCAGGGATTTTTCTTTTCACCATATCAGTACATTTGTCGGAATCAGCCGAATCGGACCACTAGGAGAGGTACCCTCTATACAAACCTGAATCCAAATTAATGTTCTTATTATAAAAACTTTTTTGTTTTATGTTCTATTGACTTGAAATTTGGACACTATAAGTGTCTAATCCATATTACAACTTCGGCATAGTCAAAGTAAGTATTTTTTTTTTTGTAATAGTTTTGGAATATATTTGTAAATCACTCCACATTATCACATTATCATTCGCCAACTCAATCTGATACACCTCCTGACTGGAGTATTAATTCTGGAAGCTTAGAGAATCCTATTTCTGTTGCACCTACGGCGGCATACGTATCTATATCATTGACTTACTTTGCCAAATTCAATCGAAATACTTACACATTATATAAATCAAATCTGAAAAGTTATTTATATAAATTTAAAATGCATCAGAACGATTAAAAATGATCAATACAATTTTTGAATTGTTCATACTTCGTAAAATGATTATTTTCATATAAGTACGAAATTAATAATAATAATAAGTAATTCAATACTAATATCAAATTGCCTTTGTATGCTGATTAAGAATATGTACGTGTATTCATTGTTTCCATTGCATTTCCAAAGTCTGCTTCACTATGTTATTGACTTTAAATCATTCAACTACATATTAATAAGCGCTAAATAATTTAGATGTTTTACTTATATTTTATTGTTGCATATGAAAAATATGACATTATATATTTAACTATTAGTTCATTACTTATAGATACCTATACTATATATACATACTACCAATAGATGCGTTTAGGGTCCCGATCTGTTGCGAAAACGATACCACTTAAAATAGTTTCATATTTACATTGCCCGATACTAAATTTCACACCATTGCAGAGAATTTCGCTATTCCACGGCCATAATGAAATGAAATAACCTCTTTGGTTAAATACTTCAATGTAATAGTTTTCATTCCTTTGAATAAGAGTGGGGCTATTGAATGGTATTTCGAACAAAGTATGTTCATGTCCTATGGACCCTTGAATATTTCGTATTGAACTGGTATTTGCAATTTTTGAGAAGCTCTTGTTTTTTATGCACGCGGAAATACTCTCCAATTCATGCGGTTCACGCTGAAATTGATAAATCAATTTTATCTGTATAGCCAACAAATAAATGTTTGCATCAACTTTGAATGGTAGAAGGAATCTTCTCCTATGTCCGAAGCATCTACTTTCATTGATGGCACTAATGCAAAAGCGCTTAAGCTTCTTATTTTCAATATTGCCACGATCACGCTCAGATTGACAGAATCCTTCTGGTATTGGGGAGTCATTAATATTTGGACTTGAAATTTTGAAAAGTATTTCCATTGCTTCACTTTGATGCAATAATATAGAGCGTGCTGGCCCCTCTGCAAATTGTTGTGGCGTCATTGCGAGGAAGCGAATTTTCTTGACTGCCTGACGCAACAATGCAAAGTCTATTTCGTTGCGCTGGAGATCCATTATATTGTGTGCACTACTGCATATTTGAACCGATTTAGAGACATCCGCTGAACTCGAATCCTCTATTACCTCCACTTCCTCCACTACTACACTTGGATTCTTAGAACCAGCATCTTTTTTGTCAAAGATATTCTTTTCAACATTTAAAATGACACGTTCGTTTGCATATTTTAATAAACAATTGAATAAGTCCAATTCTGAATCGACATTTAAACGTTTCTGGTCAAGAATGACCATCAATGTGGACAAATCGATGTCCATAATTGATGGATCTGCTATAACTTCTCGAGTATGAGTTACAAAAAACTGAAAGAAAAAAATACAAAACATATTGTAATTATCGCAATTTTAGTAGATTTGAATAATTTTATTTACCTTCATACTCCTTTCCATTAGTTTTGGCTCATCAAATAATTTGCCAAACTCATATGCACGACATGCATACTTTGGACTTAGATGAGTCGAAATGAAATCTTTACATGGTTGAACCAGATGTGGCAGCATATATTTCGTGGCTAAATAACATAATTCGATTGCCATATCAAAGGAAGCAATATTAATGCGATCTGTATAGATGTATTTGAGCATGGCTTTAAATGCATCTGGCTGTACATCGGGTATAACGATGGAATCATTCACTTCTGGTAAGCTGCCATAAAACATAAGTTCGAAAACAGGCGATGCCATTGCCAATAAAAATCGGTGTCCGGATATTAAACATTGATTTGGCGATGTACCTACGAGAAACCGACAATCTGCCAATTTTCCGGATTTCAGTAGGTACTGACCACGATCTGTTAATTTTGTAAAATTAATTTGCCAATCTACATTCATAATTATGATTTTTTTCTTATTTTTCTGGGTTAATGTTAAAGTGATGTTTTTTTTTTTTTTAAATATTCTTTTATAATAATAGATTGATTGGTTGAACCGTAAACACTTTAAAGATCTGTTTGTCACTGGTTTGATTTCAATATTTTTTTTCTATTTATACGATTATTCTATTCTTTTGGTCGGACTTGCATTGCCATGTTGGTCAGGTAAAAAGAAAAGAGATCCTTTATGTGCGTCGCTAATTACCCACCCGTAAATAATGCAAACATAGCTTCTATCTTTACCGTTCTCAGAATTTTGGTTTATTAAATGAGTTTTCACTGAATTTGTTAATTGATGGTCATTAATAAATATGCAGTGGCGGCATAGCATGAGTTGGCACCCGGTACGGTTTTCCATAATATGAAAGAACAAATGAATTACTAAATGTGATTACGTGACTTTATTTTGCTAAAATATTCGATCATATTATCATAAATATCTTCCCTGTCCTTTTCAAAGGACGACATGGAAAGATTGGTAATGCGCACTTGGTCCATTGTGGATCTTAAGAAAGACTGTAACAATTTTAATTTTGAGAAACTTCTTTCACAAGAGACCACTGAAACACACATAGTTAAAAAAAACTTTATGAACAGACTCAGAATAGTCCCATTGTATTATGAATATCAAAAGCTCCAAGGTAGTCCATTGGACCGCTTTAAGAAAAGAAAAGCTGGTGGCTTCCAAGTGGCACCTCAGTCGAAAAATCTCCAAAATAATGTCCTCTGTAAGCAAAGTTTTCGGCTGAACAACACCAAATGTTATGAGAATGTCACGCATTGCCCTGTAACTAGTTCTCCGTAAAATCTATCAAGATATCCTAACATAGCAGTCGCTGCCGTTCTTCTGGCAATGTTAGTCCAACATCTGGGGCCAAATCTCCTGGTATACGTTTTCCGAATCTTCCCCTTCCTCTTTTTTCAATTGAAATATACAAATCTTCACATTTGGATGTTTCTTAAGTCTTATATCCATTTGGCTGGTCTTATATCCAATGTACTAGCCAGCGAAGTCATCATCTGCTAGAAGATTCGCACAGTGTAATCATATTGACTAGTTCCAAAGTAGAGTCTAAACAATCCACAGTGAAAAATTGAGAGCTGTCCTACTTTAATCGCTACTCGCTGCCAGTTAGTACTGTTCACACCCACACTCTGTTTTATTTTCAAAGTGAATCAGTATTGGCACATATCAGTATACGTGGTTTCATTTGACTACTGAAAGAGTAGAAAGGTTTTGTGTATCATCGTTACAAGCGAACACACCTATTCTCTCACTTGTAAGTTCGTTACTTAGCAGCTTTGCAAACTAGCCAAATCGTAATGAGCCTTTATTTGATTTAAACATTTCTGGTGAGGATTCTGCCTTATTTATCTAGGTCGATCTTGCATCAATTTGTTTAAAAAAAACGGGATTTCAAATTTCTACCCGGGACAAAGGAAAAACGTGTATTTTAAGTTCTCATTTTTATTTCTTTATTTATTGCTTCTTATATTTTAAAGAAGATCGTATAAGTTTCAACCTTTCATTGTTTGATTTTACATATTTATAAAATTCAATAAAGTTATAGTCCGAGTTGCAAACGGTCACTGACGCACTCTTTACCAAATGCCAAATGCAAACAAATCCTTTCCTCAAAGCAATTGAAACTAGGGATACTGAAGATAATTGATATAATTCGAAAAATTTTAGGGATTTCATTCTTGGAATGCCTTCCATGTTTTTCTTCCACTTCTCAAATGCACTCTCATACTTTTATCATAAAAAGACTTTGCAATATCTATGATTTTTTTGATCATTTAAAATTCTTAATAAGTTATAACGAGTCGATGTAAAATTCATCGATACTTAAAAGTTCTGCAGCTTTTTGAAAATGTTCGAAATTTATTGACGATTTCATATTGAAAAAAAAACATCTTGGTAAGGATGTTTCTTTCTGAGAAATCGTATCGAGTTCTCAAATATTCTACGACATTTTTGTAAAATTGTCGAAAATCGTTTTACGTTAGTACTAATATTTTTCTTTGGGTCGATTTGACATCGCGCTGCGTATCGACAAGTAGTGATAAATCAAATAAGGTTTAAATAAGAGACAAAGTCTGCCTGAAATACGGGACGTCTGGCAACCCTACTCACGAGTCAGTTCTTCCTCATCTATAGAGAAATGAGAGGTAGAGACGTTTTAATAGGATTTTGCTTTTAGGTAGGAATTTGGCACACTTTCTTCCATCTATTAAAGCTTTTTATTAAGCTCGATGATTCTAACTTGATTTTGATTTTTTGATGTTTTTCGTCTGCCTGTTGGAGGTATCCTAATAGGTAGCGTTTTGTTTTTTTTTCAACAATTTATTCTAATAAACAGTTGATAAACTTTTCAAGGGCCCCCCAAGGGTGTTGATAACACGTCCGATCCTCCGATCGCTTCTAAGATCAATCATACTTAAATCATATGAAGACGTTCAAGCATTTTTGATGAAGACTGTCCAAGTCATTCAAATTAGGTTAATACTATTATTGACTGACAAGGACGAGCTATATGGATATTAGCTATATGGCATTATGATTTCAAGAGAGTGTTAGGGAATGTTTCAACGAATTCTAAATGAATTTATGTACTGTGCGTGAATCATGGATTCACTTCTATATGGTCGAGACAAAGTACTAGTCAAACCAAAGGACTTCACCAGGCTCCAAAGAAATCCATGAATCTCTTTTTTGTTCTCTTGTGAAAGCCATACGAAATTCGATGTAACCGACTAGGGCCGGATTTATGGCGGGGCAACCGGGTCACGAGCAACAAGCACTTCAAGTTTAAAGTTGTGTTTTGGGGTTAACACAATTACTTGTCAAATCGATCGAGATTGAAACAAAAAAAAGAAAACAAAAAAAAAAAAAAGGATAACATACAATACAATTCACTATTAAATGATTTTGAAAGCAATTAATTCTCATTGTAGGGGAGGCTACAAAAAAGCAATATCAATACTGAGACGAGACAAAAGAAGTGCAACATATGGTCATGGAAAAAATAATAGAAACGACTGGTTTTGTTTGTAACATTCAAATTTTCTTCCTTGAAATTAATTATGTTTTAAATGTTTATAATTTTATTTGATGCAGCTGATTGATGTTAGTCAACTGATGTACAATTAAAAAAAATATAATGGCGATGTTCTATGATAATAACCAAAGGGGTAACAGACAAGTGTAAAAAGGAAAGATAATTTTTTAATCCATTTCCAATTTGGAAGTTGCTTTCAATGATATTTGTAATTAATGTCAGAAGTATATTTTCCAAGTAGAGCAATGAGAATAAAAAGCCCGATGACATCTTAGTAAAGTCAAATAGATTAGTAAATTCGGGATATCTGCGTCAAAGTTAGTATTGCAAATGAAGCCATTTTTGAATAGGAAACAAAGAATCTGTAAAACTCAAAGGCTTGAAATGTTATGTTTTATGTAGTAACATATAACATAGCATAGTTTAGCACAAAAAAAAAAAGACAAATTTATTACGAGCGGAATTAAAAGCTTCCATTCCGTATTCCTTGATTTTTATTGTTTAGGAGAAAGTATAATATTATCTCTTATAATAAGATAAATTCGTTAATTTAAAGTACATATGTGTACATACATCTAAGTTCTTAATTTTAGGAGTGAGCTGCGATTTTATATAAGTATGCAGTGTTATAACAAAATTGGATGAAGGATGATGATGATGATATCGATTCTTTATTATTATTTTTTTTGGAATGAATCACTGGAAGATATTACAAGATCATATTATGTAATATTCGTAATTCTATTAAATTAGTTATTTTTTTCCTTATCGATTGGACCTTCAAATTGTTTAACAAACTCCAACCATGCACTGAAATCTACTTGTGTGTGCATTGCGGCCTCCTTAGGCAAATGTTCGGCTAAAGCGATCAAGTATTTTAGATCGGTATGATATTGATTTAATACCTCAGCATCAACATTAATGTCCATGAGTGGCAAATCAACCTTTGGCATACTTAAAAGTGCTTCAACATTTAAATCGCGATTTATTATTGGCAAATCATCCTCTATGCGTTGTAATATTAAGCGGTGCCCGCCGCGTTGACGTTGAATGTGTGGTGATTCAGTGACAGTCTGTAGCGATTTGATTTCGCGCTTGTGAAAAACACTACCAAATACCAATTCACAACCATGCCACATACAATATGCACGCAATGCATTCAGTAATAGATCTAGGTAATCTTCCCTGCTTATATCATCACCATTGGAACTGGATATAACATCGCGAGATTTATACTTTCGCCAAGTCTTACGCTGGATTAAGTCGTATGCTATTTTTTTTGGTGTCAACTGTTCTGTTTTCGAAAAGTGAAACATTTGCAGGAAATGATCAATAAAATGATAGCGTACATAGGGTAGACTTATAAGGTTCATCGCTTGTACATAGTTCTTAATGTCCGTTGGATTGTGGGCTTTAAATGTAAGAAAATATTGATGAATCAATTCCTTTGTGCGTACAGACACCGAGGGATATTTGTAGCCGGAACCACGAGACTCCAAATCAGCAGTGTTGCTTATTTCTAAGAGTATCGAAATGTAGCGCTGAAAAAGTAAGTTTCATTTCTAAGAAATATTACTTTCATCATATCTACTATCTATACATACCTCGATTACTATAAGTCGATGCTTAATTAAACCTTTTGCCGATCCCATGGCGAATAGCTTAAACAGCAGTTTGACGATTTCTGTATTCCGATCTTTTTCTTTTAACTCACACACCAACACTATTAATGGGCATTTATCATATTCGAAAATAAATTTGTTTATTTTCTTATGATGATGCAGAAGCCACATAGTAGAATCACATTCTATTATATGCAATAGAAGTTCCAACACATCAAATATACGCGCTATGCGTTCATCTATTTCCATTAAGTGGAAGTTGTCAAGACAAATTTGATTGTCGCCCCAATCGTAAGGACTCATAAGTTCTGTCATGGTCAATGCCTCGTCATCTCCATTACTTTTATTGCGTCCCTTTTCTAATACAGCGTTCTCTACAACACTATGCAGATTGGTCTGCTTACTAAGCTCATCTTTGGTACATTCTGTAATACAATCATCGAGTAGCTTAAGTAACAAAGGAACAATTTTCTTTTGCTCGGAACTAAATTTGTGAGATTTTTTGCCTTTGCCCTCTTTGTTGACAATGGGTGTATCGAAGAGATTCACGTAGTATGGACGCAAAGCCAACCAACAGGGAGGAAAGACGCAAACCATCAAACGAAATAATTGAATCGAATCGATGTAGATCATTTGGAATAGTGTTCCATCCATGTTTTTCGGCAACAAAACCTGTTAACCAGAGACAGACAATCATATTGATTCGAATATGTAGTCATTTGCATTTGAATTCATTCTACTTACCAAAATTATTTCAAGCATTTTCGTCAAGACACCATCGCCAGGAAAGATAGTACTTGTGCACATAATCTGAAGAGTTTGAATAAAATTAAAATAATGCTGACTCATTAGTGCGCCCCGCAAGGACTTTGCCTGACCGAAAGTGGGCGCATTTGGCAGTAGAGCATTGTAATGGTGATGAAAGCAATAATATAAGTCCCGAGCACAACGAGAAGGATGCTTAATCTTTAAGCGTTCCACTGCATTCAAATACAAGTTTGAAAGTACTTTTCGAACACTTTCAATTATATTAGACGGCATGCTGTCCAACCCAAAAGAAGATGGCTTTGCAACATCAGTTGTTAACTCCCCCGTTTGATGGTCCGTTAGTTTTGGTGCATCAATCGATGCCGCCGCTTCATCACTACGTTGGTCAGCTGTTAAATCCTTCGTTTGAGCGTCTAGCAGTATTGGTGCATCAATGGATGCAGTGGAGACCGCTTTATCACTGCAGTGCTCAATTGTCAACTCCTTCATTTCAGAGTCTGGCAGTATTACTGCATCAATGGATGCCGGTTTAAGACGGCGCTGCACTTTTCCATCATCGCCGATGCTTTCTACGATTTCTACGACATTATCGGTATCCATATTGTTGAAAGTTGCATTTAATTTTTTATAAACCAATTCCCGTGCAATTCTTTTTGCTTTTTTTTTTTAGAATTGATTTGATTTACTTAATGCATCTGTTAACAACAACACAAAATTCGCTTGTTTGCTAGTGATGGAGAACTATCGATGTGTCGATGGTACTATCGATTGTATCGAGAGAGCGCACTATCGATGTATCGATGGTACTATCGATTGTATCGAGAGTGCGCACTATCGATACATCGATAGTTCTCCATCACTAGCAAACAAGCGAATTTTGTGTTGTTGTTAACAGATGCATTAAGTAAATCAAATCAATTCTAAAAAAAAAAAGCAAAAAGAATTGCACGGGAATTGGTTTATAAAAAATTAAATGCAACTTTCAACAATATGGATACCGATAATGTCGTAGAAATCGTAGAAAGCATCGGCGATGATGGAAAAGTGCAGCGCCGTCTTAAACCGGCATCCATTGATGCAGTAATACTGCCAGACTCTGAAATGAAGGAGTTGACAATTGAGCACTGCAGTGATAAAGCGGTCTCCACTGCATCCATTGATGCACCAATACTGCTAGACGCTCAAACGAAGGATTTAACAGCTGACCAACGTAGTGATGAAGCGGCGGCATCGATTGATGCACCAAAACTAACGGACCATCAAACGGGGGAGTTAACAACTGATGTTGCAAAGCCATCTTCTTTTGGGTTGGACAGCATGCCGTCTAATATAATTGAAAGTGTTCGAAAAGTACTTTCAAACTTGTATTTGAATGCAGTGGAACGCTTAAAGATTAAGCATCCTTCTCGTTGTGCTCGGGACTTATATTATTGCTTTCATCACCATTACAATGCTCTACTGCCAAATGCGCCCACTTTCGGTCAGGCAAAGTCCTTGCGGGGCGCACTAATGAGTCAGCATTATTTTAATTTTATTCAAACTCTTCAGATTATGTGCACAAGTACTATCTTTCCTGGCGATGGTGTCTTGACGAAAATGCTTGAAATAATTTTGGTAAGTAGAATGAATTCAAATGCAAATGACTACATATTCGAATCAATATGATTGTCTGTCTCTGGTTAACAGGTTTTGTTGCCGAAAAACATGGATGGAACACTATTCCAAATGATCTACATCGATTCGATTCAATTATTTCGTTTGATGGTTTGCGTCTTTCCTCCCTGTTGGTTGGCTTTGCGTCCATACTACGTGAATCTCTTCGATACACCCATTGTCAACAAAGAGGGCAAAGGCAAAAAATCTCACAAATTTAGTTCCGAGCAAAAGAAAATTGTTCCTTTGTTACTTAAGCTACTCGATGATTGTATTACAGAATGTACCAAAGATGAGCTTAGTAAGCAGACCAATCTGCATAGTGTTGTAGAGAACGCTGTATTAGAAAAGGGACGCAATAAAAGTAATGGAGATGACGAGGCATTGACCATGACAGAACTTATGAGTCCTTACGATTGGGGCGACAATCAAATTTGTCTTGACAACTTCCACTTAATGGAAATAGATGAACGCATAGCGCGTATATTTGATGTGTTGGAACTTCTATTGCATATAATAGAATGTGATTCTACTATGTGGCTTCTGCATCATCATAAGAAAATAAACAAATTTATTTTCGAATATGATAAATGCCCATTAATAGTGTTGGTGTGTGAGTTAAAAGAAAAAGATCGGAATACAGAAATCGTCAAACTGCTGTTTAAGCTATTCGCCATGGGATCGGCAAAAGGTTTAATTAAGCATCGACTTATAGTAATCGAGGTATGTATAGATAGTAGATATGATGAAAGTAATATTTCTTAGAAATGAAACTTACTTTTTCAGCGCTACATTTCGATACTCTTAGAAATAAGCAACACTGCTGATTTGGAGTCTCGTGGTTCCGGCTACAAATATCCCTCGGTGTCTGTACGCACAAAGGAATTGATTCATCAATATTTTCTTACATTTAAAGCCCACAATCCAACGGACATTAAGAACTATGTACAAGCGATGAACCTTATAAGTCTACCCTATGTACGCTATCATTTTATTGATCATTTCCTGCAAATGTTTCACTTTTCGAAAACAGAACAGTTGACACCAAAAAAAATAGCATACGACTTAATCCAGCGTAAGACTTGGCGAAAGTATAAATCTCGCGATGTTATATCCAGTTCCAATGGTGATGATATAAGCAGGGAAGATTACCTAGATCTATTACTGAATGCATTGCGTGCATATTGTATGTGGCATGGTTGTGAATTGGTATTTGGTAGTGTTTTTCACAAGCGCGAAATCAAATCGCTACAGACTGTCACTGAATCACCACACATTCAACGTCAACGCGGCGGGCACCGCTTAATATTACAACGCATAGAGGATGATTTGCCAATAATAAATCGCGATTTAAATGTTGAAGCACTTTTAAGTATGCCAAAGGTTGATTTGCCACTCATGGACATTAATGTTGATGCTGAGGTATTAAATCAATATCATACCGATCTAAAATACTTGATCGCTTTAGCCGAACATTTGCCTAAGGAGGCCGCAATGCACACACAAGTAGATTTCAGTGCATGGTTGGAGTTTGTTAAACAATTTGAAGGTCCAATCGATAAGGAAAAAAATAACTAATTTAATAGAATTACGAATATTACATAATATGATCTTGTAATATCTTCCAGTGATTCATTCCAAAAAAAATAATAATAAAGAATCGATATCATCATCATCATCCTTCATCCAATTTTGTTATAACACTGCATACTTATATAAAATCGCAGCTCACTCCTAAAATTAAGAACTTAGATGTATGTACACATATGTACTTTAAATTAACGAATTTATCTTATTATAAGAGATAATATTATACTTTCTCCTAAACAATAAAAATCAAGGAATACGGAATGGAAGCTTTTAATTCCGCTCGTAATAAATTTGTCTTTTTTTTTTTGTGCTAAACTATGCTATGTTATATGTTACTACATAAAACATAACATTTCAAGCCTTTGAGTTTTACAGATTCTTTGTTTCCTATTCAAAAATGGCTTCATTTGCAATACTAACTTTGACGCAGATATCCCGAATTTACTAATCTATTTGACTTTACTAAGATGTCATCGGGCTTTTTATTCTCATTGCTCTACTTGGAAAATATACTTCTGACATTAATTACAAATATCATTGAAAGCAACTTCCAAATTGGAAATGGATTAAAAAATTATCTTTCCTTTTTACACTTGTCTGTTACCCCTTTGGTTATTATCATAGAACATCGCCATTATATTTTTTTTAATTGTACATAAGTTGACTAACATCAATCAGCTGCATCAAATAAAATTATAAACATTTAAAACATAATTAATTTCAAGGAAGAAAATTTGAATGTTACAAACAAAACCAGTCGTTTCTATTATTTTTTCCATGACCATATGTTGCACTTCTTTTGTCTCGTCTCAGTATTGATATTGCTTTTTTGTAGCCTCCCCTACAATGAGAATTAATTGCTTTCAAAATCATTTAATAGTGAATTGTATTGTATGTTATCCTTTTTTTTTTTTTTGTTTTCTTTTTTTTGTTTCAATCTCGATCGATTTGACAAGTAATTGTGTTAACCCCAAAACACAACTTTAAACTTGAAGTGCTTGTTGCTCGTGACCCGGTTGCCCCGCCATAAATCCGGCCCTAGTCGGTTACATCGAATTTCGTATGGCTTTCACAAGAGAACAAAAAAGAGATTCATGGATTTCTTTGGAGCCTGGTGAAGTCCTTTGGTTTGACTAGTACTTTGTCTCGACCATATAGAAGTGAATCCATGATTCACGCACAGTACATAAATTCATTTAGAATTCGTTGAAACATTCCCTAACACTCTCTTGAAATCATAATGCCATATAGCTAATATCCATATAGCTCGTCCTTGTCAGTCAATAATAGTATTAACCTAATTTGAATGACTTGGACAGTCTTCATCAAAAATGCTTGAACGTCTTCATATGATTTAAGTATGATTGATCTTAGAAGCGATCGGAGGATCGGACGTGTTATCAACACCCTTGGGGGGCCCTTGAAAAGTTTATCAACTGTTTATTAGAATAAATTGTTGAAAAAAAAAACAAAACGCTACCTATTAGGATACCTCCAACAGGCAGACGAAAAACATCAAAAAATCAAAATCAAGTTAGAATCATCGAGCTTAATAAAAAGCTTTAATAGATGGAAGAAAGTGTGCCAAATTCCTACCTAAAAGCAAAATCCTATTAAAACGTCTTTACCTCTCATTTCTCTATAGATGAGGAAGAACTGACTCGTGAGTAGGGTTGCCAGACGTCCCGTATTTCAGGCAGACTTTGTCTCTTATTTAAACCTTATTTGATTTATCACTACTTGTCGATACGCAGCGCGATGTCAAATCGACCCAAAGAAAAATATTAGTACTAACGTAAAACGATTTTCGACAATTTTACAAAAATGTCGTAGAATATTTGAGAACTCGATACGATTTCTCAGAAAGAAACATCCTTACCAAGATGTTTTTTTTTCAATATGAAATCGTCAATAAATTTCGAACATTTTCAAAAAGCTGCAGAACTTTTAAGTATCGATGAATTTTACATCGACTCGTTATAACTTATTAAGAATTTTAAATGATCAAAAAAATCATAGATATTGCAAAGTCTTTTTATGATAAAAGTATGAGAGTGCATTTGAGAAGTGGAAGAAAAACATGGAAGGCATTCCAAGAATGAAATCCCTAAAATTTTTCGAATTATATCAATTATCTTCAGTATCCCTAGTTTCAATTGCTTTGAGGAAAGGATTTGTTTGCATTTGGCATTTGGTAAAGAGTGCGTCAGTGACCGTTTGCAACTCGGACTATAACTTTATTGAATTTTATAAATATGTAAAATCAAACAATGAAAGGTTGAAACTTATACGATCTTCTTTAAAATATAAGAAGCAATAAATAAAGAAATAAAAATGAGAACTTAAAATACACGTTTTTCCTTTGTCCCGGGTAGAAATTTGAAATCCCGTTTTTTTTAAACAAATTGATGCAAGATCGACCTAGATAAATAAGGCAGAATCCTCACCAGAAATGTTTAAATCAAATAAAGGCTCATTACGATTTGGCTAGTTTGCAAAGCTGCTAAGTAACGAACTTACAAGTGAGAGAATAGGTGTGTTCGCTTGTAACGATGATACACAAAACCTTTCTACTCTTTCAGTAGTCAAATGAAACCACGTATACTGATATGTGCCAATACTGATTCACTTTGAAAATAAAACAGAGTGTGGGTGTGAACAGTACTAACTGGCAGCGAGTAGCGATTAAAGTAGGACAGCTCTCAATTTTTCACTGTGGATTGTTTAGACTCTACTTTGGAACTAGTCAATATGATTACACTGTGCGAATCTTCTAGCAGATGATGACTTCGCTGGCTAGTACATTGGATATAAGACCAGCCAAATGGATATAAGACTTAAGAAACATCCAAATGTGAAGATTTGTATATTTCAATTGAAAAAAGAGGAAGGGGAAGATTCGGAAAACGTATACCAGGAGATATGGCCCCAGATGTTGGACTAACATTGCCAGAAGAACGGCAGCGACTGCTATGTTAGGATATCTTGATAGATTTTACGGAGAACTAGTTACAGGGCAATGCGTGACATTCTCATAACATTTGGTGTTGTTCAGCCGAAAACTTTGCTTACAGAGGACATTATTTTGGAGATTTTTCGACTGAGGTGCCACTTGGAAGCCACCAGCTTTTCTTTTCTTAAAGCGGTCCAATGGACTACCTTGGAGCTTTTGATATTCATAATACAATGGGACTATTCTGAGTCTGTTCATAAATTTTTTTTTAACTATGTGTGTTTCAGTGGTCTCTTGTGAAAGAAGTTTCTCAAAATTAAAATTGTTACAGTCTTCTTAAGATCCACAATGGGCCAAGGGCATCAAGTGCGCATTACCAATCTTTCCATTTCGTCCTTTTAAAAGGACAGGGAAGGTAATTTTGATAATGTGATCGAATATTTTAGGAAAATAAAGTCACGTAATCACGTTTAGTAATTCATTTGTTCTTTTATATTATGGAAAACCGTACCGGGTGCCAACTCATGCTATGCCGCCACTGCATATTTATTAATGACCATCAATTAACAAATTCAGTGAAAAC